>CM051236.1:53184556-53806172 GCA_027917425.1 Gastrophryne carolinensis
AAACGATAAAACATATCTTGTAAGAATCTGCATTGCTTTTAAATGCTAGGAAAAGGGACGAAATTCGGGTATGAGCTTGCTCCACATGCCAAAAAAACCTCTCATAGATATTTAAAAAAAAAAGAAAGAAGAGAAGAGAGTTATCTTTTGGCAAACAGGTTAACATTACGTTGCCAGGTAGAAGAAGAAAAAGAGCTGAGGCTACGTGTTTAGAACCTTGACTTGTAACATCAATAGGTATGAACATTTAGCACTTCCTGTTTTGTGTGAACAGGATCTAAGCACTAAATGTTAACACCTTTTGATTAGATTGTGTTTTCTTGTGTGAACAAAATAAACACATTGGAAGCAAGCATGTTTCAATGATGATAGTTTGCATCATGTTTGTATCCATGCATAGACAGATTCTGGTACTTAAAAATAAGCCAAATGCAGCTCACATGCAAATATTGCAATTATCCTTGCATGTATGATGACAGTTTAGGTTTTTAGGATCATAGCAAGCAAAACAAAACTAAACAGACACAGCCTATATTTCAAAGTATCTTATTATAATAGTGGTCTTTTTTACAGGGGCAGCAGTGTAAATAAAGCTCAGGGTGGGAGTTTTAAAACTAGTGCTGATGCTTGTACAATTTAACAAGTAGGACTACTGGTACATACAGCTCCCAGCTGTGTTACACTGCATAAGCCACATGTCTGGCTGCTGTTTACAATGTAACAAGGGCAGCGACCTGATGAGCTTCCCTGCTGAGTATAGCAACCACGCACCTGTTATAACAATGTCATCAGCTCACAGCTGATGCACAGCTTTCTGGGATGTGTGAGTGATCTCTTGATCATAGAAATAATTCCACATCTGTATTGCCTCCTGTAGCCAATGCTTAACTAACCGAAGAAGGAACATCTCTATTTTGCTGCCTTCTCTTTGCCTGAGCAGACACAAACATGCTCTTCTGCCCTATAAGGGATCATGGTCCCAAAGTAACCAGGGTAGGGATTATACACATACTGGGTAAAAATAGGAATTCCATAGAATATGCAGGGGAGCATAATTGGTCACAAGCAGCTAAAGACAGCTGAGAGAAATTTCTTCTGCTGCGGAAGTACTACTGCCTGGGAGTTAAAGCTATGCTAAAACAACAATACTTACCTGACCTCCCAAAGCATCAATCTAGGACAGTCTTGTAAGCCACATCTGGCTCATTTTCGCAGTGTCAGCTTTGTTCTTGTCACATTATGCATCTCTTCTGTCAGTCATACGAGGAGGCCTGGAAGCACGGTGCATGCCAAAGCCATCTGGAAAGCGTGTCGTCAGCTTTAAAGCAAAAAGTGTAAGTATCGGAGAGTTGCAGCCATTAGGTTAGATCCTGTGGAAGGTCAGGTATGTAATGCTTCTAGATATTAGCCTACAAAAAGGCTTTAGGTAAGCAGATTTTGTTATTTATTCTTCCGAAAACGTTAAACCGATTAAACTTGTGGGTGTTGTGGTTAACTGATTTAATACTGCTCCACTGTTCCTTGCTCTGGTTTTGATATTTGTGGTCACTGGCTTGCTTAGATGGATGCTTGCATGCTGAATATTCTACCAGATCTTGTGCAACGTTTCATTCTCTGACTATATTAATCAGGGCTCAAGTCAAAACCATGTCCTACATAATCGCCATCAGCAAAATGTGTTCTCTGGACAGGCATGTGCCCGGCTGGCTACCATTTATCCATTAGAAGTGGCATGGGAAATGCGAGAGCAGCAATGGGACACAGAACAGGTGCGGCTGCCCATGGGGTCTCAATCTACAGGTGTGTCCATATGTTAAAGCAAACCTACAACAAGGCTCCACCCAATCCCCTTCACATACAGGCTCCATGAGCTCATCTTGCATGTTTTTTTTTACAGAAAACTATGATCCTCGTGATTTATTTCCTCTGTGCAACTCAGCACCATATTTAGCTGTATAAATTTTGTAATTTGCATGCCTCCATCTACTCGCCTAGTATAATGGGTAATGCTAATATTCTTGGTCTTTCTGGTTCTGATTAAAGAAAGTGTTCTTTACCGTTTCCCTTTATAATAAAGTTCCCACACCTTAATTAAAGTGGACCAAAACCCAGGATTTTGACTCTCCTGGGCTTTGATCCTTTCCCCGGGGGCACCTCAATTGGGGATAACAGTTGATCTTATCTAAGGGTTCATCTTTTCTGCTGTGAGCTCCATGTTGGAGCATCTGACCCAGTAATAAAATTAACATAAACCGTTATTTTATTTTCAGCTGCAGAGAGGCCGAATAATCAAATATGGAACAATTAGTCAGCTTGATATTTTTCTACAGCTGCTGCATCAGCATTAATATTTTCCAACACTAACTGCTCAGTAAGCACCTATTTAAAAGCAAGGGTCATTGGATTTACACAGGTAAGTAAAATTCTCTCCTCAGGCATTTGTGCATTCCCTTCCAGGTATATGGGTGTGCTATAGAATTGTTCCAGGATAAGTATATCCCTTATAAAATAGTGTTTACTCCTCCCATAAAATAACACTTTGGAAATTTGTTAGTTTCATGCCCATGAGAATTATTATTTTAGGTTCAATAACTAAAAAAAACGCAATAGCACGTAACCATTCTAATTCATAGCGGCAGAGAGTTTTAGTTCTGCAGTAATGCATTTACATTTACTGAATGGAAAACTAAGATGATGAATAATAATGTGTTCATAGGTAGTGTTGCGAGAAGTCATTATGAGAGGGTTATTTAGCAGGGATAAAAGCCATAACCATACACAGTGTCACAGCATAATAGCAAGATGGAAAGAATAAAAAATAAGATATTAATAAAGAGTAAAAAGGGTTTCGGACATGACAGATTACATACCCCGGAGCACTATGATTAAAGGTATGCAACGGAGAAGACCATGCACCAGCAAACACGGAGTAATATTTCTCCTCACTGTTTATAATTTTTACTAAAGTATTATAAAAATGCCAAACTGCTTATTTAGCAGCCTCTTTGTTATGCAGTCATTTAGGCTGGAGATCAAGTTCAACCAAGGAAAGAGTTTTGTTCAGAGAAAATTAAAAACAAACGCATAGCCCAATTTACTTACCTTATGATCAGATATATCCCTGTAACAACCCCACTTAATCTCAATAGATTATACCTGTAGGCAGTCATTTATATTACACTCTATTTATAAAAAGGGATAATTAAACTTAAAGCGGTCCAAAAGTCAGTTTTTCATATCCTCAAAAAAGTTTATGTTTCAAATGTAAAAGTATCACTATTAAGCATGCAAACAGCTTCATGCTTCTCAATGAGCAGTGCTCCCTTAAACGTCTGTCAGCTCCCTAAAGTTTGGCTGTGTAAGTCACCATCTTGCTGCACCAGGATTGTGGGACGTATATACCCCCTGGCTTTATTCATGTAGGCTGACCTATTCAATTCAGCTGTTTATCAGTTAATCTGCTGTTTATCTGCCTTGTGAAAAACAATTAGCAAGTGTTATAAGAAGCACCTGCTTTTCCACACAGCCATGTATTTTCATAGAGACAGCAGCAGACAAAAACAGACTTCTTACCTCACCTCAAGTGTGGAGCAGCAGGTGCTTTTGGTCCGCTTTAAGGTTAATTCATACAGAACTGAGCTAACTGCTGAAGATATCTGCCTCTAATGCTGTGAGCTGTTCCCTGTGTTTCTCCCACTCCAGCAGCCCTACAAAATGATTCAGCATTTCTGGTCTAAGCTTACATGTCAGAGGAAAGTAGCCGCCTACAGCATGGTTAAAGTTAAAAAATACTCAAAGGCTATACCCACTATAGTATACTAAACTATAGAAGTATACTATAACTATAGAAGTTGCAGCAGCTGTGACGCACTGGGGCTCATAAGATCAGGAAAGCCACATCATTCTTATTAGCCATACTGCATGTGTAATAAAAGAAAAAAATACACTAAGCTTCACCTGGAATACAGATGCGGTGCTGGCACCAATCGCCCACCGCCAGGTTCTTGAAGTCCTGGTCGACCGTTGGGAGCCAGTGCTCTCAGCATCATGCATGTTCCCAAATTCACTTGAATACCCAAGCAGGAATGTGCACAATGCGAAGAGCGCCGTCTGGATTCGGGGTGAAGATGAGTGTCTTTTTTTTCTTTTATTATAAATGCAGTATCGCTAATAAAAGGGGAAGATGGGGAAGGGGGGCTACGTTATTTTTTTTTAGAAAGGGGCTGGAGTGGACCTTAAAGTAGACCTAAAGATTATGATTACAGATCAAGTCTTTTAAAACAGCTAAACATAAAAGAGGAAGCTCTAACTGGTTGTAGTTAAGATGCTGTTTAGGGCGCACTAGGCCTGATTTATCAAGCCTTTCTGTCAGACTACGCCACATAGGTGCATATTAGATTGGTTAAAAATATAATTTATATTTTTTACATTGGCATGTTTCCCTGCAAGAAACACATTTGCTAAAACTTGAGCTAATTTTGCTAACATTATAAATTATATTTTGCAGCACTCTAATATGTACCAATGTGGTGTAGGCTGGCAGAAGCTCTAGATAATTCAGGCCCATTATTTCTATGGAGGTATTTTTCAAATGATAAGTAAATCCCTACTGCTCTGACTGCTTACTTAAAGCGAAGTTTAAGTCATAGTAACTAGCAGCAACCCTTGAAGCCACTGCATCCCCAGCTCACTTGGACATCCTTGATTTCAAGCCCTGCATTAAAGTTAAGTTGTAATCAGTAAGCCTCAATTTAACAATTAGAGGCTTCGGTGTCTGACTCAGCAGGTAGGCCCCTTTTGTAATTGATTGCACATTAGGATGTTTATATACAGTATAAATCTTAGGGGAAGATTTAGCGACAGAGATACTTTAAGCCCTATAGGAAGCCTAAAAATCAGGGACAGTTACCTGGTCCACCAGCAGACATTGGGGCAGAACAGTGCCATTAGAGGGAACATTATATGTTAGTAATCTAGAAATAATTGATTTGATATAGCCTAACATTTGGCACGAGGGTGTAATATTACAGCAGCTTGCATGGTGCATAATCTTGGAATGATGACGTTCAAGAAATGAGGTGATTACTTGTTGTTGGCACACACAATGGAATGAAAGGTAAAGAAATATGCTATGTTCACACACAGTACAACACAACTACGTTAGGAACATCAGGGAAGGTGGAATACTATAACAACACATATTATCATATTGTTATACTATTCCACCCACCTTAATAGAGAATGCTTTGGTGTTGCCACTCCGTATCCTTTAGAATCCAGATTCCCTCCAACTTTCATTGTGTCACAAGGTTTCCTCTGCTCGATGTACTCGTTCATAGTGGACTCCAGAAGAAATGCAAATTTCCCTTTGGATTTTCGTACACGGGCCACTCCTTCTGCGGTCGTCTTGGTGAACACTGATGGCTCTGCAGATTTCATGTAGGTCCACATCTTTTCATAAACTGCTATTTTCGATCTCTGTTAGGGGAAATGAATTTTTTTACAGGGTTTAACAAAACAACTATCAGTCTTATTAAAACTAATAATACATTGAAATGTCTTAACTTAAAAATCTATTTGAGATGCTCGGCTTTGCGAAACCTCCCAGATTTGCCAATTTCTTATCTAGCTATCAGCTCTCTGCATACGTGAGCCTCCGAGCAACACAGCCAGGATATCAGCGCAGGCTGTGTCAATAGTGTAAGCGATTAAGTGCAATCAATATTGCTGCAGCATCTGGAGATTCATAATGCAAGGCATGCAAGGTGCCCGGGAGGGGGGGGGGCAAAAATACTTTGGGAATGAGAATGCAGGGTTCGGTCCTGGGAGAGGCCTGGCAACATAACAAATATGCAGGAAAAGTCCAGCACTGCTTGAATTGTGACGTAACTAGGTAAACAAACCACTATTGGGATTGGGGACACACTGTGTTTTGTTTTTATATGACTACAATAAACATTGGATTTTAAGCAATTCAAGCAGCCCTGGAATTTACCTGCATCTTTGGACTCATATGTTCATATGCTCCTGAATCGGCTGGTGGTTGAGTTGTCTTTTCTTCTATTATAGAACATAAGAAATAAAACACCACTTAGCTGCAGACAGGTAAGCTGGCACACATAACCACCTGCCCAACTCATTGACCCAGTGAGCCACACAGCATGGGTCCACTAGTCACATGTGGCTCCATAGCTACAGGTTGGGAACCAGTGCTCTACTTAATGCCCGGGGACTTATGGTAATGTTCATTTTGGGACAACATGAAGTGCTGGGGGTCCATAAGGACGAAAGTGATCCAACAGTAATTTTTTGCAGAAATGTTGATCCACACCAACTGGTGTTCCCCCTAGAAGCATGATCCTTACCACCTCGCTGTTCCCTGGATTAGGCCGCAGTATTTTGTCCAGCCTCTTGCAAAAACTTTTAATAATCAAGTTTAAAAAAGCCACAATTGTGGAATGAAGATAAAGCTACATATAGCTGTGGAGTGGCCCAGACGGCACCAAAATAGCCAGGCACCCAGTAACGCGTTTCAAGCCGCTTGGGCTCTTAATCATTATTCCACCATTTTGGCTTTTTAAATTGGATTATTAGAAGTTAATTTTTAGCGAGAGGCTGGACAAAATACTACATTCTATATTCCCTGAGGAAGATTGCCTGGGATCTCCGTGCCCAGAGGAGATGGTTGGTGAGCTGGCTATTTTCTGTACTTCCCTGGATTAGGCCACCAGGACTGTCTAATATGACTGCGATCTCCCAATCGTTTTTGCTGGGCAGACAGCTGCACAGTGATCGCCTTATTGTCCCATCATTGTAATGGGTCTTCTATGGTTTGAACCTAATTGGCAGCTGTTCAATAATTATTGTCTTTTCTCTTGTTTATATTTCAGATACACATTGTCTCATGCACCAGTCCCCCTCTTTCCCACCATTATCAGCTGTCTTTCCTCTCTGGTACTGTAGTGCCATAGGTAACTCGGATTAATGAACATGTCTGTGATATACGGAGGGGAGATGAGAGGATTCGCCTAGCCCGGCATTTTTCTGAGTTTGAAGACAGTGACTCATCAAGATGGTGACTTTGACTGCCTACTGCTACAGCAGGAAGCTAGGTGGATCTACCAACTGGGGACTTCGTCCCCCAGGGGTTAAACATACTGGGGCCTTCAGGCTTTCCTTTAGCCCAATTTACTACTTCCTACTTCAGATTTTCTCCATTTCCTTAGCCCTACACCCCCCACCCAAATTGTCCTCCATACTTTTGGGATCCTTTCATCTTTTATGCCGGCCAATTACAATTTGAGCAAATTCTGAGTGACAGAGCGGTGTGCATGGTGATGGTGTGATGGCGCCATTTGTGGTTCAAAAACGTTGTTGATTTTATCTGGAATTGTGGTTGGGTTTTTGGGTTACACTTTATGGGACAGTGCAATGTTAAATAAATAGAAATCTTCTTTAACCTTTTTTTGATAAATCAGCGTATAGGAACTTTTTAATTCTTTCGCCTTAGTTGCAGCTGCAAATAATGTGTTTGCGCAATACCAACATGGCATGGTTTGTGCTCAACTCTATTCAAAATGGCATGGCCCCCTACCACTAATTCTCACCATATTTGACTTAGGTAGAGGAAGAACATCCTATTGACCTCCACTTAAAGGACATAACTGAAGAAAATACATTCAGCCATAGCAAGTTTGTTTACATGTCCTTGACCCCAATGGTCACCAAAATATGTAGTAATATTGAAGACTATTTATCGCTATAATCTGACTGGCTCTCTTGACTTAGAATGTCTTCCACACATATCTCCTGCATTAAAGACTATTGGTGATGCCACAGTTAACACAATATAATAATCAGCATATGGGTCAATTACCTTTTGGAGGTAGGTTCATTGCATTAGCATGATTCAAGCTCTGAGGTGTTACCAAATTGACACATGGCCACTATAACGGTCCAAGAACAATGGTTGGCCTGGAAACCCAGAACTACGTGCTTATACAAAGAAATAAAATGTTTAACCTCTTAACGTGTACCTATATTGAGATAGGAAGTTTATGTTGCCACCTTGGGGGGACCCTGTACACTGTCTGTAATGAGGTGATTGAGAGGAGGTATTTTAGCACACCATTTGCTTCAGAATATTTCTTTCCTTATTTTCTCCAAATCCTGAGTGCAGAACTAAATGGATATGCACAACCAAAACTATACTTGGGGTGAGCTAACTTGAATAAAAATTCTAGTGCTGGGATTCTAGATATACCCCAAGGAACAATCCCCTAGAGTGAGCCGCACTCAGATATAAAATCAAATATTTTATTAAAAATATATAGACAAGTATCTTTCGCGGTTCCCCCCTCCAACCATTGTTGTTTGTGTAAGTTTTTTAATTGTATCTTTTTATATTACATGCTGTACTTGTCTATATATTTTCAATAAAATATTTGATTTTATATCTGAGTGCGGCTCACTAGGGGATTGTTCCTTGGGGTATATCTAGAATCCCAGCACTAGAATTTTTATTCAAACCCTGAGTGCGTCTTATGGCTCTGTTTTGTTCACACCTCTCCATTGTGTTAAGAGCAGGCGTTTTGTAAGTATGCAAGAGGTGCATTGTACCCAAGTAAATACTGTTCCTTTGATGCATTGGCAATGTGCTTGTGTTGTATTTGTGCTGCGTTTTTGAAAAAATATATTTTTTTCCACAATAAGTAAATAGTAAATTCTATGGCAATGCAAATGCAACACAGATACACTGCATTATACATGCATTGTCATAGACTTCTATTGCGCTGTTACAACGTTGCACATAAAAAGGTGTCTGCAGCAATTTTTAATGCGTTTGCGCAATGCAGAGCAGATGTGTGAACTATCACTTCTAGAATAATGTACATCATTTTCTCTGCGTTGTAACTGCTTTGCAACGCAGCACAGCAGCACAGAAAAAGCGCTGAGGTGTGAACAGAGCCTTCCACCCTTTTTTCATGAAGTACCACTTCCTATTTTGCAATTATATCAAGCACCACCACAATACACACCTCGGAAGGATGAATGTCATATTCAAATGTCACTTAATCTCGAATGCTCTTCTGTCAGCAATGCAATCATTTAAAGATGCCCCGCACGTGCATTCCTGCAGCCAGGTTAACTTGGCCACCTGGCACATCCTATTGGAGCAGTAGCTTTTTAGCAGTGCTTCATTTCCCCCCCACTTTCACCCCCAGTGGCCTTGAGCACCACCAGATGGGAACTCAAGTGCCACCAGTAGTACCCCTGCCCTAGGACAGCTGATTCCCAGCCCACAGACATTACGATTGGGATGTTCTGCTGTGTAAAACTCCACAGTTTATCAGAAATCTTACTTTGCAGGCCATCAGTTGCCTCCTTGTAGCAGCCCTGGCCAGGCATATCAGTCTTACCTGGGTATGCACAGCGGGAGGGGACCAGCCAGCTGCTAGTCTTCCATTTAGGTTTCTTAGCAGCTCATCAATATGCACAGCTAAGAACGCTGCTTGAAGGAAAGACCTCACATGCACTGGAATCGCTGCCAGGGTAAGACTACCGGCCATGCCAGGCATGGACCAAAGCTTGGAATAGATAGAATCCCAGGTTCTGGTCTGCTTTAAAGTAGTATTACATTTATTCCCACTGGCAGTGACATAAGACTTTCATCAGAGCTACTCTGTGCCTGGATGATCATGTCATTATTATTTGCTTCTCACTGCGCTCCGAGGAATGGCAAATAATGATGTGTACACGCAGACCCCCTTTGCCTGGATCAATAAGTGTGGTGCAAATGACAAACGTGTAAACATTTTTGCCTGAAGCGAAGTAAACAAAAGCTCCTTGAGAAATGTGTTCAGTGTAAGGTTACCAAATAGGCTGCTGCTATACAAATGCAGAGTCTCTGTTCTGCTGCCAGGAACAGCGCAATCTCCTGAAAGCAATGCTCGCCTTCTCATCACAGGGCTGGCACTTTCCTGAAATATCTCTACTATCTGTATCTAGCATGCCTACATAATAATATACTTGAACCAGACCAACACCTGTTTTTACTTTAACGGGTGTTGCCTGCCTGTGCTTCCCAATAACGTTGGGGGGGGGGGACATCCAGAACGCTGGAGCCCCCTCGCAGATAACCTAGCAGAACACATCGTTATACTCACCTCCATTACCAATTGCGTGACTCCTTTCCCGGCGCTGGCTCGTAATGAAGGTTAGTATTACGAGCATTCTGCTAGGTTATCTGTGAGGGGGATCCAGCATTGTGGATGCCCCCCGGAGGTTATTGTGAAGCACAGACAGTGGGACCAACACCCGTTAAAGAAAAAACAGCTGTTGGTCCGGTTTAAGTGCTTAATGGACTGGGAATGTTTGGGATTTTTTCAGCAAAAATCTCTTATACATGGTATCCTGGATGGATAAGGGCTTATCATCACTCTTGATTCCCAACGTATCGTAAATGTCATCTAATAAACCTGCCAGGTCCTCTGGCGAAGCTTCAGAGGAACTGGAGGCCCTCTCGTGCCTTTATTCCACTGTATACCCTCATTGAAAGAGTCCTCAGATGAGGGTTGACTCTGACTCTCCCCCGCTACCTCTGGCCCTGTTTCAAACTGAACTGTCTCAGGACCGTGGAATAGAAGCAGTAAGGGATACTATTGGTCTAGGATCCTGCGTAAACTGCACTGGCTGAGGGACGAGTGTGCCAGCAGTGGATAAAAAAAATACAATTCTGTGATTACTCACCTGTAGAATTGGTATTATACGTATACAGCACGTCCTGTTCCAGAAGATATTCCTTACTCTTGGGTTATACATCCAGTAGATGGCGCTGGACTGCAAAGACAGAAAAGTGGCTCCTCCCGGCCCCATATATACCAGGGACCACCCACAAAATCCCCAGTATTGAAAAGCAGTTAAAAAGAGACCGGGAGAACTATAACCATTATATAAAAATTGAACATAAGAACAATCACCATAAAGAGGTAACTAAAAATAATGATAACAAGGGTGGGGTGGAACAGGACATGCTGTATACATATAATACCAATTCTACAGGTGAGTAATCACAGAATTGTATTATTCTAAGTATACAGCACGTCCTGCTCCAGAAGAAATTACTTACTCTTGGGACATCCAATAGCAGTGTCCATAAGGTAGGGTGGGATCCGCAAAAGTAACAGCAGACAGTTTAAACCACTGCCGCCTGCAGAACCTTGCGGCCAAAAGCAGCATCAGCTGAGGCCTTAACATCAACCTTGTAAAACTTAGAAAATGTATGAACAGAAGACCAAGTTGCGGCCTTGCAAACTTGTTCAACAGAAGCTTGGCGCTGAAAGGCCCAAGAGGCACCAATAGCACAAGTAGAATGAGCAGTAAGACGGAAGGGAGGTTTCTATCCCTTAGCAGAATAGGCCTGAATCACAGCCTGATGGATCCACTTGCTGATAGTGGATTTAGCAGGAGCCTGGCCCTTCTTAGGACCAGACGGAACCACAAAGAAAGCATCAGCCTTCCTGAAGGGTTCAGTAGCCACCAAATAGAACTTCACAGCCCTAACAACATCGAGAGAGTGTAACACCCTTTCTTTGGGGTTACCAAGGTTAGGTCACAAAGAAGGCAACACAATGTCCTGATTGAGATGAAAAGCAGACACAGAAAGTCAGTTTTAAAGCGAAACACCACCTTGTCCTGGTGTCTTTCAAAATAAGATAAAATTGATGGAAAGCGCCGCCAATTCAGAAACAGCCTGACTGAGGTAATAGCCACCAAAAAGGCTACCTTGACAGTGAGAGTGGATAAAGCCGCCTCCTGCAAGGGCTCAAAGGGAGACCCTTGCATGGCAGACAAAACCAAGTTCAAATCCCAAACAGGTAACATGGGCTTGCGTGGAGGATGCAAATGAGTAACACCTTGAAAGAAGGTCTTAACCAGATGATGCTGAGCATAAGACCTTTGGGAAAAAACAGCAAGAGCAGAGATATGGCCCTTCAGAGTACTAAGCTGAAAACCCATATCCAAGCCATTTTGTAAAAACTCCAATATCCTGGGAATTGAGAACACCCGACATGGAAGTGACCTAGACTCACACCAGTCAATGTAAGCACGCCAAACCCCGTAGTAAATGGTAGAGGAAGACTTTTTCCTAGCTCTGATCATAGTATTAACCACAGAGGCCGGCAACCCCTTGTCCATCAAGAAGGAGGTTTCAGCAGCCAGGCCATCAAAGCCAGCGTTTGTAAATTGGGGTGGTGGAGCCGCCCCTGAGTGAGCAGGTCGGTACCATGGGCAGGACGACCTGATCTACTGCCAATTGTACGATTTCTGTGAACCAAATTCTTCTTGGCCAACACGGGACCACCAGAATGGCTGGCACTCCCTCCTGGGCTATTTTGCACAGCACCTTGCCCAGCAGAGGAAACGGAGGAAAAACATAAAGGAGCTGAAAGCTCTTCCAAGACATTGCCAGAGCATCCACTGACAGGGCCAGGGGATCCTGTGACAGGGATACAAAGACTGGAAGCTTGTGATTGTGACGTGACGCAAAGAGATCCACATCCGGCTGGCCCCAACGGAGACACAGAGAGTGAAACACCCTGTTGCTGAGGGACCATTCTCCCATGCGAGAGGCCCCTCTGCTCAGAGAGTCTGCTTCCAGATTCTCCATTCCCGGAATGTACACCGCTGAGATGCAGGGGACATTGTCCTCTGCCCAGGACAGAATCAGGGATACTTCCTTGAGAGCCCTCTTGCTCCTGGTTCCTCCCTGATGATTGATGAAAGCAACTGCTGTCTTGTTGTCTGAGCAGATCTGAACCGCCAGACCCCGAAGGTGCATGGTCAGCTGGTAAAGCACTAATCTTACTGCCCTCAGTTCCAGAATGTTGATTGGGGCATGGGCCTCCTGAGGACCCCACTGCCCCTGGAATTTCAGGGACCTCCAAAAGCCCCCCCAACCTGTCAGGCTTGCATCCGTGGTGACCACCTCCCAGCAGGGAGTCAAAAAAGATCTGCCCACTAGCAGATTCCTTGGGTCCAGCCACCATGACAGAGACCGCCTGACCAGAGGGGACAGAACAAATACCTGATCCAGGGACCCTGGGTCCCGATCCCATACCGACAAGAGATGAACCTGGAGAGGCCTCATGTGAAACTGGGCGTACGGGACAGCCTCGAAGCTGGACATCAGACCCACCAGCTGCATAGCCTGTCTGATGGACGGATGAGGGCAAGACAGAAACAGCTGAGGGAGAAAGACCTTGACCTGATAGGTATCCAGAGTCATGCCCAGAAAAAGCTTTACCCTGGAAGGAGACAAGGAAGACTTGGGAAGATTGATCACCCAGCCAAACTTTTCCAGAAAGGATAACACCGTCTGAACATCCAACTATGCTTGTTGCAAAGTCTGAGAAACTACAAGAATGTCGTCCAGATAAGGAAGAATGCAAATGCCCTGAGATCTCAGCAGAGCCATTACTCCTGCCAACACTTTGGTGAACACCCTGGGAGCAGAAGTAAGACCGAATGGCAGAGCCACAAACTGGTAATGCTGATCTTCCACTGCGAACCTGAGAAAATTTTGATGGCCAGCAAAAATTGGCACATGAAGGTAAGCATCCTTGATGTCTATAGAGGCCAAGAAGTCCCCTGGGCGAAGAGAATTTATGGCAGAACGCAGAGTCTGCATGCAAAAGTGCCTGAATCTGACAAATTTGTTGAGGAGCTTTAAATCCAGGATAGGCCTGACTGAGGGACCGGGCAAATGACCCCCAATTCCAGTAGATTTTGAACAGCCAAGCACAGACACTGAGCTGATAGGGGGTCCTGAGCCATCCGTGATTTTGTGAATCTTGGGGGCGGCCAGGCTGCAAACTCTACCTTGTAACCGGAGGAGACTACGTCCTGAATTCACCGGTCTGAGACAAGACATCTCCAGATGTGAGCAAAAAAATGAAGCCGCCCCCCCCACCCGGATGGGTGAGGGCGCCCCTTCATGCCTGAGGAAGTTTGGGAGAGGATTTTGGCTTAGAACCCCAGGAAGGACCGGGCCTGCCACGTCCTCTGCATCTGCCCCACGACTCACCATGGCCTCCGGCAGGGGGAGCCACCCTTCCTCTTCAGGGGGAATAAAAGGGGGACAGAGCAACTCTAGACACCCGAAAGGGCCTGAGTGGTTTCTTGCGCTGAGGCAGTTTGCCTTCCTTGGCAAACAGATCCAGACGTTCTCCAAAAAGGCACAGTCCTTTAAATGGGGCCCCAGTAAGACCCTTCTTAGCAGCAATATCAGCCATCCATTGGCGCACCCAAACAGAACGGTGTATAGCAACCAGCAGAGCAGAGGTTCTGCCACACATTCTAATGGCATCCTCTAGGGCAGCAATAACATATGAAGTAAATTCCTCACAATACATAAGCCAGTTAAATACATCTCTGCCTAAAGCCGCAGAACCACCCTCTAGGGCACTTCTGATCAATCTTCTAATCGCCACAGTTGTAACAGCAGATGCACACACAGGACGCAGCGCAGTCCCCGCACAGGCAAAACCATGAGTGGCCAGCTGATCAATGCGCCGGTCTTACACATCTTTTAAGGTGGTAGTGTCAGGTGAGTGCACCACAGAGGTATGAAATAGTCCAAGTATTGGTGCCTCAACCTCCGGTGGGGAACACCATAATTTAGCTGTATCCAGGGGAAAGGGATACCTGTTGTCCCAGCTTTTAGGTACACCTGGAAGTCTACTAGGCTTTTCCCATTCCTGTAAAACGAGATTGTTGAAATGTGCCTGTGCAGGGAACTCCCAGCGCAGTTTAGCAGCATAAAATAATTCTCCCTGTTGCTGCGGGGGGGGGGGGGGGGGGGGCAACAGGGGGAGATATTTCAAGCACTTCAGATAAATGGGCAAGTAGCCTGTCAGTATCAGCTGAATCCGAAGGCTTGGACCCGGTCCTTGGATCATCAAAATACCTATTCTGATCCTCAGATTCAGACTCAGAGAATAATTCCCCCTCAGGGAAAAAAACAACAATGTCTTCCAGAACTTCAGAAGCCATAGGGCAAACACATGTATTATCAATCAAATGCTGTGTCTTGCCAATAGCCTTGCAACGCCCATCCCGTTAAGGCAATTGCCAAGGCACGCCCAACACTGCAGGTCCTAGTCCGGCCTGCGCCAGGTTCAGAAGGGAGAGCAGGGCTAAAAATACCCTGACAGGAAACTGAGGGGGGGACGGCCAGCGAGAACCCATCCTGAGCCCAGGTGGGCTACATCCCGGAACCGCCATAAGGAGAAGGCATATTCCTGGATGTGAGACAGCTGTGCAGTCGCCCCCTCGCCCAAAGGGGCGAGGGCGCCCCTTCATGCTTGCGAGGTTTTGGCAGATTTGGACTTGGTCCTGCCAGAAGGCCCAGGGCGCTGCCTGCCCGCACCATGCTGGAAGTCCACGGCGAATAACTGGAATAACTGGAGGCTGGAGCGGCCTTCTGCGGGAGGGTGCTATAGCCTTTTTGCCGAAAAGGTCCAAGCGGGCCCCGAATAACCTCCGTCCTCTGAATGGAAGGCAAGTGAGAGCCTTTTTTGTAGCTCCATTGGCGCCCCACTGTCGCAGCCAGACCAGGCGGCGAATGGTTACCGCAAGTGCTGAACTCCTAGCACACATCTTAATGGTGTCTATCCAGTGGCGATAGAAAAAACTTCACAAAGGCTTCGCAGTCTGATAGGGCACTGAACACCCCCCAAGGAAGATCCTCAGGGCGGTGATCCAGTATCTTTCTGACAAGAGTCCTGGCGGCCAGCAGTGATGGCCACGGCACAAACCGGGCGCAGGGCCGTCCCAGCACACGAGAAGGCGTGTGATGCCAGTCTGTCAATGGGCCGGTCCTCAGCATCCCGGAGGGTACGATAAAAGGGGGCAGTCATAAAAGGGGGGTTTGTGACCCCTATAACCGGCGCGTCCACCACCAGGGGAGCTGACCATAAATTGACCACATCAGGGGGAAAAGGGTACTTTCATTCCCAGACCCCTGGAATCCCTTTCAGCTTACCAGGAGATTCCCATTCCTGGGATATAATATTCTGGAAATGTTCCTGTTCTAGGAACTCCAAGCGCGGCGGCGCTATATGGAAGGTCTCCTTTTTAGGCTTGGGAATCTCCCCAGGGGGGGAGATTGACAAGACCTCAAAGATTTTGATCAGGATTTCATCCGTATCACACAGACCCCAGGAGCCAGGCTCGGATTCCTCACGGCCCGCGGGCATCCCATGGGAGGAGCCCGAGTCTGAGAATAGCTCAGCTTCCTCAGAAGGGTCAGGGTCCTGCATATCAGCAGAATCATCGGTATCGTTAGGAACCGGAGAACCTGGGGGCGCCAGGGACCGCTTTTTACCAGGGCCCATACGCTCTGCCAATCCAGAGAGCACCTGCTCCGCCGCGGGCAACGCTCTCGGCACCTCTTGCAGGTCATCCCCGCTGGAGTGGGACTCATCATGAGCGATGTTTGGGAGCGGGGAGACGGGGGGGGGAAGGAATCCTCTGTTAGCAATGCCTGTGCTGCACACTGTCCGCAGACCTGTGCCCTGTCAGCCTCAGCCAGGGGCTGGCCACACACTGCACACAGCCGGTCACGTCCCAGAGGGACCCTGGTTCCATAATTCTGAAATGCCTCCATATGGTGATTTTTATGCAGTATGACACAGGGAATTATGCAATAAGCAACCCTGGATGCCCCAAAAAAACGCTAGTAATGTGGGAGAATTTGTAAAGAGGACCCGTTATAATATATGTTAGGCCGTGGCCGGTAACGAAGTCTTGGCTTCTGAAAGACATAATGGGACAAGGGGAGAGGAGTCAGTGCCATACTCTGTTTGAAAAACCTAGAAGCCATACCGCCCCGGAGGGCACTTACATGACCGAGGGAGGAGACGAGCCACACCACGTGCGCGCAGGAAGATAGAGAAAATGACGCCAGCGAACCTCGAGGGGAGGGCCAGGCCAGGCTGTGACGCAATACTCGTCAGGGCGAGTCTCCGCCTCCCCCAAAGAGCGCGAAGCTCCAACCGACAGAAAAGGTAGAACAGAGTGGATGTATAAGTCTCATGCTGACATGCTGAATGAAGCTGCCGAGCAGCAGATAGTTAGTAAAAAAGCCAGCACACACTGTATAGCGAGACGCGACACTGACCCCCTAACTCAGGGACCGAAGTCTAAGGGCGAAATAGCGCTAGGGCTGCCACACATACCCCCCCCTTCTTTTCCCCCGAGTTACGGGAGGAAGCGAGGGGGAAGCTGACGGTGTCCATGGACTAATTTGTGAGGGGCACGGGCAAAATTGCGGGAGGGGCATCCTCTATAGGTTCACCATCGGCCTGACCGCCTACCCTATGGAGGGGGATTGCGGTGGAGCATGGCTCCGTTCAGCACACCAGGTGCTACCTACCTTCACCCCACCCGCGCAGCCTAGGCTGGGAGGCATATTTCTTCTGAAGAGGACGGGTGGAAATAGTCCCACAGGACCTTGGGCCGTGAGGCCCGCTCGCCTGCGAGAGCGTGATACTTCATGTCTTTGCAGTTCCAGCACTGCAGAGAAATCTGGGGATTTGTGGGAGGTCCTCCAGTATATGTAGGGCCGGGAGGAGCTTGTTTTCTACATGTCTGCAGTGCACGGCGCCGGAGGCGGAGGACTACCCACATGTTATGACTATTCGGGAGCAGGACGTGCCGTATGCTTAGAATAGAGAGAGCCACTTTCTCGTCCTGGCAGTCCAAGACTGCAGAGAAAAACTGGGGTTCTGTGGGAGGTGCCTCGGTATATATAGGCCGGGAGGGGCCACTTTTTCTGCTCTGCAGTCACGTGACATCTGAAGATGATTAACCCATGAGTAAGGATATCTTTCGGAACGGGACGGGATGTACACTAAGAATAAGGCCCTACAGCTGTCTCTGATCACAGGCAAGCATGCTCAGTTATCATAAAGCTGTGCTATGACATGCCCTTCCCAGCTCAGCTATGACCTAGATATTAAGGGGAAGAAAGGGGCTTAGCTTAGAATCCATAAGGTATATACACAGAATTGGAGATTTTGAGATGCTATGAAATGGCACGTTTTACATTGTTCCCAATGAGGATAACAGGGAAGGAAGTGTATGCCTGGACAGGGACTTTAAAGTGGACCAACACCCAGGATTTTGACTATCCTGGGTATTGGTCCACTTCCCCGGGGCACCCCGCTGTGTGAAACCCCCCAGAAAGCCCCCAAAACTCACCTCTCCCCGCTCCCACGTGGCCGCGCCGTCCAATCGGCGCCGACGACAAGCTGATTGACAGCGACGGACAAGCAGCTTGCCCGTTGGCGCCTCCCGCGCGTCACTCTTGACGTGTGCACGCCCGCGCCGGCCATTCAGAGACGGCCGGCGCGGGCGCGCGCACGTCTAGAGGAGCGCGAGTGAGGCGGCGGAAGCAGCGGCTGGAGAGGTAAGGTTTTTCTGGGGTTTTGGGGGGTTTACACCCCGCGGGACATCCCGATCTCGGATGTCCCGCGGTGTGTGAGGTGATCGGCCCGGGAATCTTATAGATTCCCGGGCCGATCACCTCAGGGTGTTGGTCCACTTTAAGGCAGATATATGGGGGAAAATGTAAGTATAGCCCCCTTGTGTGGCTAGTGGCAGTTGGTGCTTGGTGTGTGCAACGACCTACACTCTCCTTGGGAGAAAATTCAAACATTTAGAAAACTACCAACATAAAAGACTACTTACTTTGAAAAATTCTTTGGTTGACCCGGCATCAAGTGTTCCATACGCAATTTCAGTTTGTTTGGCGAGGTCCTCAGCACTTTCTATTGGGGAAACCATTCTTTCAACCGTTAGGAAAGCAGCCAGATTAGCCGTGTAAGATGAGATAATAATGAGGGTAAAGAACCACCACACACCTCCAACAATGCGACCTGAGAGAGATCTAAACATGAATGTGTCAGTAAAGGAGTGACGCTGCCATGTTCTTAAACACACGTGACAATAACACATAGTAATAAACAAGATGGTATTGAGGATGCAGGTTAAAGCTGACCTCCAGTCAAAAAGTTTACAATTTGCTCCCCTCAACCCCCCTTCCCCCTCCAACAACTAGTGGCGTATGCTGTTTGAGGGGAAGTTTTTTAGTGTGATACACACGTTAGAAGGAGATATAAACTGAATAAACTGAGATATGTACCTCAGAAAAGGGGGCGGCATCTCTGTCATACTGCACACACCCCATCGGGGTGCTCCCGAGGAAAGGATCAAAACCCAGGATAGTCAAAAATATTGACTATCCTGGGTTTTGGTCCATTTTAAAAAATGAAAACCCTCTACACCTACAATGGAGCAGTTCTACTGGTGAGGTGCAGAGTATTGTTAATAGGGCCTCTACTCCATTTCTTGCCGCACAGGGTAGAGGCAGTAGCAGGGCTTCAAAATTTGCCTTCCTCTCAATTCTCTTCCTCCAGGACCACACATAAAAATGGTCTAACAGTCCTTCTGTCCATTAGTTCCCTCAGTGTAGGCAAGCCACAGTGGTCTCACAGACGGTTATGACTACAGCAGAGCATACTAATGACATGGCCTTCCCAGATCAGCCACAACCCAGAAATTAAAATGAAAAAGGTGACTTTGCTTAGAATACATAAGGTTTGAAATGGCTTATTTTACACTGTTCTAAATAGGGCTTAAGGTGGAAGAAAGTTAGTGTGTGTCTGAACAGGGACTTTAAAGCAGTTCTGAACTTTTGAAATAAATTTGCCAAGCCCCTGCCGATATTCCCTTCTTAGGGTGTAGAACTAGAAGTGGATAATTTCACTTTTCAAATGGAAATGGAACACTGATTTTATTTTTGCTGTACCTTAGTGTGAGATGGCAGGTGTTCAGTCATAGGTATGGCAATGACATAATTGCCACACTCAAGAGTGGCAATGAATGGAGGAGGCGGTGCTTTACAACTAAAACAGGCACCATTATCTGGGATTACAGTAAAGCAGGAGCAGTGAAAATTGGCAAAATGTACTCTTCAAAGGGGGAGCAATTCAGGGGATGCTAGTTGTAAATGTGGGTTTTGGGCCGATTTAAGCATTGGGTGGTATACACAATTGTAAATTGTAAAGTTACAAACCTTGGTGATATATCACATCCTTGCTGCATAAAGGCTCCAAGAGAGAACCAAAGACTGTTAAAGATTCCAAACTCATTTGGTGGCTGATCGCTGGGCCCATCCTTTCCATCTTCCGGTTCTTCCATATGCCACTCATAAGGGCTAAATCTGCTTACAAGGAAGAGGACTACACTGACCCCGATATAGGCAAAAACAATGCACATCCAAATTTCATAAGCCAAAGGGTCCAAAAATGAAAAGACTCCGGGTTTGGATTTCTGGGGCTTTTTTATCATTATAGATATTCCCAAGCTCATGAAAGGTTTGGAGAAATCAATGACCTCCTCTCGCACCAGGGTGATGGTCAAAGGGGCCACAGCAATCTCTGCTTTCTGAAAGACAGAAAAAAGAGAGATCAAAAACTTAATTATACATCTAGGAGAGCTACGGAAAAAATAGCTTGTCTAATTCTAGTTCATATTCATATTATATTTTTTGCACCTGAGTTTTAAGATGGAGCAGTTCTACAGCTAAGGGTCCAATTTATTTTGATGAGGTAGAGATCCAACTGACTTTCCAGCTTAGGATGGGGAGGCCTGGAGAGACTCGCAACATCTTTGCAAGAACCCTGGGTTCGACTGATGCCCGGCTGGTGGCTGGTCATTTATCACCCTGCCTGCAGTTCCATCGGCCACCAGCGGGTGTCAGAGCCTTGGCTGCTCTCTCTCCCCCTCTACTACTGCATCTGGTGTGAGGCCTATTTAAGTGGTTCCACCCTTCAGCCGGTGCAGCAGGATTTTCTTTGCTTTGTTTGTTTTGTTTGCTTTGGTTACCCATCATTTTGGGGCTGTGCATGTTGGTGCTCTGAACCTGAACCTAAACCTGTACCTGAACCTCTGTGGAGTCTAGTGGCAAGCAGGCCTCTCCTTGGCTCCCCTGAGGCTGCTTGGCCATTTGCAATCAGGCGTCCTATCGGCTTCTGGAGGCTGCTGGCCCCTGTCCTGGGCCCTTGGGTGAGTGCACCAGCACCTTAGGGTTTTATTTGTTTCCCACATTAGTTGTTATATTGTAAGTTAGCCTTGTTTCTTTGCTTTGCACAGTGTATCTGAATCTAAGATCTTTTGTTTACTTTTGCCATTATAAATAAAATCATCTTTAGTGCATTTCCTTTGTCCTGTGTCTTTGCTCTGGCCAAACAATCTGCTCCCCTGACGGAGAGTTCATTTAGGAGAACTCTTTGGCCTGACAATCTTAATGACTATCCCATAGGTCGGTGTTCTCGTACCTTCCTCCTCAAGGTCTGACAACAAGTCATGTTTTGTAAATATCCACATAGCTTGCTCTATAGCTTTGCTGCTGCACTAAATACTTCACCCGTGTGTCTGTTTGGTATGTTTGGTGCAAAGCTAACACTGCGCATCACCAAAACAGCATACCAAGAGTGACATATGATGGAAGCAGGATTATGCCTTGGGGTTGTTGTTCTGCAGCTGGACTGGGGCCTTAGTCAAGGTGGAGGAAAGTATGAACAGTTCCAAACAGCAGTCAATATTGTCACAAAACCTTGCTAAACCTTGCCTCTGTTAAAAAGCTGAAGCTGAAGTAGAATTTCACATTCCAGCAGGACATCAGCCCCAAAGAATACCTACACACTAACTAAAGAATGGCTTTGACGGAAGGAACTCCACTTGAATATCTGTGGGTTGACCTGAAGAGAAGTTGTCCGCAGGATGTAGGGGCGATTCAGCACCAAGTGCAAAAACGACACTTTAGGGTAAAAAGTACACGTTAGGTCAACAATGCAGTGGTTCTGATTGGTTCTCTAGATAAACAAGAAGCATGAATGGCACTTTTCACTCTCCAAAAAACTAATGCACTTTTTGCACATATGATATAGCACCAAGTGCAAAAAGTGCATTTATATTTTTTGGGGTAAAAAGTGCCATTCATTTTCATTTCTGTCTAGAAGGTTCAGCACCACTGAACTTCTATTTTACACCTAATGGGAACTTTTACTCCAAAGTGTCTGTTTTGCCTCTGTTGCTGAATCAACACAGTTTTCCTCCAAATCTGACAGATTTAGAGATCAAGGAAGAATGGGCAAAGATTGCCAATGGGGAGGCTGATTCATCATTAGCGGCAGGTAGCGACAGATGAGCGTCTGTAGCAGGCAATTTCAGAGCGCCGCTAGTAGTCGCAGTGCTCGGCCGTGGGTGGCTACTTTATAGCGACTCAGTCGCTGTTCAGTAATGTTGAATACATTGTGAGGAGTCGCTATTTGACCAGTACAGCGTTGTATGGGAGCGCATGTTAGCGACTGCTCATAGCGACCAACTCACACCATATTCAGCAAAAAAACAGCCTCACAAATCTCTGGCACTGAAAAATACTTGTTTGAAGCCCAGAGCGCAGGAGGCGGTGTGTTTAAAGTCTGTTTTCAAGCATCTATCAACTATTAACAAAGCGAAAACATGGAATTACATTGTAACAAAATTGTAACATGAACACTTTAATGCCAGACCTGTAATGTCATTTCTGAGGAAATATATAAAAAATGAAAAAATTATGAAAAAAATGCTATTTCAATGCCAGAAGAGGTCAAAGAATTATTTGTGATTTAAAAAAAAAAAAAAAAAAAACCCATTTAAAGAGAAGAAAAGGATCGTCCATTGAAATGTATGGGAGAGCGGCAGGTAGCGAGAGGTCATACCTGGCGCTGTGCAAGGCTGAACGCTGGCGCTGTTCACTGAGGCTGTGAAAATGATGAATCAGACGCTACATGGCGCTATCCCAGTCGCTAAACAGATTCTGCTTGATAAATGTGTAATTGCGTGCCGTGTCCGGCGTTCACCAGTCGCTACCTGTCATTAACCAGCCACTACCTGACGCTATCCCTTCTTAAATAAGGGCCTAAAGATGTACATTCTGACAAACTCCTACCCAAACACACTGATTGCTGTCCTAAATTGAAGGCCAATTCAACAAAGTATACCTACATTACTTCTTTATTTGCATGTTTTCACCCTGAAAGGTTTGTTTCTCAATTGAGTTGTAATATAAGTTATTTATAGGTAACATTAAAGGTGGAAAAAGTTCTGAAATTCTCTTTCTTTTCAAAAATTTTCTGTTATTTTTACATGACAAAATCCTGACATTTTAACACTTTTAATTTGTGTGCCGGCATCTATTTTGGCGCTGCTATTAGTCTAAAATGGCGCTGCAAGTCACAACATCTGATAAATAATCAGCTTGGATTGGTGCACTAGGAGGCCGATTCATTAATAGCGCCAGGTAGCGACATATGAGCGCCAGTAGCGTGATTTTCACAGCGCCAGCTAGTATTCGCTGTGCTTGGCCGGGGTTTGCTTGTTGACAGCGACTCAGTCGGTGTGCGGTAATGTTGAATACGGGGTTAGGGGTCGATGTTTCACAGGTTCTGCGTTGTATGGGTGCGCCTGACAGCGAATGGCCAGAGCGAACGGCTTGCTGCAGATTCATTAACAAATCACGCTCAAAAATTTCTCGCGCTGTGAATTCCTTGTTTAAACCCCAGAGCGCTGGCGGCGACGTGTGTAAAGTAGTTTTTAACCCCCAAACAACCATTTTTTTTAATGTAAAAATTATACAAGTTTTTCTAAACATTTTGTAATATGAATACATTAATATCAGACCTGTAATATCAATTCTGCACAATTTTTATTTTTTATTTACTTAAAAAAAAATCCTAACATTGCAGAAGTGGTCACAGAATTTTTGACATTAAAAAAAAAAAAAAAAAAAAAAAAAATAGCAATTAATTAGGATTATTTAAAGATTGCTCCATTGAAATGCATTGGACAACGCCAGGGAGCGACAGGTCATACCTGGCGCTGTGATGGGATTAGCAGCGGCGCTGTTCGTTGCAGTCGGCTACATGATGAATCCCGCGCTAGCTGACGCTCTCGCCTGCGCTAGCCTCATTTAGCGTGATAAATGCGTCATTGTGACCGCCGCCGGGCGTACTTGAGTCGGTAGCCGCCGTTAGCTGGCGGTACCTGGCGCTCGTCAGACACTACCTGGCGCTAGCCCTTGATAAATAAACCCCTAGGTATTGGCCAGCACATGTCAGGGCCTGTTGGACCCTTATGCCCCCAATTGATTCAATTTCGCCACGCTGATTGGCGCTGATCAGCATTTCTTCATTACGGTTACAGGATATCACTGCTGCATTTAAATTGTTGAGTTCCAAATTACACACTGGTAAGGCAAAAAAGCAAAAAATACATGACATTTGGCAACATCCTGCGTTTACATGACTGAGTCAAATTGCAAGTTCTGTACAAATAAATGTGTGATATTGCACATTGTGCTTTACAGGATCTTACAGACCCTACAGTGGCATTATAAAATGACGCAGTTTAAACAAGAGTGAAAGTCACCATAAACTATATGGCTGAGGTGATAAATTTAACGCAAGCCTGCGGACACATGGGCGTTGACTGTTTTTGTTAAATTGCATACTGAGGCTAAAATATAGGCACTGAGTGGCATTGACTGGTGCTGACGCTTGATAAATCAGGGTCCATATTCAACACATTTGTTTGAACAGAACTTGCTTTGGCAAAATGTAATGAATATGAATGCAGGACTTAAATGTCGCCAAATGGCAAGATATTAATTTCTTGTAAAATCTTTTTTACGCTTGTTTGTTAACAATGTGTTCCTTGTAGCACGACAACTAAAAAGTAGCCAGAACGCACTCTAAAATGTGTTCCTTTGGTTCAAATCAGTGATATCAAAGGACTGTAATGAAGAAACGCCAACCAGCATTTCCTAAAACTTTGAGTAGCAGCACCATTCTAAAAAAATATCAACGCCAAAAAAAAAGACGCTTTCAAAATGACGCCAAATGGCGCTAAAAGGTTCACTTAATAAATAAGGCTCTTAATGACAAACACATTGAAACACAACACAAAAAAACGTGTCATCACATGTCAATGAGTCCTCACTCTTCACTAGTTATAAATGTACAGGTGCAGGTTATATCATTTTACTGCGCAGGGGCTTTCAAGGGTGTAATGCTAGGGTGCAATATTCTCCAAATCTAATAGCATATTTGCAGCTCTTAAATGTTTCAGGCAATTAAAAAGCACACATATCTCCACTCTAACTGCATCTTGTTTCGGCTAAAAGTTCAGGTGGCAGAAACTCCAAGGAAATACCGAAAATGCACTTTAAATAGTTATTTTAACCTTACTTGCTATGAGTACACTACAAATGTTTCAAGGCTCTGCTACAACAAATAAAGCCTCAAAAAATAAGCAAAAGGTAAAGAATTCATAAAACAGGCTACACTTACAGATGCAGCTTTCTTTAAAACTCCACTTGGCGCACTGGTGCTTCATGCTATCTTGAAATCTAATCTTAAATGCTTTTCAATGGCTTCTTTGTGAGATATCAAAATGGGCTGAGCTGTGATGTGTTGGATAACGATTGCTACACCTGTATCTGGTAAAGTGGTGTGGAGAAAATCTGCTGTCAGCTAGCCACGTGGGAAACAAAATAGCTGCTAGGTGCTCTCATCCACGAAAGCAGGTCTATCCCTTTTATTACGCAAAACGCAGCGTCTGTCAGTCCAGAGAAAGCCTTATCGTCCATTTGCCAGAACAGTTTGCTCTATCCCTCAACTGCTGTCTCCTTTGTTTAATTTAAACCAGCTCAGGTAATGTCTGGTTGGCCATCTCAAAACATGACTGTAGCTGCTTAATTAGCATGTTAATACATATATGAAACTCAGCCAGGCCACCAAAAACCTGTTCCCAACACATCAGTTCATCCTGGCTTGGCTATTGTACCATATACAATTTTAATTATATAAGATTTTACAATTTCTCAGGAACAAAAAATTACCATAGCGTTACATTGCACCCAGTTGTTCCCTTTGAATAGCAAAATATCGTACAGTCTAACTTGCACTGTATGAGGCACAACAGCCAACCCAGGCTGAACTCTTATTTCTATAACAAAAGATCCTGACAAAGTTATGGCAAAAAAAAGACAATTCTGTGAGTACTCACCTGTAGAATTGCTTTTACCATGCATGGCACGGCCTGCTTCACACATTCATTACATCTGGGTAATCCGCCACAAGGTGGCGCAGTGTACTGCAGAAGAGTTGTGGCTCCTCCCGGTACCATATAAAAACGGAATCACCATATACTTATCCAGTGTTGACAAGCAGTTATTCAAGAAACCGGGAGCTAATAAAGGCAAAAAAAGGTAACAAAAAACCCCAACTAACTTGGGACCATCACCATAAAGAGGCAACCAAGCATAACGATAACAAGGGTGGGGTGAAGCAGGCCGCGCCATGCATGGTAAAAGGAATTCTACAGATGAGTACTCACAAAATTGTCTTTTTCCCATTGCATGGCACGGCCTGCTTCACACATTCATTACATCTGGGACATCTAAAAGCAGTGTCCATAAACTGGGGTGGGATCCCCAAAGAGTAACGTCAGGCAGTTCAAACCACTACCGCCTGAAGTACCTTGCGGCCAAAAGCAGCATCAGCTGAGGCCTTAACATCAACCTTGTAAAACTTGGAAAAAGTATGAACAGAAGACCAAGTAGCGGCCTTACAAACTTGTTCAACAGAAGCTTGGTGCTGAAAAGCCCAAGAGGCACCAACAGCACAGGTGGAATGAGCACTAACCCTAAAAGGAGGAACCTTCCCGCTAGCAGAATAGGCCTGCTCCACCGCCTGACGGATCCACTTGCTGATAGTGGATTTAGCCGGAGGCAAACCCTTCCTAGGTCCAGCAGGAAGAACAAAAAGAGCGTCAGATTTCCTGAAAGACTCAGTAGCAACCAAATAAAACTTCAGAGCCCTGACAACATCCAAAGAGTAAAGGGTTTCGCTCCTTGGAATTAGCAGGGTTAGGACACAAAGAAGGCAAAACAATGTCCTGATTAAGATGAAAAGCAGACATAATCTTAGGCAAGAAATCCGGCTTAAGCCGAAACACCACCTTATCCTGATGCCTTTCAAAATAAGGAGGTTTGATGGAAAGAACCGCCAGCTCAGAAACTCGCCTGACAGAAGTAATGGCGACCAAAAAGGCCACCTTAAGTGTCAGAATGGGCAAAGCAGCCCCACGGATAGGCTCAAAGGGAGGACCCTGCAGAGCAGACAACACCAGATTCAGGTCCCAAACCGGTACCAAAGGCTTACGCGGCAGACGCAACTCCCTGGAAAAAAGTCTTAACCAACCGGTGATTGGCAAAGGATCTTTGGAAAAAAATAGCCAGAGCTGACACCTGCCCCTTGAGGGTACTAAGTTGAAGGCCCGAATCCAAACCATGTTGCAAAAATTCCAGAATCCTGGGGAAAGAAAACACCCAACATGGAAAAGACTTGGACTCACACCAGGCAATGTAAGCATGCCAGATCCTGTAGTAGAAAAAGGACGAGGATTTCTTCCTAGCCCTAATCATGGTATCAACAACAGAAGCTGGCAAACCCTTATCCATCAAGATGGAGTTTTCAGCAGCCAAGCCGTTAAAGCCAGCGTTTGTAAATTGGGATGGCACAGTTGTCCCTGAGTGAGCAGATCTGGATCCTTGGGCAGGGCAAACTGATCTACTGCCAACTGCAAGACGTCTGCGAACCACCCCCTCCTTGGCCAACAGGGGGCCACCAGAATGGCTGGTACCCCTTCCTGGGCTATCTTGCGCAGCACCCTGCCAGCAGAGGAAAAAAACGTCTCCGGAGTCCCCCACTTGCGACAAAGAAACCGAAAAACCCGGGGTTGAGAGACCACTCTCCTTGGCGAGAGAACCCCCTGCTCAGGGAGTCCGCCTCCGTGTTTTCCACTCCCGGAATGTAGATTGACGAAATGCAAGGGACATTGCTCTCCGCCCAATGCAGGATCAGAGAGACTTCCCTGAGGGCACTCCTGCTGCGAGTCCCTCCTTGGTGATTGATGTAGGCTACCGCCGTCCGATTGTCTGAACGAATATGAACCGGAAGACCCTGCAAGTGCAACGTCAGCCGTGACAGGACAAGCCGGATGGCTCTCAGCTCTAAGACATTGATGGGGTTGTGAGCCTCCTGAGGATCCCACACCCCGCTGAACTGATGATTTTTCCAGAAACCTCCCCAGCCCGACAGGCTGGCATCCGTGGTAACCGCCTCCCAGCGAGGAACCAGAAAGGATCTGCCCCTCAACAGGTTGCTCGACTCCAGCCACCAAGAAGGGACTACCGAACCCTGGGAGACATCCTGAACAGTTGATCCAATGACAGCGGACACCTGTCTCAATGCGTCAATAGGTGAAGTTGAAGAGATCTCAGGTGAAACTGCGCAAACGGGACCGCCTCGAAGGAGGCCACCATCAATCCCACCAGTTTCATCCCCTGGTGGATAGAAGGGCAAGGATTGGCCAGAAGAAGGCGGATCAGATCCTGAATCCCCTGCCCCTTGGTCTGGGGTAGAAACACTCTGGCCTGAATGGTATCCAGATTCATGCCCAGGAATGAAATCACTTGTGATGGCGAGAGAGAGGACTTGGGGCGATTGATCACCCACCCGAACCTCTCCAGGGTCGACACCACCTGGTGGGTGTCCAGCGGAAGAAGCTGAAATCAATAGGTCGTCCAGATACGGCACAATGCGAAGTCCCTGAGCTCTGAATAGGGCCATTATGCCCGCCAGAACCTTGGTGAAGACCCTCGGCGCTGAGGTAAACCCGAAGGGAAGGGCTTCAAACTGAAAATGTAGATCGTCCACCTCGAACCTGAGGAATCTCGGATGCGCTGGAAAAATTGGAAAGTGCAAATATGCATCCTTGATGTCTATGGATGTCATGAAATCCCCTTGACGAAGGGAATTGATGGCCGAGCTCAGAGTCTCCAAGCGGAACTTCTTGGTTCTGATGAATCTGTTGAGGACCTTGAGGTCCAGAATGGGTCTTACAGAACCTTCTTTCTTGGGAACCGTGAAAAGATTGGAGTAGAAACCCCTGCCTCTCTCCGACGGAGGCACCGGGCATACAACTCCCATGTCCAGAAGATTTTTTACTGCTAACCGGAGCCCCTGAGCCGCCTGAGGGTCCAAGGGCACCCGAGACCTTAAAAATCTTGGAGGAGGTCAGTACTTGAACTTCAGTTTGTACCCGGAGGAGACCACTTCCAAGATCCAATTGTCTGTGACCTCCCGAGCCCAGACTTGGAAGAAGAGCCGCAGCCGTCCCCCCACCCAAGCGGGTGAGGGTGCCCCTTCATTGCTGAGCTGGTTTACCCACAGGCTTGGGTTTGGAACCCCAGGCCGAAGCGGGACGGGCCCGACCTCTGCCCCTGTTCCAGGAAGAGACTCTGAGACCCGAGAAGAACAAACCTCTACCAGCTCTGGCGCCTCAAAAGGAAGGATTGAAAGAGCCTGCCCCCCGAAAGGGACGGCGCTGTTTTTTCCGCTGAGGTAACTTACCTCCCTTACCACAGCATCCAACTTATCTCCAAACAGCCGAGCTGTGAGCGATTTCTTGGCCGCAAAGTCCGCCGTCCACTGACGGAGACATAACGATCAGCGCATGGCCCCAAATAAGGCTGAAGTCCTACTACACATAACAATAGTGCCTTCCATAGAGGCCAAGACAAAATTCATGAACAATTCAAACATTTTAAGCGTAGTGAACTCCGCGCTGGCCGGATCAATGTGAGCATCATTTAACCAGTCCCTAATCAGAGACCTAGCACCCACCGACACAAGCGCAGATGCACAAACAGGCCGCAAGGCCGACCCAACACTGGCAAAGGCATGGCATGCCATCTGATCAAGGCGCCTATCCTCACCATCCTTTAGGGAAGTGGCGTCTGGGGTGTGAAGCACGGAGGAGTTGGTCAACCCCAAAACTGGTGCATCGACCTCGGGAGGAGAAGCCCAGCGCTTAACCGCTTCCACCGGGAAAGGATACTTTTTATCCCATCCCTGAGGAACGCCCAGAAGCCGACTAGGTTTCTCCCACTCCCTAAAGATCAGTGCATCAAAATGACCCTGGGTAGGGAACTCCAAACAAGGATTGTGGGCCCCAAAAAATTCCCCCTTCTTGAGAGGGGGCACCTCAGGCGGCGCAATATCCAAAATCTCCAAGAGATGTGACAAACCGTGGCCGTGTCAACAGCATCCCCCAGCGCCTGCCCAACATCAGCCTCGCCAAAGCGTACATTGTCATCCTCTGACTCCTCATACAATTCCCCCTCCTCTAACGGGGAATAATCTGACATATCAAATGAATCATCATCAATATCCCAAGTCACCTGGACCGACGACAAATGTCTCTTTTTAGCCTGGGCCTTCTTGCCCACTGCGCTAACCATAAATTTCTCGATGCTGGCCAACCTAGCACAAACATCGGAATGTGACTCCCCGCTAACATCACTTGGGGTACGGATAAGGCGGGGAGGGGAAGGCGATGAAGCGGGGGGCGCCGACCCAGAAGGCTGGGCACCCGACTGCCGCGATATGGCCTTTTGTGCACATGGTATACAAATAAGCACATTCTCACCCGTAAGGGATGCCCCACAACCCACACATGGCCGAGATTGTCCCAGAGGGAGCCCGAGCCCAGTATCCTGCGGAGCCTCCATATGGTGATTTTTGTGGTCAGTCGCAAGACCTTAGGGGATTTAAGCAAAAGCAACCCGGGATGCCCCTTAAAAGTCCCAGTGGGAGGATTTGAAGTGATCAATTTAAAGACTAGGGACCCCAGGACCAGGTGGAACCCCTTAACATGCACATGTATGATGCAATCTGTAACACACAACAAGACATAATCAGTCACTATACAGCAGTGTATAAACACATACATATATATATATATATATATATATATATACACAAACATCAGAAAAACAGACATGCCCAGCAAAATCACTCATACCCGCAACCAAGTGGGAGCCCCCCCGCTAGAGAGGGGCCCCCGTATAGCAAAGGAAGTGGCCACCAGGCCCTTACCGTCCCCACGGATCAGCAAGCAGAAGCACAAGATGGCCCCCGAGAGCCTTGTGAGGAGAAGCAGGAAGAGAAGGAGGGCTGGCCAGTGCCGAAAGCACGCTCTCCAGGTCATGCCCCCCTTCCCAGCAGCGCAGATCCAACCGGGGCAGGCCCCAAAATCGCGCCAAACGAGGGGGCGGGGCTACCGTGACCGCGCCCCCTCCCTGAACATAGCCGGAGGGAGAGAAGCTCCCCAGGCTGAGAGAAAAAAACACCAGCAGGCTATGCAAACGATGTAACAATGCACTGTAATCAAATCATCAAGGGATTACTTCCAGATGAGTCACTGCCATCACACACACACTAACAGTGAAACACACCACACACACAGTCACTGAATATACTAAAAACCGAGTATTACGGCCAGCCAGCCCCCCCCCCCCCAGGGGGGGAAGTAAGGGACCCGGAAGGGGGAGGTGACCCGGCCAGAATCCGGCCATAGGTATGAAGGGACAGGAAATCCCACACCAGGATCACCAAAACCTGGATAACCGCCTACCCCTTATAATGAGGTCTCACGGTGGAGCAATTCTCCTTCCGAACCCATAGGGTGCTACCTACCCTCACCAGGACCCGCAGCCAAAGCTAGGAGGCTCAAATAGGGACAATTTAGAAAGAGTCCTGGCAGCAATAGGGGCCATAAACGGCCGGGCTCGGGCCCGGCTTACCTGCAAGTAAGAGAAGTCTTCATCTTCTGTCTTGTCGCCTTCCCTGCAAAGAAGGAACTGGGGGGTTGGTGGGGGGTCCCAGGTATTTATGGACTGGGAGGAGCTCCTTTTTTTGCATTCATCTCTGCAGAAGTTCGCCCTCTACTGGAGAATAACCCAAATGTCATGAAGAATTGAAGCGGAGTGTATGTCACACTTGGAATAGGAGGGGAACACATAGAGGAGCTGAAACTCCGTCCAAGGCATTGCTAGCACATCTGTGGCAAAGGCCAGAGGATCTTGCGACAGGGAGACAAACCTGGGAAGCTTGTGGTTGCGGTGGGATGCAAACAGGTCCACATCCGGCAGACCCCAGCAGTGACACAGGGAGTGAAATACCTTGTTGCTGAGGGACCATTCCCCCAGCCGAGACGTCCCCCTACTCAGGGAGTATGCCTCCTGGTTCTCCACCCCCGGAATGTAAACCGCAGAGATGCAAGGGACATTCTCTTCCGCCCAAGACAGTATCAGAGACACTTTCTTGAAGGCTCACTTGCTCCGAGTCCCTCCCTGATGATTGATATAGGCAACCGCCGTCTGGTTGTCCGAGCGGATCTGAACAGCCCGACCCCGAAGGTGTGAGGTCAGCTGAGAAAGAACCAACCTGATCGCCCTCAGTTCCAGGACATTGATGGGAGCATGGGTCTCCTGGGGGCCCCACTGACCCTGGAACTGCAGAGACTTCCAAAAGCCCCCCCAACCGGTCAGACTGGCATCTGTGATGAGGTGCAACTGAAGAGGTCTCATGTGGAACTGAGCAAAGGTGACCGCCTCGAAGCAGGACACCTTCAGGCCCAGTAACTGCATCCCTTGCCGGATGGAGGAATGGGGGCACAAGAGCAGAGCCTGTGCCTGCTTCTGAAGGCCCTCCACCTTCAGCTGAGGCAGGAATACCTTGACCTGAGAGGTATCCAGAGTCATGTCCAAAAAGGACCTCACCAAAGACGGAGACAGTGAAGACTTGGGGTAGTTGATCACCCAGCCGAAGGACTCAAGAGTGGAGGTCACGACCTGAGTATCCTTCTCGGCCTGATGAAGAGACTGAGCCGCAATCAGAATGTCGTCCAAGTAAGGAAGCATGCGAATGCCCTGATTCCGCAGCAGAGCCTTCACGCCCGCAAGCACCTTGGTGAACACCCGAGGCATCGAGGAGATACCGAACGGTAAGGCCACAAACTGGTAATTCTGATCCTCTAGAGCAAACCTGAGAAATCTCTGATGACCTGAAAAGATTGGCACGTGAAGATAAGCATCCTAGATGTCCACGGAGGTCATGAAGTCGCCCGGGCGAAGGGTACTGACAGCCGAGCGTCTCCATGCGAAAGTGCTTGAACCTGACAAACTTGTTGAGACCCTTCAAGTCCAGGATGGGCTTCAAGGACCCGTCCTTTTTGGGGGCCGTGAAAAGATTGGAGTAGAAACCCCGACCCCGTTCCTGGGGAGGCACCAGGCAAATGACTCCTGACTCCAAAAGACGTTGAACCGCAAGGCGCAACCCCTGAGCTGACAGAGGGTTTTGAGACATCCAGGATCTGATGAATCTGGGGGGCGGCCAGGCTGCCACCTCTAGCTTGTAACCGGAGGACACCACCTCCTGAATCCACCGGTCTGAGACACGGAACCTCCAGACGTGAGCAAAGAGCCGAAGCCATCCTTCCACCCGGATGGGTGAGGGCGCCTCCTCATGCCTGAGGGGGCTTGGGAGAAGGTTTGGGCTTGGGGCCCCATGAGAGACCGGAACGACCACGGGATCTGCCACGGACCCAAGAACCCCTGCGGATACCTGAAAAGAGGGAGCCTCGACCTCCTCTGGGGGCACGAAAGGAGGAGACAGAAGCGGATGACCCCAGAAAGGGCCGAGGCTGCCTCCTCCGCTGAGGCAGCCTACCATTCTTGGCTAAAACATCCAGATGCTCACCAAAGAGCCGCAGCCCCACAAAGGGGAGCCCAGTGAGAGCCTTCTTAGCAGCAGCGTCAGCTGCCCACTGACGCAACCAAACAGAGCCGCGCATAGCCACCAAAAAGGCAGAGGCCCTACTACTCAGCCGTACCACATCATCCATGGCAGTAAGGATAAAGGCAACAAATTCAGAGCAAAGCAAGAGGGCCCTATAATCCTCCCTACTGGCTGTAGTGCCATCAAGGAGACGATTGAGCTGTTTCTTAAGGGCAATAGCTGTTAGCCCAGTCCCCACAAATGTAAAAGCATGGCAGGCCAGCTGATCCATACACCGGTCCTCGCTGTCCCGCAGTGTACTAGTGTCAGGGGAAGGCATGACTGAGGTGTTGGACAGCCCCAGAATGGGAGAGTCCACCTCGGGGGAACACGACCATCGCTTAACCAGGTCAACAGGAAAGGGATACTTCTTATCCAACCCTTTGGGCATCACGGGCAATCTACTAGGACGTTCCCACTCCTTGAGCACCATGTTAGTGAAATGGCTCTGCTCAGGGAACTCCAAACGCTGCTTAACAGGATGAAAGAGCTCACCCTGCTTCCTCTTAGCCACCTCAGGGGGGACAATGTGCAAAATTTCCAGGGAGTAACGGTCATCAAAAAGATCAATTCCTCATGTTCCTCAGCAAACAGGGAATGCGTGGGAGCCAGGTGCCGCTTCTTGCTAGAGGCCTTACGTGGAACAGGTCTGGCAAGCTGCCTTTCAATACTGGCCACACGAAGTGCCAGATCAGGTTGTGACCCCCTGCTAGTATCCCCCTCACTGGGGGCTAAATGCAGGTGAGGAAGGGGTAGGCGATGCCGAAGGGGGCGCAAAACTGGGGAAAGAAGCAGACAGCCCAGACTGGAGCGCAATGATACCTTGGGCACACGGCACGCACACCGTGACTTCGTTACTGATAGGGGATACCCCGCACATGGAACACAGCCAGAGTTGCCCCGAAGGACCCCCGAGCACACTATCCCCAGAAGCCTCCATATGGTGATTAATACAGGAGCAATATGCCAGCACAGGATAAGGGCTAGTAAATAGCCACCCAGGATGCCCCCCCCAGGGATGCCCTCAGAGCCAGTGATGGGGGATGAGGGAGGGTAAGGAGCAGGACCGGGAGAAACCACAACCCACGGGTGTCCCGCCTGAAAGACATAAGTAGAAACATATAAGAGTCCCGCAGCCCATGCCCCAAGGAACAACAAAACCCCCAGAGGGGACTCACGGACCAAGCAGGACAAGGATCGTCAGCCGCCAGATTACCAAAGGAAGCGATACAGGCATATAGCACCGCCACAGCCCGGGGATGAAGAGGGCCCCAGACATGCAGCAGAAACAAGATGGCGCCAGCAGAGGAACCGCCCCCGCCCCCCCGAAGAGCGCAAAAACGGCGCTCACGTGACCTCGCCGACATCATCCCCGCAGTAAAAACCGCCTCACAGATATAACGCCGCCCGCCGCGGAGCGTAGTACAAAGCGGCGGTGAAAAGTCAAAAAAACTGTCTAAAAACAGCAAACAAACACACGCCACTACCACACGTCCCCCCTCCCCCCGAACAGCCGTTGGGGAGGGGGGGGAGGAGAGCGAGCAGGCAGCGGCGAAGCCCAGGCCAGTGGGGGGGGCAAACACCCAAAAAATCACAATCACAGAATCCCCAAAACACTCACCCCCTCAGAAGCTAGGACAGGAACTCCGCATCCCTAGTAGGCTCACCATAAGGCCTATGGCCGGCTACCCTTTGTGTTACAGGCTCTGCGGCTTGGAGCACTTGACCCTAGTGCTCCTCTACCTTCACCCGATCTGTCATCCGAGGCTGGGAGGCACAGAGGGTCCAGAAACGGGTGGAAATAGATATGCAGGGCCGCAGGCATGTTTGCCCCGCTCACCTTGAGCAATATATAAGAGCCATCTTCTATCTTCGCAGAATCACTGCAGAGGAAAAACTGGATAAGTCTATGGTGGTTCGGTTTTTATATGGTACCGGGAGGAGCCACAACTCTTCTGCAGTACACTGCTCCACCTTGTGGCGGATTACCCAGATGTAATGAATGTGTGAAGCAGGCCGTGCCATGCAATGGGAAAAAACCTCATGTATCTTATCTACTACCTGTAGTGTACAAAGCTTCAGCAGAATATGGAAAAAGAAGGGTCTCATCGGCTATCTATCTATTTGACTTGAAAGTTTCTTCTAACACATATTTTATTATATAAACTTATAACTGAAAAAACATGTAAATTATGTATATCACAGCAGAAGGTGATTTGGTTTCAAATATGATTGTTTTGACATATGCATTGTGCTAATAATTAATGGTTGTCCACATTTATTATTGATAAGACTCTGCTGTTTCATGTTTTTTTACACCTTCACTACAATATTATATACTGAGTTTGTCTGTAACTAGGTTAGGTGTTTGATTCGCAGATATTTTACTCCCAGCGGTTGTGGGAATTGTACAGTATGTTGATTCTGAGGCTAAGCAACTTTCAATAATAGCAATGGTGATGAGCAAATGACATAAATAAAATACATCAGATCTTGGGTTTTTAAACTGGACCATAACCCAGGATTTTGACTATTCTGTGTTTTGGTTCTTTCCCCTGGGGTGCCCCGCTGCGTGAAACCCCCAGGACGCCAAGTCCAACTCACCTCTTCCCAGTCCCACGACGCGTCTAAGAGCAGCGGCTCTGAGCACCCTGACGGCCGCATCCTCCACTAACCTCTAACAGGGAGCATGCCCGCATCGGCCATTCACAAATCTCTGCTAGAGGGATAGCGAGATGCGTCTGTGGCTCTCACCGTTGGACCGGGAAACGAGGTAAGTGAATGGGGCGACCTGGGGGGTTTCACACAATTTTGGATGCCCCCCGGGGGGAAGATTGATCGCCAAGATTGGTCCACTTTACGCACACTAACAAAGTAATAAGTTACATTCAATTGTGCTTAATTGGTTATTTCTGAAAATTGAGATCTTGATATAGAATTCTGATGTATTAAAGTCAATCACTTACCCCATATACAAGCTCTCCCACCATTCCATTCCAAATCTTCGTATCTGAGTCTCTTGCTCCATATTTTCCATCAGGAACAATGGCGATTTTATATTTGATACCAATATGTTTTGCAATTTCATAGGCAAGATCTACACAATATCCTTCATACTTATCATTTCCATCCAACAGCTCATGGTTTTTCTTGTACATTACATAAGGGGCTTCCTATAAGGAAAAGAAGAAAACTTGAAAGAGAAAATATGCTGGGGATGATTTGCAAAGGGAGTTCCTTGTGGTCTCATTTAAGAGATACAAAGTCTAAACAATGTTATTAACACATCACATACATCGTAAAACATTAAAAATACTTCCAACATGATAACACATCTGTACAGTAACAGTATTTCCACCTTTTTTTTAGGGTCAGCTATGCAAACAATACGCCATTCAGCATCCAGCGCTGTCTCTGTCACTGCTGCCACAGCTTCACCTACCAGCAGGGGTACCTGCAAATAAACTGCTCCGTGCAGCGGGTGGTCATGGCCTTCGCCGAGTGAGCATAGGCTATGCCCACAGGTTGCATGGAGCTTGGTGTTTGCGTGTCCTGACAGGAAGAAGCAGCAGCCTTGATCTTTTGGCCTCCCTTGGTGTGGCAGCCCTGCCAGCAGTGCAGGAGCGCCGGAACATGTGAGTTGACTTTTTTTACATATGTATTTCTGCCATCTATGGGGAATGGGAGGGGGGTGTCACACAGCTTATAGGGAATGGGAGGGGGATGCCACACTGCTTATAGGGAATGGGAGGGGGTGTCACATTGGCTAGGAGGAATAGGAGGGGGGATGCCACACTTCCAATAGGGAATGGGAGGGGGGATGCCACACTGTCTATGGGGAATAGAATGGGGGAATGCCACACTGCCTATGGGGAATAGGATGGGGGAATGCCACACTGCTTATAGGGAATGGAATGGGGGGGATGCCATACTGCCTATAGAAAATGGGAGGGGGGAATAGCACACTGCCTATGGCAATGGGAGGGGGGATGCCACACTGCCTATATAGGAAATGGGAGGGGTGCATGTCACATTGCTTACATGGAATGGGATGGGGAGATGCAACACTGCCTATGGGGAATGGGATGCAAGAATGTCACAGTGCATCTGGCGAAAAGAAAGGGGAATGCCACACTGCTTATAGGGAATGCCACCCTATCTATGGGGAATGGGATAGGGAGATGCCACACTGCCTATGGGAAATGAGAAGTGGGAATACCACACTGCCTATAATGTGGAATGCAATGGGGGTGCCACACTGCCTATGGGGAATAGTATGGGAGAATACCACACTGCCTTTGGGGATTGGGTGCCACTCTGACTGTAATTGGGGGATTCTGCACATTGCCAATTATTTGCCCCACAACTCAAAACATTTGGTTCAGAATATTATTTTTCTTATTTTCCTCCTCCAAACCCTATGTGCGTCTTATGGGCAGGTGCATCTTATATGGCGGAAAGCACGGCAGATCTCACTGAAGACATCCCAAATGTCACCATAAATTGTAACCGACGTGTCACACCAGACTAAAGTAGGCTTTTTGTCAAATAAGCAATAAGCCTAGCTACACTTTTGATATCTATTGTTGGCTCCCTGAAGTATTTGGCTTCAAGTCACTGACCCTAAAATTCTACTTTTGAACAATCCCTATTTCCACATTTCTATTGGGGAGGAATTTTGGGGATGTGAGAAAGTCATGTGTGGTAGAACCCCTTTTGTTAAACTACATTATATACCAGGGTTTGACTAAAATCCTTGGCCATCTCTTAGTTACATAGTATTGGTTCACCATGTCCAAACACCACTATTCTTTGAGGAAAGATACAATTATTCATGTGGGAACAAAATGCCCCCTGATTGCCAAAGCCAGCCAGATTAGATTTCCAGACCAAAATGGACACAGCATAAAATTGATGGTTTTGCCTGTGTTCGGCTATGGGCATATTCAGGGAGGAGATCGCAGTCGTCTCTACAAAGCCTTGCCTGCATCGTTTTGGAGGTAGCAACAGCACTCCATTGAGTGGAATGACTATTGCAAGTGCTTTCAAAAAGCTAAACACTGTCGATTGCAGGGTGCTCACACTGCAACTGAAATTGGCCCCCAATCACTCGTTGTGAATGTGGACTATGTGGGCTATCAGGATAGATTTACTTCTGCTCTATTTGCTACTTTTCGTCCTTTAGTGTGTTCTAGGTATAATATGTTCCTCTGCCAGTCCTTTTTTTGACCTTGTATATGCAGTGTTTATACATATTAATTAGATCCCCTCTAAACATGTTCCGTTTTTCTAACCTTTCATTGTTAATACATTTAATCTAATTGTTTTTTTAAAATCAGCTACAAGCTACTTATTTTCCAGTGTGTAACCCACATTCAAGGTTTACTAGTGATTTGTACAAGACATTTCTAATCCCTTGTATACATCCCATTACTTTGTTAGCTTTTAAAGCAGGCTGCTTTAAAGTAGGTTCCCAGTCCTTTTGGGCTCTACGTGCCTATATTGACTCTATGTTTGCATAGCAGTAACATATATATAATTGCAGTAAGGTGAAAATACTAATTTAATGCACTCCCAAAAATATGTAAAATGCATATACACAAACACTAGTTTAACAAACACTTTAATGCAATGAGGACAATATGTATATTTAAAAGTAAAGGTAAATGTAAAAAAAAAAGCAGTATATTGATTTTACAACAATAAAACATACACGTTCATTATAACAGGATTAAAAACATACATAATGATGTACAGGAAAATAAAATATCATACAGTCATAGAAAGTGTATTTGTGTGTACCCCCTAATGTTTTTAACTTATATTCAATCTCAATCTCACAAGTTCAGTTCCTAAATATAAATGTCTTTATATATGTTAGAATTAAGGTACATAAATGGCACTTAAACTAACCAAAAGCCAAATAAAGGCAAAAATGAATCACTTGAGGAAATAAAATCACTCTTTATAATTTTAAATATAACATACGCTTACATGTTATGGTGTCAGACCAGAAGGAAACCCTAGTAGTAGTGGTAGTGGAACGATAGGGTAACCCCTACTTTCTCTGCAGAAGTCCACAGACAAGGTTAGTTGGTAAAAAAAAAGGCTGGTTGGTACAACCATTTGTTCAATGACTGTACTTACTACGTTTTAAATGAACCCCAGGAACATCCGGAGCATGATATACCAAAATATCTTGCATGGTTTTCTAGCCTTTAGGTTTTACTACAATACCTGCATGTTGCGATCATGAAGCATCAGGTCTTGCCCAGATCACTGGTGCAATTGTATGGGCGAGCTAAAGAGTCTGTAGGTGAGTAGGTTAATAAAAAAAAATAAAACATAATAAAAAAAAAGGTAGGTAACTGTGGTTTCTCTACAGACCATAGTCCCTGGCTGGTGTGTATTGAATCGGGGCTTTCCAACCATTGCTTATATCCAAGATCTTATCATGTGATACACGTTATTTTGCCCAAATCTACCCCTCCCCCCACTGCCTTAGTAATGTTTTTTTTTAATCACCTCAGTCCTAGCGTTCCGCCGCACACCGAAGGCTGCATGGTCCCTCCGAGCGGCTATCTTGGATCTTGCTGGGCACTCGTGCTCATGCTGTGCGTGCACAGTGTGCCCTCATGCTGGTTTGCTGACAGAGCACGAATGCTCGACTCTCCCTCATGCCGCCCCCCTTCCAACAAGACCGAGACTTCACAGTCAGGGGGAGCACGCCACTCGATTTTGAGCGGATCTGCACGACCAGTGCCACAGTGGCTTCTGGTTTGCAGCAACAGGTGTCCCAGGGGCCGCTATTGCTACAAAGAAAAAGAAAAATTAAAGAAACACAAAAAAGGTGAGCCCTATTTCATTTACGTTAATCTGGATAGCACGGGTGCAGATTGGGTGACACTTCATTTGAGGGTGTTGTTCCAGTTTAACACAAGCCTGATTTGTTCCACAAGTACCAGACTGCTCCAAAAGGGTATTAAAGCTAGTTATGTTTATTCAATAAGCTTTAAATGGTAGTTTTGTGCATTCCGATCATGATTTCAAGTAACTGACAACCCATGTGAACTACCCAGGAGGTACTTTAGATAATTAGAAAATGTAAGATGCTACTTGATGAAAAAAGGTTGGGAGCCCCTGGTACAGACCATACAGTTAGTTCATATGTGCTCAACCCTCCTCCTCAAGGGCCACCCACAGGCCAGATCCACAGGTGGAGTAATTATTGTTCATATAGAACTAATTGCCACACCTGTGCATCAATGGGGAGAGCAAAACCTGGCCTGTTGGTGGCCCTCGAGGGCGAGGAACCGCTGTGTTAGATGGTACAACAATTAGTTGAGCTTTGCATAACTGCTACATTTTGGAAGGGCCCACCTTTAAAATGTATCACAGTCTGTTGTCATTGTTGTTAAGTTTTTAAACCTAACATTTTCAAATTTACATGCTCTTAACAATCAAAAGATTTCTGAAATTCATACAGTGAACAAAACAGGTGATAGGTTAATAAATGGGGCCTGACAGAATTTTCCATATATAGACAGATGTGCAATGGTGCTACTTTCAGTCAACGGCAATTTCAACACTGTAAGCTGCATTGCAAATGCTTGGCATAATATAAGCCCAGTTGGCTCTTTCTGGGTGCTTGAGATACCCCAAAGATGAAAAGGGATAATCTGCATGGCTCTGCCTACTCACTAAGAATCATTGGTATATCTGTTGTTCTTGGTCTGTATGAAAATACTTTCTGTTTTAAGAGTGCTCTCCTTTTACCCAGCTCTAGGCTAGTTAAAAAACATAAGGATGACACGCTACTGTTTAGTCCTACTTTCGCATTGTCTAACACAGGGGTGCTCAACCTTTTGTCACGCAGGCCATTTAAATGACTTGAAACCTGGTAGCGGGCCACAAAGAATAGGTTTAGAATGTTGTCATTTGGAATAGCATAATGCAGATTATCTACAACTATGAGGATACGCGCTGTATCCACAAATTCAGTTCTTCCTGTCCTTCCTCTATACCCCTATATTCTTATATATCAATCCCCACATGCAAGCAATACACTTGTTTACCTCTGGGAATAAAAGGGTCCCTTATTAATAGCTTAACCCCCCTTCAGTCCCACACCTTAACTATGTTCCCAATACTCAATCTATCTAAGCTCCCACCAATGCTAAGCATGCAATTATTATATAAAAACTATTTTACCAAATTATTGTTCCTAAGATGTCACCAAAGGGGTGGTGTTGTACACCAAAGTCACTGTGTTCCTCCAAGACTCCACTGTCACCTCTATTTGCCAATGCGTCCCTCCTACTGTATATGAAGTGCAATCTTTACTTATCTTTACCCCTATTTAACTAATTTTATACATCAGTTCTATTCATCCCTCCCAATTTTCACAAATTAGGTCAGGGGCCACATCAGATGACTCTGAGGGCCACATGTGGGGACTGCGGGTTGAGCATGTGGTGTAACAAATCAGATTGTTAGATCCCAGTCCTGCAGAATCCGTTCTGTTACCAGTGCCCCCTACCACCATTTACAGTAATTGTAGCATCAGCTGCAGGGGGCAGAAGCCGAGTACTTTGTTAGTACCTTGGGTTGTCCCTCCAAAGAGGAAGAAAATCCAGGATTTTCCCAGGGTTTTCCTCCAAACCTTGTTCTATACTAAGGGCCACTGTGTCGTGCATATTAATCCACTCTATCTGTGCTTACCCATGCCAGCTATTCAGACAGAACTGGTGCAACTGCATGCAATATCAGGATGCAAGGGATCGCTGGAAAGGTAAGTTCCCAGGCGAACCAGGGAGCATTACCTCTGCCTTGCAGAGAGTGAGAGCTCTACTTTAGGCCCTAGAGTGGCTTGCTCCCCATAGAACTCATAACATTAACAGCAAATGTCTGTAGGTTCATTTAAGCCATCTGCTTTTATAAGACCTCACAAACATTTCCTAGAAGATGTCAAGTAAGTGCAGAGACAAACGCAGAAGCATGAACTCTCCACATGACTTACATGCAATGGCTTGTTATATGCATAGAATACAGTTAATAAAATGTACCTACATTTTTTTTTTTTTGAAAGGCAATATAAGGATTTAATTTAGAGTGAACGAATGGCTTAGAAATCCCTTGGTTTCAACCTCTTAAGTGGATACTGGTGATTAGAAATAGTGAACTCAGCTTGATGAATCTCCTAGGCAACCAAGATTCTACTCCTTCCATTTAATCTCACCGGCTTATTTATGATACACAAAGCACAAGGGACCCGAGTCAATATATATTGTACTCTATATTGTTATTGCTTAATGAAATATACGCTAAAGGCTTCTGAAAGACAGATTATTCTTTCAGTTAATAGATCACAGATATGCTAAAATGTAGGCTCCCTGATGAGAAGATACTGTATTTGTAACTGTTTTAATTAAATCTTTCAAATGGAAACCATTTAAGTGTTCTGCAACACATTACTGTAGCAGAAAATATGCATTCTATCAAGCCATCTATCAAGCCTTTGTGATTCCAGATTTCATGTCGCAAAGTTAAAAGATTCATTTAAAGAAGAATAACACACAGGAATTTCACTTTCCTGTGTGTTGTTCCTCGGTGGCATCCTGAATTAGGCTCCAGGGCCTCCGAAGTTCCTCTTTAAAGTCTAATTTCCCATAACAACACTGAAAACGTGTTTCTCCACCCCCATACCTCCTAGCATAATCATGCTTTCATGACTAACACCGGTTATTACTTTAACAGGTGTTGCTCCCTCTCTCTGCTGATAGCAATAACCTCGGGGGGGATGGGGCATCAAGAACGCTGGAGCCCCCTCGCACCTAACTGCACAGAACACTGGGAATTCTCACCTTCATTACGAGCCAGCGTCGGGAAAGGAGACCCGCCTTTGGCCGCAGGGCGGTCACGTGGGCCAAAGTCGCGTCCTCTGTGCCGGCTGCTGGCAGGACCTGCCAACGTGACCGTCCGGCGGCCAATCACAGGACTCCTTTCCCAGCGCTGGCTTGTAATGAAGGTGAGTATTCTCAGCGTTCTGTGCAGTTAGGTGCGAGGGGGCTCCAGCGCTCTGGATAGGGTTATTGCTATCAGCAGAGAGAGGGACCAACACCTGTTAAAGTGGACCAACACCCAAGATTTTCACTCTCCTGGGTGTTGGTCCACTTCCGCGGGGCACCCCGATCGGGGTAAAATCTTACCTTATCGGCGACGGACAAGCGACGGATAAGCCGCCGCCTCTCGCGCGTCCCTTTTACACGGCCCGCGCCCACGCCGGCCATTCGCAAACGGCCTGAGCGGGTGTGCGCCCAGCTAGAGGGACGCGTGGGAGGCGGCGGCTTATCCATCGCTTGTCCGTCGCCGATAAGGTACGTTTTTAGGGGCTTTCTGGGGGGTTTCACACAGAGGGGGCATCCCGATTTCGGATGCCCCGCGGGGAGGGAGCTGATCTTATAGATTCCTGGGCTGATCAGGGGTGGGTGTTGGTCCACTTTAAAGTAATAACGGGTGTTAGTCCGGTTTAACTTTTACAACTGACTATAAGAGAAAACACAACTGCAACAGTATATGTAGGTGTCTTGCTCAAGAGCACTTCATGACTCAATCAATCCTGCCACCCTCTGGTCAGAAGGCCACTTCGTTACCTCTAGGCCATGGCTGCCCCTATTGGTTACTTATTTAGACTCATGAATATCTGGAACAAGAATATACAGTACTTAAGACTGTTAGAAAACAAGGGAGATTAGATCTCCATTCTTTTGGGGCCACCCTTAATCATAACAATAGCTGGACTTAGATTTAAAGTGGACCACTTTACTCTTCTTTACAGGGGATGAAGGTGAGTTGCTGGGTGAACCACATGCCTGGTTAGATCGTCTGATCATGTTGAGTAATGGGCAAATCGAGAAGGGGAGGGATTCACATACTGGTACATCCCAGATTGGAATGCCCCAAGGGCAACCTGTAACTCTGCTTTGTAGTGTACTCCAGAGCTGTGTTCCATGGGTTTTGTGCCGCTTCACCAATACATCAGCCCCATCACAGATATATATACTAGCTGGGCAGCCCACCGCTCTGGGCATATGTTTGCACTCACTACCCCTTATTGTGTTTACCGTAGCGTTTCACTAGTGTGTGGTTATGTTGTGCTTGCTGGTCTATGTTTTGGGTTAAAAGCATTGCACAAATTCCTCTGTATGGAACTGGTCATATGAGCACATTCTTAAAACCTAATTTGTCAAGGTATTTAAAAATATTAGAATTTATTTAGAGCATCTCTACATTTAAAGTGGACCAATAACCAGCCCTAGAGTCTATAAGTACTCAGATGTCAGCTGCCCTTTATAGGTTTATTGAGGCAATAATGACCTGTCCCAACAGGCCATAAAGGGCAGGTACATATAAGTGCAAGGCAATTCTCTGATTGGCTGACTAGTGCTACCAGTATTGTCTGGTGCTCCCGGGATCCCAGTTGGTGGCGTCTGATAATCGTATATACTGTTGTGATGCAAATAGGCGGCTGTTTTCTCCTTGTTTTTATGTGTATTGTATAAATTGTAGATATTTTCATTCCAGTTGACCTACAGTGTTGTGTTTCCCAATGTTTGGTCCCAGATGTTCTCTATATCCCTCTCTCCCTTCTGTGTTTGTTTAGTGGCTTAGTGCTTAATAACTGAGCTACAATCGTATTGTTTCTTTTTTAGTTTAAATAAAACATTTGTGGCCAAATGTCCAACTTTTTGGGTTTCTTTTAGCTTAAAACATTATTATTTATATTATTATTATTTATATTTGTCAACTTTTTAAACTATTTGCCCCCAAATTTTTTTCTTTACAAAAAAATGAAAAGAATAGGTAAAAATACTGAAAAAGTACTTGCAATTGACACTTTCATTCATAAAACACATGCTGGCTATTGCATTGCGGGAGGAAGGGAAAAATGGAAGTAAACCATTTTGCACATAAAAAGGATGTGCAAATACTTTGGTGCACAACCATGAATAGACCTGTATGTTTCTCGGCACAGCTGCACATTTAGGGCTTTTGTTTGATAACTGATTTTTCTACATACATTTTATTTTACAGTTTTGAAATAAAAAAATACAAAAACAAGTTTTGAGATGAGTCATCACGGAGGATGCTGTAACTTTTAGATAAATAGCCCCGAATCTGATCATTCTAAGTATGCTAAGTGCAACAATACCACTTTACTGGGTGTTAACAGAAGCATCAAGGACAAAACTGAGTGCCTCTTTTCCGTTCAGAAGAATTTTTTTCCCCTTCAGCCGGAGTATTTTTTGAATTTGTAAACAGCCTTTAAAATACAGTGTTCAAAGATAAATTTATCACCAATTTGTTTGCTTACATTATACTTAAAAGAGGAAGTCCAGTCCAAAATGATATGTCTCCCTTTTTCTTCATTATCACCTATAGCACATGAATATAAACAGCCCATGCTGTGAAGTACTCCACCACCAGTAATATATATATCGCTTACCAGATCTTATGGGCTTTCCCCTTTAAGGGTCAGCCAAAAGCCTGTGCACCGAGCAGCGCTTTGGACTCTTTCTCCAACCTCATTAGCTTCTCATTAAGGTTGACTCCTACAGTATGTTGGCAAAAACAGTTTAATTATGATTGGTAGGGAATAGTTGTCTCAAGGCGGCGTCCCACTATTGTAGAACCTATCCCCATTTTAACGCTATTTACAAATTTGTGGAAGAGTCAGTTTGAAAGAGGCCAGTGTTCATTCTCCTTTATGTTTTTGCGTTTTTTATTGTTGTGAAGGTGTTATCATACCTGTTTGTTATCCTTTTCCCATACAAATGCATTTTCAGACCCCACGAAAAAACATACAGAGAACATACTCAAAAGTACTAAAAAGTACTTTTGAACATATGCTAACTGTATCCAGGGCTGTTTCTAGGGCAGGAAGAGCAGGCGCTGTGGGCACAAGGGCCATTGGGTGTTTCCTTATCACAGCTATACCTTTTTCTGCAGATGAGTCAGGTCCACTGCTAATGGTGCAGGTTATAGACAGACCCCCTCCTTCCACCATTTTGGGCTCAGTGATGCCTACTGATAAGAAAGAGACACAGCATGGCATATACCTGTATGGATAGGATGGGGTCAGTAGGGGGCAGAATCTTTTTCCTTACCACACTAAGCGCTATTTTGCCTAGAAACTGCCCTGCACAGCTGTATCTATTGCTGGAAACATTTTGTACTTCACTCCCTTGCTGCACTGGCAAGGTGTTCACATAAGTGATACATTGATTTTACTTTTTATATTTCTATACATTTAGAGGGCCTTTATCCACACCCCAGATGATCACATTTAAATATCCACTATAAGGCATATGTTACAATTTTCAAAACAAGGTGAAAAAGAATAGCCTGGGCACCACGTTTCACAGAAAACACACCATTTTAATACATTAACAGGAAAGTACCGATAGAAACTAGAAACACAACATAGTGTAAGTGAAAACCAGTGATACAGATACTTTTGTACACTGTTAATATGCACATTCATCAACTCTACATGGAACACAGGATTTACCTTAAAGAGCACAGTGCGTACTAATCTGCTACGCAGTGTCAGGAACATGTCAGAAACAGAAAAACAGGATTGGATATGTATTTCAATATTTAGCTTTATTATGGTAAAAAGCATACAAAATAGGAGACTTGTTTTTCCTTATCATCTTAAGCGCACACAATGGTTCGTGCAATAAATCAAAACGGCATTTTTGTTTCACAGAAATACAATTTTTAAGGATGTATAATTATGTAAATTATAAATAACATCACGTACATCTACATATAAGCAATTAGCCAGTAAGAATGTGTCGTCAAACACTTCTATTACATATATAATGAATGGCATGATAGATTTACGCTTTCAGTCAAGTGCACACATTTAGAAAAGCAGAACACTACAATTTAATCCAGTATGTCATTATATATATCATTTTTACTGACAAAATCTGCAGGCAAAAATATTGTCTTTGGGGCAACAAACAGAAAAATATACTTACCACCCCAGCGGATCACATTTGGTCCAGATCTTATATACTCACCTGTTGAAAAGATAATAGTCCAGTGTGTAGCATGTGTCCAGGGTAAATCTTCAGAAAAGATGGTATGGAAGATGTGAATTAAGAGATTTGAAATGCCCCACAGTGTGAACTTCCTTGGTTTCCCCATAAACTCACCATGATCTTGGATCACACGGCTGTGGCTAAGGTTATCCACACTACATAGCAGGCATGTGTGGCCTGACCGGAAGACCTTCCAGTCACAGAGCAGGGATTTCATCACAGGCCTTTCACTGTGGGATCAAGGTCAGTATGCAGAGAAACCAGATTATTTCACATTGCGAGGTCTCCCAAATCAACATGCACCTAAGGGAAGGATTTAACTCAGGCTAGAATATTTTACACTTTAAATTGGGGGTTGGTCCACTTTCAACAAAGAAAAACAACTGAATACTCACCTTACCTCCTACTCTAATGTCTCTTGTATGCTGCTCTCATGTTTACTCATCATATGGACCTAGATTCTATCCTGCAAGCGTCCACCAAGCCATTCTAGTCTAGCCACAGTCTTCTAAAAGCAAAGGTGTGGCTTGGAATACTGTTCATTGATAACATGCAGTGCGGATGTGGCACAACCTCTGGGTGCTCCCTCCGCTATATGTGGTATGGGGGGGGGGGGGGGGGGGTGATGTGCACAGAAAAAAAGATATCCAGGACAGGTCAGTTTTAAAGCAGCAGAGCAGAAAGGCAGAGCGACAAGAGGGGTAAGATGATTATCTTATTTTGACTATCCTGGGTTTTGGTCCTTGCCCTGCTGTGTGAAACCCCTAGATTGCCCAAAGAAACTCACTTCTCACAGGTCCTCGTCCGATCAGCGTGCTCGGAGCTGCTGACGTCACGCCATCTAAGATGGCGTCTAAAGCCAGCAACTCCAAGCGCACTGGCGGCCGCTTCACTCTAACAGGGAGCATGGTCACGCCGGCCCATTCACAAATGTCTGGCGCGGGAACGCACCCTGCTAGAGGGATAGCGGGGATGTGGCCATGGCCTGTGCATGCGCCGTTGGACCGAGAAGCAAGGTAAGTGAATGGGACGACCTGGGGGGTTTCGCACAGTGGGGCACCCCCAATCGGCATGCCCCAGGGGTCCACTTTAAGCCAGCAGATGCCCTTTAAAGGGCAAGTCCACTTTCAATGGCATTTTCTAAAGTGTATATCTTTTTGTGCCAAAAAGATGTCCTCAGGGTGTAAGTTATTTTTTCCTATGTTAGTAAATGTGTGTTTTATGGAAGTTTTCACTACCTGCAACCTGTTGCTATTGGCAACTGTACACCAAGACCAAGATCCACAAGGAGAGAGAGGTGACCCCTGTAAACACAGGACACTGATGCTATAGCTGCTGCTTATGTGAGGGCACTTATTCAGCTTACACATGCCCAGAAGCAGTGTGTACAGGACTCACATCTGCTCCTTTTGTAGATCTTGGTGGACAGATTTGCTGTACAGGTTCCAAAAGCAACAGTTTGCAGGTAGTAAAAACTACTTCCATACAACCTGCATTTACTAAAAATACAACTCTGTGAAGTACTCACCTGTAGAGTTGATATTATACGCATACAGCACGTCCTGCTCCCGAATAGTCATAACATGTGGGTAGTCCTCTGCCTCCGGCGCCGCGCACTGCAGACATGTAGAAAACAAGCTCCTCCCGGCCCTACATATACCGCAGGACCTCCCACAAATCCCCAGCATTGAAAAGCAGTGAGAAGAGAAGCCAGGAGGAACCAACCACGCAGAATAACTGGTAGCAATATCTTAATGATAATAATCACCATACAGGGGATCCAGAATTAGTGAAATCAGGGTGTGGGGTGGAGCAGGACGTGCTGTATGCATATAATATCAACTCTACAGGTGAGTACTTCACAGAGTTGTATTATTCTAAGCATACAGCACGTCCTGCTCCCGAATAGTCATAACATGTGGGACATCCAATAGCAGTGTCCATAAGCAGGGTGGGATCCCCAGAAAAAGCAAGGCACAGCGGACAGTAAAGGAGCTGTCACCTGCAAAACTTGCAACAGGCATGACAAGAGCATAGGCTCCAACATCAGTCTCATAACGGAACCAAGAAGGTATGAACAGAGACAGGCCATAAGTCAAGTAATTGAACTAACAGAGAAAGAACCTTGGTGCTGAAGGGTCAGTGATACCCAAGCACCCATGATAACAGAGTAAACATTAACGGGGAAGAAACGCTCCCCTGAAGGAACATAGGTCAGAGTAGTGACCCAACCAGCTTACAGGCAAGGAAGCCTTGTGGCAACTCTTGTAACACCCCCAAGGGGAACAAAAACAGGGCACCCGACCAAGGCGGGAATACAGACCCTTAATTATCAGGAAACCAAGGCTTCCCCAGGATCAGAGAGCATCCAGAAGGAACGAACCAAAGGCGCAATGGCGCTGGAATAGATATCAGGCGCATACCTAAGGAGGCGCCCATAGACTCCAAAAAAAGCAGTCCCCCTAAAGGCCAAGAAGGCCGGCATGGGGAGAAGTGCAAAACCTGTAGAGGGATGTAGGCCCTCCTATTTAGTATTATTAGTAATCAGCCCATGGCTATACTAAGGGGCTGAACCAAGGGTCCAACAGACCACCTGGACCAGAAGCCCAGCGTAAAGGGAACACCCCCAGGCATGGGGTACCTGTAGCCGTATATGGCTGTACATGTATATATGTGTATACATAGCGTCAGGGAATAATTAACCAGAACCATCGCCTCAGGCACCTGTCTGACGGAGTCAGGAGGCCCCAGAAGAGCGGTCTGGCCTACAGGGCAGCTGAGACCGCATCCAGGTAGGGTCCCCAGGAAGTCCGCAGGGTAACAGAATGAAAAAGTTGATCCCCACAGGGACTTATGGAACTACTGGGGAGGTGCAGTTAAGCAGAACCAAAGAGAATACTCTACAAGGGTGACAGAACCAGACTCCTGCAGGAAGGCCAAGACAGGCCTACACCCTCAGAGTCCCCAGATGGGGAGCCAACCCCAATTTAAGCTGTAATGGCTTTAAGGCCCTGGGAACCGATAACGTCTCACAGGGAAGAGACTAAGGCCCATGGCAGTCAATATGGGATACCGCCAAGCCATTATAGGCGGAGTAAAAGGAAGCTGGGGAGCTAGCTCCCAAACCACCACTCATACCAAGTCACCCAGAAGATGAGGCCTGCCCCCAAGGGGCGATTAGCAATCAATCCCCAGACAGGAGACCTTTGATTGGAAACAGGAAGAGACCTGATAAGGGCAGAACCGCACCCCAACAGAGCTATCACAATTCAGCAGCCTTCAGCAGAGGTATCTGCGAACCATTACTCCCAGGGCCGCCAGGCCATAGATCCCATGGAACTCCCTGTCCTGCCAGCCGTGCGCAGAACCCAAGGTAGGTTGATGAAAGGAGGGCATATGAAATAACAAGGCTATGCCTAAGTACTCAGGCCCCCTGACCGGAGTCAGAATATCCTGGGACAGTAGGGACAGGGGCAGAGGCCCTGTGTCAGGAGGGAGGCCCCTCAGAGCCACGCTAGACTCCCTGGGCAACCCAGGATAGTATAACCTGCCGCCAAGGGCATCCATAGAAGCGAATACCGCTGAGAAGCAGGGGGGGTAGAACCCCACCCAGTCCAGGAACAGGGACCCTCCAGAGGTAGCAACCTGTCCCAATCTTTAGACCAGCATTAAAACCATGCCATCGCCTTTCAACAGGCCAGGAATCCCCCATGAACCGACCGGTCCTGAAGGAGGGGAAGGCCCGCCATATAGATTCAAAGGGGGCCACCGTTTCAGCAAGCCCAGCAGATAAGATGGACCCTCTAAGGGGCCCAACCTAGAACCCCGTGGGTCGTGGAAGAGATTTACCTTTCCCTTTCCAAACCTGCGAGACTTGGTACCCAGGGTGACCATACTCTAGGAGATGCTGGTAAGGAAGGGAGGTGCCCCCCTGACGGGGCCCTTGCATATGGGAAGTTCCAGAGGAACCACCTTACCAAGAAGGCATGAGCACAGACCAAGCACCGGGGTGCTGGGACATATGAAGGTTTAGTAACCTACTGCGCCGAAGAGCCCAAGGGCTCGGTATATAAGTGACATCATCTTGATGTGCCGCCAACGGGCCCACCAGTCGCCATCCCGCCTGGTGACGGTAAGGCGCCAGTAAAGGGGGGCAGAGCCCCCATAACCAGGGGTCCCTTAATGCCAGAGAAGAAGGCAGCAAGCCTGAACCGATTTCCCAGGAACAGGGAATAGTGGATAAGTGACCGTGATGGGATGAGGTGTTTAAGAAACCATCCAGTAGCTTCCAGGGGACACTGTCGGCCAACCGACCCACTTCGTCTGATGCAGAGGCTGGGGAGTAAGGAAGACGACCCGGTAGGTCCCAACGCAGAAGCCCCACCTCAGGCGTGTCCCCAGACACGCCAGGCAAGTAGCCTGGGCACGAAAGAGAGGCCCCAAATAGCGCCTCAAGCTGCAGGGTTGATCCTGTGACACTGACTAGAATAGTCTTTGGATTGCAGCAGACCCCAGAGAAGCTGAGAAGGGCTAGAGCTTTGCAAGAGGCCGAACCCCCCCCCGGCGCAGGGGCCCATGACCTAAGACAGAGTTGTCATATATGGATTACTTGTGAAGGTAGAATTGCTAGGCCTGCCATAGGCCCACGGGGTCCAGACTGCCTCGCACTGATGAGGGGGGAGGATGGAAAAAAATGTATAGAGGCCATGGCCCCATACCGTTAAGGCAATTAACAAGCGCGCCCAACACTGCAGGCCCAGTCCGGCCTGCGCCAGATTCAGAAGGGAGAGCAGGGGCTAAAAACACCCTGACAGAAAACTGAGGGGGGACCATCAGCGAGAACCCATCCTGAGCCCAGGTGGGTTACATCCCGGAACCACCAGAAGGGGAAGGCATATTCCTGGATGTGAGACAGCTGTGCAGTCGCCCCCTCGCCCCTTCATGCTTGCAAGGTTTTGGCAGATTTGGACTTGGTCCTGCCAGAAGGCCCAGGGCGCTGTCTGCCCGCGCCATGTTGGAAATCCACGCCGAACAACTGGAAACACACCTCAGATTCATGTTTAACACTAACGTAGGGAGGTGGAGGGGTGACCCTGCCTCGTGGAGGCCGGAGCGGCCTTCTGCGGAAGGGTGCTATAGCCTTTTTGCCAAAAAGGTCGAAGCGGGCCCCGAATAACCGCCATCCTCTGAATGGAAGGCAAGTGAGAGCCTTTTATGTAGCTCCATCGGCGCCCCACTGTCGCAGCCAGACCAGGCGGCGAATGGCTACCGCAAGAGCTGAGCTCCTAGCACACATCTTGATGGTGTCATCCAGTGCCGATAGAATAAACTTCACAAAGGCTTCGCAGTCTGATAGCGCACTAAACACCCCCCAAGGGAGGTCCTCAGGGCGGTGATCCAGTAGCTTTCTGACCTGGCGGCCACCGCAGTGATGGCCGCGGCGCAAACCGGGCGCAGGGCCGTCCCAGCACACGAGAAGGCGTGTGAGGCCAGTCTGTCAATGCGCCGGTCCTCAGCATCCTGAAGGGTACGGTAAAAGGGGGCAGTCATAAAAGGGGGGTTTGTGACCCCTATAACCGGCGCGTCCACCACCAGGGGAGCTGACCATAAATTAACCACATCAGGGGGAAAAGGGTACTTCCATTCCCAGACCCCTGGAATCCCTTTAAGCTTACCAGGCGATTCCCATTCCTGGGATATAATATTCTGGAAATGTTCCTGTTCTAGGAACTCCAAGCGCGGCGGCGCTGTATGGAAAGTCTCCTTTTTAGGCTTGGGGATCTCCCCAGGGGGAGAGATTGACAAGACCTCAAAAATCTTGATCAGGATTTCATCCGTATCACACAGACCCCTGGAGCCAGGCTCGGATTCCTCACGGCCCGCGATCCCATGGGAGGAGCCCGAGTCTGAGAATAGCTCACCTTCCTCAGAAGGGTCAGGGTCCTGCATATCAGCAGAATCATCGGAATCGTCAGGGACCGGAGAGCCTGGAGGCGTCAGGGACCGCTTTTTACCAGGGCCTATACGCTCCGCCAATCCAGAAGGCACCTGCTCCACCGTGGGCAACGCTCGCGGCACCTCTTGTAGGTCATCCCCGCTGGAGTGGGACTCATCATGAGTGATGTTTGGGAGCGGGGAGACGGGGGTGAAGAAAGGAGGATCCTCTGTTAGCAATGCCTGTGCTGCACACTGTCCGCAGACCTGTGCCCTGTCAGCCTCAGCCAGGGGCTGGCCACACACTGCACACAGCCGGTCACGTCCCGGAGGGACCCCGGTTCCATAATTCTGAAATGCCTCCATATGGTGATTTTTATGCAGTATAACGCAGGGAATTATGCAATAGCAACCCTGGATGCCCCAAAACCCGCTAGTAATGTGGGAGAATTTGTAAAGAGGACCCGTTATGTTAGGCCGTGGCCGGTAACGAAGTCTTGGCTTCTGAAAGACATAATGGGACAAGGGGAGTGGAGTCAGTGCCATGCTCTGTTTGAAAAACCTAGAAACCATACCGCCCCGGAGGGCACTTACATGACCGAGGGAGGAGACGAGCCACACCACGTGCGCGTGCGAAGATAGAGAAAATGGCGCCAGCGAATCTCGAGGGGAGGGCCAGGCCAGGCTGTGACGCAAGACGCGTCATGCCAAGTCTCCGCCTCCCCCAAAGAGCGCGAAGCTCTAACCGACAGCAAGTGCAGCAGCGGAGAATAAGTAACATCTAATGCTGACACGCTGTAAAGAATCTGCCGAGGCAGACTGATAGTGAGAAAAGACAGCTCGCACTGTACAGTGATGCGCAACACTGACCCCCTGATTAAAGGAGACAAAGTCTAAAGGCTGATGGGCGCTAGGGCTGCCACACACACACCCCCCCCCCTTCTTTTCCCCCGAGTTACGGGAGGGAGCGAGGGGAGAAGCTGACGGTGTCCATGGACTGAGTCTATGAGGGGCCAAGCAATATGCGGGAGGGGCATCCTCTAGAGGCTCACCAACGGCCTGACCGCCTACCCTATGGAGGGGGATTGCGGTGGAGCATGGCTCCATTCAGCACACCAGGTGCTACCTACCTTCACCCGACCCGCGCAGCCTAGGCTGGGAGGCATATTTCTTCTAACGAGGACGGGTGGAAATAGTCCCACAGGGCCTTGGGCCGTAAGGCCCACTCGCCTACGAGAGCGTGATACTTCATGTCTTCGCAGTTCCAGCACTGCAGAGAAATCTGGGGATTTGTGGGAGGTCCCGCGGTCCATGTAGGGCCGGGAGGAGCTTGTTTTCTACATGTCTGCAGTGCGCGGAGCCGTAGGCAGAGGACTACCCACATGTTATGACTATTCGGGAGCAGGACATGCTGTATGCTTAGAACATTACTAGAGCAGCTCATCACCTTGATGACATCATTCTGCTACACTAAAAATATACACTAAAATTCCATCGGAGGTGAAACTTGCAGACTCCATTTAAGCTTGAATATTACTTCCTAATTATGTGCATTCTTAATTACGCACTGTACATTAAAGAGACATTCCAGACAAAGGATTACATTTGGTCTACTTCCGGCTCTCCCCATGCTGACTGTGAGGAGATGCATCTGCTTTATATTTTCTAAGAAGCCCAAGTGAATTGTGCTTGTGCTGGGCCTCTCATGTCAGGATGGGTCATCGGCTGTGCATGTATCTCTAAGGGAGACTGTGAATTCAAACAGGGGACCCTGAAAATTGAATCAGCAGAAAGGTTTAACTTCAACAGGGTTTATCAGGGAAAAGCAAGGTCTAGTGAATAAAAGCAGTAATGTAAGCAAGCGAATTTAACGCTTGACCTAGAAAGTCCCTTTAAGTTAAGACTCTGGGGGTCATGCTAAATATTTGGAGAAGCCAGTGTGACTTGGTTCCTGGTTTGTCCTACATTTTCCCCCAAAAAATCATCTGTGTACATGTGATGGCACATTTTACAGTTTAGGTACATTATATTTCCAGTGATGTAAGGATGTATTTTTAAAGTTTGCAAATAACAGCACCCTATGGGCTATGCTAAAAATTTCACCATTTTATTTGGCATAGCCCATAGGCTTCTGTGGTTTCCAAACATTAAAAACGAATATACTTACCCTATTGCTTATACACTGTATTTTTCGCCCTATAAGACACACTTATTTTTCCCAAAAGTGGGGGGAAAATGTCCGTGCGTCTTATCGGGCGAAGGTGGGCAAAAAAATAAATAAAAAGCAAAAAGTTAACTCGCTTCTCTATCACTCGCGCTGCCTTCTCCACAGCGCCAGACACCCGGCCACGCCCACCGCTCTACTAAGACGGGCTGCGGAGAAGGCGGCAGATACAGCTGCCCCCCATCACCTCCTCTCTGCGGCGCCAGCATAGAGTGAACACCTGAATTAGTATAGCGGTGTTAGCACTGTCCCTGCCACTTTCCACGGTGACAGCAGACAGAGACACTCGGACTTAAACAGCGGTGGACGCCCACCGCTATACCAAGCCGAGTGTGTCTGGGTGAAGACGGCGAGAACAGCGGGGAGGATTAAAAGAAAGGTGAGTTAACTTTTTTTTGGGGATGGGGGCATGCCACACTGCCTATGGGAATGGGATGGGGCATCCCGCACTGCCTATGGGAATGGGATGGGGCATCCCACACTGCCTATGGGAATGGGATGGGGCATCCCACACTGCCTATGGGAGGGGAGAATGCCACACTGCCCATTAGGAAAGGGATGGGGCGGATGCCACACTTCCCATGGGGAATGGGATGGGGGAATGCCACACGGCCTATAATTGTGTGTTTTAGCACAACATTTAGCTTAGAATATTTTTTTTCTTATTTTTCTTCTCCAAATCCTAGGTGCGTCTTATAGGGCGAAAAATACAGTAATACCTAACCTGTAAAAAATGCCCCTTAACAGGCACGTGAAATTTTGGAGGAAAAAAAGGTAGAAAAACATTTTTTTGCACTTTCTTGTTTCTAAAGGCTAAAAAGCTCACTGGGATGCAGATTGCAATCCACACCGCAAGTCACACTGACTTCACCAAGTAATTAGCATGACCCTCAATGTGCTATGCTGTCAGCCAGCTCGTCTCCTTATCTGATAGTGGTAGGCTTACAGCCAATGAACTCAAATGGGAAGGTTATGGTGGTCATGCTAATTATTTGGTGAAGCCAGTGTGGCTTGCGTTGTGAATTGCAAGCTGCATCTCAGTGAGCATTTTAGTGTTTGTTTTTTTTACCTTTTTTCCCAAAAAATGACCTGTACCTTTTAGGGGGCATTTTTACAGGTGAGGTAAATCACTTGTCCTATGCGGTAAGGTGTTTTTTTTTAAGTTTGGAAACAACAGCATCATATGCAAAAAATTTGGTGAATTCTTTAGCAAAGCGCTGTTATTTCAAAACGTTAAAAAATATCCTTACCTCATGGGAAAAATCATATACCTCACCTGTAAAAATGCCCCATCAAAGGTACGAAGGTATGATTTTTTTTTAGAAAAAAGTAGGACAAACTTTTTTTCCACTTTTTGTGTGTTTGCAGGTTGCAATCTACACCATAATGTACACCAAATGTTACACTGGCTTCACCAAACAATTAACACCCTCCCAGGGGCATGTTATTAAATGTGTGGGATTTCCCTTCCGGGGCACCACCAGTAGCAAGGCGTGGGTCAGTTTCAGCTCCTCCCAGCCTATATAGGGCAGGTGTGGCAGGATCTCCTCAGTTAATTAAAAAGCAGTTCAGCCACAGCCCCGGGAGGGGAGAAATGCTAATGCTAACAACTAGAAACAGTGCAACAAAACTAAAACTGTGTAGAAGGCATCTACAGAAGGGTGAGTGTGGTGCCCCGGAATGGAACGAGAAAGGAAATTTACCGGTGAGTACACAAATTTCTCTTTTCTCGTCTCTTCAATTTCAGGGCACCAACAGTAGCAACGTGTGGGATGTCCCAAAGGAGTACTCTTCATAAGAGTGGGGCCGTGCAATAACAGCCAACAGCCGACTGCATCAACCTAACCAAGAACAATGGTACTGACACCTCAAGCTTAGACCCCTGGAGAGGGCTCCACCATCGTGTGCAACACCTTACTCTCCAGAGAAGCATCGGCAGATGCCCTGACATCAAGTCTCTAAAACTTGGCGAAGGTGTGGAGCAATGACCAGATCACTGCCTCGCAGGCCTGGCAGCCGCCAGGCCCCACTTTGGTCCTTCTAAGATCACGAACAAGACATCCAAGTAATACTTTAATGCCCTGACCACATTGAGGGAATGCAGGAGTCTCTCCTATTTAAGATGGAAGGGAGAGACTACCTCAGGCATAAAATCCTGCTTCATATAAAACACTGCTATGTCCTCAGGCAGCACTAAAAAGGGTTCTGATCAAAAGCATTGCCAGCTCCGAAACCGAAACCCGATGGAGGTGCTCGCTACAGAAAAGCCACTTTCAACGTGAGCGTCATCAGAGAAGCCTCTGCCATGAGTTCAAAGGGCGGCCCCTGATGAACGATCAGCTAAACATGAGCATCACCCTGCATGAAAGTGCGGATTAACCTTTGCTCTGCGATGGAAAAAAATGGACAACAAAAGAATATGGGGTACGGAGAACTACCTACAGGAACCACGCTTAGATTTGCACCAAGACACAAAGGCCCTCCAAGTCCTGTATTAAATTCTAGAGGACAACTGTCTCTGCGCTCGAATCAAAGCCCGATTCACCACTGCAGACAAAGCCCTCTCCTTCAATAGGCTGGTCTCAACAGCCAAGCCACTAAAGCCATCGCTGGAGAATTGGGGTGCCGCAAATGACCCCGTTGCAGAAGATATGGGCAGTTGGGGAGTAGCCAGGCTGACCAGACCTTTTGGGAAAGTGTAGGGCGAGCAGGATGCTAAAAATCTGCTAGCAGTTGACCATCTTTAACATGTGACCCAGAAGTGGCAGTGGCAATGCATAGAGCAGGCTGTAACCTTACCAGGAAATGGCCAATGCGTCAACCACCCTGGACACGAAGGCTTGAAACATGCCCTAATGAAGGAACCATCCCCCCTGGTCCACTGTCTCCCTGCTCAAATAATCAGCCTGCAGATTCTCTACCCCCGGAACCACCTGGAACTTGGGGTAGTTGATCACCCACCTGAAAAGTTCAAGCGTGGACAGAACCAAAGATCCTGCAGTGCCTTTACCATAGATGGTGCTCGGATGAGCAAGTCGACCAGGTATGGGGTGATATGCACCCCCTGCCTCCGTAGGAGTGCCATCACCATGGCCAAGACTTTCGTGAACACTTGCGGGGCAGTGGACAGTCCGAGCAGCAGTGCCACAAGTGGAAGAGTCGGGCGCCTAGGGCAGGTATTGCTGATGAGCAGGGAAGATTGGGAAATGCAGATAAGCATACTTTATGTCCACGGTGGCCAGAAAATCCCCCTGTTGCAGCAACGTCACAACCTCAGTTCCATGATGAGCTTCTGCACCCGAATGACATTGTTCAGATTCCGGAGATCCAGGATCGGCCGAATGGACCCATCCTTTTTGTAGATGACAAATAGTATTGGGTAGAAGCCACTGCCCCGCTCTGAGGGGGGCACAGTTACTACAACTCCCCGGTCCAGCAAGGGCTCTATCGCACAGTTGCAAGCCTCTGTCCTTTTCGAGACGCAGGAAGGATTGGACGCCACAAATCTTTGTGGAGGCCTGGTCCAGAACACGACCTTGTATTGGGAAGAAAGAACCTCCCGGACCCGGGCGTCGGATAATAATTCCCTCCACACCAACGCGTAGTGTAAACATGCCCTGTCAACCCCGAGAGGGCTTTGGCTAGGGGCTTGGCCGGCTGGCCCCTTGGGAGTCTATGTTTCCCCAGTGGCCTTCGCTTACCCGTAAATTCCTTGCGGCGTCTGAAGTCTGTAGAACCTCTAAACTTCCAAAAGGGACGAAAATTGGGTGACCTGAGAAACGAGATCCTTAGTTTCTGATTCTGTGGCAGCCTAGTCGACTTCCCATCCGTGGCCTTCCGGACCAGGTCATCCAGAGACTCACTAAAAAGCCGATCTCCCAAAAAGGGGAGGGCAGTAAGAGTCTTCATAGAAGCAGTGTCGGTCGACCACTGTTTCAGCCAGGCCATGTGTCACAAGGTAACCAGCAAGGCCAGCCCCCTAGCCAGCAGACATAGCAAGTCGGTTATAGCTGGCACCATGTATCTGAAGACCTCCATAGCGAAGGAGTTCAAACGAAGTGCAGAGGAACGCCAACCTCCATGTTGCAAACAGCTCCTCTGCTGCATGGCTGACCCCAACATGGAGAACACATACCTGTCTAGCTGGTTCAACCTCCTATACACTGGGTCTCTCAAGGCCACACTATTCGAAGTAGGGATAATGGTGTGCGAGCCAGACCCAACACCGGTTTGTCTACCTCAGGTGGCGAAGACCAAACCCTGACCACCTCATCTGGAAAGGGGTAATTGGCGTCCAGGACCTTAGCAAGAGATGGAAGCTTATCCGGTTTCTCCCATGCCTGTGCCACCAGCCTGTCAAAATGGGCAAACCTGGGAAAAACCTGCTTGACCTTCTGATGCTCGTAGGGCTCACCCTTCTTCATCTGCTGCTTTGGCCGAGGAGTAGAGAGGTGCAGAACCTCCAATATTGCCTCAATAAGCTCCTCAACCTAATCTGTTGGGTGATCTGGAAGGTTCCATGGCATATGGGTAGCATTTGGTTGCTCTCCGCTGTCTGACGACACCTCCCCCTCCGACCGGCCGGAACTAGATCCAGAACCCCTAAATAGTTCCTCAACGTAGGAGCTAGATTCCTCTGAGGGTTCCATCTGAATATGCCTACACTTGGCCATAGCCTTCCCGTCTGGGCGGGAGGAGACAGACTCGGCATTCCCCTGCTCTCCAACCGAGCCACCCTGTCTGCCACATTGGAAGGAGGACCCCCATCCGTCCACAGACCCTGGGACACAAATGGACTTGGCAGCCCCCTTGAGGGGGTATCCTGCTCTGACTAGTCCGAGCCTGAAGCCACAGGGGATCTGGACGATCCGAGGGAGGTTCAGAACCTGCCAGCTGTGTAAGGCGTCGCAGGACAGCAGTGCACCCAGTGCACAGGGGCCCTTCAGCCGAGGTCAGAAGCACTTGGCACATGGAACATGCGAGACAACTTTCATATTTAACTCTGTTAAAATATGAAACCCCAGTGACTCTAATGCCTCCGAAATTGTAAAATGGCTGCTCTAACTGCTAACCAATACAGCTGGAGCGCTGGTCCCCACACCCTCCTTCCTGTTGACTACTGGTCAGATCAGCCTGCACTACCGGAAAAGCAACCTCCCTGCAGCTCAAGCCAGATCAACCCACTGGCCAAGGATGCAGCTGCCTCCAGACCCCCCCCCCCCTGCAACAACAAGAACAATGTCAGAGTCCTAAAGTAATCAGTACAAGTCAAAAAACTTTGCACCCAGAGGGAGCCTTACTTGTGTAAGATCTGATTCTCAGTCCAGGAGAGCAGTGCTGGAGCTGTCAAGCAACAATACGGGGATGCAGCGGGGACCTCCAGGCACCGCACAAGATGGAGCTGTCTCATGCTGTTAGTGAGGAGAAAGAGGGCAGAGCCGTGGACCTCGCAAATGCATCCACCCCGCCCCCTTCTCCACTGTAAGGTCTGAGCTGGCTGAAGCCATGCCCCCTGCTGGAATCGCAGTCGGGGCCAGACCGCCCCCTTCCCCAGGCAATAGGCTGGTGGCATAGAAAGTGTCCACGCCCCCCTCGCAACCAGGCTGCCTCCTTCTCCAAACCCTGGCAGCCAAGCTCTGGCCAGAATGGCTGCCAGCAGTAGTAATCACAAACACAATGACACCAGGAGCCCGGCCACCTAGTTCTGGCCCCACCCAGCAGCCATGGAGAAAGCAGACTGCGTCTCTTGCAGGGTGTTATGGAGTCATGGCGTAGATGACCCAAGGGGTACAGGGACTGGGACTCGGAGATGCACAGCAGGGCCACCAGGCAAGGCCCAGATATCAGGTACCCCGCTTCTTACCTGGACCCATGCACACTCTCTTCACTCTGCACAATCCCACGCTATCGGCTTAGGAACTGACTTCAGGCATCTAATGGGAATCCCCAGGAACGCTGCAGCTGGTGAGGGGCTGGGAGACAGATGGAGTAGAAGCCCTTGTTCCCTGTCAGCACTGTAACTAAAAAAAAAAAATCCAGACATAGTCATAGTCCCTTGGGACTGCAAGAAAAGAACTGAGGAAATCCTGCTATCGCCTGCCCTATATAGGCCTGGATGAGCTATTTTTTTCTATCTTGCAGTCCCCTTCTACAGCTGAGATTAACCCACGCTTTGCTACTGGTGGGGCAGAATGGAGGAGATGAGAAATAATATTTTATACTTTTACTTTATTTACTTGAAACTTGGAAACTACATTACCACTCTAATATACATAGAAATGTTATTCCTCACATCTAAAACCCTATTTATCCTGTTGTTTTTTCTTTTCTAGTTATTGATATGCGTGTCCTTGGATGTACCTGGAAATGATTAAATATGGGGTTTTCACTCTCTGGATTAGCAGACATGGAGCGGCACAGCCAAGTGTTAAATTCATTTATTTCAATGCTGTAACACATCAAAAAGACTTTGTGGCAGTCTACAGGCAAGGTCTTCAGGGTCCAGGGTTTTGTTCAGTTTCCCAGGGGCATCCTGAATTAGGATGCCACGCTGTGTCAAACCCCCCCAGAACGCCCAGTACAACGTAATTTTTCCTCGTTCCTACGGCGCATGCGTGGGTGTGCAGCTAAACAGACCCTTTGCTGTGTTTACATAATTTGGCAAAAGGTACTCATTGACTTCAGCGATAAGCGGATGCCATCACATCCCCCATGGTGTGCGCGCTCCGGACCCAGCCTGGTCCAGCCTGGTCCATCTGAATAGCTGGCGTTTAAGTGAAGGAAAACAATTAGAACCATTTGCCTTGTACATCTTTCGGCAAACGGTTCTCATTGGACAAGAGCCGTGCATGCGCTTTGGGCGGGGAAAGGTAAACTATTATTGGCGTCCTAGGAGGTTTCACACAGCAGGGCATCCAATTTCTCGATGGATGAGATTTGTTCCACTTTAAAAGCCCTGATATATTGGATCTCATTTTGTCTATATGTAATTATTAAACATGTTGGTTTCTGTAATAAAGTAGGTTACAAATTATCAACAGAATAGAAAAGAAGAGAAAAGTAGGTGACTTTAAGGACATGTATAGTCACACACTGCATCTAAATGAATCCATGTCTGTAGCAACGCTTTGAGACAAATAGGAGATATTTATCCACCTGACTGGGGGCATATCAAAATCTCCTTTTCTGACTGATTGAAAACGTTAATCTATTTTCACACGTTTTGTGTTTGTTGCAGAAAATGTACTTCTCTTACTATTTTCAGGTTTGTGGGATTCGGTAAAGCCTTTAAAAAAAAAAAAAATCATACGTTTATTGCAATTGGATTGCATAAGGGCATAAAATGCACAAAAACAGAAATGCACAAAAAAGAGTGCACATGATACTTTTTTCTTTATGATTTTGATTGTACTTTTTATGCCTGTAAGAAGCAGGTGTAAAAAGAAAGTTTACATTCTTCTTTTTACAATGAAAAAAAGCCATTCTGCAAATTCAGGTGTATTATTTTTCAATAAAAAGAGATGCGAGAATGTAAATGTTATTTATTAAATATTTAAATTGTAAAAACATCACATGGCACACTCACCCAGCCAATCAGCCCTGGGCATTGGCAACCCAAGGATCAGAGGTCAAATGGCCGACCCCTGGCCCTAGTCACTATGGACTGATGTTCTTCTAGGGATGCCTAGGTAATATATAAGGGGGGACTCTGTAGTAAATAAGCCTGCCTCTCCTGCCGGGATGCCAGGGTAGAAGCATAGGGGACCTGTGTCCTCCTGTTTCCCGCCCAGCACTGGAGAAGATGGCAGATGCAATTATAGTTAATGCAGTATATAAATGTTTTGATCATTGTATTTTCTTTTACTTAACTTCTAGCAGAACTGGGAGAGGGCGAAAGGGATCCCCCTCTACCAGTTTGTTCAAAGGGTCGGGGGGACATTATGGCATCGGTTCCTCCCCTCCCCCCCCAGCCGATTACAGCCACCTCTTCTGGTCACGGGGCTCCTTCAGAGTATTTGGATCTATTCTCAAACACCACATCTAGGGCCTATTTGCCAATAGCAATGTATGCTGCTGTTTAGGGTTATGGTACAGATTCACATGCAATCAAAGCCTCTGTATTAAGTTTTCATAATTTTGAACGTTCAGGTGGCTACTGTAGGTTGAAAGGAAAGGATTGATTCTAAGACTTCCTATGAATGTGTTTACAATTGTTTACATACCCTACTTCAAGGATAGCCACAAAACAACATAACATAGCCCAGAATTGTTTTTTTCCTGGTGACCTTATTTGCAACTTATTGAGACAGTACAAACCTAGTTAGACAGTTAATAGGGGAAATCAAATGCCCTTTTTTTGGCCCCACATCCTATACATGAGCGGCTGCCACACCTCCTTATATAAAGATTCAGATGACTCTGCAATCAGGCCATCCAAAAATTCTTAAAATTGAATACAGACAATAACGTAATTCAAAAATCAAACACAAAACAATAAAATAAAAAAAACAATGGTATATAAGCTGGCCACTAGAATAATGCATACTGCATAAAAAGAGCCTAAAATTAGAAACTGAAAAGCCACACAAAACAGCCCCTTAATACATAAATAAAAAAACACAATGCTATTACTAAAAACAGACCCCCCCCCATCCACAGCAGAGATATATCCAAATATTTCTACATACAATAATTCAAACTGGCAGCCATGGAGTTCATAAGAGAAGAACGTTTAATCAGAGATTTTCTCAACTAGCTCTGAATCTACCCCAGAATGTGGAAATCCATTCCATCACTGTAATCAAATGCAGCACAGGAAGTGCATGCAGTGACATCCCCTGCTATGTATGCTCCCTATAGTCTCTGTGTGGAAGCACAGCAGGAAGCAGGGAATGTCTGTGCTACATTTGAACATTTAAATACAGCACTGAATTGTGGCTTAGTAAGTGCGAGGGGTTTAGGCAGCGAGTGGGAACACGGACCACGTGACCGCATTTCCCTGGGTGATTGTGGTGCAGGTCAGTGAAACCGGGGGTCAGGGGGGGTTTATGCAATTTGGATGCCCCCCCCCCCCCAAGCTTGTTACAATGTGCTCCAGCAGTCATTTTCTACAAAATGTGGGTTGGACCGCTTTAATACTTGAGACCAAAGTCAACTATGGCTTTTGGCCTGGTCTTAGATGCAGTTGCAGGGACAGAACAATTTTACGTGCAATCCAAAGACCCCAAGGTGATCAGCTTAATATTGGAAGGGCAATTAAAGACATATCAGGTAAAAATAAAAATAAAATGCTATACTCACCATGTGTGCTATGCAGACCATTACTCCTAGTCTGGGGCTCCAGCTCTTACCTGATCGCTGGCTCTGTGTCCCCGTGCTGCCCAGCCCGATCTCTCGTCTCTTCCGTGCCCTACGACAGGGATATGCCCCCCGACATCAGTCAGTGTGAGCTGGCCGGTCTTCCCACACCCTTTTCTATTGCAGTGAATGGAGGGAGCATGCCTGCTCACAGTGACTGATTGCAGGGGGCGTCTCCCCGCCTGGGAGCACATGTCAGAGACAAGAGATCGAGTCGGGCAGCACATAGACATTGATGCAGTATTCAGGAAAGAGCTGGAGCCCTGGACCAGCAGCGATGGTCTGCATGGGATACAAGATGAGTATGGATTTTTTTTTTTTATTTTTGACTGCAAAATGTCTTTAGTTATTCAAAATGCTGGTCACAATAAACTTAAATCATATAGCTCCACAATAGTTTGTTTTCCTAATGGCTGGAAGTTTGAATTGCTATAGGAGTACCTCTGCTGGGGCTGGAGAAGGTTCCAGACCCCACACTTCCCCCAAGGTTCCACCGCCCAGACCCTTCCAGGGGTGGAGTGAACACTAAAAGAGTTATTGTAGAAACGAATACTGGATTAGCAAATAATAACAATAGCTTTCTTTGCAGAAGTAAATAGTATTTACATTGTTTATGTTAAAGGGCACCTGTACACACTACAGGCAGAGAATGAAACTGCTCAATCCCAGACCGTGACCATCTGACCAAACTGTAGCTGGGGGCATAAAGGGATAGAACTCATCAATGGGTCTGTTTTAGACTGTGTGCCTGGCTGGATCAGCTGCTTGGAAGGTAATGTGTAATACCCCTTTATTTTCCTACATATGTCCTTCATATTTTTATTATGCGTTATTAAAATGTGTTTCCACCCAAACAAAAAAACAAGGCATTAGGCCCAGTACCTTGTGCTGATTTATTAATTACCACTGTAAACGGCTCTCATGAGCGCCTGCACATGCACCATTGGACCGAGGAGAGGTGAATTTAATTGGGCGAACTGGGGGGGTTTCTCAAAGTGGGGTATCCCCAATTGGGATGCCCCCGGGGAAGTCAAAATCCCGGTTTTTGTTCCGCTTTAAAGCAACAATAGAAAGTTTATATGTGCCTCTTTTCAATAAAGCCATTCGTTTTAGTCCTACTTTTTCCATTGAGCCATTGAGGAACCCTTGTATGCTCTATTAGTCCTTTAGTAATATACTTCTCAGCGTGGCTTAGTAGTGTAATGGATGACGGATATTAATCCACAATACAAATTAAAATAAAAAGCTTTTACTATTAGGACTACATTGTTGAATTTTACTTGAGCCATAGCAAGGAATGGTCGCTGGGTCTTGACAATGTTCATTCTTGATCAATTTCTTAAAATAGGATTCTTCATCAGAGGCTGAAAAGAGGAGGACTGTACTGAAGTATGATTTTCCATTACTGAATCTTTCAGGAAAAAATGCACATGTTCAAAAAGCTCACAGTTAATAAAGAGTTAATAACTGGTCATGCAAATGCATTCTTACTGTCTTGACATAGGACTGGGCACAATGATTCTATGACATCACAATGATTATAAAGCAGCAGTTCCTGCTTTTACTATTTTAACAACTGCAACTGAAAGCTTACTGTAATAGTAAAGCCTGAGATGCCTAGCTAGCTTCTACAGTGCCATGGGAGACCATAGACAGGAAGGGGCCTGTTAGAGCAGCCAACAGGCAAGGGAATTTTTGGAAGTTTTTTCCACCTTCTGTATTTGTCCCAGTACTTAAACAGATTATAGGCTCACTTATATAAATGTAACATATGTCATTCCATTCCATCACAGTGTAGGCACGTCAACCTTCTACAGGTCTGCATCCCCCAAACCCTAACAACTTTCCCATCTATTCTACTCTAATCCTAGTTAACCATAAGCTCTTCACTCTTCTGCTCCCCCTTTAAAACTCCAATAAATTGTACATTCTTTTATATATTCAATTATATTGTGAGCTTTTCCAAGCTCCCCATTTCTCTGCTTTCTTTCTTGGTGGGGTGGGTTGCAGTAGGAATACAGACAATAACTACACTAAACTGTTGTCTATTTCAAAGACACAACAGAAAACATTCCAGATAGAAGACATTTTGTTCACTCCTCCTGCTAATGTGACACCACGAATAGGGTTTCCTTTTCATTCTCCTATGGGTACAGTGATTACCGGCTAACCACATTTTACACATTCACACCATTACAGCAGTTCTCCCCAACCCGCTCTCTCTTGTGTTTTGTGGATCTCCACATAGCCCATCTCTATAGCCCTGCCTAAGCACTAATCGCTACACCTGTGTTTTTGCGTGGAGATCTGTAAAATATGACCTTTTGGTGGCTTACAAGGAGAGGGTTGTGGAACTAGGCATTACAGGTTGTTTCATAAAAAAATCAGATCTGTTCATTTTGGCCAGATTGTATTGAATGTCTGTATCCAGATTTTAACCCTAATACAGTTGCAAGGAAATGTATGAATTTCATCATTGATTGCTAAAAAAATGAGGTCTTATCTACATTAAGTCACAATTATAGACGAAAGCAATCTATTTAAACAGTTGTGTTTTTCAAGTCTTTCACTGAGCTCTCTGAGAATACATTCACAGTGCAGGGAGGACAGGAGGTTAATCTGTCACATGTGTCAAACTCGCGGCCCTCCAAGCCTTTTTATTTGGCCCTCTGACAGGTGCCAGACTGACAACTGGGTGGCGCCCCTTCTAGCTGGCCTGGTCACGTCAAGGCTTCTGACACTGGCAGCATGCACCTGAGAGGCTCTGCTGAGTGACGTGCTGGATCACAGTTCCGCCTCTAATCCAGTCCCTAGGCGTAGTGCCTGCAAAAGCAGCTGGTGTGCACATTTTTAACATTTTGGGGGAGAAGAGTGTTGTGCCTGCAACTGGCCTGTGTCTCTGTGCAACCAGCTCCCATACAAAGAGTCCACCCAACTTACTGCCACAGCAGATGGTGCCAGTTGGAATGGGAAAAGATTGTAGTGCTGACCTGGGCAAAATAATTCAGTGTCTGCATCTGTCCTCAGCAAAATAATTCTGTATCTGCCTTGATGAAAATGAGTTTGGCGCTCCCTGTTCTATGTAATCACTTATATACAAGCTAATTGATTATGCAAATGATTTATAAATTGGAGAACATTCAGAACCGCTACTGCTCTTCCAAGTAGTGGGTGTTCCATTAGGACCACTCCAAGACCACAATGAGCAATCCTGAAAGTCATTAACAATCAGACTTATGAAACAAGAATGGTGGTCATAAGGATATAAGAAAGGAAACTGCTGCCAATTTAAACTAGAAACACTGTGGCCTGTTTGCTCCAGACCTACGGACAGTTCCACAAAGAGTCTGGGAAAAGGTTCTATGGACAGATGAAAGAGAGAGAGAAGAGAAAGAAAAAAATACCATTTTGTGAGTACTCACCGTTAAAATGGGTATTATAAATGTGTCATACACTCTGCTTCCTTAATCATGACATCTGGGTAATCTCCAGTAGAGGGCGAGCTTCTGCAGAGATGAATGCAAAAAAGGAGCTCCTCCCGGTCCATAAATACCTGGGACCTCCCACTAATCCCCCAGTATATGATAGCAGTAAGGAGACTAGGAAGAACCAATATAACAATACTTTAACAATCAAAAATAAAAAATGGTTCACCATATAAAGGATCCAAAATACCAAAAGGGTGGGGTGAAGCGGAGTGTATGGCACACTTATAATACCCATTTTAAAGGTGAGTACTCACAAAATAGTATTATTCCAAGTGTGTCATACACTCCGCTTCCATAATCATGACATCTGGGACATCCAATAGCAGTGTCCGTCATGGGTGGGAACCGAAAACAGTCAAAGAATGTACCAACTTAAACCACTGCAGCTTGCAGAACCTTGCGGCCAAAAACAGCATCCGCTGAAGCCCACACATCAACTTTGTAAAACTTGGAAAAAGTATGAACGGAGGACCAAGTTAGCCTTACAAACCTGTTCGACTGAAGCCTGATGCTGAAAAGCCCAGGACGCACCAACAGCACGAGTAGAATACGCAGTGATCTAAAAAGGGGGAGTCCTCCCCTTAGCAGAATAGGCCCCAACAATGGCCTGACGAATGCATTTACTAATGGTAGACCTGGTGGGCGCCAAACCTCTCCTAGGCCCGCAGGGCACCACGAAAAAAACGTCCATCTTACGGAAGGAAGAAGTAGCCACCAAATAGTACTTAACACAACGAACAACATCCAAATTGTGCAAGACCCTCTCCTTGTCGTTGCTGGGCTTAGGACGCAAGGGAGGAAGAACAATATCCTGATTGAGGTGGAGGGCAGAAACCACCTTAGGAAGAAAATCTGGTTTAAAGCGAAAGACCCCCTTGTCCTGGCGTCTTTCAAAGTAAGGGGCCTGAAGCGACAGAGCCGCCAACCCAGAGACACGCCGAACAGAAGTAATAGCCACCAAGAAGGCAACTTTTCGAGGGAAAACAGAAAGAGCAATATCCTGTAAAGGCTCAAAGGGAGGACCCTGCAGAGCCGAAAGAACCAAAATCAAATCCCAAACAGGGACCAGAGCCTTCCTAGGGGACCGCACATGAGTGACCCCCTGGAAAAAAGTCTTAACCAGCGGGTGCAAGGCAAAAGACCTCTGGAAGAAAACAGCCAGAGCAGAGACCTGCTCTTTCAGAGTACTAAGCTGGAAACCAAGATCCAGACCGTGTTGAAGGAACTCCCAAAACCTAGGTATCGAAAACACCCTGCAAGGTAAGCTCCTAGCCTCGCACCAGTCAATATAGGACCACCAAGTCCTATAGTAGATGCCAGAGGAAGACCGCTTCCTAGCTCTAACCAAGGCCTGAAAAACAGCCTCAGACAACCCTTCCTCCTTCAGAATGAAGGTTTCAGTAGTCAAGCCGTCAAAGCCAGCGTTTGTAAATTGGGGTAAAGTAGTTGACCCTGAGATATCAAATCTGGAAACAGGGGCAGCCTGTACTGCTCTACCGCCAGCCTTACGACGTCTGCGTACCAGACCCGTCTTGGCCACCTTGGGGCCACCAGAATTGTTGGTGCCCCTTCCAGCACCAGTTTGCGAACTACCTTTTCCACCATGGAGAAAGGGGGGAACAGTTACAAAAACCCCGGATCCTTCCAGGAAAGGGACAAGGCATCCACTGCCAGAGCCAGAGGATCTTGAGATAGAGACACAAAAGACGGGAGCTTGTGATTGTGCCGAGAGGCAAAGAGATCCACCTCCGGAGTCCCCCACTTGTGACACAGGGACCGAAAAACCCTGGGATTGCGAGAGAACCCCTTGCTCAGCGAATCCGCTTCCACATTCTCCACTCCCAGAATGTAAACTGCCGGAATGCAAGGAACACTGCTCTCCGCCCAAGTCAGAATCAGAGAGAATTCCCTGAGGGCACTCCTGCTGCGAGTCCCTCCTTAGTGATTGATGTAAGAAACTGCCGTTTGATTGTCTGAACGAATCTGAACCGGTAGGCCCTGTAAGTGAGGTGTCAGCCGCGACAGAACAAGCTGGATGGCTCTGAGCTTTAAGACATTGATGGGGGTGTGAGCCTCCTGAGGACCCCACAACCCTCTGAACTGATGACTCTACCAGAAACCTTCCCAGCCCGACAGGCTGGCATCCATGGTAACCGTCTCCCAACGAGGGGCCAGAAATGATCTGCCCCTCATCAGGTTGCTTGACTCCAGCCACCACCTGAGTGACTGCCGAACCCTGAGAGACATCAGGAACAGCTGATCCAAGGACTGCGGACACCTGTCCCAGTGCGTCAATAGGTAGGTAGTTGGAGAGATCGCATGTGGAACTGAGCAAAGGGGACTGCCTCGAAGGAAGCCACCATCAATCCCACCAGCTTCATCCCTAGTTGGATGGAGGGGCAAGGAATGGGCAGAAGAAGGCGAATAAGCTCCTGAATCCCCTACACTTTGGACTGGGGTAGAAACACTCTGGCTTGAATGGTAACCAGATTCATGCCCAGGAATGGGAGAAAGGAGAAAGAGAAGATTTTGGGCGATTGATCACCCAACCGAACCTCTCCAGGGTCGACACCACCCTGTTGGTGTCCAGCTCCGCCTGTGGAAGGGAGGAAGCTGAAATCAGCAGGTCGTGCAGATACGGCACGATGCGAACGCCCTGAGCTCTGAGCATTATGCCCGCCAGAACCTTGGTGAAGACCCTCGGCGCTGAGGTCAACCCGAAGGGAAGGGCTACAAACTGAAAATGTTGATCGACCACCGCAAACCTGAGGAATCTCTGATGTGCTGGAAAAACATGCAGGTAAGCATCCTTGATGTCTATGGATGTCATAAAGTCCCCTCGACGAAGGGAATTGATGGCCGAGCGCAGAGTCTCCATGTGGAACTTCTTGGGTCTGATGTACCTGTTGAGGATCTTCAGATCCAGAATGGGTCTTATGGAACCATCCTTTTTGGGAACCGTGAACAGATTGGAATAGTAGCCCCTGCCTCTTTCTGAGGGGGCACCGTGCATATGACTCCCATGTGCAGAAGATCTTTTTTTTTTACAGCTGACAGGAGCCCCTGTGCAGCCTGAGGGTTCGACGGCACCCTCCAGTTTGTACCCGGACGAGACCACTTCCAGAATCCATCTGTCTGTGACCTCCTGGGCCCAGACCTGGAAGAAGAGCCACAGCCGTCCCCCCACCCGTACGGGTGAGGGCGCCCCCTCATTGCTGAGCTGGTTTAACAGTGGGGCTTATGTTTGGAACCCCATGCCACAGCAGGACGGCCCCGATCTCTGTTCCAGTTAGAACCTCTGACCCCGGAGTAGGCAAAAACTCTGACAGCTCTGGAACCTCAAAAGGACGGGTTGAAGGAACTCGCCCCCCGAAAGGACCGATGCTGCTTCTTACGCTGAGGTAACTTACCTCCCTTTACAACCGCATCCAACTTATCTCCAAACAGCCGCGTACCCAAGAAGGAAAGGGCTGTGAGCGATTTCTTGGCCGCAAAGTCAGCCACCCACTGGCGAAGCAGACAGATCGACGCATGGCCACCAATAAGGCCGAAGTTCTACTACACATGACAATAGTGTCTTCCATAGCAGCCAAGACAAATTCCATGAACAATTCACACCTATCAAGGGTAGTGAATTCAGCGCTGGCCGGATCAAGGTGGGCGTCTTTAAACAAATCCCTAACCAGATACCTAGAAGCCACCGTAGCTAGCGCAGATGCACACACAGGCCGCAAGGCTGAGCCAACAATGGCAAAAGCATGGCATGCCATCTGATCAAGGCGCTTATACTCACCATACTTAAGGGTAATAGCGTCTGGGGTGTGGATCACAGAGGTATTGGACAATCCCAAAACCGGCGCATCGACCGCGGGAGGAGAAGACCAGCGCTTAACTGCTTCCACCCGGAAAAGGATACTTTTTATCCCATCCCTGTGAAAAACCCGGAAGCCGACTCGGTTTCTCCAATTCCCTAAGGATCAATGCATCAAAATGAACTTGAAATGAGTAGGAAACTCCAAACGTGGCTTGGAGGATCAAAAAAATTCTCCCTTTTTAAGAGGTGGTGCCTCAGGAGGGGCAATATCCAAAACCTCAAAGAGATTTGCAAAAACCTTGGTGTGTCAACGGCATCCCCCAGCGCCTGCCCAACATCAGCATCACAAAACTGTACATCATCAGCCTCTGACTCCTCAAACAATTCCCCCTCCTCTAAGGGGGGATAATCCGACCCATCAAGGGAATCATCATCAAAATCCAAAGCCGCCAGGGCCGGCGACAAATGTCTCTTTTTAGCATGGACCTTCTTGTCCACCGTGCTAGCAACAAATCTCTCGATGCCGGCCAATCTAGCGCAAACATCAGAGTGCAACTACCTGCTTGCTACAGAGTTACTTTGGGCACGGATAAGGCGGGGAGGGGAAGGCGATGAAGCGGGAGGTGCCGACCCAAAGGCTGGGTACCCGACTGCCGCGTTATAGCCCTTTGTGCACATGGTATACAAATAAGCACATTCTCACCCGTAAGGGATACCCCACAACCCACACACGGCTGGGATTGTCCCAGAGGGAGCCCGAGCCTGGTATCCTGCGGAGCCTCCATATGGTGATTTTTGTGGTCAGCCGCAATGACCGTAGGGAATTAAGCTGGTAAGCAACCCGGGATGCCCCTTTAAATTCCCTGTGGGAGGATTTGAAAATGAGTAATTTTAAGGCTAGGGACCCTAGGACCAGGAGAAACCCCTTAAAATACACACACAGATGACAATCTGAAAAACATAATTGAAAAAGGGCCCATCAGGAAAACTCACTCATATAAATATACATATATATATATATAAGAATATAAGAAACATATAAGAATTACCATGAGATAAGTATAAATGCAAAAATACAAGTATTAAGGGCAGCCCCCCACGGAGAGGGGTACCACCCGTATAAGCTAAGGAAGGGGGCCCACAGGCACTCACAGACTGGCGGGAAACCGCAGCAGCAGGGACAGTCAAAATGGCCACCGGAGCACAGCCTCAGAGTGAAGAGGAGAAGGAGAAGGGGGCGGGCCAGCGCAGAACGCGCGCTCGCCAGGCCACGCCCCCCTCCCGGCGAGTCCAGACACGTGGATCCCAGCCATGAACGCGCTGAGGGCCCGGCCCTGCCCCCTCCCAGAACTCAGCCTGAGGGAGAGAAGCTCCCCAGGCTGAGAAAAAAACGTAAAAAGAACAGTCAACCCCGGAAGGTTAAGGAAGGGGACCCGGAAGGGGGAGGAATCCGAAACCAGATTCTGGTCAGAGGATAATATAAGGAACAGGGCATCCCAAACCGGGATCACCAACCCGGACATCCGCCTACCCCTTGTAATGAGGTCTCACGGAGGAGCAATGCTCTCTCAACACATAATAGGTGTTGCCTATCACCAGGACCTGCAGCCAAGGCTGGGAGGCTCTACAGGACTAAAAGATAAAGGTCCTGGCAGAAATAGGGGCAATAATGGCCGGGAGTGAGCCCAGCATACATGCAAGGAATAGAAGTCTTCATCTTCTGTCTTGCTCGCCTTCCTGCAGAGAAGAAACTGGGGGATTAGTGGGAGGTCCCAGGTATTTATGGAACGGGAGGAGCTCCTTTTTTGCATTCATCTCTGCAGAAGTTCGCCCTCTACTGGAGACTACCCAGATGTCATGATTATGGAAGTGGAGTGTATGACACACTTGGAATAAAGAGACAGAGAGAGACAGACGAGCACTCTATGCAAATACCAAATCCTTGTCCAAACTCTCATGGTGGACAGAGCATTGTGGTTTGCAGTTTATTTGCTGCCGGAGTGTCATGTCGCCAAACTGAAGGGACATTGGGTGATGCAACAAGATGTTGCAAACCATACTAGAAAATCTAAGAACATGTGAAAAAGTTTTTTAATTCTGGTCTGCCACGTGCAATTGTGGGGTGCTACTTAAAGTGGACTAACACCATGGATTTTGACTATCCTGGGTTTTGGTCCACTTCACCGCTATGTGAAACCTCCCAGATCGCCCGATTCTACTTACCTCACCCTGCTCCTACGGCGCATGCGCAGCCGCTCGTCCAATCAGCACACTCGGAGCCGCAGAGGTATGCGTGTCAAAGCCGCGTCTAACCTCAGCGGCTCCGAGCATGCTGGCAGCCGCATCTCACGCTTCCCTCTAACAGGGAGTGCGCCCGCCCTGCTAGAAAGAAGCGCGAGATGCGGCTGCGGCCTGCGCATGCGCCGTTGGACCGGGAGTCAGGTAAGGTTTGCTCGCGTCCTGGGGGGTTTCACACAGCGGGGCATCCCGATCTTGGATGCCCTGCGGGGAGGGATTGCATCGGCCCAGGATTCTTATAGATTCCTGGGCCAATAGGGCTGGGTGTTGGTCCACTTTAAATGAAGTAGCGTGTAAGCCTGGCAGGGGGGGGGGGGGTGTGTGCCACATTTGAATTTACTGACTTAAAATTACCCTAGTATTGATCTGTAAAAATGTCTAGACAAAATTACTGTCTTCTAACCCTTCTTCCTTGACTCCAAGAACACCTCTAGCCATTTCCTCAGAACCAATGCTCCTTACTATACTACTAATATACTATTTTAATAACCCATAAAGGTCCAATCAGCTTCTTACTTAAAGTGGACCAAAACCCAAGATTTTTCACAAATGCCTTGCATGGGCACGCTGCCTGTTAGAGGAAATCGGAGGATGCGGCCGTCAGAGCCGCTGCTCTTAGACGCGCCGTGGGACCTGGAAGAGGTGAGCTGGTCTTGGCGTCCTGGGGGGGTTTACACAGCCTATCGGGGTGCCCCCAGGGAAAGGAACAAAACCCAGGATAGTCAAAATCCTGGGTTTTGTTCCACTTTAAACGGTAAGTACACATAATGTGTATATTAAGTGTATATTTTTTGTACCAAAAGGATGTGTGTTTTATTGAAGCAGATACACTACCCGCAATCTGTTGCTATTGGCAATGTGCACAAAATCTGTATACCAAGATGAGAGAAGTGAGTCCTGTACACACAGAAAACTGTTACTATGGCCACTGCTGACTCAACCTTACACATGGCCAACAGCAGTGTTCTGTGCAACTATCTGCAGTCTGTTGCTACTGGCAAGCACTCCAAGTCTGCACTTGGAGTACAGTTGCCAATAGCAACAGACTGGAGATAGTGAAAACCGCTTCCATAAAACACAAAAATTTACACTTTCAAAAACTCAATCAATAGTGGGCTTACCCTTTAATCTACTTCCTCAGAACCAGGACTCTGGTGCTTTAAGCCTGGTACCTGGGCTGGCACCCTCATACAGAGAGTCCTATTTCCTTTAAACTGATTCTGATGCTGACCCAAAAAAGACAGACCAAGTAGGCATCCCAAATTATTAATGGAATGGTAAACATTGTACAAACTATTTTTGCAGCTACAGCAAATGTTGGGTCAATGTGATTGCTGCTAAAGGCGAGCTACAGGTTAGTAAATTTACACTTGCCCTGGTCTGTGGATGACTCACAAAGTCATGTATATAACTGGATGTTATTAGTTCAGTTAGATTGTGCTTGTCTATAATTATGGCTAGATAACTGTCAAACCACAGCTTATTAGTAAACTGTACAGCGATCCAATAATTCAAAGGAGTTCATTTACTTTTTCTTGCAACTGTAGATTGTAATTGTAACACGCCAAGTGAACTGAGTAAGATAAAACTATAGAGGGAGGGTGGGAAATGGCTTTTAGGCATTGAGCGTGAAAGATACCTTATGAAAATTATGCTTGGGACTCCATCATTTGTAGCTATGCCCCCGAATAGTAATAAACACATTACTGCCAGGAAAGATATCTGTTTTTTTTTTATTTTTTATTCTTCATCAAACCAAGTCTAACAGCATGAAAAGTGCAGAGAGAGTAGCAGAAAGTCCAGAGAAATAAAGGTCACCCTCTGCTCACCTGCGCTGACATCAGATTTAAAGGACGTGTCTGACTTTTGAAGCTGACAAATACAGTAGATATTGCTGCACAGTGAAGTTATATGATTTATGTTCTAATGTTTTATAACAAAAAATTGGCTGTCCTGCTGACAGGAAAATAGATGATAGTACATTTCAAAAACAGTTCAATTTTGCGTGAGTCTCCATATTTGTTCAGGTAGAGTAATCTCAAAAGATCAGATCAGATTAAAAGGCCCATTGTAGAGTAAAATAAAAAAAAGACCTATACTAACCTTCAATACTCTTTTGTCCTAAATATCTCTAAGTATATCACTATTGCCTCTGCCTGCTTGTACAGAGGTAGCAGTGCTGAGGCAGTGTCTCATTAGCATTGTAGATAATCAATGGACAAATCATTAGGGGAGGAGTTTGGTCCTCCCAATTTGATCCTAAAGCTGTGGTCGGATAATGATACTTCTGATATTTCTAAGTTTTTGCTATAAACTTGCACAGAAAAGTTTGATACAGATAAAATTAAGGCATAAAACAATTTAAAGGCCGACATGCGTAGTAATAGACTTCAACTGTAAGGTAGTGTAGCTTTTTAACAGCAAATTGATTGTATATGGGCAATTGCAACTGAGATTTCTCATATAGTAAATGTGATCATAATAATAATGACTGAAAATCATCATTGCAGTACACAAAAACAATGTAACAAAGTGGTAGAATTCAATACTCCATATTCCACTGATAGATAAATCTGATAGAATATTAATAAAAGTTCATGAAAATGTATTTTGCTAATTGAATTATTTTGATTTAACCATGTAAATTAAAGCAAATACCCCACAGCTACCCTTGGGCTGATGCACCCCTCAACTTCTGGCCACTCAAATTTTGGATGGACTGCTGAAATCCTCTTGAAAATGATGGAAACCAGCCAATACGGCGGCTCCTGTAGTTTGCTTGACCACCAGTGGCCATTAGGGTTTCCCAAACATGTCTCCCTTCTTGGTAAACATGTAGGCAGCTAGTCAAGGCTGCTGCGCACATATTGTGCCATGGCGAGCATGCAAAGGGCAACCAGTATCATGACTGAGGGCCACTGGTAACTTGATCTAGGGCATCTTGGCAGATAAAACAAAAAATAAAAACCTTTTACCTTGCCAAGAATCCAGCTCCCTCCCCCCAGTCATTCCGGTCTGGGAAGCAGCCATCTTGACAAGGCTGCACAGAGCGACATTCCCTGCTCTGTGCACGTGCGCTTTCAATGTGCAGTTTCTGTATGGCCGCCGCCTGTGCGCTGAGGTTGGACTTGGATTGTGGGTAAGGTAAGAGGTTTTATTTTTTTGGTAACCCAACCAGCCCCCCCATCCTGTCTCAGCGCCAGGGGAGGGTAGCAGGCCGGGATGGTTTAATAAATGACTGGACTTCTGCTTTAATATACATTAAATATTTATATTAATTTCAATGTAAATTTGTCTGTAGGTAGCAAACACATTCCCTAATTAAATGTGTATCTAATGAGTAATAATGTCTTGTATATAAAACATTTATTTACATTTTTTGACAAGGGAAATATATACACGTATCGGGATTTAATTACATTGTAAAGACTTACCAGAATTGTAGTAACAATGACTGTCCGGTTTTCAATGGCTGAAGAGTCATTTCTAAACGAAGGCTCGTGCTGAAGTAAAACCAGCTTATCCATGTCATTCCAGTAACCAATCTGCAACACAAAAGTATAATTTAATTGCAAGGAAGCTCCAGAAGGAGGATCCAGGAGCGCTATTGCATAATTGTGTAATATTTAAAATCCAAATAAACATGTTGGCTAATGAGAGCATCACTTATACACCCACATTTAATAAAAATCCCACCAAGCTTGTGGTTTATTTTCTCATGGTAGGTATAAAACCCAGGGGTGACAGAGCCTGTCACCCCTGATTTCCTCTTCCTTTTATTAAAATAAAAAAATAAGCCTGGCTGGATATTTCTTGATGCTGGGTGTGTAAGTGACCCCTCCTCCCACCATCCAGCATATTTATATGGATTGTTATCATTGGCCCATTTTTCACAATAATGCTCCTTTAATGCCATTTATTTAAAGCTATTTCCCTTTCCCTTCTCCTAGTTTATATTATGAGGGTTTTAAGTTAAGATTTTTGCTGTTTAAGCTCTCCAAAGTTGGTTTGGCACAAAAGTGTTCACTCATCTCATGGGCCTGGTTTGTTTTTTATTCATAAAATGCTTCTCTGGCATTAGTCTATTACAAATTGTAGAAAATCCACAATAAAGTGCATGTGTATTCAATAAAAATACAGCATGTGGTGAGTTCTCCACACATTTAGGGGGTTATAAACGCTAACGCCAGGTAGCGCCATGTAGCGTCAGGTGAACACGGGGTGCAGTATGTGAAAACTATATATATGAAAGTCAATCTGGTCAGCGCCTCTAAAAGCGTCATGTAGTGTCAAATGTTTTACTAGGCACAGCATAAAGCGTCGGCGCAGTGTGTTTAGCAGCACCATGTAGCACCTATCGCTCAGTAGGGCTCTCCTATACATATATATATATATATATATATATATTTTTTTTTTTTTTTTTTCAATGGTGTTTTATTTGGTTGTGTATAAATAGCATTTTCCTAAAGTAAAGTTCTAAATTTTTGGTTCAAATCATTGTGTGGCCCGGGAACCAAACACTTTTATTGTGATTGTTTTTTTATGCAGAATTGTATGTGCTGCTCTGCCATTGCAGTGTCATTGTCACAGTGTTAAAACAATGTCATTCAATGTGTTTTCGCTCTGGCGCTGGTGTTTGTGTGTTTAGAAACAGACTTTTATCACATAGCTTCTGGCAGACGCTGGTTGTGTGTAGTTTTTTCTTCAAAATGGGCTTCAGCACTGAGTGCCGGACGCACTTAACTGGCGCTACCGTGAACCGTTGCAGCGTTGTCCAGTTGTTAGATGTAGCGTAGTCTTGGGCGCTTTGACCTCAGGACACCACCTAACGTTCTCGATTGGCTCTGCAGTGAATCAGGAAGAGCGTTTCTACAGCGCCCACCAGACATCACATTCATCAATGCTGGACAGGATACTACAGCGTCACTTGTCCGCCTGCTAAGCTAGGTCACAGCTACAGACACCCGCTTGCAGCGACCCCTTGTGGACACTCTAAACGCTGCTACATAGACGCTCACATGGCAATACGTGGCGCTAGTCCTAAATTAGCCTCACCAAATTTTTCTTTTACCTCAACACCCAAATGATTTGGTTGAGGTTGAAAAGCTCTCTAAACGGGAGCTTCCTTTGTGATTAAAATGCACAGCTTTGAGGTTCCACACACTTAAACAAACACATAACTAGATAAAGAAGCTCTTGTAAAAGTCCAGAAGCTCTCCAAGTTGGGAATCAAAAGCCACATATTAGTAAGTATGATTGACTGGGTTTGAACAAGTGTACAATTTCGGTAATACTGGTTTAATATGTATAAAATATATATAATATGCATTTCTTAAAAGGATATCTGACTGGATTTAATAGACAGGGGGGAACTAAGCCCCATTTCAAACAGGAAGTTGATCTAAAAACAATCACTGTCTCAGGTGTTGCCAAAAATGATGATCGACTGGCTAGATCCCGGTCCCCCTCAACCACCCAAACATTGCGGGAGCAATGGTTGGAGTTTGCTGAAAAGAAGCCACAAATAAAAACGGGTCACTAGACTGGCAAAACAGTAAAAATAAAGTAACAGCAAAAATAAAGTAAAACAAGGGCCAAATGGGACACATGGAAGCTGTCTGAGGGGAACTAGGCTTGCCTCAAGAGAGGAAAGTGGGCTATAAGGAGGAGCAATGTGGACCAAAACATATACTCCTGAGCAGCTAGGGGAAGCAGGGCCACATGCATACAACTGATGGTACCTGGGGCATGCCAAATGGCAATGCCTCTAGCTCCTGGAATAAGTAATTTGCTAAAAATTTAAGGCAGCCAAGCAATTTGGTCATACCTCCAAATGCATGCCCCTTTCTAGTGGTGGAAACCAACCCGGGCTGCAACTCTCAGTAATGCTTCTCAAGAGAAAGGCGGTTCAGTCGGGTCAATTCAAACACCTGTTGATCGGTCATCTGATCGATATCCAGGCGACTGTGAGCCTAAGCTCTGGAAGGTACATGGTTAACAGCCCACGCTGCTGCAGACATTCATACTCGTCACAGAACTCATCAAGGGGCCCCATCGTAGGTGCGGAGGATGTAGGCGGTTTTTTCACTAGCAAAAAGAGACCGTTCAAGTATTCCCTTTAGCAAAAACATGGTGTAAGTTTGAACCGGAAACCTATGTCCGAAAACCGACAAATCAGGGCTCTGAATACTTGGTTTGGCGTACGCATACCGGAATTTCCCGCAAAAAGGACAACTCGGCCACAAAAATAAAGGCCCTGAATCACCTGACACTGAAAATAGGCCAAATACGGTCCTTTGACGTCATTCCTGCTGGCAGGAATGTGTGCGAGAGAGGCTCTGAATCAGGCTGAAGAAAATTAGGTTGCTGCTCACCTACAGGAGATCAAGGCTGCTGCTTTCTACGCCAATCCTTATACATCCCTGATTTGAATGCCCATCACATTTAAAGGGTCTTTGAAACTTGATAGCAGGCACCAATTACCTTATCTCCATGCACAATCAGCAAACCCCACTAGATGCCAAGAGGCTGCCTGACCAACACGACTAGGGGAAGTAGAGAGGTTGAGTAAACAGCTTCATTGCAGCCACTGCTTCAGTTAAGAATTAGTGGGGGACACCGTGGCTCTGAGCACCCTGCAAGTGGAAGGTCTGCTTTACGTGATGTCAACATGTGAGCACAGTTTAATACTCGGCTCATCCAACTTTTTGATTTGTGAATATTACTATGTCTCACTGGAAATAGGGGAAGTTCATTGGCTAATTCAAACTAGGCTGTAAAAAGAAAATGTCTCTTAATGCTTGAAACTGGGCAGAATGTTAATTGTGGCCCATTATCTTCAAGCACTTAGGCAGCAATACACGTGTAAACAGGCTGGCAGCACTGCATACAGAAATTATGTTTTGTATTTTTATATTGGTAAAGCTGGAATGAGGACAATGGCTCCAGAAATAGGAGACAAGAGCATTAGCCAAGGAGACAGAGCCCAAACAAGTATTAAATACACTGACCAGCTCCTCTGTTGATTGGTTTTACGGTGATAAGACAGTGCGCAGATTATTTCCCAGCTGAATGATGTCTCTTGGCATTCGCATTGCATTTGGCCTGTGGAGCAGACAGTCATTACCCTCATCTGTAATCATGCGAATTCAAATTACGTAGATGTCATCCTTGAATCCCAGTAGTGTTTCTATTAGGCTGAGCTGTTCTCTTCTTACAGCATTTCGCAGGCTTGTTATTTGTTCTTGAGATTACATTTACAAATACATTTATCGGGTTTTATTTGCAATGTCACATTTTAAACGGAAAAAATGTAATCTGTGTGATATATGATTACGTTATTCCGGGACAAATAAGCATTTATTAAAAGCAAACTTGTCCCAGATTAAACCAGTATAAACCATTATACACACATTAGAGAAGGAGCTAGAACTATATTCGGCAAAATGGCAATAAAAGCTCCACTAGTACTCAGCTCAGCTACACAAAAACGAGTCGCTAAAGATCTAAAAAAATCACAGAAGAAAACTTTTGGATTGACTCAACAAACATAGAAAAAAAATGTTTTGGTTGGAAAATTGGATCCCATGCAAAAAACTTAAGTAACTTCGAGTGATTCAACAAAGCTAATTAAATTCGTCCAGTTGAAAATGCAGGTGAGTACTGTGAGTACTCACCTGTAGAATTGTTTTTGTTCTTGCATGGCACGGCCCGCTTCGGTATTCATAACTGATGGGTATTCCGCCACCAGGTGGGGCAGCAGCACTGGAGAAAGCTGTGGCAGCTCCCGGCTCCCTATAAAAACGGGACCAACCAACAAGTTCCCAGCGTAGACGAGCAGTGCGACAAGAAGCCGGGAGAGAATAAAGGTAAGAATGTAAAAAAGGTAAAAAACCCCGATTTAACTTGGAACAATCACCAGAAAGAGGCAACCAAGAACAAATATAACAAGGGTGGGGCGAAGCGGGCCGTGCCATGCAAGAACAAAAACAATTCTACAGGTGAGTACTCACAGAATTGCCTTTTTTCTTTAATGCATGGCACGGCCCGCTTCGGTATTCATAACTGATGGGACATCCAAAAGCAGTGTCCAAAGTAGGGCGGGATCCCCAATGAGTAACAGCCAGTAGTTCAAGTCACTACCGCCTGAAAACCTTGCGGCCCAAAGCAGCATCAGCTGAGGCCTAAATATCAACCATGTAAAAGACTTCGAAAAAGTATGAACAGAAGACCCAAAAACGGCCTTACAAACTTGTTCCACAGAAGCTTGGTGCTGACAAAGCTCCAAGAGAGTCCAATAGCACTCATGGAAAGAGCAGTCACCCTAAAAGGAGGAGTCTACCCCTTAGCAGAATAGGTTTGAACCATCACCTGACGTATCCACTTACCAACAGTGGATCCAGCAGGAGGCAAACCATTCCCAGTCTCAAAGTGAAACAAACAGAAAATTAGACTTCCCAAAAGTCTCCATAGCACCAAAAAGAACATCAGAGCCCAGACCACATCCATAGAATGCAGAGTCCGCTCCATGGAAGTAGCTAGATTGGAACACAATGAAGGCAAGACAATGCCCTGAATAAGATGAAAGGCATACCCAACCATAGGCCGAAATCTGGCCTAAGTCTAACATCGCCTAACTCTAAAGACACTCAAAATAAGTATTTTTGATGAAAAAAACACAGCTAATTCAGGACTCGCCTTACAGAGGCGATAGTCATACAAAAAGGGGGGCTACTCTAGGAGTCAACAAAGGGGCAAGGCGGCCTCACGGATAGACTCAAAAGGAGGCCCCTGCATAACCAGTAGCCCCAGATTCAGATCCTAGACAGATAGAAAGGCTACCTGGGGGGACGCACGTGAAAAAACACCCTGGAAAAAAAATAGCAGATAATGGCAAGGGCCTGTTGGAAAAACTTTTCCAGAGCTACAAACATGGCCCTAGAGTGTACTTAAGACGAAGGTCCAAATTCAACCAAGTTGCAAGAATTCCAGAATCCTGGGAATAGACAAAACAGCCTACAGGAAAGAGACTTGGAGTTCTACCAGTCAATGAAAGCATGCCAGACCCTGTAATAGGCGAGGCATGAGGACTTCCTCCTGGCCCCAATCCTGGTATCAACAACAGAATCAAGCAACTGCTAAACCATAAGATGGAAGCTCTCAACAGCCAAAAAGGCCTCCAGGGTGGCAGGTACCCGCTCTTGGGTTATGGAGCCCCTAACCCTGCTCAGGAGAGGAACAGAGGGAACTCATAGAGAACCCGAACTCCATCCAAGGGAATGCCAAGGTATCCAAAGTGAAGACCATAGGATCCTGAACCAGAGACAAATTCTGAAGATATATGATTATGGCGGGACATGACCGGATGATCCCAGCGGTGAAACAGGAACCGAAGCTCCCATTAGTTGCGGGACCATATCCCCAGCTGAGGCAGCCCCCTATCTCAGGAAGTCCACCTCCCAGTTGTCCGCCCCTGTAATGTAGACCGCTGAGATGCAGGGAACATTCTGTTCCGCCCAAGAGAGAATCAGGGAGAATCCCTTGAAGGCTAACTTGCCCCAAGTAACTCCCTGACGAATGAAATAGGCAACAGCCTACTGCACCTCTGAGCGGACAGAACAGTCTAACCCTGAAGGTGAGCGGACAGGAAGAAGAAGCAACCTGATCGTCCTCAGTTTCAGAAAGTTGATGGGAACCTGGGCCTCCAGTGGGCCCCACCGTCCCTGGAACCTCAGGGCTTTTCAGAAGTCTCCCCCTGGCATCTGCGGAGACCATCTCCCAACATGGGGGCAGAGGATCATCTCTGTGACCTTCGCTCTCTCGGCTACGACAATTGTTTTTTAATGCACCTGTGCAACTTTTCTTTTTGTTATAAAGGATCACATTAATCCATGTAATGATAGATATGTATTTAGTAGCAGATCAAGGCAACTGGACGTGCTATTTTCTTTTGGTTCACATGTTCTGTTATTCATCCCACTATTAGAAAAGGCAGCTGGATGACTTTTGAAATGTGTTGAAGTAAAAAAAAAAAAAAACCTTATTGCAGTTATGCGCAGGCGTTAACTTTATTTGTTTTGTAACTGTTTCAAATAACATGAAAAAAGAATCATGGCCCTTCCCAGGGTCAAAACGCCGAACAGCCTGCCCCTGGCAACTTACCAGCTCCATGGCCTTTGGCCAAGGTTTAGCACGTTTCCTGGAGTGTTGGTTGAAATATTTTATTAAAAAAGTATATCACATATCAAATTAACTAATAAAAAGATGTACTGAGTAATAGATCAAGGCAACCAAACTTGCTGTCTTCTTTTGCTCCACATGCTTTGTTATTCATCCCACTGGTTATATGTGTGAATTCAACATTGCCTATAGGAAAAAGCGGCAAGATGATAGCCAGAATGTTTTATGAATGAATTGCAAGTAAATATTTAGAATTTTTACCTATTCTTTTCATATTTTTGTAAAGAAAAAAATGTGGGGGCAAATAGTGTGAAAAATATCAAAGTAAAAAAAACAGCTATTGCAAACTGCATAGACTTATTTTGCTGTTTCAATTAAAATGATAACAAATCATGGTCCCTCCCTCCAAATTACCAGGCTAGTGCCCCAGTATGGTCCTGGCAACTCACTCACTCACAGTTAATTACACATGTATTCTATATTGAATAAAAACATGCTGGCAGTTGCCGATCTGGGTTTTTGGGGTGAAAAAAACATAAGGGAATGTGCTTATTATTTTTACACCTGCTCAGGGCAGCTGCAATATGTAACATTGCTGAATCACAATTTTTTTTACAAATTTGAATTTCAGTTGTATTTTTTTCACTTTAGAAAATTGTTTTTCACTTTATGAAAAGACAAGTGCAAAACAGTTAGTGTAGAAAATGAAGCATGTTTTTTCTTTGTTGAATCACAAGAATTTGAAAAAGCTAAAACTGTAATTTTTTTTTTTCTCAAAAAACAGACTAATTTCTTGTTACAAACATTGTTGAATCAAGCCCTATGAGCCTGATTTATCAAGCGCCAGCTTATACCACCCAGCGCCAATCTTTAGTCACTGCGCTAACCGAGTGCCCGATTTAACAAACAAAAAACAGGCAGTGCAGTGCCGATGTGGATGTGTTGGCAGCCTGTCGGCCTTATTTATCAAGGGCTAGCGCCAGGTAGTGTCTGACGAGCGCCAGGTACCGCCAGCTAACGGCGGCTACCGAATCAAGTACGCCCGGCGGCGGTCACAATGACGCATTTATCACGCTAAATGAGGCTAGCGCCGGCGAGAGCGTCAGCTAGCGTGGGATTCATCATGTAGCCGACTGCAACGAACAGCACCGCTGCTAATCCCATCACAGCGACAGGTATGACCTGGCGCTCCCTGGCGTGGTCCAATGCATTTCAATGGAGCAATCTTTAAATAATCATAATTAATTGCTATTACTGTTTTTTTTTTTTTTTTTTAATGTCAAAAATTCTGTGACCACTTCTGCAATGTTAGGATTTTTTTTAAAGTAAAAAAAAAAATGTGCAGAATTGATATTACAGGTCTGATATTCATGTATTCATATTACAAAATGTTTAGAAAAACTTGTATAATTTTTACATATAAAAAAAAGGTTGTTTGGGGGTTAAAAACTACTTTACACACATCGCCGCCAGCGCTCTGGGGTTTAAACAAGGAATTCACAGCGCGAGAAATTTTTGAGCGTGATTTTTTAATGAATCTGCAGCAAGCCGTTCGCTCTGGCCATTCGCTGTCAGGCGCACCCATACAACGCGGAACCTGTGAAACAGCGACCCCTAACCCCGTATTCAACATTACCGCACACCGACTGAGTCGCTGTCAACAAGCAAACCCCGGCCAAGCACAGCGAATACTAGCTGGCGCTGTGAAAATCACGCTACTGGCGCTCATCTGTCGCTACCTGGCGCTATTAATGAATCGGCCTCTGTGTCTAATTTATCAGTAGCGCCATATAGTGTGCGGTGACCAGCTCTTTTTTATGCTGCCCATAAACTGTACTGAAACTGTATTGAAGTGGTTTATGCTTATAATTAATATTACGCACAATTATTTGCATGGAACTTGCATTGGTGACTTGTCAATAATGTAAACACAGGACTTAGATGTCACAGAATGACTTTTTATTTTTATCTAGTAACATCGTTTTTTTCAAGGCTTATTTTCCTTACCAATCTGTAATTGAGGCACAACAACTAAAACAAAGCCAAAACACACTGTAAAGTTTATCCCCTCCCTCCACAGAAATGATATCTTGTAACTATAATGATGAAACCCCGACCGGCGCCTGTTACCTTACATACAGCAGCAATCTTTTCAATGTGTGCCAGCGGTCCAAAATGACTCAAACCAGACGAACACAACAAACCATGATCATATGCATCCTTCCCCCGGGCAATTTAGATTGTTGCACAAAATGAATTTACCTTTTTCTAACTCCTGCTGTAGTAAATTTAGGAAATAATTTGGCTCGTGCACTTGCAGGCCACCTGCAAACAGAAAGTGCTGCTGGGATTCCTGTTACTGTGCATTGTCAATTATGTCAGTTGAATCCAGGCAGCAGCATGGCTGAGATGTTGGGAAAGGAAGCTCCAAAATGGCCGCTTACTTTCTTTTACAACTGTGCCAGACTGTTGGTCCGGTTTAAATAAGAACCTATATGTGTTTATGGTTGTTATTTTTTCTGCTTTGAAATTCTAGAAGATCGTAGGAACAATTGATAGATTGGAACTCCAAGCCAGAGGAAAAAAAAAAACAAAACGGTTACCGAAAGACTCAAAATGTCACAGGACAAGAGAACTACTGGTGTTTATGTTTGTGGTTTCTTTGCCTTTGGATTTCTGAAGCATCAGAGGAACCCTTCAATTAGCTACCACAATGTGATATGGAAACCGCTTGATAAATTGGAACCCAGAGCTCCCCAAAAAAAAATTCTGACAGGAAAACAGGAATATTCCACTGTAAATGCTTTATAAATTGAATCAAGCAATTTTATAATTTTAGGTATGTGTGCTTCTCTATATAGTGGTGGGACGAGAAAGATGCACCCTTTGCTCTATACTTTATATTGCTTATAAGTCTAATACATGATACTAAACCTTGGAGTGTGCTTACCATTGTTCTAACTACCTCTAGAAGTGTATCTTACAGTATGATACTAAGGATTTCTGTATGTTCCCATCCAGAATGAGTTGGGCCACCCCAGGCGAACACAGTGAAGGCAAGTTCTGAACAGCCCAAAGATATACTGGATAACCTCATACTAGAAATTAGAGATGAGCGAACTTTTGAAAAGTTCGATTCGGCCGATTCGCCGAATTTCATAAAGAAATTCGGGTTCGGCCGAATCGAACTTTTACGAAGTTCCCCATCAAAAATGGCGGCATGGTGGGAGCCGGCCGGCGGGCCGGTAAAGCCGGCCGGCCCGCTCCCACCATGCCGGCATTTAAAAAAAAAAAAAAAGCATTTTTGCCGGCATGGCGGGAGCGGGCCGGCCGGCTCCGCTCCCACCATGCCGGCATTTAAAAAAAAAGCAAACACTTACCTGCAGGTCCGGAGCGTGGAGGCCGGCGCCGCTCTCAGCTGTCATCTGAGGGCGCGTCATCAGAGGGCCGGCCGGCCCGCTCCCACCATGCCGGCATTTTTTTTTTTTAATTTCAGGAAAAATTCGATCGGCACGAACCACAAAATATTCGGGTTCGTGCCGAATCGAATATTTCCTGAAATTCGGAGCGAATTCCGGTTCGTCCGAACCGGTTCGCTCATCTCTACTAGAAATGTGCAATCTGAAGATACTCCTATGTAAAACCATATGCCCAGAGCCCGAGTACACCTGAGACAATCAACCCGTTTGAGTCTAATTAGTGTGTGATAAATTGATGCACTCACTTACCCTATATACGTATTTTCCTGGTACTTAGAAACACAAGAATACCAGTGCTACCACACTTCATCTCAGTCACACAACTCCAGTTCTTGCATCTCCTGCATTTGCACACAATCTGCTGTGGATAGGTGGAGTCCAAACTCTTTAAGAATTGTTATGTAACATTTTCCAGCCTTTTGAGTATAAACAACTCGTCTTCTGAGGTCCTCAGAAATCTTCATTGTTTGTGCTATGACACACTTTTACAAACATGCGTTGTCAAGACCAGACTTTGATTCCTGCCCTTTAATAAAGCAGGTTGCCCACATCTATTACGATTGTCACCCTATTGCTTGAAGACACTTGACTCTAATTTTACTTTCAAATGATCTGTTAATCCCGAAGCTTCATTTATCTTTGTCACTTACAGATATTAGATTCAGCATAATAAACAAATGATGCAGTTTTAGGGCAAATAGAGGCAGAAATGTAAAAAAACTCTAAGGCTCTACTGCTGCCTATTATTTTTAATGGGCCAGTTCACATATATACACAGCGCAAACTGTTCCATTAAAAACAATAGGCAGCATTTTTCCTTGCGCTGTGGCTGCGTTGCCCACAGCAAGTAGAGTAGAGCCTAAGAGGTTAACAAACCTTTCAAGCGCGGCTGTATTTATAAAAACACTATTGAACAAAGAGATGATCACTCTTATAGCTTTGTAGTGCCACAACATCGCAGTTGCATTTCATTTATTTATCAGTCTATCTGATATTAAAATTCAAAAATGTCATCGGCACAAGGTCAGATAAAGACATGTCTTGATGTTAGTGCGGCAATGTAAATCCCTCTCAGAAAACAGAAAGGATTGCATAAAATGTTGCCTTCAGCCAATTGTCCTATATAAAGATATCCAAGACCTAAGCGCCTCTCTGTGACTCTTGCTTATGAATGTAGACATCTTGGTCATATGAGTCACTAAATTATGCATGTGACATAGTTCAACGTGCGAGGGTCAGGAAAAGGGAAAATTGTGTACTCACTGGTAAATTTCCTTTCTCGTCTTCTTCCATTCTGGGGCACCACCAGTAGCATAGCGTAGACGAGGACTGCAAGATAGAAAAAAAACGTACTCCTCCCAGCCTATATAGGGAAGACTGTGGCAGGATATCCTCAGTTAATTAAAACGCAGTTCAGCCACAGCCCTGGGAGGGGACAAATGCTAACCTGCGCATAATGTGTGCAACTAATAACAGTGCAGCAAAACTAAAACTATGTAGAAGACATCAACCACCACTGACACAGTCATAACACAACAGTAGGGCAGGTGCCTGGGAATGGAAGAGGACGAGAAAGGAAATTTACCGGTGAGTACACAAATTTCCCTTTTCTCATCTCTTCCATTCCGGGGCACCCCCAGTAGCAACGCGTGGGACGTCCCAAAGCAGTACCTACAATAAGGGTGGGACCGTGCAAGAACAGCCAACAGCCGACTGCGTCAACATAACCAAGAACAATGGCACTGACACCTCAAGCTTAGAACCTCGGAGAGGGGTTTACCACCATCTGCAACACCTTACGCCCCAGAGCGGCATCGGCAGATGCCCTGAACATCAAGGCTGTAAAACTTGGTGAAGGTGTGGAGAGTAGACCAGGTCGCCACCTTGCAGACCTGTTTCAGGCAGACCGTGGTATGCAAGAGTTCCAACGAAGTGCAGGAACGTGAACCTCCATGTTGCAAACACCACTTCTCCTACTTCATCCAGACCTTGCCTTCCCGACGTGGCACAAGCTGGGCACATGGTCGACCCCACCATGCAGAACGCATGGCTAACTGGTCCAAACTCTGATTGCCTCATCTGGAAAGGGGCACTTAGCGTCCAGAGCCTTAGGAAGAGATGGAAGCTAATCCAGTTTCTCCCACTCCTTTGCCACCAGCCTGTCGAAATGGGCAAGCCTGGGAAAAATACAATTCTGTGAAATACTCACCTGTAGAATTGGTATTATACGCATACAGCACGTCCTGCTCCATCTATAATACTTACATATGGGTAATCCTCCGCCAGAGGGCGCTGTTCACTGCAGACATGCAAAAACAGGCTCCTCCCGGCCCTTCATATACCCAGAGACCTCCCACAAATCCCCAGTATTGAAAAGCAGTGAGAAAAGAAGCCGGGAGAAACCAACCACCAACTGGTAACAATAGTAATGATAACAATCACCATACAGGGGATCCAGAAAAATGTAAAACCAGGGTGGGGTGGAGCAGGACGTGCTGTATGCGTATAATACCAATTCTACAGGTGAGTATTTCACAGAATTGTATTATTCTAAGCATACAGCATGTCCTGCTCCATCTATAATACTTACACATGGGACATCCAATAGCAGTGTCCATAAAGTAGGGTGGGATCCCCCCAAAAAAAGGCACAGCAGGCAGTAAAGGTGCTGTCACCTGCAAAACTTTGCTACCAGGAACGACATGAGCAAAGGCTCTAACGTCAATCCCATAACAAAACCTTTGCAAAGGTATGAACAGAGACAAGCAGCGGTCTAGCAACTTATTCAACAGAAAACCTGGTGCTGAAGGGCCAAAGGTACCCAAACACCAATATAACGGAATAAAACGAGAGAGGGAGATTCTTCCCCCTTAAAGGAACAGGCCAGGGTAACGGCCCAACCAGCCCACAGGCAACAGAAGCCTCGGTAAAACTTAGAACTCTCCCCAACGGGGAAATGAAAACTGGTCTCCCGTCGGACAGGCGGGGATACAGACCCCTTCACTAACAAGGATCAGCAAGAAGCCGAAACCTTTACTCAGGACCAGGAAGGCAACCATCCAAGTAAGAACAGTCCAAAGGGCGCATTGGCCCTGGAAGCAATCGAGATCAGGCGCATACATAAGGAGGCGCCCGCAGACCCCAAAGGGCATCAGCCCCCCCCTAAGGGACAAGAAACAACCAGGAAAATTTCAACACCTGTTGAGGGAATGTAGACCCCTTACTTCAGCATTATTAAGAATAAGGCCCATAGGCAGACTAAAAGGACTTAAATAATGATCATAAAAACACCACTTGGACAAAGGGGTCCGGCGTAAGGCGGAATACCACCACGTCATGGTGTGTGTATGTGTGTGTATATATATATATATATATATATATATATATATATATATATATAACAATCGAAGGCTAAGTAAGCAGATCCACCTTCTCAGGCACACGTCTGACTGAAGCAAGAGCCCCCGGAGAAGCGACTTGGACTACAAAACAGCTCAGACAGCATCCAGAATAAGTCCCAAGGGAACAATCCGCAGGGCAAACAGAATGAAAATTGATCCCAACAGGGACCATAGAACTACTTGGGAGATGCCCCTGATCAATCCCCAAGAGAACCCCTCACAAGGAGGACTGAACCAGACTTCTACAGGAAGACAGACAGGACAGAACCTGAACCTTCAGAGTACCTAGATGGGGAGCCATTCCCAACCTATGCTGTAAAGACTCTAGAACCCTGGGAACCGAGAACGTCCAACAGGGAAGAGACCAAGACTCATGCCAATCAATATGGGTACACCATAACCCACAATAGACGGAGGAAGAGGAAGCCAAGGAAGCTTGCTCCTAGCCCCCCATATACAAAGTCACCCAGAAGATAAGCCCGTCTCCAAGGGGTGAATGAATCAGCTGTCAAGCCCCAGACTAGAGTCTGTAGATTGGGACGACAAAAGAAGGGGCCTGACAAGGGCAGAACCACACTCCTGAGAGAGCGTACAGGTCAGCTGACCTCAGCAGAAGCATCTGCGAACCACAGTTCACTAGGCCACCCAGGGGCCATCAATCTCACGGGTCTCTTTATCAGCACAACCATGCGCAGAACCCCACATAGTAGGGTGAATGAAGAGAAGGCATATACAATAGAAAGTCTATGCATAATTTTACTAAGCCCCCATGACCAGAGTCAGAATATTCTGGGACAGTAAAAACAAGGGCAGAGCCCCTGTGGTATAAGCGAGACCCAACAGAGCCACCCTAGTTGGCTCTGAGAGTGACACCAGGATAGCATAACCTGCCACTGAAAGAAATCCATTGGAGCGAATACCGCTGAGGAGCAGGGGGCGTAGACCCCCGCCCAGATCAGGATCAGGAACCCTCCAGAGGGATCATCCTGCTTCAAGCTCCAGACCAATAATAAAACAGGCCATTGTCTTTCAACAGGCCAAGAGTCCCAAATAGACAGGTCCTAAAAGAGGAGAGTCCAGCCGTATAGAGTCAACGGAAGGCTCATTGTTTTAACAAGCCAGTAGGTAAGATGGGCCCTCTAAGGAACCCTACCCAGGAACCACAGGGGGTTTTGGAAGAAATTCCCCCCCCCCCCCCCGCCAACCTGCGAGACTTGGTACCCAAGGTGACCATTCACAGGAAGATGCAAGCAAGGAAGGGGGTGCCCCCTGACAGGGGCCTTGAATATAATCAGCTCAAGAGGAACCACTGTACCAAGGGGGAATGAGCACAGACCTAGCTCCAGGGGTGCTGGAACCCCATGTAGGATCAATAACCTACTGTGCCGAAGAGCCCAAGGGCTCGGTACAAGGGACATCATCTGATACGCCACCAACGGGCCCACCAGCTGCAATCCTGCCTGGTGAAAGTAAGATGTCAGCAAAGGGGGACAGAGCCCCCGTAACCAGGAGTCCAGTTGTTGCCAAGGAAGAAGGCTCAAGCCTGAACCGAATCCAAGGAATGGAGATAGCGGATAAGGGACCATGAGGGATTGAGGTGACTGAGCACCCATCCAGAAACTCCCAGGGGACACCGCCGGCCGACTAATCCACTCGGCCTGACGTAGAGATTGGGGAGTAAGGAAAGACGACCCGGTAGGTCCTAATACGAACGCCCCCCAGGCATGTCCGAGACATCACCCCCATTCGCGCCATGGCAAGTAGCCTGGGAGCGAAAGAGAGGCCAAAAACAATGCCTCAATCCGCAGGGTTGGTCCTGCAACACCGACTAGTAACGGTCTTGGTGTCCAGAAGACACAGGGGGAACTAATAAGATCTAGAACTCCACAGGAGGCCGGAAGCCCCCCTTGCACAGGGCGCCTGTGTCCCTAGACAGAGATGCCATATAGGGACTACCTGTGAGAGTAGAATTGCCAGGCCTACCATAGGCCAGCATGGCCCAGACTGCCTCATACTGTTGAGGAAAGGAGGAAGGTCAATATAGAGGCCATAGCCCCATTCTGTTAAGGGCAACCTGTAAGTAAGCCCAAACTCCGTAGGCCTAGTACGGCCTGCACCAATTCCTGAGGGGAAAACAGGGGCTAGAAGCACCCTGACAACATCTGAGAGGGACCGCCCAGCAAATGCTATCCTGTGTCCAGGGGAACTACCTCCTGGAACCACCAGAAGGAGAAGATACAGAAGGGCGAGGGCGTCCCTTCATGCTTGGGAAGTCTTGGCAGATTTGGACTTAGTCCTGCCAGAGGGCCCAGGGCGTTGCCTACCCACCCCATGGTGGAAATCCACACCGAACAGTTGGAAGCACACCTCTGTGTTTGACACTAACGTAGGGAGGTGGAGGGGTGGCCCTGCCCCGAGGAGGCCGGGACGGCCTTCTGCGTAGGGGTGCCTTACCCTTTTTTCCAAAAAGGTCCAAACGGGCCCCAAAAAGTCGCCGTCCTCTGAAGGGAAGGCCAGTGAGCGCCTTTTTGGTAGCATCGTCAGCACCCCCGTTGGCGCAGCCAGACCAGGCGGCGAATAGCTACCACAAGGGCAGAGGTTCTAGCACACATCTTAATGGTGTCATCCAGCGCTGAGAGGATGAACCTCACAAACACATCACAGCGCATTAAACACCCCCCAGGGGAGGTCCTCAGGTCGGTGGTCAAGTACTTTTCTAACGAGAGTCCTGGCGGCCACCGCCGTGATGGCTGCGTCACAGACCGCGCGCAGAGCCGTCCCTGCACACGAAAAGGCGTGGGAAGCCAGTCTGTCAATGCGCCGGTCCTCAGCATCCCGAAGTGTACGGTAATAAGGAGCCGTCATGAAGGGGGGGGGTTAGTAACCCCTATAATCAGTGCATCCACCACAAGAGGTGCTGACCAAAAGTTAACCACATCAGGAGGGAAAGGGTACTTCCAATCCCAGACCCCCGGGACCCCTTTAAGTTTACAAGGCGATTCCCATCCTTGGGATATAAGATTCTGGAAATGTTCCTGTTCCAGGAATTCCAAACGCGGCGGCGCTGTGTGGAAACTCTCCTTTTTAGGCTTGGAAGCCTCTCCAAGAGGGGAGATAGACAAAACCTCAAAGATCTTAATAAGAAGGTCATCTGTGTCACACAGGCCCCAAGAACCGGGCCCAGAATCATCACGGCTCCCGGGCATCTCATCCGAGGAGCCAGAATCTGAGAATAGCTCACCTTCCTCAGAAGGATCAAGGTCCTGCATAGCAGCAGAGTCATCAGTATCGTTAGGAACCGGAGAGCCAGGAGGCGTCAGGGACCGCTTCTTTCCAGGGCCCATACGCTCCGCCAAACTAGACAGCACCTGCTCCACCGTAGGCAGCCTGCGCGGCTTGCTGGTCATCCCCGCTCGAGTGAGACTCATCAGGAGTGAGATTTAGGTCCGGGGAGACGGGTGTATTGAAGGGAGGTGCAGCCACTGGCAAACCTGATTACAGGGTCAGTGCCTGTTCAGCACACGGTCCGCAGACCTGTGCTCTGTCAGCATCAGCATGGGGCTGACCACACACTGCACACAGCCAGTCATGTCCCAGAGGGACCCCGGGTACATAATTCTGAGATGCCTCCATATGGTGATTATCTGAGCAGTATGCCCGCAGGGATTTACGCAATAGGCAACCCTGGATGCCCCAAGACCCGCTAGGAAGTGGGAGAATTTGTTATGTGGACCCGCTATAATATATGTTAGGCCGGGAGAAGCCCCGAAGGGCACTTACATTTACCAAGGGAGGAGGCGGATCGCACCATGCGCGCGCGCGAAGACTGTCAAAATGGCCAAAATGAACCTCGAGGGGCGGGCCTGATCTGGCTGTGACACGGAGCGCGCCATGCCGAGGGAGAAGCGGACCTGCATCCAGGGATTAACGCTGTGAGGGGCACAGGCAGCAATGCGGGAGGGGCATCTAATGGAGGCTCACCATCGGCCTAAACCGCCTACCCTATGGTGGGGGATTGCGGTGGAGCTTAGCTCCGTAAGCACACATGGTGCTGCCTACCTTCACCCGACCAACGCAGCCCAAGCTGGGAGGCATATTCTTCACAAGGAGGACAGGTGGAAATAGTCCCGCAGGGCCTCGGGCTGTAAAGCCCCGCTCTCCTGCGAGAGCGTGATACTTCATGTCTTCGCAGTCAGCACTGCAGAGAAATCTGGGGATTTGTGGGAGTTCCCTGGGTATATGAAGGACCGGGAGGAGCCTGTTTTTGCATGTCTGCAGGGAACAGCGCCCTCTGGCGGAGGATTACCCATGTGTAAGTATTATAGATGGAGCAGGACGTGCTGTATGCTTAGAATAAACCTGCCTGACCTAGCATTTGTAGGTTTTACCCTTCTTCTTCCGCCTAAGTTGAGGAATAGAGAGGTGCACAACGTCCAAATATTGCCTCAATAAGCTCCTCAATATGATCCATCATGTGATCCGGGGGGTTCCCCGGTGCATGGGAGGCTTCCGGTTGCCCTGCTGGGCGACACCTCATTCGACCAGCCAGAACAAAATCCTGAAACCCTAAATAGGTCCTCGGTGTAGAAGCTAGAAACTTTTGAGGACTCCACATGAATATGCCTACGCTTGGCAGTAGCCTTCCTGCCTGGGTGGGCATAGACAGACTAGGGGTGTCCCTGCTGACGAAGGCCACTGGCCATGCTCTTCAACTGAGCCACCCTGTCCTCCATGTCCAAAGAAGACCCTGGGACAAAAATTGACCTAGCAGGTGTATCCTGCTTAGACGAGTCCGAGTCTGGAGATGCAGGGGAAACTGGATGAACCGGTGGAGGCGCTGAACCTGACAGCTGCGTAAGGTGGGGCAGAACAGTAGTGCACCTAGGGCACAGGAGGTCCCTCATCCGAGGTCAGGCGCACTTGGAACACGGGACACGCAGCACCGCTCTCCGCTAAAATATGAAAGTCCGGTGCCTCTGATGCCTCTGACATGAAGAATGGCTGCTCTAACTACTAACTAATACAGCTGGAGTGCTGGTCCCCACACCCTCCTGTCTGTTGACTACTGGTCAGACCTGCCTGCACTTCATGAAAAACAACCTCCCTACAGCTGAGATCAACCCACTGGCCAAGGATGTAGCAACTTCCGGCCCCCCCACCCTGCAACAACATAAACAAATGTCAGATTCAGGAAGGAATCAGTAAAAGTCAAAAGGCTTTTCCCTTAGAGGGAGCCCTACCTGACCTGGAGAAGACTGCGGGGCGGCAGCCGCACTGGAGCCGATCCTCAGCCTGGGAGCACAAGAAAGCAATGCAGGAGCTGCCAAGTGACAATCTGGGGATGCAGCAGGACATCCGGGCACCACACAAGACCACCACCTTCTCCACTGTAAAGCCTTAGCAGGCCCAAGCCACGCCCCCGCCCCTTGCCATGGTTGCCAATAGGCAGGCCGAATCACCCCCCCCCCCCCCCAACGCTGGCAGTCAAGCACTGAACGAGCTCTGACTAGCATGGCTGCTAGCAAACGTGAAAAATAAACACCTGGAAGCCTGGCCACCTAGCTCGGACCTCCCTCCCAGCAGCAATAGGGAAGGCAGACTGTGTCCAGGGTGGGTAGATGACCAAGGGGTTAGAGGGAAATGGGGGCGTAGTGGGAGGAACACAGCAGGGCCAGAGATCAGGTAGCCTGCAGGCAGTAGGTGCTCTTATTAAACCTGTACTGGTTTATACAGTAGTAAAGCTGTAGGTTTAGATCCCATAGACCACAATGGGCAGAAATGTGCTGAAGTGTTTCTTGCTAATAATTAATATAAAACACAATTATTTGTATAGAACTTGCATTGGTGACTTGTCAATAATGTAAATACAGCACTTAGATGTCGCCAGATGTCTTTTTGTTATTTTCTTGTCAAATTGTTTTAAGGCTTATTTTTTTTTTACTAATGTGGACTTTGGAGCTCAGCAACTAAAACGCAGCTTAAAAGCATCAATAACATCCAGTAACTGTAATGATGAAACACTGACCAGCGCGTGTTATATATACGTATATCCAGTGGCGTAGCGACCCGGGGGCGGGGGGGGGCGGACCGCCCCGGGTGACACCAGACCTAGAGGGTGACACCGCACTATAGCATTATGTCACCTCAATTATTGCCAGCCTGTGGCACAGAGCAGTCAGTTGTGGGGATGCTATGCCCTCACGGCGACACCTACGCATCTCTCCCACAGCGCTCGAGCGCCATTTGGCAGGAGGCGGAGCGGCTGCTGGTGCCTGTCCAGAATCTGTGGACCAATGGTGTGCGCGCACAGCAGGTCACGTGGACGAGGTGGGAGCTTTTGTTCGCTGTTGCTGAGAAACAGGTGAGGGCGTGTGTGGTGTTGCTGGGGTGAGCGCACGCTGTTCCTGTTTATTCGGGGATTTATAGCTGTAACTGCTCAGTGGCGTGTGTGGTGGTGCATGGTGGGCGCGTTACCTGGCGGGAGATGGGTGTTTTTAATGGACATAAAGGGAGCGTGCAGGCCGATGTATGTGTGCTAGTGAGGTACTGCACAACGCATAAGCGCCTCTGCTATCATACATTGATTATAATAGGCGCGCGCCCCGCTTTTGTTCAGGTGCGATGTCTGGCCCTGCTCCGACTCCTATTGGTTGCTGCCTGTCTGGCCCGCCCCTTTTCTCCTCCAGCTGTCTGTAATCGGTGTGCTCCTTTTCTCTGCCATTGAGTTCTTTCAACATACAAAAATTTTTTTTCTTTGGGGGGGGGGGGGGGGGGGGGTGACACCATTTCCTACCGCCCCGGGTGACACCAGCCCTAGCAACGCCACTGCGTATATCACCAATCTTTTCAGCATGCCAAAAACGATTAAACCATAAAAATTGGTGGTACACAGTAGCGCTTACTGATGCTCTTCTAATAGGGCATAAGGGTCCAACAGACGCTGACACAAGCTGGCCAATACCTGTGCCCCAATCCAAGCTGATTAATTAACATCAGGCGTTGTGACTTGCAGCGCCTTTCAGTAAAAATAACAGAGCCAATAAAAAAAATAGATGCAGATACTTAAAGCGGACGCATAAGCCAGCAAAATTAAGCTAAATGGCGCACTTTTTTTTAGCCTCAGTGGCACATAGAGTCAGATTTAACACTTGAAAAAACGTTAATACTGACGCAGAGAATGATGCCGGCCAGTGCTGGAGGCTCTGGTTTGAGCAGCCCCAGATGAAACCTGGTGCTGTAGCTCAAGATCCAGTAGAGCACAATGGGCAGAACTGGTTTGTAGTGGGGGCGTGGCCTGGCGCACGGATGGAGCAGACGTGATCTTGTGGGCTCCCGATCCCGCCGAGAGGAATACATTGCTAAAAGCGACTTACCTGCCCGAAAACCTGCCCACAGTTGGTCCCATGAAGGGCGGAAGAAGGAAGGAGAAGAGGAGGCTCACGATCGCGGGCCCCCGGGTCACGACAGCGGAGCTGGAGGACGGACGGAGACACGTGGGCGCAGCCATGGTGCTGATCCCTCCCTCACCAGACACTAGCGGCTCGGAGGAGGCCGAGGGAGCCGCTGGGCAGATCGGGTGCAGCAGCGAGACACAGCACACCTCAGAGGGGGAGACTGCTGCAGAGAGCCCCGGCAAGGGGTCTCAGACGCCGGGAGCGGAGTCAGGGGGGAGGAGCCCCCAGCGGCAACACATGCGGCCTCGCACTGTCTGCGGGGACCGCCGACAGCTGTTCAGCTCACGGATAGAGAGCCATACGGAGGTAGAAGAGGTGGCGGTGTAGGGGAACGGATGGAGGAGGCGGCACACAGCGCAGCTGGCGGAGGCCCAGGTGGGGGGGGGCGCCGTGACAATTCCAAAATGGCGCCGATGAACGCGCACCATATATCCCTGCCTGCACGGGATGAACAGGTAGGCGGGCCCGAAAATCCAAACCAACGAACAGCCAAAGGTCCAATAGCCCAGCACCACCCTAATGACCCCTGTTTATTGCAAGAGGGGTGCTCAGGGCCACAGAGCATACCCCTCAATGAGGGCGGAGAGCAGTCACGGACCGCAGCAGCCCCGGACTGCCACTGGCCAGCTAAACAGGCCCACAAAACAGTGAGAGGCCCCTGCAGCGGGGAGGTTGGAGGACTATGGCTTCACATCCTCTGATCGTCCTCGGTGGACAGAAACGCGGACCACTGAATTGCCCGGCCTTTTCACGCCCCTGCCACCCCATCCCCTCCCGCAGAGAACGCAGCATGCCAGAAGTGTCCCTAGAACTGAGCCCAGTCGGAGCAGCGAACCATGGCCGGCCTCTGTGGCGTCCCCCGCAGGAGGCAACAGGGGGACCGAAGATTTCACCTTCAATGCCCTAACCCGACAGTGGCCAGAGCGGGAGGAGATATCAAGAATTCATGTCGCCTCCAGCTGTGGACTCTCCACCTTTGGTTGAGCTTCCGTCCCCGATCGCGTACCCAGACTCGCCGGTGACATTGGCAGGAGCCGGAGGGCGTGTGGAGGCACTAGGAGACAGCAACATCCACCAAGAAACGCTTCCCTTCCTCAAGTCTATTCCCACCAAAGCAGACTTTGAAGACTGATTAGGAGATACGAAGCGGCTTTCAAAAAAGATATAGCGGAGGTTAGAGGTCAGATCCAGTCGCTAGTCTCCTCCAATCACACAACCACAGAGGCAGTGCTGGCTGACATGGCGGCTAAGATAGAGAGTCAAAACGTGCAAATTATGCAGCTGCAACTCCAGCACGACGACCTGGAAAACAGGCATAGGCGAAATAATCTCCGAGTATGTGGCATTCCTGAGGCTTCATCGAGAGAAGACGTTAAGCAAATAATTACAGCGATATTTAATCAATTACTTGAAAGAGTGACGAACACCCCGATTGAGATAGACAGGGCGCTGGGCCCGCCAAGCAATGACCCGTCCCGACTGAGGGACATTGTTTGCCGCATTCATCACTACACAACCAAGGAGGAGATCTCCCAGCGGGCCTGGAGGCACGGCCCGCTTGACTTTGACGGAGCAAATGTCACCACATTCCCAGATCTCTCGAGGCGCACCCTTCAAATGCGCAGACTCCTGCGGCCAGTCCTTGATCTGATCCGAAACGCTGGGGCGACGTACAGATGGGGGTATCCCCTCCACTTGATTGTTAGCAGAGGTGGGGACTCCTTCACCCTCCGAGCTTATCAGGACTTAGAGGGACTGTTTGCGTTTCTTAACGTCAATCCAATCCCGGTACCCAATTGGCTGATGCCCACTGCCAATTTTCCGCCTCAGAGACCCGGGAGTTTTGCACCTAGGAACCGCAGAGTCAGTAGATCAAGAAGACCGAGAGAGAGACTTCTGAGACCCACAGATAATGAGCAGTAGACCTGGTATGCTGACTGGTGGCTATTGTTTTTGATATTGGTATTAGCTCACAGAAGTTGCATAATGTTGTTTCATGTTACTAGCAACTCTCGGTGGGGGAGGTGGACTCCAGCCATAATGGGCGAGCCTAACCTGGTTTCTTTCAACGTGAAGGGACTGAACTCACCAGAGAAAAGGAGGCAGATACTGAGAAACCTCAATGCCTTGAAGGCCAATGTGGCCTTTTTTCAGGAAACGCACTTCAAGGCAGCAAACCCACCCGCCATGAGAGACAGAGTGTTCTCAGTCTCCTACCACAGTTACTCTCCGGACTCGATCACGTGGGGTAAGCCTGCTGATATCAAGGTCAGTACCATGGGAAGAGGCGGGTGTGCTGAGTGGTGGAGAGGGGAGGTTGCTTTTGGTGAAGGGGAAGATATGGTCGGAACCATTCACCTTTGTAAACATTTACTGCTCAAACGCAGGACAGGTAGATTTTCTGGAGGAAGTCTTAGCTAAAATGGCGGAATTTGCAGAGGGAAGAGTGATAATCGGGGGAGATTTTAACCTCACAATGGACCCGTTGATTGACACCTTCAAGGGCCATACATACCTCTCCTACACTAAACTTAGAAAGCTCAAAAGACTCCTGCATTCACATCAGCCTGGCGTATACTCCACCCCAACGGCAGAGACTACTCGTACTACTCGGCCCCACATAACATGTACTCCAGAATAGACCTATTTCTCATCCAACACCATACACTGCAGAGAGTCAAAAAGGCAGCCTTTGGCAGCATTGTCTTGTCCAATCACGCCCCAATAAGCCTCACCCGGTCCGCACACATCCAGTCGCCTCGACCATGGGCTTGGAAACTAAATAGCTCACTCATTCAAGACATAGGCTTCAGGGACACCTTTCAACAGCACCTAAGGGAGTACTTCACCAGGAACACCACACCAGGGTATAACCCCGCGGTGATCTGGGAGGCTCATAAATGCGTTGCTAGAGGCCTTCTGATCCAACGAGGGGCCAGGATAAAAAAGGAAAAAGGCAAGGCCATTAGCGAATTAATAGGCGAGATCCAGAGGCTGGAAACACTACATAAGCAGTCCCTAGCATTTGAAAATCTGGTTGCTCTGACCTCCCTCAGGGACCGGCTACACAGGATAAGCAATGACTCCGCTAAACTCCAACTCATTAAGTGTAGGAAAACCTACTATGAGTCAGGAGACAAGTGCGGCCGCCTGCTGGCCATGGCCCTGAGGGGAGAAAGAGCCAAAACATACGTCCCCAAAATACAGGACAAGACGGGAACCATGAAACATAAGGCTGCAGAGATCGCCAGAGTCTTCAGGCAATACTAGGAGGACCTATATAACTAGCCAAAGCATTGAAGGATTTGGCCGCCGGGAAAGCACCGGGACCGGATGGATTTCCCCTCATATATTACAAAACTTTTGTGGGGATACTATCACCCAGAATGTTAGAGGTATTCAACTCAATGGGCTCGGGCAACACATTCCCAAGAGATAGTATATCGGCACGAATCGCAGTAATAGCGAAGGAGGGTAAGGACCCCACCCTTAGCCCTAGCCAATATCCCTCCTGAATGCCGATATTAAGCTTTTTGCAAAAATATTGGCATCCCGCTTAGCAACGCACCTCCACCATGTTATACACCTAGACCAGGTGGGATTTATGCCCTACAGGGAAGCCCGCAAGGACACTAAACCTTATTCACCTGGCAACCCAACGCAACCTCCCCACGCTACTCCTATCAACCGATGCTGAAAAAGCGTTCGATAGAGTGCAGTGGGACTTTATGTTTGGAGTCCTGAAGCACATTGGACTAAGAGGTAGCATGTTCGGCTGGATAACTAGCCTATACCATGGTCCTTCCGCAGTTGTGGGAGTCAATGGTACAACTTCGGAACCTTTCGGCATCGGTAATGGGACAAGGCAGGGGTGCCCTCTGTCACCCCTGATCTTCATTTTAACGCTGGAGCCTCTCCTTTGTATAGAGGGCATACAGTTGCCCTCTGGACATTGCAAGATAGCGGCGTATGCGGATGACCTGCTGTTCTTCGTGACTAGCCCGGAAGTATCTCTCCCAAATTTAATTAAAGAGCTGGAGACGTATAAAAGCCTCTCCAGCTACAAAATAAACATGCAAAAGTCGGAGATTCTTAATATAAATCTTCCGGTGACTAGAGAAACCAACCTTAGTCAATCTTTCCCGTTTAAATGGGCGCGAGATGATATTACGTATCTGGGCACGAAGATAGGCAGGTCTCTGGGTAGGCTCTTTGATCTTAACTTCCCCCCACTCTTGCGAGCCTTCACCAGAGACATTGATACATGGGCACACAAAAAGCTTTCCTGGTTTGGGAGATGTAACTCACTAAAGATGAATCTGCTGCCTCGCCTCCTATACCTACTACAGGCTCTCCCGATTGAGATCCCTGGCTCTTTTCTCCGGAGGCTTAGCGTGGTTTTCTCGAATTTCGTTTGCCTGGGCAGAAACCCGAGAGTTAGCAGAAGCTTACTGACTAGACCCAAGGAGGAGGGTGGGCTTGGGGTGCCAGACCCTGGATTGTACTACGTAGCCGCCCACCTCACTAGGGTGGTCGACTGGAACAGACATGCTGCCCACAAACAATGGGTTCAGATTGAACAAAGGAGCTCAGCATTTCCGCTGAGAGGCCTCCCATGGGTTGCAAAGCAGGCTGTGAGAAAAGAGCTGCTACACCCAACAATAGGGGCTACACTTAAGATGTGCCACAAGTTCATTCAGCGTAGCGAGCTTTCTCCCCCCTCTCCCCGCTATTCCCGATATTCGGAAACCCAGAATTTACACCGGGGATGGGTAATAGGCTTGCTGACCAGTGGATCAAAAAGGGAATCTGCCGAGCCAAACACTTAAGTCACATAAGCAGTAGCACGGACTCCCGAGATGGGACACGTGGCAGTGGAGACAGCTTAACCACTTTCTGCAGTCCCTTAGACACCAGCTACACCAGCTAAGGGAACTCACTAGTTTTGAGAGGATGTGTGAAGATGAAGGCCCTGCTAGACACACTCTCTCCCTTACTTATAAAATTCTGTTAAATCCACAAAACCTTCGCCAGATGGGAGGAGGACCTGGGAGTGGCCTTCACGCCAAAGCAAAGTAAGAAAATTATTGAAATGGCCCATAAGACTTCGACATGCACTAAATATAAAGAGTGCAATTACAAGGTGCTTATGCGTTGGTATAGAGTCCCAACACAGCTTAATAAATGGTTCCCAACTGTCCCCCCGCTGTGTTGGAGGTGCAACTCCGAACGCGGCGACCTCCTACACATTTTCTGGTTGTGCCGGGTCTTACAGTCGTTCTGGAAGGGTGTCAGAGAAGTTATGCAGCGCATGACTGATAGAGAGATTCCATGGGACCCTGCTTTCTTCCTCCTCCACCACTCAGCCATGCCCACCAAGAGCTACCGGAGTTTGGTGGTGTGCCAGCTGGTTAACACCGCAAAGGCGCGTGTCCCTATGCGCTGGAAGAGCCAGTCGCCTCCGAACATCACACAGTGGCTCAATAGGGTAGTTGAAATTGAGAGATTCGAGGGGATGATAGCGGCCCAGCGCGAGTCGGAGGAAGAACACAGGATTAAATGGGTCTACTGGGTAGAATTCACAATGTCACAGGCCTACAGGGACCTTTTAGGGGCAGAGGCGTAAAAAGTAGAATTGTCTACCATAAGGTTCCATTTCTGCCCCCTTCCACCGCTCCTCCTCCGTTTCTTCTCCCCCCTCTTATACCTCCCCGCTTCCCTCCCCCTACTGTCCCCCCCCCCTCTTCTATCCCTACCTTCCCCTAGATAGTCCTTGACTGTCTAGCCAACATCTCAACTTTCACTAACTGTTTTAGGTATTGTTTGTGTTAATGACAGTTTGGATATACAACAACTGGCTAAAAGCTGCTGTGACAGGCCGGATTGGTTGCTGGCTGTGATCATGGGGGACAGTGCCCTTCGTCCCTGAGTGACGATCGCGCGGTGGCTCTTGAGCACTGTCAGATACTTCTGGCCTGGCTGACGCGGATTTGACGGGGTGCCGCGATCGGTCGCTGAGTTAAGTGATGCGAGAGCCGGATAATGCCATTAGCCTCCCACATGACCCTTGCAAGACATAAGTGTCAGCTCTCACTCACCGTGTCCCCGTTCCCGCGCCGTCCCCGGGCGTCTGGCGGCGCAGCTCCCGGCCCGGCCTCCTGGCCGTGCGGCGTCGGCTCGGGCGGGGGCGTCTCGCGCGGTGCCCGGCTCGGCCACGCCCCCCTCTGCTTCCAGCAGACGTGCTCGCGCACAGGCGCGACCACGTATTTCTTATTCCCTCCGGCGGCGCTGTTCTGTGCGCGCCCGCCAGAGGACTTGTTTAAAGGGCCAATGAGCCCTAACCACCCTGGGGCTAACGCCCCTTCCTTGTCTGGGCCAATGAGCCCATAGGAGGGCTTGGGCTATTCCCAGGCTCTACCTATAGTTGCCCAGTTCTCAAATCGCACCAATCACACATGCAGCTTCCACAGCCCCTATCACTGTAACTTCCTATAAAGGGTTCACACCATCAGATGATCAGTGCCTGTTATAGCGCCTTGAACCTAGTTAGCTGCTAGTCTCTTGTGATTGTTTTGAACTCCCGTTGCCGACCACCGCCTGTCTTGACCATCCTAGATCTGAACTCCCGTTGCCGACCACCACCTGTCTTGACCATCCTAGATCTGAACTCCCGTTGCCGACCACCGCCTGTCTTGACCATCCTAGATCTGAACTCCCGTTGCCGACCACCGCCTGTCTTGAACATCCTAGATCTGAACTCCCGTTGCCGACCTTCTAGCCTGTTCCTGGACTTCCGTTAAACGCTCAGTTGTTGGGCAACGCAATACCGCTTCCAGCCACAGGTTCTCCAGACCTCCGTTCAGTAAGCCTACAATCTTTGAGCCATTGAAGTCCTGGGGGCAACCGATCCCGGGCAGGCGTGTTCTGCGTCCTGGCAAGCGGGGGCTCCTACAGGTGAAGCTGGCTGCGGAGATTGGGGGTTGAAGGCTTACCTGGAGGGCTGGAGTTACTCAAGCGGTCTTTTGTAGTACCCAGAGCGTGACATTATAACAGGCCAACATTATGGAAGACCTGATGCAGCAGGTGCAGGCCATGGCCACTGCCATCAACCAGCTCGCCCAGAGAGTGGCCAATCAGGAGTCGCGACAGATACCTGCATCAGCTGTATCACCTCACGTTCCAGAACCAAAGATCCCTTTACCGGAGACCGAGCCGGTTTTTCCAATTTCAAGAATTGTTGTGAACTCTATTTTAAGTTACGGCCCTTATCCTCGGGCACTGAAACCCAACGGGTGGGTTTAATAATTTCTCTCTTACAAGGAGACCCCCAGTCATGGGCCTTTAGTTTGCCGCCTGAGGATCCTGCTTTGCACTCCGTTTCATCTTTCTTTTTGGCTATGGGGGTGCTTTATGCCGATCCAGACCGTCAGTCCACGGCTGAAAACAGGCTCCGAGGCCTAAAGCAGGGTCGGAATTCTGCCGAGGACTACAGTGCTGAGTTCCGGCGGTGGGCAGTGGAATCTAGATGGAATGACCCAGCCCTGTGTAGCCAGTTTCGTATGGGACTTTCAGAAAATATCAAGGATGCTTTGGTTAATTTCCCTACACCAGTCGATCTAGACCAACTCATGCAGGTCTCCATTAAGATAGATCGGCGACTTAGGGAAAGAGCCAGGGAAAGGGTTAGAACCACCACGCCCTTTAAGTCGTCTCAGAACCCCAACCCGTCAACTTCCCTAGCGGTAAACTCTTCCTCTTCCTCACAGGAGGAACACATGCAGATCGGTAGAGCTCGTCTTTCCCAGGACGAGAAGCAACGAAGGCGTTCCATGGGTCTTTGTCTGTATTGTGGGTGTCCGGGACATTTCGCTAGGTCCTGTCCAAATAAGGGGTACCCGGCGGGAAACTTACTCGCCTAGATCAGGAGGAGAGTACTGATCTAGGTGAGTTGGTAAATTACTCTCATCAGAATAAGATGTTAATTCCCATTGAGCTTAGCTGGGGTCCATCCAAACAGGCAGTATCTGCTTTTATTGATAGTGGAGCTGCGGGCAATTTCCTGGATCGGAGCATGATCTCCATCCTGGGGATTCCGCTGGTACCCCTTGAGAAATCTCTCCAGGTTTTGGCCATAAATGGGAAGGCCATCCAGGGAGGACCGGTCTGTACTAAGACCCCTCCTCTCAAATTGGTTGTTGGCTCCTCCCACTCTGAATACATAGAATTCCTGGTTTTTGATTGTCCGGAAACACCAGTAGTTCTAGGATACCCATGGTTAAAACTCCACAACCCCATCTTAGATTGGCAGACTGGGGACTTAGTTAAGTGGAGTAGTTATTGCAAGACACATTGTTTCTCCACTGCCCTTAGGAGCGTTCTGATGCTGCCCTCCGGAATTGCCTCAACCTTATGCAGATTGGGCAGATGTTTTTTCCGAGCGATCTGCCGATACCCTCCCCCCACACAGACCCTATGACTGTCCCATTGACCTGCTTCCTGGAACTATCCCTCCTAGAGGGAAAATTTATAATCTAACTCGACCAGAGGAACAGGCTATGAGGGAATACATTGCGGAGAATCTGAGCAAGGGTCTTATCCGCCCTTCAACATCACCTGCGGGCGCTGGATTCTTTTTTGTGGAGAAGAAGGACGGAGGCTTAAGGCCTTGCATAGATTATAGGGCCTTGAATAAGATCACTGTAAAAAACCGATACCCCTTACCCTTGATCGGGGATCTGTTCAACCAAGTCGCGGGGTCCCAAATTTTTTCCAAACTAGATTTAAGAGGGGCATACAATCTGATTCGCATCCGGCAGGGGGATGAGTGGAAAACTGCGTTTTAATGTGAAAGATGGCCATTACGAGTACCTGGTTATGCCTTTTGGTCTTTGTAACGCGCCGGCCGTCTTTCAAGATTTTGTTAACGATATTTTCAGGGAGTATCTCGGTAGATTTGTGGTCATCTACTTGGATGATATTCTCATTTTTTCTAAATCCTTGTTGGAGCACAGACGCCATGTTAAGCTGGTACTACAAAAATTGAGAGAGAACAACTTATTTGCTAAACTTTCTAAATGCATGTTTGAAGTCACCACAGTTCCTTTCTTAGGGTATATTATTACCAACCAGGGGTTAGAGATGGACGTTGGGAAAGTTTCGGCGGTTCTGAATTGGGTTCAACCAAAGACCCTAAAAGAATTGCAGCGTTTTCTAGGTTTTGCTAATTTTTAGCGGCGTTTCATTAAAGGCTTTTCTCATGTTGTTGCACCTCTTACCAACCTTACCCGCAAGGGGGCCTTTACTGCTAATTGGTCTCCCTCTGTCTGTGAGGCCTTCCTGACCTTAAAGCAGGCTTTTACTTCAGCGCCGGTGTTAATTCATCCTGGGGGTGGGTGCAGTATTGTTGCAATATTCTGGTAACCCTGAGCGACTTCATCCATGCGCTTATTTTTCTCGTAAATTCAGTACCGCAGAACAAAATTATGATGTCGGTAATAGGGAACTATTAGCTATTAAACTGGCTTTTGATGAATGGCGACACTGGCTGGAGGGTTCATTACATCCTATAACTGTGTATACCGATCACAAGAATCTTGAATACATTGGTTCTGCCAAGAGGTTGAACTCTCGTCAGGCACGTTGGGCATTATTCTTCTCGCGTTTTAATTTTATTATTACTTTCAAATCGGGTGTAAAAAATACTAAAGCTGATGCTCTATCTCGCATGTTCGGTGAATGTAAGGATCGGGGTGATACTGGTGATCCGATCCTACCTATGGGTTGTGTAGTCGGGGCGTTACTTCCTGATCTCTCTAACACCTTGGCACCATTTCAAGATGAATCTCCTAGTGATGTTCCTTTGGGATGCCAGTTTGTACCGCCGCATTTACGTTCAGATGTAATTCGCGAATTTCACGATGCCAAAACTGCTGGTCATGTGGGTAACCGAAAAACGTTTATGCTGGCCCGTCGCCATGTGTGGTGGCCAACCATGAGACGCGATATTACTGCCTTTATCGACGCTTGTGCTGTCTGTGCTCGAAGTAAAGGGGTTCACAAGGCTCCCAGTGGCGGTTTGGTTCCTCTTGAAATCCCTGCTGAACCATGGACTCATATTTCTATGGATTTTATTGTAGATTTGCCTTTATCACACGGGTATACTGTTATTTGGGTGGTCGTAGATCGTTTCAGTAAGATGGCACATTTCGTTCCTTTGGCCAAGCTTCCTTCTGCACCAGAGCTTTCTCGATTATTTACTTATACACATATTTTTCGTATTCATGGTATTCCGTCCAATATAGTCTCTGATCGGGGTGTCCAATTTACTTCACGTTTTTGGAAACATTTCTGTTCGCGGTTGGGTATACAGATCTCTCTTTCATCTGCCTACCATCCCCAGTCCAATGGGCAGACGGAAAGAACTAATCAAACCTTGGAACAGTACTTAAGGTGTTATGTCTCTGATGCCCAAGAACAATGGGCAGATTTTATTGATTTCGCCGAATTTGCTTACAATAACGCGCCTAGTGAGAGTACCAAGATATCACCTTTCTATTGTAATTTAGGGAAAAATCCTAGAGCTTCTTCCCTTTCAGGGTCAACCCTCCAACTTGCCGGCGTTGGAGGAGTGGCTTCAAGAACGGAAGAATATCTGGACACATGTTCAGGAAATTCTTAAGACTACGAGTTTAAGATATAAAAAATTTGCCGATCGTCGTAGATCACGGGAGCCTACTCTTCAAGTAGGCGATTTAGTTTGGGTCTCCACTAAAAATATTGCGCTCCGTCAACCTTCTTGCAAGTTGGGTCCAAAATTCATTGGCCCTTTTCCTATAATCAAAAAGTTGAATAATGTGTCTTTTAAAGTTCAACTCCCGCCAACTATGAGAATACCCAACTCTTTTCACGTTTCACTGTTAAAACCGGCGAAGAATACTCCTCTTGCTGGTCCTGCACCTATTCTTGTGGATAATGAGCCCGAGTATGAAGTAAATAAGATCTTGAATTCTCGTAAGATACGCAATTCTTTACAATATTTGGTGGACTGGGTTGGCTATGGTCCAGAAGAAAGATGCTGGGTGGCTGCGAGGGATGTTCATGCCAAAGCTCTTGTACGGAAATTCCACCGTGATAATCCGGAAAAACCAGGTGAGGGTCCGGAGGCCCCTCGTGAAGGGGGGGTAGTGTCAGCTCTCACTCACCGTGTCCCCGTTCCCGCGCCGTCCCCGAGCGCCTGGCGGCGCAGCTCCCGGCCCGGCCTCCTGGCCGTGCGGTGTCGGCTCGGGCGGGGGCGTCTCGCGCGGTGCCCGACTCGGCCACGCCCCCCTCTGCTTCCAGCAGTATTTCTTATTCCCTCCGGCGGCGCTGTTCTTGTTTAAAGGGTCAATGAGCCCTAACCACCCTGGGGCTAACGCCCCTTCCTTGTCTGGGCCAATGAGCCCATAGGAGGGCTTGGGCTATTCCCAGGCTCTACCTATAGTTGCCCAGTTCTCAAATCGCACCAATCACACATGCAGCTTCCACAGCCCCTATCACTGTAACTTCCTATAAAGGGTTCACACCATCAGATGATCAGTGCCTGTTATAGCGCCTTGAACCTAGTTAGCTGCTAGTCTCTTGTGATTGTTTTGAACTCCCGTTGCCGACCACCGCCTGTCTTGACCATCCTAGATCTGAACTCCCGTTGCCGACCACCGCCTGTCTTGACCATCCTAGATCTGAACTCCCGTTGCCGACCACCGCCTGTCTTGACCATCCTAGATCTGAACTCCCGTTGCCGACCACCGCCTGTCTTGAACATCCTAGATCTGAACTCCCGTTGCCGACCTTCTAGCCTGTTCCTGGACTTCCGTTAAAAGCTCAGTTGTTGGGCAACGCAATACCGCTTCCAGCCACAGGTTCTCCAGACCTCCGTTCAGTAAGCCTACAATCTTTGAGCCATTGAAGTCCTGGGGGCAACCGATCCCGGGCAGGCGTGTTCTGCGTCCCGGCAAGCGGGGGCTCCTACAGGTGAAGCTGGCTGCGGAGATTGGGGGTTGAAGGCTTACCTGGAGGGCTGGAGTTACTCAAGCGGTCTTTTGTAGTACCCAGAGCGTGACAATAAGTATGCTGGTGGTTGTCTGTATCATATAGTATTCCATTTTTGTTACTCTGCATTACATGTGTCATGTAATTGTCCTCTCTTTGTGTACCGAAAACTTTAAATAAAGAATATATTAAAAAAAAGAACTGGTTTGTAGTGTTTAATGCTTATAATGATATTAAACACATTTATTTGTTCCCAATAACAACAAACTATTGAAATGCAGGACCTAGATGGTCCAAAATGTTTGTGTTTTTGTGTTATGTAAATTGATTTAAACCGGACCTTCACCCTGGATAAGAGCATATCTTATATGTTTCCCCCAACCTGTACATACAGATTGCTCACATTAAAAATCATCCTACCTGCAACTGTTGCCTTTTCTGAGCCTTTACACATCCAAGATGGCGGCCCATGGAGGTGCAGGCTGCCTGCAAACAGGAAGTGTCTTCTGACTGTGCCGCTCTGCATTCTGGGATTGCTGACCTTTTCCTGACCCCAGCTCTGCTCTGTCTGTGCAAAGCACAACTATAACCCCGCACCCCTGCACTTTTGACCCCTCTCCTCAGTATGTGATACTACTGAGCCAAGATGGCGGCGCCTGTATCCTAGAGTGCTGAACAGAGTTGCAGGCCAGTGAGGGAAAGAATAAGTAAGTGACTAAATACTTTAAATATATTGATTTTAGATGCTGGGAAATGATGCTGAAGGTCCACTTTAAATGACTTCTTTTGCTTAACAATATCTAATTTGGACACCAACATCTAAAACGCTGCCGAAACACACTGTAAAGTTTGTCCCCGGCAGTGACTTTACAGCAGTGATTTTTACTTACAGATTTTGGAATGCTTCTAAGTTTTTAGATTTATTTATACTATAACATATATATATATATATATATATATATATATATATATATATATATATATATATATATTATACCTAAAGCTATATAATTGGAATCTACAATTGGAATATACACCTATATGTTTGGAATATGAATTCAGATATATATATTTATATACAGTATTCATAAATAAAAAGATTCAGAACATTTTCAACCTTTAACTTCCTAACTGTCCTAGTGAAATAAAAAAAATAATCCAAAACAACTGAAAATGTGTCTCTATTAGCAGGGGCAGGGTAGAGGGTCCTGGCAAAAGGGGCTGTATGGGTCGACAGGATAACCAAACCTAAAAGCTCCTTTTATTAAATTTATTTTATTTATTAAAAAGACAAACACGTATAAAAAAGTTAGGAGGTTTATGTGACCCATAATCTGTACAATTCAACTGAAACTTAACTAATTTAGAGGGAAATAAAAATACCAGGACTCAGATAACGTAGTTCCATAAGTGTGAACACCCTCTTATTATTGAGGGTGTGGTTATGTTCAGAAAAACACAATAAACAATAAAATGTGCTATAGATATAATGATATATGCAGCAGAGTTAAAGTTCTTGGTCTGTAGGGCTCTCTCTTCTATATAAAATGTTTTCTTCTTCTGGTGTGAGAACCAGAATTTAGATGCTCCCGTGTTTTCAAAAGTTCCTTGTTGGGTTCCCTAAAAATTTCTTAGTGAAGATTACCAATGCCAGGACCACCTAAATAGCTGTTTACCCTTGTGACGTCTACATGCATTATAAACACACTTATACAGGATCTAATATAGGAAGAAGTGTGTCACTTACCCTTTTGTTTGGGTCCTCACAAATGAAGACCCAGACCATTCTGAACCTGCTTTATATATAGGGCCTGATCTTTCAAGCATTTCTGCCAGACAATGCCTCATTGGTGCAAAATAGAGTGTGATGCAAGTGTTTTAGGATTTTTTTTTTTACACTGGTGCATGTTGATACACTGCAAGAAACACATTTACTAAAACATTAGTGGTGCAGCAACATGCTGAACAAAATATAAATATTTGACACCACTCTAATTTGCACTGATATATCATTGTCTGGCAGAAGGGCTTGATAAATCAGGCCCATTGGTCTTGATTTACTAAAGGTAGCAAATAATAATTAACACTTGGAAAATGGGATCGCATGCAAGAACTTTTAAAACTTTGGAGTGATTCAGAATGGCTGTTGAATTAAATTTGTGTACTTGAATACACTCCAAATTGCAGTCGAAATAATTTACAAGTGCAAGCGAAAATGACTTTACAAGTGGTAAACTCTGAAAAATGTCTCAAATTTTCCAATAAACGTTCATGTGCGTGAGTTTCTGCTAAGCGGTACTGGCCTCTGTGCTGTCCCTTTGTTGAACTTAATTTACATCTTAATGCAACAGTGCAGGTTTAAGTTTCAAGAGTTACATATGAGGCTAAAGTTTTGATTTGAGTGTAAAATCCTCCTTGTATATTGGCTTTCACCACATAGCAGTGTCTATGTAATGCATGTATTTATTAAAACTATTAGTAATAGATCAATGCAGAAGGATTTTCAGCTTTAGTTATTGCTCTTAGCTCTTATTTAGCTCTGTATGTACAATTATGGGGGGCATATGAGGGGCCAATTAGGGGAGTGCCTCTAACAGCGCCATGTAGAGCCACATGTATTACTAGCGGTGGCTCAGCAGTGCCATGTAGTACCTGTCCCTCAGTTGCGCTCTCCCATACATTTCAATGGTGTTTCATTTGGTTGTGTATAAATAGTGTGTTGGCCAAGTAAACTTTTTTGTCTCAAATCATTGTGTGGCCTCTCCTGCCCAGCAACCAAACACTAGTTTTTTTTTGTAATTTTAATGCAGAATTGTATGTGCAGGTCTGCCATTGCAGGGTCATTGTCACGGTGTTAAAACAATGTCATTCCATGTGTTTTCGCTCTGGTGCTGGTGTATATGTGTTGAGAAACAGACTTTGATCACACAGCGTCTGGCTGTTTTAGAGCGTCATTGCTGGCTGTGTGTATTTTTGTTTTTAACCCTTTGAGTGCCGGCCTACCGAGATTTTTTTGTCACAATCTGTTGCCAGACGACTTTTCACGTTTTTGCGCTACACGTGTGCAACCTTGATTTTTGAAGGGATTTCCAGGGATTTCGATGAAAATTATATATTGTTTTTTTCAGCAGAGTCTGGGCTTCAACATGAAATGTCTTGTTTGGCCTTTTTTTAGTGTATTCTCAATACTTTTGGGTGAAATATGTGCAAAAAAATGAAAAAAACCTATTTTTTACAATTTGTAGTGTTTTTTTTTGTAATAAAAAATGTAAGTTTGTTAATAAAATATTATTGCGTGTGAAAGCCCTATTTCTCCCGGTTACAATGGTACCACATATGTATAGGTATACCCCCTTTCCTGAAACAGCAGTTTAGGAGATTCTAGATAGGATACAACTATGCAATATGATTGCATAGTTGTAAGGGGTTAATAAAAAAAAAAATGACATAGGGTTCCCCCTCCCAGGGGGGGGGGGGGGGGGGGACCTCATTTCTTTTTTGGAATTCTAAGGGTTAAAAACCCTTAAAATCCCCCCCAAAAATTGACATAGGGTGCCCCTTACCCAGCATTACTGACCCGGACCAGCTATGGGGGCTTGTAGAACAGGGCGCAGGTGCCAGCGTTGGTGGCCCCTGGCCCTGCAGGCTACTAGCCCACATAGCCACGTGGCCCGGGCCCTTCTGCCCCCCCCTGGCCGTTGGGGAGGCAGGTAATGGGGGGCTGGGGGTTATGGCAAGTCACCCGCTTGCCGCAGGTGACCTGCCATACCCAGAGCCTTGTGAACTGGTATAAGGGGTCTCATGGACCCCTTACCAGTTCACAAAGGGTTAAGTTAAAAAAAAGACACCAGACAAGTTCTTTATTATTCTATTTTCACTTATACTTACCTCCTATCCAGTGTCCCACGCTGCTGCAGATGACAGTTGTCGGTAGTGATCAGAGCAGGGAGGGTGGCAGGCAGGGAGATCAGAGCCACCCTGCCTGCCACCCTCCCTGCTCCGATCGCTGCTGACAACTGACAGATCGGAGCCCGGGTGCCAGTAACCCGAGGAGCGGGATGACGTCATCGAGTGGGCGGAGTTAGGGGCAGGGCTAGGGGCGGGGCCAGCGCCGGCCGAAGAGGATGGTGATGGCCCGTTTCTGGGCCCTCACAAGCAGCGTGGAAAGCCCAGGGGGGGGGGGGATCGGAGCCCCCCCTGGTGAAGAGAAGACCAGGGGAGAGCCATCGCGCTGCCAGGAGAGTAAATGGCATTTACTGTTTTTTTTTTTTTTTCAGATGTCGGCGCCGGCGGGGGGGGGGGGGGGCTATTCCGGGCCCCGTCCTGAAGATCAGAGGCCTGGGGGCGGAAATCTAACAGCGGATGTAACAGCTTGTACAGAATCGCTGGCCCTTTCAAATGAGGGGTAAGGTAAGTCTGTATGTCTTTTACTTTTTGTTTTATGGGCCTCTAAAGTCAGCTACGTGACTCTCACGTAGCTGGCACTTAACGGTTGGAGAGGCAGCTACGTGAGAGTCACGTAGCTGGCACTAGAAGGGTTAATACGGGCTTCAGCGCCGCGAGCTGGACGCACTTAACTGGTTCTACCTATCGCTCACTGCAGTGTTGTCCTGTTCTTAGATGAAGTGTAGTATTGGGTGCTTTGACCTTGGGACACCACCTAGTGTTCGCGATTGGTTCTACAGCGCCCACCAGAAATTACATTTATCAATGCTGGACAGGATAGTACAGCGCCACTTGTCTACCCGCTAAGCTAGTTTATAGTGCCAGACACCCGCTTACAGCGTCTACTAGCGGCCGCTCTAAGTGCCGCTACAAAGACGCTTACATGGTGATATGTGGTCTTTTAATTCAGCCCCTTTCCCGGTCCTTTGGCCCATGTGCAGCCTCTCATCCAACCAGCGCACTTGGATCTGCTCATGTCCACTCTTCCAAGACTCCTCTAAAATCCGGCTCCAGCCGAGTATGCCGGCGGCCACATCCCTGCTACCGTCTAACTGAAGCGCGCTGTCGGATCAGGAGAGAAGGTGAGTTTACTGGGCGACCTAGGGGGTTTTCACAAAGCGGGACATCCCGAATCTGGATGCCCTGGGAGGTGGGAGTCAGGTGGCCCTGGAATCCTATAGATTCCAGGGCCATCATTAGTGCACTTTAAATAGTAGTCAGTACACAGTTGTCATTATTTAAAGTGTTTTTGATTCACCCCAATATAAAGTTGTAGTAAAGCTGTTGTAGTAATATTTTTCTGCATTTTACAGCAAAGGCCGTGGTCTGCAAACAGCTTACAACACGTCAACGAGATCTCATTGCTTACAGGTATCAGTCAAGAGAAGTGTACGAAAACTTTCAGACATTAGATATACCATGAAACACTGTGATCCATATGGCCCATTTGCACGGAACCGATATTCGCTAAAAGGAACGCATTAAAGCAATATTTGATCCCTGAAAATGTTTGATGCATCAAGCGATCAACGAGACTTCGCTCATTGCGAATAATGCAAAAAGTCTTTACCTTCTGCCCCACCAAAAAAAAGGTCTCTGCTATTCAGGATCTGAGGATATACAGTAATTTGGGGGGTATGTTTGGTTCTTGATCAGGTTCTTGATCCCCCTTTACTCTGAACTTTGGGCCTGATTACTGTCGGAAGTCGCATTCTGCTGTTTTAGGCTATATTATTTTTTAAGATGTGTGTTGAAAGATAAAGTAATGTCACGTCCTGCTGGTTTACGCCACTTTCTGCCGTCAACAGAATATACATTTACCAAAAAATAGTGCATGCTGCAGGTTAGCGGTTAAATCTATCTCCGTCCTGATTGGTGTAACCTTGTCGGAAACGCTACTGGATAGCGTTTTAAATACCCCACACCAGGGTGGTTGAGAGTGCGGTCTCCAGCGTGTCTCGAGCATTGCACGATCATTGAGGCTCTCACAAGGACACAATACAGCACAAGAACCCGTATCAACTGGATAACCTGTGACACCATAATGGCTGATCTGGCCAACGATTTCAAACTTGCTGGCTGCAGCGTCTCTTGCAAAATCCACCACTATACCACAAAAATACCACAAAAATACAATTCTGTGAGTACTCACCTGTAGAATTGATTTTGTAGTATACAACACGTTCTGTTTCACTAAATCCTTTACGCTTGGGATATCCGCCACAAGGTGGCCCTATAAAAGGACAGGAACCTCCCACAAATTCCCAGAGTTACAAAGCAGTTAGACAAGAAGCCGGGAGAATAAAAATGAAGGAGCCCCAACCAAACATCTGAACAAATCACCATACAGAGGTAACCAAAAATAATGATAACAAGGGAGGGGTGAAACAGGACGTGCTGTATACTACAAAATCTATTCTACAGGTGAGTACTCACAGAATTGTATTTTTCCCAGTATACAGCACGTCCTGTTTCACTAAATTCTTTATGTTTGGGACGTCCAATAGCAGTGTCTGTAAAGTAGGGTGGGATCCCCAAAGAACAACGGCGGGCAGTTTAAACCACTGCCGCCTGAAGAACTTTGCGGCCAAAAGCAGCATCAGCTGAGGCCCTAACATCAACCTTGTAAAACTTGGAAAAAGTATGAACAGAAGACCAAGTTGCGGCCTTACAAACTTGTTCAACAGAAGCCTGGTGCTGAAAGGCCCAAGAGGCACCAATAGCACGAGTGGAATGAGCAGGCGGAAGGGAGGTTCCTTCCCCTTAGCAGTATAGGCTTGCATCACCGCCTGACAAATCCACTTGCTGATAGTGGACTTAGCCGGAGGCAAACCCTTCCTAGGACCAGAAGGAAGAACAAAAAGAGCATCAGTTTTCCTGAATGATTCAGTAGCTACCAAGTAAAACTTCAGAACCCTGAACACATCTAAAGAATGCAGAGTCCTCTCCTTGGAATTAGCAGGATTAAAACACAAGGAAGGCAAGACAATGTCCTGATTGAGATGAAAAGCAGACACAACCTTAGGCAAGAAATCTGGCTTAAACCGAAACACCACCTTGTCCTGGTGTCGCTCAAAATAAGGAGGTTTGATAGAAAGCGCCGCCAACTCAGAAACACGCCTGACAGAAGTGATAGCCACCAAAAAGGCTACCTTAAGAGTCAAAATGGGCAAAGCAGCCTCACGGAGAGGCTCAAAGGGACCAACCTGCAAAGCAGATAACACCAGATTCAAATCCCAAACTGGTAACATAGACTTACGTGGTGGGCGCATGTGAGAAACCCCCTGGAAAAAAGTCAGAGGATCCTGTGACAGAGAGACAAAGAATGGAAGCTTGTGATTGTGACGTGAAGCAAATAGGTCCACTTTCGGCAGACCCCAGCGGTGGCACAGGGAGTGAAACACCCTGTTGCTGAGGGACCACTCCCCCAGCCGAGACATCCCCCTGCTCAAGGACTTTGCCTCCAGGTTCTCCACCCCCGGGATGTAAACTGCCGAGATGCAGGGGACATTCTCCTCCGTCCAGGACAGTATCAGGGACACTTCCTTGAGGGCTCGTTTGCTCCGAGTCCCTCCATGATGATTGATGTAGGCGACCGCCGTCTGGTTGTCCGATTGGATCTGAACAGCCCGACCACGAAGGTGTGGGGTCAACTGGGAAAGGACCAACCTTATCGCCCGCAGTTCCAGAATGTTGATGGGGGCATGGGCCTCCTGAGGGCCCCACTGACCCTGGAAATTCAGAGACTTCCAAAAGCCCCCCCAACCTGTCAGACTGGCATCTGTGGTGACAATCTCCCAGCACGGGGGCAGAAAGGTCCTGCCCACTAGGAGATTCCTTGAGTCCAGCCACCACGAGAGGGACTGACTGACCTGAGGGGACAGAGCAAATTCCTGATCCAGGGACACAGGGTCCCGATCCCAAACCGACAAGAGGTGCAACTGAAGAGGTCTCATGTGAAACTGAGCATAGGGGAGCGCCTCGAAGCATGACACCATCAGGCCCACCAACTGCATACCTAGCAGATTGGAGGCAAGAAAATAGAGACCGTGCCTGCGTCTGCAGGCTCTCCACCTTCTGCTGAGGCAGAAAAACCTTGACCTGAGATGTATCCAGAGTCATGCCCAGAAAGGACGTCACCAAGGACGGAGACAGTGAAGACTTGGGGTAGTTGATCACCCAACCGAAGGACTCGAGTGTGGAGACCACCATCTGGGTATCCAGCTCGGCTTGATGAAAGGACTGAGACGCAATCAGAATGGCGTCCAGATAAGGAAGGATGCGAATGCCCTGAGATCTCAACAGAGCCATCACCCCCGCCAGCACCTTGGTGAAGACCCGAGGGGCTGAGGTAAGACCGAACGGTAAGGCCACAACTTGGTAGTGCTGATTCTCCAGAGCAAACCTGAGAAATCTCTGATGACCTGGAAAGATTGGAACATGAAGGTAAGCATCTTTGATGTCCACAGAAGTCATGAAGTCGCCCGGGCGCAAGTTACTGACCGCCGAGCGCAGTCTTCATGCGAAAATGCTTGAACCTGACAAATTTGTTGAGGCGCTTCAAATCCAGGATGGGCCTCAGGGACCCATCCTTTTTGGGAACAGTGAACAGATTGGAATAGAAGCTTCTGCCCCTTTCCTGGAAGGGCACCAGGCAGATGACACCCAAATCCAAAAGGCTTTGGACCGCAAGCCGCAAGCCCTGAGCTGACAAGGGGTTTTGAACCATCCGGGATCTGATGAATCTTGGGGGTGGCCTGCTGGTCCCTCGCCACAATCGTGTGCTGCAGACGAATACCCAGCATCCCTGCAGCTGCCCAGCCATTCAGGTAGGCTGGACACAGGGGACACGCATTCCACAGGGAAACTGGGGATGTGACTTCCACCGCACCCTGTCCGGACGCTCAGTCAAAAACATTAGCTTTATGTTGTGCATTAGTATTCACAACATAAAGCACCGATTGGACTAGAGCCCACACATATGCCAGGGAAACGGCGGAAAGGTGAGTTTAGAAGACGATGGAGGAGGGGGGGGGGGTTCACACATCGGGCATCCGAAATCAGGATGCCCCAGGGACAAGGAACAATCACCAGGGAAGTAAAAATTCTGGTGATTGGTCGACTTTAAACAATATCAATTTGGTAAAAAAAACGAATTCTACAGATTGGTGGCAGTTAAAAATACCCATACAGTTTATAGATACATATTTAGTTAATACATAACTACTCAATTTATTACCTTTATTTCTGTATTTAAAGCGGACCTTCACCCTGAATAAGAGTCTATTTTGTATGCTTCCCTTACCCCCTACATACAGATTGCCCACATTAAAAATCATCCTACCTGCACCTATTGCGGTTTTTAACCTTTTAACATCCAAGATGGCGGCCCGTGAAGTATCAGGCTGCCTGCAGACAGGAAGTCTCTTCTGAATATGCCGCCCTGCATTCTGGGATTGCTGAACTTTCCCTGACCTCAGCTCTGCTCTGTCTGTTCAAAGTACAGCTATAACGAGCCCCCCCTGCACTTACCCACCCCCTTCCTCTCCTCAGTATGTGATGCTTCTGAGGCAAGATGGCGGTGCCCGAGTCCTGAACAGAGTTGCAGCCCAATGGGGGAAAGAATAGTAAGTAAGTGACTAAAACGTAAAATGTATTAATTTCAGATGCTGATGAATAGTTTTTTAAGGGTTTGGGCTTTTCATTAAATGATGCTGTAGGTCCGGTTTAATGTGCCATTAGATTGATTGGGTCTTTTTCTGCATCAAAGTGATCTCATTGGCACTAATTATTTGTGCATGGGTGGCCATTGTATGCTTGCGCACATATCTAACCCATCCGTGCAGGGAGACAAACACAGCAGTGATTGCACACATGCCCAGAGTGGTGGGCTGCCCTAATAATGGCACCAGGGGAGCAGATGGATGGGCTAAGGTGGGGAGGGGTTAGGTGCAACTTTTCGGACACAAGACATGACTTGTACCCTATTAATACATCAATACATTACTCAAGCCTGATTTGATCCATGCAGTAACTGGAACAAGAAAAAAAACTTTACCAAAAGGTGATAATAACTATTTACTGCATTTCATGCAATTTAAAAGGTACTGACAACCCATACAGACCACTCAGGTTGTACTTGATAATTAGAAAAGTGTAAAAAAAGGTTGGGAACCACATTAACCTGACTGGCTTCTATGAGGAGGTGAGTAGAAGCCTGGACAGAGGGGCGGCTGTGGATATAGTTTTTGTGGATTTTGCTAAAGCATTTGACACTGTCCCCCATAGACGCTTATTGGGGAATTGAGATCTTCAGGATTAGAAATTACAGTTTGTAACTGGATTGAAAACTGGCTGAAGGATCGTGTGCAGAGAGTTGTGGTTAATGATATCTACTCTGAATGGTCCCCGGTTGTAAGCGGTGTACCCCAGGGTTCAGTGCTGGGCCCACTATTATTCAACTTGTTTATTAACGACATAGAAGATGGAATTAAAAGCACTGTCTCTATTTTTGCAGATGACACGAAGATATGTAGCACAGTGCAGTCTATTGAAGATGTTCACAAACTTCAAGCTGACTTGAACACTTTGAGTGTCTGGGCATCCACTTGGCAAATGAAGTTCAATGTGGAGAAATGTAAAGTCATGGACTTGGGCCACATATATCCTCGGGGGAGTAAAACTGGGAGAATCACTTGTTGAAAAGGATCTGGGGGTACTGGTAGATCACAGGCTAAATAACAGCATGCAATGCCAAGAAGCTGCTTCCAAGGCAACCAAGATATTATCATGCATTAAAAAAGGCCTGGAATCATGGGATAAGGATGCAATTTTGCCTCTTTACAAGTTGTGCCCTCCCCTTGAATACGCCGTCCACTTCTGGGCACCCATTCATAGAAAGGACACTCTGACTCTGGAAAGAGTGCAGAGGAGAGTCACCAAACTAATAATGAATGAATGAATTCCTTGTATAAATCAATTTTTACCATAAGAACTATAAATCTATGGAATAGCCTCCCGAAAAAGCTCATTACAGCATCAACCGCTGACAAAAAGGATTAGATACTTATTTAGAAGAAAATAACATTAACAGTTACTATTAGCGGTTATCAGTAAAAAAACAAAACAAAAATAAAATAAATAACTTCCACCTATAAAATAAAATTAAAAATAACTTCCCCTACCCCAACACCCTTGGTTGAACTTGATGGACATATGTCTTTTTTCAACCGTATTAACTATGTAACTATGTAACCCGTAAAGGAACCTTTTCAGCGTTTGTGTATGCTTACCTTTCTGAGGCCTGTACTTTTTAGCTCCAAAACATCCATTGTGTAGTTGACCCTTCGGCCATAATGGTCAAACTGTACATTTCCAGTAAGGCCTTGTATTCGAACCTTAATTAGATTAAAAGATAAAAAGCTTACATTAGCTTTAGCAGTTAAAGAATAAAACATCAACAATGTAAATAGTACTGGGAAATACCTGCTTTAATGTTCTCTCCATATCAATTCCCTGACCCCATGGAGCAGCTGGATTAGCAAGACAATCTCCAGCATTTCCTCTTCTTGAAAGGTCAACTTTTTGTCTTCTCAAGTTCCGAAAAGCTTCAGCCATTACCAGAACACCATCATATGTTAACGCAGAGGTATACTGCAATAAAACAGTTCAATATATTGTTTTGAATCAATGTCAATGTAATATATATCACTATACCCTATTTTTCATCTTAAAAGACATACCTAGGATTTGGAGCAGGAAAGTAAGAAAAAAATACAGTTTTGTGAGTACTCACCTGTAAAACGGATATTATGAGTGTGACATACACTCCGCTTCCACAGTCATGACATCTAGGTAATCTCCAGTAGAGGGCGAACTTCTGCAGAGATGAAGGCAAAAAAAGGAGCTCCTCCCGGTCCATAAATACCTGGGACCTCCCACCAATTCCCCAGTGTAAGATAGCAGTAAGGGGACCAGGAAGAACCAATTATAACAAAACTAACAAAATAAACAATGGTTCACCATATAAAAAATCCGGAATACCAAAAGGGTGGGGTGAAGCGGAGTGTATGTCACACTCATAATATCCGTTTTACAGGTGAGTACTCACAAAACGGTATTATTCCAAGTGTGACATACACTCCGCTTCCACAGTCATGACATCTGGGACATCCAATAGCAGTGCCTGTCATGGGTGGGAACCAAAAACAGTAAAAGAATGCACCGACTTAAACCACTGCAGCTTGCAGAACCTTGAGGCCAAAAACAGCATCCGCTGAAGCATGCACATCAACCTTGTAAAACTTGGAAAAAGTATGAACGGAAGACCAAGTAGCAGCCTTACAACTTGGTCAACAGAAGCCTGGTGCTGAAAAGGCCAGCACGCACCAACAGCACGAGTAGAATGCGCAGTGACCTTAAAATGGGGAGTCCTCCCCTTAGCAGAATAGGCCCCAACAATGGCCTGACGAATCCATTTGGTAATGGTAGACTTGGCGGGCGCCAAATCTTTCCTGGGTCCGCAGGGCACCACGAAAAAGGCATCCATCTTGCGGAAAGAAGAAGTAGTCACCAAATAGTACTTAACACAGTGAACAACATCCAAATTGTGCAAGGAAGGGAGAACAATATCCTGATTGAGATGGAAGGCAGATACCACCTTAGGAAGGAAATCTGGCTTAAAGCGAAAGAACACCTTGTCCTGGCGTCTTTCAAAGTAAGGGGCCTGAATTGACAGAGCCGCCAACAGAGGCAATAGCCACCAAGAAGGCAACCTTTTGAGTGAAAACAGAAAGAGCAATATCCTGTAACGGCTCAAAAGGAGGACCCTGGAGAGCCGAAAGAACCAAGTTCAAATCCCAAACAGGAACCATAGCCTTCCGAGGGGGCCGAACATGAGTAACCCCCTGGAAAAAAGTCTTAACCAGCGGGTGTAAGGCAAAGGATCTTTGGAAGAAAACAGACAGAGCCGAGACCTGCCCTTTCAAGGTACTAAGCTGGAACCCAAGATCCAGACCGTGCTGAAGAAACTCCAAAATCCTAGGAATCGAAAACACCCTGCAAGGCAAAGCCCTAGCCTCACACCAGTCAATAAAGGACCGCCAAGTCCTATAGTAAATGCCAGAGGAGGACCGCTTCCTAGCTCTAAGCAAGGTCTGAACAACAGCCTCAGATAAACCTTCCTCCTTCAGAATGAAGGTTTCAGCAGCCAAGCCGTCAAAGCCAGCGTTTGTAAATTGGGGTAAAGAAGTTGACCCTGAGAAATCAGAACCGGAAACATGGGAAGCCGGTACTGATCTACCGCCAACCTTACAACGTCTGCATAACAAACCCTTCTTGGCCACCTTGGAGCCACCAGAATTGCTGGTGCCCCTTCCAGAACCAGTTTGCGAACCACCTTGCCCACCATGGAGAAGGGAGGAAACAGGTACAGAAACCCCAGATCCTTCCAGGCAAGGGACAAGGCATCCACTGCCAGAGCTAGAGGATCCTGAGACAGAGACACAAAGGCCGGGAGTTTGTAATTGTGCCGTGAGGCAAAAAGATCCACCTCCGGGGTCCCCCACTTGTGACAAAGGGACCGAAAAACCCGGGGTTGAGAGACCACTCCCCTTGGCGAGAGGACCCCCTGCTCAGGGAATCCGCCTTCGTGTTTTCCACTCCCGGAATGTAGACTGCCGAAATGCAAGGAACATTGCTCTCCGCCCAGTGCAGGATCTGAGAGACTTCCCTGAGGGCACTCCTGCTGCGAGTCCCTCCTTGGTGATTGATGTAGGCTACCGCCGCCCGATTGTCTGATCGAATCTGAACCGGTAGACCCTGTAAGTGCGACGTCAGCCGTGACAAGACAAGCCGGATGGCTCTGAGCTCTAAGACATTGATGGGGTTGTGAGCCTCCTGAGGACCCCGCACCCCGCTGAACTGATGACTTTTCCAGAAACCTCCCCAGCCCGACAGGCTGGCATCTGTGGTAACCTTCTCCCAGCGAGGAACCAGAAGGGATCTGCCCCTCAACAGCTTGCTCGACACCAGCCACCACCGAAGGGACTTCCGAACCCTGGGAGACATCCTGAACAGTTGATCCAAGGACTGCGGACACCTGTCCCAATGCGTCAATAGGTGAAGTTGGAGAGATCTCATGTGAAACTGAGCAAACGGGACTGCCTCGAAGGATGCCACCATCAATCCCACCAGTTTCATCCTCAGTCGGATAGAAGGGCAAGGAATGGCCAGAAGAAGGCGGATCAGATCCTGAATCCCCTGAATCACCTTGGACTGAGGCAGAAACACTCTGGCCAGAATGGTATCCAGATTCATGCCCAGAAATGAAATCTCCCTTGATGGGGAGAGAGAGAGGACTTGGGGCGATTGATCACCCACCTGAACCTCTCCAGGGTCGAGACCACCTTGTGTGTGTCCAGCTCCGCCTGCCGGAGGGAAGAAGCTGAGATTAGCAGGTCGTCCAGGTACGGCACAATGCGAATGCCCTGAGCTCTGAGCAGTGCCATTATGCCTGCCAGAACCCTGGTGAAGACCCTCGGTGCAGAGGTCAACCCGAAGGGAAGGGCTACAAACTGAAAGTGTTGATCCTCCACCGCGAACCTGAGGAATCTCTGATGCGCTGGAAAAATAGGAACATGCAGATACGCATCCTTGATGTCTATGGATGTCATAAAGTCCCCTTGACAAGGGGAATTGACTCCCATGTCCAGAAGATTCCGTACTGCTGACAGGAGCCCCTGTACAGCCTGAGGGTCCGAGGGCACCCGAGACCTTAAAAGTCTTGGAGGAGGCCAGTACTCGAACTCCAGTTTGTACCCGGAGGAGACCACTTCCAAGATTCAATTTTCTGTGACCTCCCGGGCCCAGACCTGGAACAAGAGCCGCAGCCGCCCCCCCACCCGAACAGCTGGTTTAACCGTGGGCTTAGGCTTGGAACCCCAGGTAGACTTACCTCCCTTTGCCACTGTCAAGCCTCCTGGCTACAATCATGGGGAGAGCTGAGCTGAGCTCCAGGTATGGGGCGAAGTGAAGCAGAAAAAACTCCAAAGAGCAAATAAAAAGTCTGAGCAGAGTCCAAGGGTGAATCCGGGGTCAGAGGCAGGCAGAAAACAGGCAAAGTTCATAAGCAATCCGCGTCAAAAATCAGATTGAATCCAGGTATTCAATCAGGTATTCAGGAATCAGGGAAACAAGGTCCAGGAAGTAAGCTGATAACACAGCATTGGCTGTAGGCCAGCTGTCCTCTTAAATAGGGCTATCAATCAGCACAGGGAGGGATGTGCCAGAGTCTGGTGAAGTCACTTCCTGTCCATTCAAACTCAGGACACCAGGAAGTGAAATCAAGTCCAAGAGCTTACACTCTAGGCCTTGTGCACTTCCAATGGGCTGAACAGCAGGTGTCACTGTGGAGCATGCGACAGAAGAAGAGCCTGCTCTGTTAAAACCATGCAGCCGAGCATGTCTGCTGCTGCATGCAGTCCGTGGTATGGCGCGCTCACGATGCCTTAAAGGGCAGGAAAGGCGAGGAGACTGACAGCCACAGCATCCAACTTGTCTCCAAACAGCCGCGAACCCAAGAAGGGGGGAGCTGTGATTTCTTGGCCGCCAAGTCCGCCATCCACTGGCGGTGCCAGACCAATCGGCGCATGGCCACCAATAAGGACGAAGTCCTACTACACATGACAATAGTGTCTTCCATAGCAGCCAAAACAAAATCCATGAACAATTCACACCTTTTAAGAGTAGCAAACTCAGCGCTGGCAGGATCAAGGTGAGCGTCCTTTAACCAGTCCCTGATCAGAGACTTAGTGGCCACCGACGCTAGTGCAGATGCACACACAGGCCGCAAGGCCGAACCCACACTGGCAAAAGCATGGCATGCCATCTGATCAAGGAGCATATCCTCGCCATCCTTAAGGGTAGTGGCGTCTGGGGTGTGAATCACCGGGGTGTTAGTCAATCCCAAAACTGGTGCATCGACCTCGGGAGGAGAAGACCAGCGCTTAACCGCTTCCACCGGGAAAGGATACTTCTTATCCCATCCCTGTGGAACACCCGGAAGCCGACTAGGTTTCTCCCATTCCCTAAGGATCAATGCATCAAAGTGACCTTGGGTAGGGAACTCCAAACGAGGCTTGTGGGAACCAAAAAATTCCCCTTTTTTGAGAGGGGGCACCTCAGGCGGGGCAATATCCAAAACCTCCAAGATATGTGTCAAAACCTTGGTAGTGTCAATGCCATCCCCCCGCGCCTGCCCAACATCAGCATCACAAAACTGTACATCGTCAGCCTCAGACTCCTCATACAATTCCCCCTCCTCTAACGGGGAATGATCCGACCAATCAAGGGAATCATCATCAACATCCCAAGCCACCTGGGCTGGCGACAAATGTCTCTTTTTAGCCTGGGCCTTCTTGCCCACCGCGCTAGCAATAAATCTCTCGATGCTGGCCAACCTAGCGCAAACATCAGAGTGCGACTCCACGCTAGCAACCATGTCACTTGGGGTACGGATAAGGCGGGGAGGGGAAGGCGATGAAACGGGGGGAGCCGACCCAGAAGGCTGGGCACCCGACTGCCGCGTTATGGCCTTTTGTGCACATGGAATACAAATCAGCACATTCTGCCCGTAAGGGATACCCCACAACCCACACACGGCCGGGATTGTCCCAGAGGGAGCCCAAGCCCGGTATCCTGCGGAGCCTCCATATGGTGATCGTTTAGGGTCAGTCGCAAGGACCGTAGGGAATTAAGCAGAAGCAACCTGGGATGCCCCTTTAGAGTCCCTGTGGGAGGATTTGTAGATGATCAATTTAGGCTAGGGACCCCAGGACCGGGAAAAAACCCTTGATTGCACACACTAGAGACCATCTGAGGACACATAAAAAAGCAAAAATAACATAAATAATATGTATCAACAATTATATATATATACAAGTGCAAACCGGAGAAAAGGGGAACCCCCGCAAAAGCTAAGGAGGTGGCTCACAGGCACTTACAACCCGACGAATCCGCAGCAGCAGCCGCAGTAGCAACAGCAGAACGTCCAATATGGCCACTGGCAGAGCTGGAGAAGTGAAGAGGTGAGGGAGAAGGGGGGCGGGCCAGAGCAGAACGTGCGTTCGCCAGGCCACGCCTCCTCCCAGCTAACCCAGCAATGCGGATCCCAGCCAGTGGCTGGGTCGTCGCAAGGCGCCAAAAGGAGGGGGAGGGGCGACCGTGGCCGCGCCGAGGGCCCGGCCCCCTCCCCAGACCGCAGCCTGAGGGGGAGAAGCTCCCCAGGCTGAATGTACAACCAGACTGTCCTGCCACTAAGAGAAACGACTGTCTGCACAAACACTCAGACACTGCACAAACACTCAAGTAAAAACAGACACACCCCATGCACACAGCATAAAAAAATAAATGACAACTGTGGGAAGAAGCGCTTACCTGCAAGTAACAGAAGTCTTCATCTTCTGTCTTGCTCGCCTTCCTGCAGAGAAGGAACTGGAGAATTGGTGGGAGGTCCCAGGTATTTATGGACCTCCCACCTTTTTTTGCATTCATCTCTGCAGAAGTTCGCCCTCTACTGGAGATTACCCAGATGTCATGACTGTGGAAGCGGAGTGTATGTCACGCTTGGAATATATATCCTGAACCAAATGTGCTAAAACAATCGCCCCAGGAATCAAATAATAGGCAGAGTGACATTCCCCCTTCCCATTCTTATAGGCAGTGTGGCAGAGCCCCCCTCCCATTCCCATAGGCAGTGTAGCAGAGCCCCCTTCCCATTCTTATAGGCAGTGTGGCAGAGCCCCCTCCAATTCCCATAGGCAGTGTGGCAGAGCCCCCTTCCCATTCTTATAGGCAGTGTGGCAGAGCCCCCTCCAATTCCCAAAGGCAGTGTGGCAGAGCCCCCCTCCCATTCCCATAGGCAGTGTGGCAGAGCCCCCTTCCCATTCTTATAGGCAGTGTGGCAGAGCCCCCTCCAATTCCCATAGGCAGTGTGGCAGAGCCCCCTCCCATTCCCATAGGCAGTGTGGCAGAGCCGCCTCTCATTCCCATTGATAGTGCAGCATTCCCATCTCCCATTCCCATTGGCAGTGTAGCAGAGCCCCCTCCTATTCCCATTGGTAGTGCAGCACTTCCCTCTCCCATTCCCATTGGCAGTGTGGCAGAGACCCCCCGCCCCCGGGAGCTAAATAATAATTAAAATAAATCCCCTCACATTAGCCTCGCCACCACCACTGCTTTGCGCGCACACATCCGGGCCCAGTGCAGCTGTAGGCGTGCTCGCCCACCCACTGCACGGAACTCGAGTATGCGCATGCTGGTGGTGGCAGTCAAACACAGGGACAGGCGACAGGGTTCCTTTGCCTGCCCATCCGCCATTCCTCCATCGGTATGGGAGCAAGGCTTATGTGAGTTGAGTGTGTTTTTTTTTTTGACACATCCTCCGGAAGCAACTTTAGCGGTGGCAGCCAGAGATGGGGACTGTGGGTGCGAGTCACATGTAAGTTTACAATTTTTTTTTTACATTTGCCCAATAAGACGCACTAGAAAAAGTTCATCTTAAGGGGCAAAAATACAATATATATATATATATATATATATATATATATATATATATATATATATATTACATTTGAAGGCGGAAAAAAATTGGGTAAAAGTGCCACAAAGTAAGAATAGGCGTTATAAGTTTTTTCTTTTTAATCGACTAACAAACTGTAAGGTAAATGAACAAAAAATAAATGTATTTGGGACCATCTTTTGCCTTTAAAACAGCATCAGTCAGGGATTTTGTAGGATTATAGTGAGACGTATTATTAACCAGTTATACCAAACTGATAAGGATCATCATCATATTTCATATGTATGTTTGGACAGAAACAGCTGTGTATAAGGAGTAAAGCTGGGTGAGGATAACCCAAACTCTGCAACAAAGTTGAGCTTGTGGAATAAAGTTTTCAGATCATACACTATAGAAAGACTGATTAAAGTGCATGAAAACCCACCCTGGAGTATATGAGAACTGGCATGCCCCACTGTGTGAAACCCCCCAGATATTCCTGATAATTTTACCCCCACCCGATAATCTTACCTTTCCCGAGCCCCCGGCGCAGGTGTGGCCCAACACCGACATCACTCACCTTCCTCTTCGGCTGTGCGCAGCACCACCCGCTGCAACTGAATTGCTGTACGTGGGCGCAAGTGCAGCTAGGAAATCCATTCAGCTTCTCTAGCCACGCCACAGGCTCAGAGAGGTGAGTTAGCTCAGCGTTCTGGGGTGTTTCAAACAGCAAAGCACACCAAACCAGGATGCCCTACAGGGAAGGATAGTGAAAATCCCAGGTTTTGGTACACTTTAAGAAGAAAAGATGTTCCAAGTAGACTGAGGTTTCAAGATGTTCTGTTCAAGCTGTTTGGCAAGTGTGGCAAATCAAAAATCAAATGTGCTAACTCCTCTTCGAAAGCGCGACATGTTCACCAACTCAGAACTGCAGAAACCAGTGGGACTTAAGTACACCCTGCAACCATGCAGAAGAAATCTCACCTGAAGTGGTCTTCATGGAAGAATTGACACAAAAAACAAACCTTCTGCTGCATAAGTGACTTAAAAGCATAGCAGCTGGTTTGCAGAAAAATGGCTCTGGACTGTTTTAATAAAAAAACGTATATTTGTCAATGGGGTGGGGAGCAGTACATTAATGAGTATCTGCAGTCAACAGGGAAGCATAGGGAAGGTTCCTTTAAAGTTTTGGCCTGCAATTCAGCAAAAAGAATCAGGGATTTGGTCAGGATTAACCCTTTAAGTGCCAGCCTACCTAGAGATTTTGTGATCAGTATCAGTATTTTGTGCTACACATGTTCAACCATTGATTTTTGAAGGGATTTCCTAGGAAAACTTTATATTGTTTTTCATCTGGATGGAAACAGTGCAGCCAGCCTTCCCCACTCCCACAGTGCTGTGTGTAGCACACACTTACCTACATGCCGGCTTCCCCGTCGGCTTGCGCCCGCAGTCAGGTACAGGTTGTAGGCAAAGGTTTCCGCAGCCAGCCGCTGCGGAGAAGCCAGCATGTCACACTGCACGGTGGGAGCGGAGGAGGCCGGCCGCACTGTGAGTGGGCGGCGGAAGCTGACTTACACAGCTGACAGTGCAGCCGGCTCCCCTCCTCCCCCAGGCAGGGGAGGAGTGGGGAGCCGGCTGCACTGTCAGCTGTGAAAGCCGATTCCGCCACGCACACTGGATCGAAGCGTGTCGCAGGAATGAGGATGGTGGTGAGCTTTTTTTCTACCCACCGCCCAGTGAATTTCAGGGAAAATTCGGACAGCACGAACCCCCTGAAATTTGGAACGAACTTGGGTTCTGACGAACCAGTTCGCTCGCCTCTATCCAAGATGGTTGACAAAACCTCCCTAACAAGTTCTTTGAAAGACAGCTTGCAAGTGTACATAGAAGAATTGATGCTGTTTTAATTGCAAAGGGTGGTCACACCAAATAACTATTTGATTTAGGTTTCTCTACAGCATGGAGCCGTTTTATGGCCATGGCCACGTCCGAACTTCAGGAGCATTTCCCTGCAAGCTGGGGATAGAATTTTAAGTTTGTTTCCATACTGGGCATTGTAGGCAAAGGTTTCTAGAGCTTATTTCAAAGAACATTATAGACCACTACTAGAAACAGGCAATGTTAGGACACCATGGCAATGGGAAAAATAAAATGAGGTCAGTAATAACAGGTTTGATAACAGTGACTTGGAATTGTGTTTCAAGCTGGATTTTTTCCTGGTCAAGTAGCTCTTGTGTTTATTAAATTGATAATCAATGTCCTGGTCAAAATAAGCCTGTGACCTCCTCATATGTGCTTCTCATAAATCATCATGAATATCAAGAATAATGGAGTACGTATTATGCACTTAAAAGGAAGATTTAGGGATTATAATGAAAGGGGAAGAACATTACAATATTTATATAATACTATAAACATATTAAAGGGTAAAATATATATATGTATTTTTTTTAAAAGCGGACCTTCACCCTGCATCTCTTATACCCTGTACATACATAATGCTCACATTAATCATCCTACCTGCATCAACTCTATGTTATGAGCCTTTAAACATCTAAGATGGAGGCTCATAGAGCATCTGGCAGCCTGCAAACAGGAAGTGTCTTCTGACTATGTCACTCTGCATTCTGGGATTGCTGTCATTCCCCTGTCCCCAGCTCTGCTCTGTCTGTGCAAAGCTCAGCTATAACCCCACCTCCTGCACTCCTCCCCCTCTCCTCAGTATGTGATGCTTATGAGTCAAGATGGCAGCGCCCGTATCCAATAGTCCTGAACAAAGTTGCAGTCCAGTGTGGGGGGAAAAGTGACTAAAAACTTTAAATATATTAATTTTAGATGCTGGGGAATAGTTTTCATTAAATCATGCTGAAGGTCCAGTTTAATAAAGACAATGATATCAAGGAGTCAATTGCAATTTTCACAGGTATTTTCTACGAATAACACTTACAGTACGTCCTCCCTGGCAGCTTAGTGCCAGGAACAGCCTTGGATTACAGGGACGCTAAACTCACCTAAGCTACCCGCTCACAGCCTCAGTGAGCACTACCTTAGAAAGATACTCCCCTATTTTTTTTTATTAGAGGCCTAGTTGATGGGTGACAGGAAACTGCTGCACATGTGTCAGCAGCACTCTCCACTAAAAGGAGGCATGAACTGTGTAGCTATTTCCCATTGTGGAAGCATCCCAAGAGGGACTTAAAGTCAGTTTTCAGTGAAGGGCTGCTCTAACACTTTTAGTGACAACCCCGGGAGTCTCACGTAGCTAACTTTAAACAGCTATAAAAAAAAAATACAATTTTGTGATACTCACCTGTAGAATTGTTTTTGAATATATCCAGTCCAGGTCGTCCCAGAAGTAATGACATATGGGTATTCCGCCCCAAGGGGGGCTCGACTGCAAGATCAAAAGCTGATCGCTCCTACCGGCCCTCTATAAAACAGGTGTCTCACTATGATTTCCCAGTGGTTAAACAGCAGTAAGAAAAAGAGACAGGCTGGGAGGCCAAGAAACCATGTTACTTCACATAGCTTCAGCATGTACTCTCTCCAACAAAACTTAAGGACAACGGTCCAACATAAAAACGGTAATCACCATAACAGGCAAACCAGAGATAATGAAAACAAGGGCGGGGTGGGGCGACCTGGACTGGATATATTCAAAAACAATTCTACAGGCGAGTATCACAGAATTGTATTTTTCACTATATCCAGTCCAGGTCGTCCCAGAAGTAATGACATATGGGACATCCAAAAGCAGTGTCCATTAGGGCGGGATCCCCCGTGCGGAACAGCATGTAGTTCATTTCACTTCCGCCTGAAGCACCTTTCGGCCAAAAACAGCATCAGCTGAGGCCCTAACATTAACCTTGTAAAACTTGGTAAAGGTATGAACTGAAGACCAAGTGGCGGCCTTACAAACTTGTTCAACAGATGCCTGGTGCTGAAAAGCCCAAGAGGCACCAATAGCTCTGGTAGAATGAGCTGTGATCCGAAAAGGGGGTTCCTTCCCCTTGGCAGAATACGCTTGCATCACTGTCTGTCTGATCCACTTACTGAGAATGGACTTGGCTGGTGGCAAGCCATTCCTAGAGCCCTGTGTTAGGACAAAGAGCAAATCCGATTTCCTGAAGGATTCAGTCGCAACCAGGTAATACTTAATGGCCCTGACCACAACCAAGGCATGGAGGATCCTTTCCTTAGCATTAGTCGGTGCTGGACACAAGGAAGGCAAGACCACTTCCTCATTAAGATGAAAAGGAGACACAACCTTAGGCAAAAAATCATACCTGAGGAGCCTTGGCAGGGGGCCTGGATTTGGATCCCCAGGAGTCTACCATTCTTAATCATTCTTAATCAGGAGGTCCAGACGCTCCCCTAACAACCTGTGCCCCACGAAGGGGATACTAGTGAGTGACTTCTTGGCCGCGGCATCAGCCGACCATTGTTGCAACCAGAGCTAGCGACGGAGCGCAACAAGCAGGGCCGAAACCCTGGCACCGAGCCGGACACCATTGTCCATGGCAGAGACAAAGGCAATAAAATCCACGCAAGCTTTGAGGTCTTTGTACTCCTCCGCCCGCTTGCGAGACTTAGCATTATCCACAAGACGTCTCACCTTCTTTCTGATGGGGACAATAGCCCCGGCACACACAGGGCGAAACCAAGCACCAGCAAAGGTGAAGGCATGACAAACTAACTGATCTATGTGCATAGCAGTATCGGGTGACGGCATAAGAAAAGACAAGCCTCTGTCTCTCAGGCCGAAACAAATCACCCCGCTTCCTCTTAGCCGCTTTAGGAGGGACAATATGCAACGTCTCAAAAACAGAAGCCAGCAACTTCTTCATATCATCAGGGAGCCACATGTCCTCGCCCGAGGAAGAGCCAGGCCCGCTGTCATAGCCGGCAGAATAATCCAAAGTGGAAATAGAGTCCTCATGCAACTCGCCCTCCTCCATGGAGCCCAGACCTCCAAAAAGATCATCATCATCATTATCCGAGTAAACGGGCTCGATGTGCCGCTTCTTAATCGTGGCCTTCTTAGGAGCCGTCCCCGAGAGCTGTCACAGGTAATAGAGGGCTAGGGACAGGAACGTCCGCCCGATCATGCTCCAAAATGACGCTCCTGGTGCAAGTGATACAAACAGTGCTGAATCCGCCCAGAGGGCTAGCACCACACATGGGGCAGAGCTTCACCCGCCCAGATGGGACCCCCAGCTCACCATCCCCAGAAGCCTCCATTATGGTGATTAGCAGGAAAAAAATTTGCATACAGGTTACAAGGCACTAATGGCCCAAACCAAGTTATCCCCCTAAATAGTCCCTCTTTTCGTGATTCCTCTAACTAGAAGGTTGAGGGGGGGGGCGGGAGGAACCACAACTCTCAATCTATCAATGGCCACCTGAAAGACACAAGCATGAAGAGCCATAAGTATCCCAAACAGCAAGGCGCAGCATAAAAGGCAAACTTATCATAGGGACTCATGGCACCGCAGCGTTTCCCGAACGGTCCAGGCAGCGTGGAACAGAAGGAGCAGAAAATGGCGCCGGGCAGCAACCTCGGCGCGTTCCCCGAGGGGTGGGCCGCACGGCAGTGACGCGGAACACGTCATAGTGCGGTCCCGCCCCCCGTCGTGGGCGCGAAAGGAGCGAGGGGGGTACATATAACATGAAATGTGAACAGTGAACAAACACAGCACACTGCAATAATACAATTCTGTGATTACTCACCTGTAGAATTGGTATTATGAGTATACAGTACGTCCTGCTCCAAATCTAATACTTACAGTTGGGATATACTCCGCCAGATGGCGCTGGACTGCAGAGACATCGAAAATAGGCTCCTCCCGGCCCCTCAAATACCCAGGGACCTCCCACAAATCCCCAGCATTGAAAAGCAGTTAATGAGAAGCCGGGAGAATTAAACAATCCAAACTATCAACTATAACAATGATAACAATCACCATCCAAGAAAATGCAAACCAAGGGTGGGTTGGAGCAGGACGTACTGTATACTCATAATACCAATTCTACAGGTGAGTAATCACAGAATTGTATTATTCTTAGTATACAGTACGTCCTGCTCCAAATCTAATGCTTACAGTTGGGACATCCAATAGCAGTGTCCATAAAGTAGGGTGGGATCCCCAAGAAAATCAGCAGCAGACAGTTTAAACCACTGCCGCCTGCAGAACCTTTCGGCCCAAAACAGCATCAGCTGAGGCCCTAACATCAACCTTTTAAAACTATGAAAAGGTATGAGCAGAAGACCAAGTAGCGGCCTTGCAAACTTGTTCAACGGAAGCCTGGTGCTGAAAAGCCCAAGAGGCACCAATAGCACGAGTGGAATGAGCAGTAAGGCGGAAGGGAGGATTCTTCCCCTTAGCAGAGTAGGCCTGAATCACAGCCTGACGAATCCACTTGCTGACAGTAGACTTGGCAGGAGCCAAACCCTTCCTAGGACCAGAAGGGACCACAAAAAGAGCATCAGTTTTCCTGAAAGGTGCAGTAGCCACCAGATAGTACTTCAGACACCTAACCACATCCAAAGAGTGCAAAACTCTCTCCTTAGCATTGCTAGGATTAGGGCACAAAGAAGGAAGAACAATATCCTGATTCAAATGAAAAGCAGACACTACCTTAGGTAGAAAGTCAGGTTTGAAAAAAAACACCACCTTGTCCTGGTGTCTCTCATAGTAGGGGGGCTGAATGGACAGCACCGCCAACTCAGACACACGCCTGACAGAAGTGATATCCACCAGAAATACAACCTTGAGCGTAAGAATGGCCAAGGCAGCATCCTGCACAGGTTCAAAGGGAGCACCCTGCAAGGCTGACAGAACCAAGTTCAGATCCCAAACAGGCACCATAGGCTTACGTGGGGGATGCACATGAGTGCCCCCCTGGAAAAAAGATCCTGATCAAAGGGTGCTGAGCAAAGGACTTCTGGAAGAAAATAGCCAGGGCAGAAACCTGACCCTTCAGAGTACTGAGTTGGAGCCCCATCTCCAACCCATGCTGCAGGAACTCCAGAATCCTGGGAATAGAGAACACACGACAGGAAAGAGACTTAGACTCACACCAGTCAATGTAGGCACGCCAAACCCTGTAATAAATGGAAGAGGAAGACTTCTTCCTAGCTTTAATCAAAGTATCCACAACCGAGGAAGACAGCCCCTTCTCCATCAAGATGGAGGTTTCAGCAGCCAAGCCGTCAAAGCCAGAGTTTGTAAATTGGGATGGCGTAGTGAGCCCTGAGTGAGCAGATCTGGCACCAAGGGCAGAGCGTACTGATCTACTGCCAGCTGCACCACGTCTGCGAACAACACTCTTCTTGGCCACCTGGGGGCCACCAGAATTGCTGGCACCCCCTCCAGAGCAATCTTGCGCAGAACCCTTCCCAGCAGGGGAATTGGAGGGAAGACATACAGGAACTGAAAGTCCTTCCATGACATTGCTAGCGCATCCGTGGTCAGGGCCAGAGGATCCCTGGACAGAGAGACAAAAGCTGGGAGCTTGTGATTGTGGCGGGACGCAAAAAGATCCACATCTGGTTGACCCCAACGGTGACACAGAGATTGAAACACCCTGCTGCATAGAGACCATTCTCCCTGGCGAGAGGTCCCCCCTGCTCAGAAAGTCCGCCAGGTGATTTTCCACCCCCGGGATGTACACCGCTGAAATGCAGGGGACATTGGCCTCCGCCCAAGTCAGGATCAGAGACGCTTCCTGGAGGGCCCCCTTGCTCCGGGTCCCTCCAGATGATTGATGTAGGCAACTGCCGTCTGGTTGTCCAAGCACACCTGAACAGGCAGGCCCCGAAGAGGAGTAGTCAAGCGAGCCAGAACTAACCTGATCGCCCGCAGCTCCAAGACATTGATAGGTGTGTGGGCCTCCTGAGGGCCCCACCTCCCCTGGAACCGCAGGGACTTCCAGAAACCCCCCCAACCTGACAGACTGGCATCCGTGGTGACCGTCACTCAGGAAGGGCAAGAAAGGATCTGCCCCCCAACAGGTTCCTTGAGTCCATTCACCACAAGAGGGACCTCCTGACCAGGGGGGAGAGCACACAGACCCTGTCCAGGGACGCTGGGTCCTTATCCCATACAGACAATAGGTGAAGTTGCAGAGGCCTCAAGTGGAACTGAACATAAGGGACCGCTTCGAAGCACGCCACCATCACCCACCAGCTGCATCCCCTGCCTGATGGAGGGATGGGGACAAGCTAGGAGGGACTGAGTCTGTGCAATCAGACTGTCCACCTTCTGCTGAGGAAGGAAGATCCTTGCCTGAACTGTATCCAGATTCATTCCTAGGAATGGAGTTACCAAGGAAGGGGACAGTGAGGACTTGGGGTGGTTGATCACCCATCCAAATGACTCCAGAGTGGACACCACCAGCTGAGTATCCAACTCTGCCTGATGTAGAGACGTGATGAGGATGTCATCCAGATAGGGAAGCACGCGGACGCCCTGACATCTGAGCAGAGACATCACGCCAGCCAGCACCTTGGTGAACACCCTGGGAGCTGAAGTGAGGCCGAAGGGCAAGGCCACAAATTGGTAGTGTTGATCCCTCAGAGCGAACCTGAGGAACCTTTGATGACCTGGGAACACAGGAATATGAAGGTAAGCATCTTTGATGTCCACAGAAGTAATGAAATCCCCTTGGTGCAGAGAACTGATGGCAGAACGCAGAGTCTCCAGGCAAAACCATCTGCCCCTGACAAACTTGTTAAGAATCTTTAAGTCCAGGATGGGCCTGACTGAACCACCCTTTTTGGGTACTGTGAATAGGTTGGAATAAAAACCCTTGCCCTTTTCTCTTAAAGGGACCTGGCAGATGACCCCCACCCCCAGCTCCAGTGCTGCTTGCACTAGCTCCTGAGCTGACACAGGGTCCTGAGGAATCCGGGATCTGATGAATCTTGGAGGGGGATCGGCAGCAAACTCCAACTTGTAACCGGAGGACACTACCTCCTGAATCCACCGGTCTGAGACATGAAGCCTCCAGACGTGAGCAAAGTGCTGCAGCCGTCCCCCCACCCGGATGGGTGAGGGAGCCCCATCATGCCTGAGGGGTCTTGGGAGAGGATTTAGCTTTGGGACCCCAGGAGGAGCCAGGACGTCCACGTCCTCTGCCTCTACCCCAGAAATCTCCCCGGGCCCCAGGGAAAGAAACCCCCCTTCCCTGTCTCGCACCACGGTAAGGGGAGGAGAAGGAACCCTGACCCAGAAAGGGCCGAGGTTGCCGCCTGCGCTGGGGTAACCTGCCTCCCTTAGCAAAAAGGTCCAGGCGGTCTCCAAACAGACGCAGTCCTTTAAAGGGAAAACCAGTGAGGGCCTTCTTGGCAGCGTTGTCAGCAGCCCACTGGCGCAGCCAAACCGAGCGGCGTATAGCCACCACAAGGGCAGAAGTTCTGGCACACATTCTGATGGTGTCATCCAATGCTGATAGTACAAAATTTACAAAAACATCACAACTGGAGAGTGCATTAAACACCTCACAAGGCAAATCATCAGGGACACTATCAAGCATATTTCTGATAAGGGTGCTAGTGGCCACAGCAGTAATGGCAGAGGCACAGACCGGGCGCAGTGCCGTCCCCGCACATGCAAAGGCGTGGGACGCCAGCTGATCAATACGCCGGTCTTCGGCATCCCACAGGGTAGTAGAATCAGGGGAATGCATGACAGAGGTGTTAGATAGCCCTAGGATCGGGGCATCCACCTGGGGGGGGGGGGATGACCAACATTTAACTACCTCAGCAGGAAAGGGATACTTCCTTTCCCAACTCTTTGGAACCCCGGGAAGTTTACTGGGGCGCTCCCATTCCTTGAGCACAAGGTTATGGAAATGTGCCTGCTCTGGAAATTCCAGACGTGATTTTGCTGTATGAAAAAGCTCCCCTCTTTGTCTGGGAGCCTCAACAGGAAGAGAGATAGACAGAGCCTCAAAAATCTAAGTCAATAATCTGTCAGTGTCATCCGGGGCCCAGGGGTCATAGCCAGAATCGTCATGACCCCTTGGTCTCTCATCAGATGAGCCTGAATCAGAAAAGAGCTCCCCTTCATCAGATGGGGTATAGCCACACAGATTCCAAAACCATAGGGAAAGCAGTAACATTAGGCGTCAAGTGCCGCTTCTTAGCAGGGGCCTTACGCGCTAAAGACTTCACAATAATCTGTTCAACAGTAGCCAGTCTAGAAGACACATCAGGCTGAGAATCCCCACTAGTATGAAACTCAGCAGGAGTGAGATTTAAGCTTGGGGGAGTAGGTGAAGTGAAACGAGGTGCAGCCACTGGCAGGCCAGATTGCAATGCAAGCACCTGCTCAGCACAGGGTACACAGACCCGTGCCTTGTCTGCGTCAGCATGAGGCTGCCCACACGCTACACACAGCCGGTCTTGTCCCAAAGGGACCCCGGTAACATTATCCTGGGATGCCTCCATATGGTGATTATAGCGGCGTTATACGCCGATAGGAAATAACGCTATATAGCAACCCTGGATGCCCCAATAACCCGCCAGGGACATGGGAGTATAATTTTTACAAGGCCTACAAGTAATATACTAAAAACAGGGCCGGGAGAAGCCAAGAAGGGTTCGTCCCGCCTGAAAGACATAAGCAGACAAGACCTTAAGTACATCGTAACAAAAGTGAAGGAGATAAAGCCGCCCGCGAGGGACCGCGGTAGGTAGGAGTCCGTCGCGCATAGGCCAACCAAGCAGAAAAGATGGCGTCGGTATACCTCGAGGGGCGCGCCAGTAATAGCGATGACGCGGAGCGCAGCAAAGATGGGCCCGTCCGCCCCCGAAGAGCGCAAAGCCAGAAAGGCCAACAGCCAATGATGGCGCGGAGGTAATGCCGCCGCCAAGCGCGGAACCAAGTCAGCGTGCGGCGGTAAATTTAAAAAGCAATAAGGACAAGTCAGCGCGGCGGCTGACACAAGAATAAAGGCATGTGAAAAGGGAAAGCACAGACGTGCATAACATACATATATATACACATACACCCCCCCCCTCTTTTCCCCTGAAGACTACAAGGAGGATGAGGGAGGACGGCGGCCACTTAAATAGGGCCCACCGATAGGCAGGGGCAAGGGTCAATAGTGCGGGAGGGGCATGCCATAGAGGCTCACCATAAGCCTGAACCGCCTACCCTTTGGTGGGGGGATTGCGGTGGAGCAGCGCTCCTAAGCACCAATGGCAGTGCTGCCTACCTTCACCCGACCAGCGCAGCCAAGGCTGGGAGGCATATTACTAGTGGAACGGGTGGGAATAGTCCTACAGGGCCGCAGGTTAATAACCCCGCTCACCTGCGAGTAGAGAGCTAATTTCTCGTCCTTCGCAGCCAGACTGCAGAGAAATTCTGGGGATTTGTGGGAGGTCCCTGGGTATTTGAGGGGCCGGGAGGAGCCTATTTTCGATGTCTCTGCAGTCCAGCGCCATCTGGCGGAGTATATCCCAACTGTAAGTATTAGATTTGGAGCAGGACGTACTGTATACTAAGAATAAAGCTTGTGGGATACATTGGGAATGAAGGCCAGAGGGCATTGAGTGGTCCCCCCCCCCCCCATAGGCTCACCATCAGCCTATGGCCGGCTACCCCTTAGACAGGGTCTGCGGCCCAGAGCCTAGCTCTGCCAATGCCTGACCCCGGCGTTCTCCCTACCGTCACCGTCACGATCAGCCAAGGCTGGGAGGCAAAAGTGGGTCCACGGGATCAGCGGTAATAAGGTCGCAGCGGCCGACAGCTAGGAGGCCCCGCTCAGCGAGAGAGTATCCAACGATCTTCAGCAGCAGACTGCAAGATGAACACTGGGAAATCATAGTGAGATACCTCCTTTTATAGGGGGCTGGGAGGAGCGAAAGCTTTTGATCTTGCAGTCGAGCGCCCCCTTGGGGCGGAATACCCATATGTCATTACTTCTGGGACAACCTGAACTGGATATAGTGAAAAACTCACCTGATACCTCGTTCAATCTGGCCAGGTCTTCTCCTTACCCCGGGTGCATTCCATCTCCAACCCCTGAGGCGCGTCCAGGTTTCAGGAGAGGCCCCCCACCATTTCCAATGGCGCTGGCCGCATCCTCCAGCTCTGCCTTCTTGTGGGAGGAGCGGAATGACGTCATCCTGCTCCTCGTAGTTTCTGGCCCGGTTCCAATGATGTCAGTGCTAATAGTACCAGTGCAGAGTAGATGGCAGGGCAGGGGACTCTGATGCCCTGTCCCCCACCCACCTTTCACCGATCACCGATCACCAGCATCTATCATTAGATCAACGTGGGACAGGATTGGAGGTGATCTGATGGTCTGTTGGCTCTGCAGACCATCAGAGCAGGGATGCCGCTGGATCCTGGAGCAAGGAATATATACAGTGAGGCCCGGGGGTTTATATTGCGAGACATTTCCTTTAAAAAAGGATTTTACCGAGACCACTTCACTTTTGATCATTCATAATATGTATTTCTATTAATATATGCACAATATTAATATTAAAGACTTTTACCATGTGCTCTTGAAGCGGACCAAACCCAGAATCTACATTGGATGCTGTACCTAATCAGTAAGTTGCTTGCTGCCTTATTACCGCTTTTAGGTTTACAGTCCTTTAAAGAGGAACAACACACATGAATTTTACTTTCCCGTGTGTTGTTCCTCTCTGCAGGGACACCCCAAATTGGAATGCACCGCTTTCTGTAGACAAAAAATAGTTCCCCAAATGGTGTAGCTTACCGCTGTATCTGGATACTTATTTTCAGGAAAATGGAGTTATAGTGCAACACTAAAAATTGTCCTTTAATACTACTGGTGTAAGAAGGAAGGGATGGCTGGATGCATTAAATAACAACATAATATAAAAAATATAGGCAAGTCAAATGATGTAGCAGATTAGCCACTTTGATAATAGAATAGCAGCTGGGGTTATAGATGCAGTGAAAATGTATGGCTGGTGCGTGCCGCCCAGACGCAGTGAGGGCACTGATCTGGTAAGCTGAGCAGCCATCCTATTACCTGTGCCTGCTGAGCTTTCTCTATGAGATTTATGAAGCTGCATCAGATGGAAGCAGCCACCTGCATCAGCTGCATGCCACAACCGTGACAGCCAATACATATGGTCTATTTCAGGGAGGTGCATTATATGTATACAGTATATGCTATTTCATGTTCAAGAGTTAAGATCTTTATTGTCATATGCACAGCAAACCACAGTTACACTTAACGATTCTTGATCTGCATTACCTCCATTCCGACTAAGACTCCGAAATAATATATAAACAACATGAACTTTCAGTAACATAATAAAGAAAACATATCCATACATTCAGGCTGATTGTATAGAATGTTGTCCAGGGACATTTTATAGAATGGCATACTAAAAGTTAACCAGAAATATGGAGCTGAAATTCCTAATCTCCACCTTCATCGATGCTCCACCACTTACCTGATATGTGCAGCTACATTAGACCTTTAAAAGCATTGCTTCAGGGTTTGAATCTGTGACTGATTAAATTGCAACCTGCATATAGAAAAATACCCCTCACCCTAAGTCATGTTCTGCTTAAAGTGACTGGCCAGGGAATTGATAATAACAAACTTACTTCATAGTACTGTGAGCTGAGCTTAATCTGATTCAGCGCCTTCAGCCGAAAGCGAGCACCAGACCAGTTGCATACCAGCTAATCAGCAGAGGGCGCTTGTAATGTAGGTCACAAGATATGCCCCCCCGTTGGCAATTAACACAGTAGTCTGCAGGTCTTCATGAATTCAAACTTGTGGGCTGGCAGGTAAGTGGTGCTTGTTATCTTAAATCGCCCAGTCAGGGACAAAAAAAAATGAAAGTTGAAAAAAAGAACATAGGTCAGTTTCTAACTCTATCCCCCGGCTGATTTAGGATGGCTAAATGATCTAATAGGAATAGTCACCTAGTCTACATTTTGACGCCATGTGCATCCCATGTGACCACTGACAGCCAATGGGGCTTGCCTCGCAGGCCTTTGAATGTCGTCAGGAAAACCCTATGGGATTACTGGATAAGCAGTGAATGTGCAATACAGTATTTTGTCTGATGTTTAAGCTTTGAATGGGGGTTCAAACTGCTTGCCACATCAAATCAGGAGCCCCGGTGGGTTGGGGATTAAATGGTCTTATGCGCTGTTATTCAATCAACCTCCCTTAAATCATCTTAAAAATTAGGGGCATGCTTTATTAGCGAATTAAGAGATTCAAAGAGAGAACATTAAATACGTCTTTAATTGCTTTTAGTGTACGTTATTTGGGTATTAACCCTAAAACTTTCAGTGCATGGCAGTAAATAGATCCACGGATTGTAAAAGGATATTTACTGGTGTGTACACAAATTTCCCTTTGTTCATCTCTTCCATTCCGGGGGCACCAACAGTAGCAACGCGTGGGAAGGTCCCAAAGCAGTACCCTCAATAAGGGTGGGACATTGCAAAAACAGCGAACAGCCTGCGTCAACCTAACCAAGAACAATGGCACTGACACCTCAAGCTTAGACAACCCGAGAGGGGTTCGCCACCGTCTGCAACACCTTAAACCCCAGAACAGCATCAGCAGATGCCCTGACATCAAGTCTGTAAAACTTGGTGAAGGTGTGAAGAGACGTCCAGTTAGCCGCCTTGCAGACCTGTTCCGCCAAAGCCTGGTGTTGGAAAGCCCAAGACGCAGCAGTTGCCTTGGTGGAGTGAGCGGTGACCTAGAAGGACGCCACCTTCCCCTTGCAGGAGAAGGCTTGTATGACCGCCTGCCTGATCCATCTGCAAAGAGCGGACCTGGCAGCCACCGGGCCCCTCCTTGGTCCTTCTCGGATCACGAACATGACATCCGTCTTACGTACTCCTTGAGTACCGGCCTAGTAATACTTTAATGCCCTGACCACATCGAGGGAATGAAGGAGTCGCTCCTTATAGCAAGTGGGGTGTGGGCACAAGGAGGGTAGCACTATATCCTGATTAAAATGTAAGGGAGAGACCACCTTGGGAAAAAAATCCTCTTTCAATGAAACACTGCTTTGTCTTCATGCATCTGATCGAAGGCGTTGCCAGCTCCTAAACCTGCCGGATGGAGGTGATCGCCACAAGAAAAGCCACCTTCAACGTGAGCATCATCGTGGAAGCCTTCACCGTGGGTTCAAAGGGGGACCCCTGAAGTGCTGATAGAATCAGATTGAGATCCCAGGACGGGACTATTGACCGCCACCGAGGCCGAACACGCGCAGCACCCTGCATGAAATTGCAGATTAACCTTTTCTCAGCAATCCTGCGTTGGAAAAATACAATTCTGTGATTACTCACCTGTAGAATTATTATATGTATACAGCACGTCCTGTTCCAGAAGATATTCCTTACACTTGGGTTAAATCTCCAGTAGATGGCGCTGGACTGCAGAGACAGAAAAGTGGCTCCTCCCGGCCCCCTATATATACCAGGGACCTCCCACAAAATCCCCAGTATTGAAAAGCAGTTAAAATGAGACTGGGAGAACTATAACCATTATATGAAAAAAATTTGAACATAAGAACAATCACCATAAAGAGGTAACTCAAGATAATGATAACAAGGGTGGGGTGGAACAGGACATGCTGTATACATATAATACCAATTCTACGGGTGAGTAATCACAGAATTGTATTATTCTAAGTATACAGCACGTCCTGTTCCAGAAGATATTCCTTACACTTGGGACATCCAATAGCAGTGTCCGTAAGGTAGGGTGGGATCCCCAAAAAAAAACAGCAGACAGTTTAAACCACTGCCGCCTGCAGAACCTTGCAGCCAAAAGCAGCATCATCTGAGGCCTTAACATCAACCTAGTAAAACTTTGAAAAAGTATGAACAGAAGACCAAGTAGCGGCCTTGCAAACTTGTTCAACAGAAGCTTGGTGCTGAAAAGCCCAAGAGGCACCAATAACATGAGTAGAATGAGCAGTAAGGCGGAAGGGAGGCTCCTTCCCCTTAGCAGAGTAGGCCTGTATCACAGCCTGACGTATCCACTTGCTGATAGTGGACTTAGCCGGAGCCAGACCTTTCTTAGGTCCAGACGGAAGCACAAAAAGAGCATCAGTCCTCCTGAAGGATTCAGTAGCCACCAAATAGAACTTCAGAGTTCTGAATACGTCCAGAGAATGCAAAACCCTCTCCTTAGGGTTACTGGGATTAGGACACAGAGAAGGCAAAACAATGTCCTGATTGAGATAAAAGGCAGAAACAACCTTAGGCAGAAAATCTGGCTTAAAACGAAACACCACCTTATCCTGGTGTCTCTCAAAATAAGGAGGCTTGATGGAAAGCGCCGCCAACTCAGAAACACGCTTAACAGAAGTGATAGCCACCAAAAAGACCACCTTAAGCGTGAGAATGGACAAAGGCGCCCCTTGCAAGGGCTCAAAAGGAGACCCCTGCAGGGCAGATAAGACCAAGTTCAAGTCCCAGACTGGTAACACGTGAGTAACCCCCTGGAAAAAGGTCTTGACCAAGGGGATGCTGAGCAAAGGATCTTTGGAAAAAAATAGCCAAAGCAGAAGCATGGCCTTTCAGAGTACTGAGCTGAAGACCCAGATCCAAACCATGTTGGAGAAACACCAGAATCCTAGGAATAGAAAACACAAAACAGGGAAGCGAGTGGGACTCGCACAAGTCAATGTAAGTATGCCAAACCCTGTAATAGATGGAAGAAGAGGACCTCTTCCTAGCCCTGATCATGGTATTCACCACCGAGGCAGGCAGCCCTTTTTCCATCAAGATGGAGGTTTCAACAGCCAGGCCGTCAAAGCCAGCGTTTGTAAATTGGGGTGGCGTAGGTGTCCCTGAGTGAGCAGATCTGGAACCCGTGGCAGGGCGTACTGATCTACTGCCAACTGCACGATGTCTGCGAACCACACTCTTCTTGGCAGGGGGCCACTAGGATGGTTGGCACCCCTTCCTGAACTATCCTGCGCAGCACCCTGCGCAGCAGAGGAAACGGGGGAAACACATACAGGAGCTGGAACCTCGTCCAAGACATTGGCAGGGCATCCCTGTCCAAGACCAGAGGATCCTGGGACAGAGAGACAAAGACTGGAAGCTTGTGATTGTGACGGGACGCAAACAGATCCACATCCGGCTGACCCCAGCGGTGGCACGGGGAGCGAAACACCCTGCTGCTGAGGGACCAGTCTCCCAGATGAGAGGTCCCCCTGCTCAGAGAGTCTGCCTCCAGATTCTTCACCCCCGGGATGTACACAGCTGAGATGCAGGGAACATTTTCCTCCGCCCAGGACAGTATCAGGGACACTTCCTTGAGGGCCCTCTTGCTCCGGATGCCTCCCTGATGATTGATGTAGGCAACCGCCGTCTGGTTGTCCGAGCGGACCTGAACAGCCCGACCCCTAAGATGTGGGGTTAAGTGGGCAAGAACCAACCTAATCGCCCTCAATTCCAGAATGTTGATAGGGGCATGGGCCTCCTGAGGGCCCCACTGACCCTGGAACTTCAGGGACTTCCAGAATCCCCCCAACCTGTCAGGCTGGCATCCGTGGTGACAGTCTCCCAGCAGGGGGCCAGATAGGACCTGCCCCCCAGCCACCACACTAGAGACCGCCTGACCAGAAGGGACAAGACAAACACCTGATCCAGGGACACAGGGTCCCGATCCCATACTGACAAGAGGTGAAGCTGAAGAGGCCTCATGTGGAACTGAGCATATGGAACCGCCTCAAAGCAGGACACCATCAGGCCCACCAGCTGCATTCCCTGCCTGATGGATGGATGAGGACAAGACAGTAGGAGCTGAGCTTTCTCTTGAAGGACCTCTACCTTCTGCTGAGGAAGAAAGATCTTGACCTGAGCTGAATCCAGAATCATGCCCAGAAAAGATTTCACCATGGAAGGAGACAGGGAAGATTTGGGGTGATTGATCACCCAGCCGAATTATTCCAGTGTGGACACCACCCGCTGAATGTCCAGCTCTGCCTGATGGAAGGACTGAGAAGCGATAAGCATGTCGTCCAGGTAGGGAAGAGTGCGAATGCCCTGATATCTCAGCACGGCCATCACTCCTGCCAGCACCTTAGTGAATACCCTGGGAGCCGAGGTGAGACCGAAGGGCAAGGACACAAATTGGTAGTGCTGATCCTCCAGAGCGAACCTGAGGAATCTCTGATGACCTGGAAAGATAGGTACGTAAAGGTAAGCATCCTTGATGTCTACAGAGGTCATGAGGTCCCCTGGGCGTAGGAAAGTCACAGCTGAGCGCAGAGTCTCCATGCGAAAGTGTCTGAATCTGACAAATTTGTTGAGTAGCTTTAAATCCAGGATAGGTCTGATGGACCCATCCTTTTTGGGCACAATGAAAAGATTGGAATAATAGTCCTTGCCCCTTTCCTTCAAAGGCACCCAGCAGATGACACCTAGATCTAGAAGGCCTTGGACAGCCAGGGAGAGACACTGAGCTGACAAAGGGTTTTGAGCAAACCGACATTTGATGAATCTTGTAACCGGAGGATACTACCTCCTGAATCCACCGGTCTGAGACATGACGCCTCCAGACGTGAGCCAAGAGCCGAAGCCGTCCCCCCACCAGGATGGGTGAGGGCGCCCCTTCATGCCTGAGGGGGCTTGGGGAAGGACTTAGTCTTGGGACCCCAGGTGGGGCCAGGGCAGCCACATACTCTGCCCCTGCACCAAAAATCTCCACAGGCTCCAGCAAATGAAGCTCCCCGTCCAATTCTGGAGCCCCTGAAGGAAGTAGAAAAGGCACCTGAACCCCGAAAGGGCCGGGGCTGCCCTTTACCTGCCTCCTTTAGCAAACAAGTCCAAACGTTTCCCAAAGAGGCGCAGCCCCTTGAGGGGAAACCCAGTGAGAGCCTTCTTAGCAGCGTTGTCTGTTGCCCACTGGCGCAGCCAGACCGAGCGGCGTATTGCCACTAACAAGGCAGAAGCCCTGCCACACATTCTAATGGTATCATCCAGGGCCGAGAGAACATATGCAATAAATTCCTCACAACGCAGAAGAGCTCTATACTCTTCACTACCAGCATCGTCAGGGGCCCCATCTAAGAGACCCCTGAGCAGGCTTTTAATAGCAACAGCCGTAATAGCAGAGGCACAGACCGGACGGAGCGTGGTCCCGACACAGGCAAATGCATGGCTAGCTAGCTGATCAATGCGCCTGTCCTCTCCATCCCTCAGTGTAGTAGAGTCAGGGGAATGCATGACGGATGTGTTAGACAACCCCAGAACTGGAGCATCCCCCTTGGGAGGACATGACCACCTTTTAACCATTTCAGCAGGAAAGGGATACCGCCTATCCCAACTCTTTGGTACCCCGGAAAGCCGGCTAGGCCGTTTCCCACTCTTTGAGCACCAGATTATTAAAGTGAGCTTGCTCAGGAAATTCCAAGCATGGTTTAACAGTATGAAACAGCTCCTCCTGCTCAAATCAGGTTGAGACTCCCCACTGGTATGCACTTCACTGGGAGTCAGATGTAAGCGTGGGGGGGTAGGCGAAGCCAGAGGGGGTGCAGCACCAGGCCCAGCCGCAGGTAACCCAGACTGCAGCGCAAGTACCTGCTGGGCGCAGGGTACACACACCCTGACATCATCACTTATAGGGGATACCCCACACGCCACACACAGCCGGGCTTGTCCCGAAGGAACCCCGAGCACATTATCCTGAGAAGCCTCCATATGGTGATTATCACGGCACAACAGGCCAATAGGGATTGACGCTAAGTAATAGCAACCCGGGATGCCCCAATAACCCGCTAGGGAAGTGGGAGTAAGGGAATATAATAGCCCTCCAATAAGAATTAGCGCTAAATAGAAGGATAGGACTGGGAAAAACCACAAAGTTTGACCTGCCTGCAAGACATAAGCAAAAAGATCCCATAAGCAATATGCAATACAGAGAAAAAACAAAATAAATCATCCCGCAGGGTCTCTTACGGACCGCGATAGCGAGACGCCAGGCACACGCAGCAGAGAACTAAAATGGCGCCCGCATACACCCCGAAGAGCGCGAAAACACGCCCACCTGACAAGGCCAGCCAATGATGGCGCAGCAGCGCCTGAGGAGATGTCGCCGCCAACAGCGGAGCGTAGTACAAGCGTGCGGCGGCGGCGGCAAAAGAAACCAGTGCAACCAAGTCAAAAGTGATCAAACACATCATATAGTAAAGACATTCACCCCCCCCCCCCAAGATCGGGAGAGCGAAGGGGAAGCGACGGCCAGCCTAAAAGGGAGCCAACTGCGGGGACAGGGGGCGAGGGGCATAAGACGCGGGAGGGGCATCCCATAAGGCTCACCATGGGTCTATACCGTCTACCCTTTGGTGGGGGACTGCGGCTGGAGCAGCGCTCCTTAGCACCTGACAGCGGTGCTGCCTACCTTCACCCGAACCAGAGCAGCCTGAGCTGGGAGGCAGTAAAAGGAAACGGGTGGGAATAGTCCTACAGGGCCGCAGGCTAATAGCCCTGCTCACCTGCGAGTAGAGAGAGCCATCTTCTAGTCATCACAGCCAGGACTGCAGAGAAGAACTATATATGGGGCCGGGAGGAGCCACTTTTCTGTCTCTGCAGTCCAGCGCCATCTACTGGAGGTATAACCCAAGTGTAAGGAATATCTTCTGGAAGAGGACGTGCTGTATACTTAGAATAAATGGACAAGGCCGAGACTTGGCCCTTCAGGGTGCTGGGCTGTAGATCAGCATGCCGGTCGTGCTGGAGGAACGCCAACATTTTGGGTACAGAGAACCTCCTACAGTAGTGGCTCTTAGCTTTGCACTAAGACACGAAGGCCCTCCAAGTCCTGTAGTAAATTCTGTTTCCATGCTTGAATCAAGGTCCAAATTACCATGGGAGACAAACCCCTCTCCTGCAATATGCTGGTCCCAACAGCCGCGCCGCTAAAGCCAGCGCTGGAGAAATGGGGTGCTGCAGAGGATCCGGCTGCAGAAGATCTGGGTGGTTGGGGAGTCCAGATCGACGAAACACACCCTTCTAGGCCAGTGCAGGGCAATCAGGATGATATGAATCTGCTCGCAAATGACCTTCTTTAACACACAACCCAGAAGTGACAGTGGCGGGAAAGCGTAAAGCAGGTTGTACCCTGACCAGGGATTGGCCAGTGCATCGACTGCCACAGCCAGGGGGATCTCGCACCCTGGACATGAACCACTGGATCTTTCGATTTGTACCAAAATGCGAATAGGTCCAACTCCAGCACTCCCCACCGGTCACAGAGAGGTTGAAACACGTCCTGGTGAAGGGACCATTCTCCCTGGTCTGCCGTCTCCCTGATCAAATAATTGGCCTGCAGATTCTACACCCCTGGAATGTTAACCACCGAGATGCACGGAACGTGCATTTCTGCCCCCCCTCATGATGCAACTCATTTCCTGGAAGGCCTGCCAGTTCCTGGTAACCCCCTGATGGTTTATGCAGGCCACAGCCTTGGAATTGTTCGACAGTACCCTAATCGGAAGGCTCCGGAGCTGGGCAGACCAATACCTTAGAACCAGCAGTTCCAACACATTGATTGGAAGACTCCCGCTGGTCCCAGAGACCCTGAATCATATGGTTGTCCAGAACACCACCGCAATCCAACGGCGGCAGGAAAGGCGACCCACTGCCAGCGACTGCTAGTCCAGCCACCAATTCAGGGATCGCCGGGCATTGTCTGTCAAGGTGAAGCAACTTCTGCACAGTCCTGCGCTATTTCGATAGGAGTATCATTTGTAGAGGCCTGGAGTGGAACTGGGAATACGGAACTGCCTTTATGGTTGACACCATCAGGCCAAGGAGACACATGCTCTGCCTGGACGTAGAATGTTTATCTGTCAACAGCGACCTCACCGTCTCCTGGAGAGCCGTGCACCTCTGCACCGGAAGAAGGACCCTTGCCCATCGAGTATCCAATTTCATAACTAGATAGGTCGCCACCATGGAGGGAACCACCTGGGACTTGGGGTAGTTGATCACTCAACCGAAAAGTCCCAGCGTGGACAGGACCATCCGAATGTCCTGCAGTGCCTCTGCCAGAGATGGGGCTCGGATGAGCAAGTCGTCCAGGTATGTGGTGATGTGCACACCCTGCCTCATCACCACCTCCAAGACTTTCGTGAACACTCACGGGGCAGTGGACAGTCCGAGCGGCAGTGCCGCAAATTACAAATGTCGGGCACCCACCACAAAGCACAGGTATTGTTGGTGACCAGGTAAGATCGGGACATGCAGTTAAGCATCCTTTATGTCCACCATGGCCAGAAAACCCCCTGTTACAGCAACGTCATGACCGACCTTAGAGATTCCATGCAGAACTTCCACACCCGAACGTAACAGTTCAGATTCTGGAGGTCCAGGATTGTCTGAACAGACCAGTCCTTCTTGGAGATGACGAATAGTATTGAGTAAAAGCCACAGCCCCGCTCTGGGGGGGTCGCAGGTGCTAAAACCCCCCTGGTTCAGCAAAGAGCTCTATTGGGTGGGTGCGAACCACAGTCCACTCCGCGACATGGGAAGGCTTGGGCGCTACAAACCCTTGTGAGGGCCTGTTCCTGAACTCTATCTTGTATCTGGAAAAAAACAACCTCCCAGATTCAGGCATCGGATATCCGTTCCCTCCACAATGGTGCATATTGCAAAACCTGTCCCGCCCCGTCAACCCTGTGAGGGCTGTGGGGTCTAGGTTCCCCCGTGGCTTTCGGGGGGGGGGGGGGGAGTGGGGGTATGAAGTGGAGGTGTTTCCGTGAATGAATGAGGAAGTTATTTCCTCACTAAGGAGGCAGACAGGAGAGGAATTACAGTGTAGGAGCAACTCTATAAAAGGTAAACTGATTTTTTTTTTACTTTTGACCTAATAATCACTTTAAGAAAGAAAATTAAATATGTTGTTGCATTAGTGAAATTATGGCTGCAACTCATGCTAAATTATTTTATTGAATCATGCCTTTAAGTGGACCAAAACCCAGGGGGGCAGTCTGCTGTTCAAATGGTCGGCAATATATTGGTGCTTTCCAGCGATACATTCAGTCACACACAGCTTAGTATTGGGGGTCAGCCTTATCAGTTATAACAACTGCAACAAATCTGAAAGCACTACAATCCAACTGCCATTATGTGCCAGTTTACCTTGGAACTGGATGACATCTTTTATGAATATTGGGCAAAGGCTTTAGTAACAAAAAGACAAACATGGGCTGTTTTTGGGCACTGGGCTGGGGAAAGACAGCAATGACATACATTTCCTATATGGGTATACTGCAGGTTCGTTCGCTTCAATGTGTCTCAAGCAGGAGACAGTCTTTAAAGTGGACCAAAACCCAGGATTCTGACTATCCTGGGTTTCGTCCTTGCCCCTGGGGCACACTGATCAGGGATGCCCCACTGTGTGGAACCCCCCAGGTTGCCCGATCTCACTCCTATGGCACATGCGCAGCCTCTTGTCCAATCAGTGCACCCGGATCTGCTCCCATCCCTTCATCTAAGAGCTCGTCTAAGGACGAACGGATCCGAGCGTGCTGGCGGACGAATTTTCCGTTACCCTTTAACATGGAGCAAGCCCTGTCATTTACAAATGCCTGGTGCGGGCACGCGCCCTGCTAAAGGGATGGAGGGGATGCGGCCGCTGCTCGCACATGCACCGTTGGACCAGGAAAGAAAGTTTCCGGGAGGCCTGGGGGGTTTCACACGGCAAGGCACCCCGATTCTGGATGTCCTAGGGGGAGGGAATCCCTGGGTTTTTGTACACTTTAAAATGAAGGCAAATTTATTGAATCAGACAAAGACCAGGTAAGCTGACCAACATAAAATTCAAGGCTCCATTGTGACTGCAGTACAACTTGAAACCTTTGTGTTAGTTTAACACTTGTGGAAGTTTTAATGAACAATAAAGCAGCCGTTACCTTTGGAGGGGATTCAGAGCCTGGGTACTCCCGCTGGTCCAGCGTCTTCCACCGCTGCATTAATTCTGTCACTATTGGAGTATCAAAATCTACCAGCTGGAATCCGGTAACATTGGCTCCGCCATGCATAAACCTGTCAAGCGAAATGTCCTTGATTCCCTAAAAAGAAATATTCACAGCTACATTAATTGATTGTCCGCTTCCAGTGCCAATACACTACAGTGACAGGCAACTGCTAGGAGATTACAAGGTACATGTCATCTGACAGAGAGTTCAAGTGCTGCTCAAACTGATAGCAGATGGCACAGGAAACACATTTACATTGCCTGCATTTGAAATGTTCCTCAAATATTTTAAACAAGCGACAGTGCTGGAGCAGTGGTGAAACTAAATGTGACAGGGCCCTGTGCAAACATTAAATGGGCCCCTTTCAATGCTCAAGCTTTTTTTGTCTTTTACCTCAATAGGATGCAGCTAGACTGGCTAAAATAGAAGAGACAAATGCTGCTTACTTCCTCATAATGATGTCAAGTGAGCACAAATATTGATAAATAGGGTGGAGGAGTATCAGTTATGGAGTTCTCCTGGACCCTGGTGCGGTCGCACCCTTGCACTCCCTATAGTTACTCCTCCAGGTGTAACTAAAAGCTGCCCTTAACAGGAAATTAAACAGGTCAATGATCAAGGTGGTCTTTCCGAGGGCCATTGTTTGTGGGGCATTTCCTGGGTTTGGAATAGTTTTGACACTGAAACATTTTCATTTATATCTTTATCATTCCATTATAAAATAAATCTATTGCAAAAAAAAAAGTCATGGAGGCTGATTCATTACTAGCGGCGCGTATCGCCATGTGAGGGTCTGTATAGCGGCGCTTAGAGCAACCGCTAGTAGACGCTATAAGCGTTTGTCGGGAGCTGTAACCTAGCGTAGCGGTCGCTGTAGCATCCTTAGCCAGCATTGATGAATGTGACGTGTGGTGGGCACTGTAGAAGCCAATGGAGAACGCTAGGTGGTGTCCTACGGTCAAAGCGCCCAAGACTACGCTACAGATAACAAGAGGACAACGCTGTAGTGACAAATAGATAGCGCCAGCTCAGTGCGTCCGGCACTCACACACCATAATTAGGAAAAAACGACACACACACACACACACAAAGCGTCGACGCTCTAAAGCTGGGCGCTGTAACATAGAGCGCCAAACGCTGTGATCAAAGTCTGTTTCTCAACACATATCCACCAGTAACAAAGCGAAAACATATGGAATGATATTTTTTAACAATGTGGCAATGACACTTTAGTGCCAGACCTGCACATACAATGCTGCATAAAAATATTAAAAAAAAATGTATAAAAAGTGTTTGCAGGCCAGGAGAGGTCACACAATGATTTGAGCAAAAAAATGACATTTTAATTGCCCAACACGCTATTTAAACACAACCAAATGAAACCCCATTGAAATTTATAGCAGAGCGCCATTGAGTGAAAGGTAATATGTGGCGCTCCTGAGCCTAGAGCACCTCCGCTATACGCTGAGCCGCCTCTAATAATACATGCAACGCTACATGACGCTGTTAGAGGCACTCACCAGATTTGCTATCTTAAATGTGGTTTCTCATACAGCCCCCAGCGTTCACCAGACGCTGCCTGCCGCTACGTGGCACTATCTGGCGCTAGCCGTTCTTAAATAACCCCCATAGTAGGGTGTAGTTCACGCTTGTGTTTTTTGACGATCCTGATAAGAGTCCTGATAAAAGTCATGACATTTTTGTGTGTTTTTCAATACAAGACTTTGGTGCCTCAAGTAGGCTTGGCTTCTTATTCTACCTTTATTGGTGATATTTATCCATTTATTTATTTTATAAGTGTTGCTTATATTGCTATATCCCTTTTTCACTGTGGATTTGGTGGAGATATTGGCTTGGTGGTGTATTGAATTAAGCATTAAATATTAGGCCCTGTTTGCACTTAGCAATATATTTATTTAATATATTTGTGTAGCTAGGAATGGGTTAACTGACTGAGCCCTAGTGTCACTTTAAAGTGGACCAACACCCAGGATTTTGACTATCCTGGGTTTTGGTCCACTTCCCCGGGGGGAACCCTGATCGAGCGTGCCCCGCTATGTGAAACCCTCCAGGATCGCAAGATACAACTCAGGTTGTATTTGGCTGTGGCTCCAGAATTCTGTTTTTTCCTCTGTCACCTTATTGAGGAAAACTTCCTCATTCAGCTTATAGTCCCCACCCAGCTGATCGGGTCCATCAATCAACCTTTAGGGGACCAAGAACAGAAACACCCCCCACTCCCTGCTCTGACGTCCTGATTGACTGTCTCTCTCTGCAGTTCTCAAACCCTGCTCTCCTCTAACACTCATCACAATGTGCTTACATCACATCACTGTTGCCACACCCACTGTTTCTCATTTTTCACATTGGATTGCTGGCTTCCAATTTTACAGGGGAGGGTTGCTGCCTCTAACTTTTGCGATTCCTCTGCCTGGATACTTTTACCCATTATACAATGCTTTGGCCAAAAATTGGAGTGTTAACCCTATAGTTTCCCACAGGTTGGCTCAGTTGACAGGCCATTCTCTCCTGTAAATGCTGAATTGTCTATAGGGTCGATTCAGCACCGGGTGAGAAACCTCCACTACTTTTTAGGAGAGAATACTGCCATTCACTTTCTTTGTATACCTTGGGAGTGATTCAGCAACAGACTGTAATTTTTCACCTGGTGCTAAATCATCCTCAAGGTAGACAATGAAAGTGACTGTCTGTTTTCTCTTGTAAAAAGTAGTAGAAGTTTCTCATCTGGCGCTGATTCAATAAAAACCTGTCACCCCTTCTTTTGCTTCCCTTCGGTAGCACAGGCTTGGCTGGACTTTATTTTTGAAGCCTCTCGTCTTGCTCTTAGCATGTTTAAAGGAACCCTATAGTCTCAAATCATGTTGTGCCCCTCCCATTTCACTAAATGGACCCATCACAATTTTGGAAACAGGTAATTGAAGGGCTGATTCAGCACTGTGAGAATTATTTTTTTTAACATTTTTTTTGTGAGAACAAATCTTTTAGATTCCAGGGCTGGCCGCTCACGATTTTGTTCCACTTTAAGACCTCCCTAAAGAATTCAAGTGGTTGACAAGACAAAGGCACATGTTTGACTTCTCATTGAATCTTCACATTAAGATTTGAGCTGAGTAAATCGGTATGTTTAGGTTAAACCAGACCTTCAGCATCATTTAATGAAAAGTCCAAACCACTCAAAAACGATTCCCCAGCATCTAAAATTAATATAGTTTAGGTTTTAGTCACTTCTTAATCTTTCCCCCACTGGGCTGCAACTCTGTTCAGGACTAGGATAGGTGCGCTGCCATCTTGCCTCAGAAGCATCACATACTGAGGAGAGGGGAGGGGGCAAAAGTGCAGGGGGTGGGTTATAGCTGTTCTTTGCACAGAAAGAGCAGAGCTCGGGTCCAGAAAAGGACAGTAATCCCAGAGTACAGAGCGTCAGAAGACTCCATAGGCCACCATCTTGGATGTTTAAAGGCCTAGAAAATGCAGTAGATGCAGGTAGGATGATTTTTAATGTGGGCAATCTGTATGTACAGGGAGGGGGAACATATAAGATAGGCTCTTATTCGGGGTGAAGGTCCGGTTTAAGATGCACAAGTCTTGAGGAATAAAATAAAGCCTTTATAAAAGGTTAGAGGTTACATTTAAGGTTAGTGTTTTTTGATTACGCAAAACTCAGTTTGGCTAAGAACAAATGAAGTTTACTAAATTGCTCCCTTCCTTGGCCGATGATCTGTGGCTTAAAGTGGTCCAACACCCAGGATTTTAACTATCCTGGGTTTTGGTCCACTTCCGTGGGGCACCCCGATCCGGGGTGCCCCGCTGCGTGAACCCCCCCAGATCGCCTTAAAACACTCACCTCACCCCGCTCCTATGCGAGCGCTCGTCCAATCAGAGCGCTAAGAGCCGCTGTGGTTGACCGTCGCTTGTCCGTACATACCACAGCGGCTCTGAGCATGCTGGAGGCCGCATCTTGTGCTTCCCTCTAACAGGGAGTGTGCCCGCACCGGCCTTTCACAAATGGCCGGCGCGGGTGCGCGCCCTGCTAGAGAGAAGCGCGAGATGCGGCCGCGGCTCGCACATAAGGTAAGGTTTCTGGGCATCCTGCGGGGTTTCACACAGCGGGGCATCCCGATTTCGGATTCCCCGTGGGGAGGGATCTGATCAGCCCGGGAATCTTATAGATTACCGGGCTGATCCCCCCTGGGTGTTGGTCCACTTTAAGCTGTTTGAGAAGGCTTAAATCCATGCAGATGTTGTGGAATAGTATGCAGATGTTGTGCTCATAAACTACATGGAAGCAGCCATCTTGTTGCATGCCTAAAAGCCCTGCTTACACATGAACATGTGCCAGCAGCAACCCACACCAAACTGAAAGAGATATATGCCTCAGAGCATTCACACAGCTGAAACAACGTTTCTACAATCCATCGAGGAGATTTCTGCTGTGAGCAGAGCAACAATCATTATGGCAGATGGCTTACTACTTCTGCATGGAGTTAAAGCAGACCAAAACCCACTGAACTTGTGAAATACATTTGGTCAAAGCCCCTGCCGATACTCCCTTCTTAGGGTGTAGAACTAGAAATGGATATTTTCGCTTTTCGAATAGTCCTTGAACATTGTTTTCTTTTGCTGTCCCTCTCAGTAAGATGGCAGGCATCAGTCATTGCGTAGGTGTGGCACTTACATCATTGCCACACACAACAGTCTCAATGAATGGAGGAGGCGGAGCTTTACAGCTAAAACAGGCGCCATTATCTGGGATTAGAGTAAAACAGGAGCAGTGAAAATAAGCAAGAGGTACTTTCGTGGGGGGGGGGGGCAATTCAGGGGAAGCTAGTTAAAAATGTGGGTTTTGGTCCCCTTTAAGCTCTCTCAAACAGCATACTAACTGCCTGGGGGGGGGGGGGGGGGGCTTGGGGAGTGATTTACTAAACGTTGATATTTTTTAACTGAGGTCCGCTTCAAATGAAAAAAGAGAATTACCAGTCTCCTACTGGTCATCTGATTCCCCACTGGGACTAAGCACTCCAGCTGATGCTGCTGCATGCCAAGGGACTGGGCACCCAGCAGGGGTAGGTAAGTCCTCTTTTGCATCTAAATAGATAGATAGATAGATAGATAGATAGATAGATAGATGGATCTGATGGAAGGGTGGGCGCAGTTGCGTCTAATCAGACAGGACATGTGCTATAAAGTGGACCAAAACCCACTGAACTTGCCAATACTCCCTTCTTAGGGTGTAGAACTAGGAATGAACATTTTTACTTTTTGAATAGTCCTTGAATACTGTTTTTTTTGCTGTCCCTCTCTGTAATATGGCAGGTGATCAGTTATTGCATAGGTGTGGCAATGACATCACACACAACAGTGGCAATGAATGGAGGAGGCAAAGCTTTACAGCTAAAACAGGCGCCATTATCTGGTATTAGAATGAAGCTGGAGCAGTGAAAATTAGCAAGAGGTACTCTATACGGGGGGAGTAATTCAGGGCATGCTAGTTAAAGTGGGGTTTGGTCCGCTTTAAGCAGGGAATGTTGATGCCATGTGTCAAGTAATGGCACTTGTGTTTCTTAGGTTAGAGAAGGCTCTGAGCTGCTTGGGAAGGCAGGCGGTATTAATTGCAGAAAGTAAAACATCTGATGCAGCTCAGTGACCTTAGAAATTTTAAAACGTCTGGATAAACGGTAGAAATATCAGCAGGTCTTCATTATAAGACATATTAGCTGTGTGAACCGATGCAGAACATTCTCATACGACACTTTTATTTTTCCCCATAACAAAGGACACACTGGCCCATTGATCTCTGGCAGTTCTTTAGCAGGGGAATATATCTCCTCACCTCTTCTCTCCGGCTAGAAGCAGAGGGACATTTATCACCTATGAGGTGTTACTTCCCCGAGAATTCCCTGATGCCAATTACATCTTTCCTCATTGTCTGAGGAGGCATCACTTCAGACATCAGACCAGCCAACAATACCCTCAACTCACCTGTAAAGAAAAATATTTCTGTGCTGGAGGGCCCAGCTACAGCTACAGGTGATTGGTGCAGGTCAAAAATAAAAGAATGTTTCTTCTTCATCTTGGTGATTGGCCCCTGCCCCCGGGGGCATCATGATGTAGTTTGCTAAGCAGTGTGAACCCGCCCCCCCCCCCCCGAGATCCTCCCACTCTGCCGTTTCTGCTGTGTCCACGGCACATGTGCTGCGCATAAAGCAGTTTTGAACTGCTCGTTGGCATAGGGAATGTCCGTGGCCGCATTCCTGGCTCAACTGTGGGATACGTGTTCCCATGCACCAGCATATCGTAATTGCTGGGCGCAGGAGAGCACACAGCCTCAGGGATGTGGCTGCTGCTCGCGATGAGCCATCTGGGAGGGTTCACACAGGGGGCATTCCAAATTGGGATGCCCCAGGGGAACCTAGTCGTCAGCGGGGGGTGATTGGTCCACTTTAAAATTACCCTCTAGTCTTATATAGGTCAGCAGATGAAAGGAGGATCCCCCAAACCACATATCTGTGATGATAGCCCAATACCTCACCCAGCAGTCACCTGCTTCTGGGTTCCTACAGTGCACTGTGAAGCTATGATATTTTTTATATATTTTGTTCCTTTAAAATAATAGTCCAGCCAAGTAACTGATTGGTGGTTATCTGGCACCCGCCTACTTACTGGAACGTCAGCTGTGCTTGGTGGCTTATATGCAGTAAGCGTCCACCGACTGACAGCTGTGCACGCACTGCACCCATCACTGTAGCGTTGCCGACGGCAGTTTTTGCAGCTCTAGACTCTCTGTCCTGCTCTTTGGTTGCTTTGGCTGCAGGTTGTCAAAAGCAAAAAAAACGTACCCAGGTGCAGTGGCCGCCACTGCCGCCAGTAGCGGCCCCTCAGCCCAAAGACTGAAAAGCCTCCTGGACCAGATCACAACCTGAAGGTTTGTGGAGGCCCCCTTTACAGGGCAAGTGGTGGTGGCCCCAGGGCGCCCCCCTCATAATCTGGCCCTGTGAAAGGGGCAGTCATGGACTAGAGGTAAAGAAGAGATTCCTGGTCATAATTATGGTGACTCTTGTCAATGAGGGGCCTTTTAGACTTAGGCCCCCTATAAGAAAAAAAAGAAACTGGCAGGCCAGTGTTTACAGACCTGCAACAAGAAGGTCATCTGTGAAACTATGACCAAGGAATCAGAGGGCATTTCTGTAAAGTTATACGCCTGCTTTCCAGGGCCGGCGTTAGCACCCAGCAAACCCGGTCAGCTGCCGAGGGCCTCCACCCCCAGGGGGGGCCCCACTGGGGAGCTGGCACAAATCTGTCGGGAAAAAAAAAACCTTTTACTTACCTGCAGCCACGATGCCTTGTATTTCGCCCTCTTCTCACCACGGAAGAGCCCGGGGGGGTTTGGGGGGCGATCGGAGGCCCCGGCAGTGAAGAGGACACTCAGCGGGGCTCCGATCGCCCCCCCCCGGCTCCTCCGTGGTGAGGAGAGGGCGAAATACCTACTCTCCTGCGCTTCCACAATAGTCCGGCTACTAGCCCTGCCTTTTGTGGGCGGGGTGGATGACGTATTCTATGACATCATCTCGCACCCACCCCAAGAGGCACAGTAGCGCCGGGCGAGCGGAGGTGAGAGGATCGGTGACGGCTGCCAGGTGATCGGATGTCGTGTGTGTGTGTGTGTGTGTGTGTGGGGGGGGGGGGGTCAAGGGATCACAGCCCCTGTTAACCCATTGTGAACTGGTAAGGGATCAATCAGATCCCTATACCAGTTCACAAGGCTTAGGGGCTGGCAAGTCAGCACAGAGCCTGGTTCTTGCACCCTGTTCTATGCCATGGAATTTATAGACCCCTGACCCGCAACTCTCCACCGCAAAGGGTCCCACTGAGACCATGCCGCCCGAGGGCCCACATAAACCTGAAGCCGGCCCTGCTGCTTCCTCACAGGGACCATGAAGGGGTCCCTGTGAGGATGGGAAGAAAAAAAAAAACTAGTCACGCTTTGTAAAAGCCAGTGATGCTTTATAACCCCCTTCTATCCCTCTATCCCAAAGGCAGCAATACAGCTTCAGTACAAATCATCTTTTGAATGTAAAGCAAACATGACTGGAAGGTATGATAAATATCTCAAATTATTAGCAACACACAAAGCAAAGAAAATCATATTCCACTTGAAAACACTGGATCTGCAATTCTAATTCCTCCACATATTTGCCTCTCTGCAGAATTAGTTTTAGACTATGAAATAAAGCAATCAGAAAAACGCTCTAAAAATAAGCGCCCCTATTATTCTGACAGATCGGCTTTATCTGTGCTGCATTCCGAAATCGCGCTTCACACTTGTTTAGAAAAGTCAGCGCCGGGAATGCTAAGCACCGCATTAGCACCAGCCGCCCATCAGTTTTATTAGTAACGGCCTGGCACTCCGGAATCAAGCTGCATTGCGATGGCGGCCGCTGTCCACTTTATTAAACTACTGCCCGTCTGAAGGTCAGAGATGAGACTGAGAGGGTAAATGTTTTAAAACGCGGTTACAGTGCTGTGATTGATTAAACCGCTCTGTCATAAAGCAAGAAGAAACATGCAGAAAAAAGGCCATTTATAAAACTAGACCGGATCAGACATTTTAAAGCGGACCAAAAAGCCAGGATTTACACCCAGCTGGGCCTGGGTCCGATTTGGGGATGACCCTGTGTAAGAAACACCCAAGTTCACCTGGATGTTCACCTTGATAAACCCTACTTCTGCACATGGTCACATACAGGGCTGGCTCCAGGCTTAGGCGGGTCGTCGGGCGGCATGGCCTCAGTGGGCCCCTTTGTGGTGGAGGTTTGGGGTGATGAAGCGGGAGGGGAAGGCGATGAAGCGGGAGGAGCCGACCCCGAAGGCTGGGTACCGGACTGCCGCTTTATGGCCTTTTGTGCGCATGGTATACAGATCAGCACATTCTCCCCCGTAAGGGATACCCCACACATGGCCCGGATTGTCCCAGAGGGAGCCCGAGCCCAGTATCCTGCGGAGCCTCCATATGGTGAATTTTTATGGTCAGTCGCAAGACCGCAGGGAATTTACGCCTAAGCATTCCGGGATGACCCTTAAAAGTCCCGGTGGGAGGATTTGAGGTGAACAAATTTACACTAGGGACCCCAGGACCAGGAGGAACCCCTTAATATGCACATATACAATGCAATCTGTAACACACAAAACAGGCAACATAAGTGCAATCCTACATATATAAGGCAATAACACATACCTAATTGTATATGTATATAAATATGTATATATATATATATATATATATATATATATATATATCTGTATCCCAGCCAGACATGCGTAACCAACACAAATCCCCAATCAGTGGGGGCACCCCGCTAGAGAGGGGCCCCCATAGAAGCTAAGGAAGTGGCCATCCGGCCCTTACCACTCGGAGCGCAGCTCAGAACCAGCATCAAAATGGCCCCACGAGAAGTGCCTCATGCAGGAAGTGGGAGAGAAGGGGGAGGGCGGGCCAGTGCAGAATGCGCGCTCGCCAGGCCACACCCCCCTCCCAGCAACGCGGATCCCCTAGAAACGAGCCACAGAATCGCGCCAAAGAAGAAGAAAAAAAGAAGCCCCCTCCCCGAACACAGCCTGAGGGGGAGAAGCTCCCCCAGGCTAATCACAGCACCTGCCATGGCCCAAAAGTAAAACACTCACTGTCCCACACACACACACACACACAGTGAAATCACACACCCACACACACAGGGGCATATGTGGGAGAACGAAAAACAAAATAACGGCCAGGCCAGGCAACCCCCCCCTCCCCTGGAGGGGAATAAGGGACCCAGAAGGGGGGGGGACCCTGCCAGAATCTGGCCATAAGCATAGAGGGATGGGGCATCCCACACCAGGATCACCAAAAAACCTGGATAACCGCCTACCCCATAGTGAGGTCTCACGGTGGAGCAGTGCTCCTTCCCCACCCATATGGTGCTGCCTACCTTCACCAGGACCCGCAGCCTAAGCTGGGAGGCTCAAATAGGGGCAATTTAGAAAGGGTCCTGGCAGTAATAGGGACAATAGACGTCTGGGCGCGAGCCCGGTTTACCTGTAAGTAAAGAAGTCTTCATCTTCTGTCTTGTCGCCTTCCCTGCAGAGAAGGAACTGGGAATTTGGTGGGAGCTCCCAGGTATATATGGACCGGGAGGGGCTTTCTTTTTTGCATATTCATCTCTGCAGAAGTTCGCCCTCTACTGGAGATTACCCACATGTCATGAAGATCGAAGTGGAGTGTATGGCACACTTACAATATAGGACAAACACATTAAACATCCACTGCACTGTGATGAGCAATATCTTTTCTAAGCAGGATCTCAAGAGCTGATTTGGGACAGGAAGCCGTACCACACACTGCAGAATCTGCACCTAGGGTTGGCTGCTCTAGCGTGTGCTGCACCCTTGGGTTATAAAGAAGATCAAGTCTAAATGCAGCGCTCATTCTGGGGCTGGGGGCAGTGAGAGGGGATACTTTAGGTTTACAGTGAACATCCCTGATAAATACCGCTTCTCCCCTGCAGCAGCTTTACCAAGATCTAGCTCTCGATATTGACCCATCCAATCCCAAGATCAGGTCCTGCTGCGTCCAGCACCACACTATGCTGAGGGAGTGGTCCAGGGTAGAACCTAGTGCATCCCCTCTGTTGAAGTGTATGGAGCATGACACACTCCAGTTACTGTGATGGAGGAGGGGTAGGGTCTTATCTACTAATTTGTGTGCAATTTGGTGGCCAAGGAACCTTGTGTGCCCTATGGGGCCCGTTGGCAGGAATAGGTGATTAGGAGACAGCCGGACCTAAAGGCAGTAGCTTGTGTGAGTAAGAAAAACAGAGCATGTCAGTTTTTTTTTGTTTGCCTGGACTGGCAAACTTAATGGGGCACTGAGGGGGTTTTGTGCTGTCAGTTCTAGATGAGAAGGATGGAGGCAGGGAGAGATACAAGCACAAAGCTTGATGTTCCTGGGCCCTGACACCACATTCATCCTTATGACACCCAGGGCATTTTCTTACACGATAATCTGCAATGTTACCGACTGGAAAAAATGGTAGTGGAAAAAAATACAGAAAATATTGGATTACAACTCAGGCGGAATCATTTTTTTGGTGCTTCAGATAGACGGGGACAAAGTAAAATCCTCTGTATCACTGGCAAGATTTTTAACTGACTGCTCTGTAACATAAGCTGACAGCAAAGCCACGGATGTCATCAAATCAAAAATAAGTGAAGACATCTCTTTACCACCAGTGTGATTGACCCAGCTATGAGCTAGACTCCGGTAACTGGCATATATTGGAAAAAATACCATTTTGTGAATACTCACCTGTAAAATGGGTATTATAAGTATGTCACACACCCCGCTTCAGATAGTCATTACATTTGGGTTATACTGACCTGTAGATGGCGATCTTGCAGAGATGTCAATAAAAAAAGGAAGGCCCTCCCAGTCCATAAATACCTGGTACCTCCCACTCATTCCCCAGTATTAGAACAGCAGTAAGGAAACAAAGGGACCAGGAAGAGCCAAAGTAACCAGTAGCAGTAAAAAGGTTCACCATATAAAGGATCCAGAATACCAAAGGGCGGGGTGAAGCGGGGTGTGTGACATACTTATAATACCCATTTTACAGGTGAGTATTCACAAAATGGTATTATTCTAAGTATGTCACACACCCCGCTTCAGATAGTCATTACACTTGGGACATCCAATAGCAGTGTCCATAAAGGGAGGGGATCCAAAACAAGCCAATAATGCACAAACTTAAACCACTGCAGCCTGCAGAACTTTGCGGCCAAACACAGCATCCTCTGAAGCCCGCACATCAACCTTGTAAAACTTGGAAAAAGTGTGAACAGAAGACCAAGTAGCAGCCTTACAAACTTGCTCAACAGAGGTCTGGTGCTGAAAAGCCCAGGACGCCCCAACAGCACGAGTAGAATGAGCAGTAACACGAAAAGGGGGAATCTTCCCCTTAGCAGAATAGGCCCCAACAATGGCCTGGCGAATCCATTTACTAATGGAAGACTTGGCAGGAGCCAAACCCTTCCTAGGCCCAGAGGGCACCACAAAAAGGGCGTCAGTCCTACGAAAAGAGGAAGTAGCCACCAAATAGTACTTCACACAGCGAACCACATCCAAAGAATGCAAAACCCTCTCCTTGTCATTGCTGGGCTTAGGACACAAGGAGGGAAGAACAATATCCTGATTAAGATGAAAAGCAGAGACCACCTTAGGAAGGAAATCTGGCTTGAAGCGGAAAACAACCTTGTCCTGATGCCTCGCAAAGTAAGGGGCCTTAATGGACAAGGCTGCCAACTACGAAACACGCCGAACAGAAGTGATGGCAACCAGAAAAACAACCTTCTGAGTAAGTGTAGAAAGTGCAATATCCTGCAAAGGTTCAAAAGGAGGACCCTGCAAGGCAGAAAGAACCAAATTCAAATCCCAAACTGGGAGCAAAGGCTTCCTAGGAGGCCGCACATGCATAACCCCCTGGAAAAAGGTCTAAACCAGAGAATGAAGAGCAAAAGACTTTTGAAAGAAAACCGCCAGGGCAGAAACCTGCCCTTTCAGCGTACTAAGCTGCAAACCTAGGTCCAGACCATGTTGCAGAAATTCCAAGACCCTAGGGATAGAAAATGCCCTGCAAGGCAAGGCCCTGGCCTCACACCAATCAATATAAGACCTCCAAATCCTATAGTAGATGGCAGAGGAAGACTTCATTCTAGCCCTAGTCTGAATGACAGCATCAGAAAGACCTTCTCCTTCAAGATGGAGGTTTCAGCAGCCACACCGTCAAAGCCAGCATTGGTAAATTGGGGTAGGGCAGAGGACCCTGAGTGAGTATATCCGGCAGAAGGGGCAGAACAAATTGATCCTCTGCCAACCTTACCACGTCTGCGAACCAAACCTGTCTTGGCCACCTTGGAGCCACCAGGATTGCTGACGCGCCCTCTAGGGCCAGCTTGCGCACCACTTTGTCCACCATGGGAAACGGAGGGAACAGGTATAGAAACCCCAGATCCCTCCAGTTCAGAGACATGGTATCCACTGCCAGAGCCAGCGGATCCCGCGAGAGAACAACAAATGCCGGAAGCTTGTGATTGTGACGAGAGGCAAAGAGGTCCACCTCCGGAGTCCCCCACCGGTGGCACAGCGACTGAAACACCTTGGGGCTGAGCGACCATTCCCCCCGGCGAGATGACCCTCTGCTCAGGGAGTCCGCCTCCGTGTTCTCCACTCCCGGAATGTACACTGCCGAGATGCATGGGACATTGCCCTCTGCCCAATCCAGGATCAAAGACACTTCCCTGAGGGCACGCCTGCTGCAAGTCCCTCCCTGGTGATTGATGTAGGCGACCGCCGTCCGATTGTCCGACCGAACTTGAACCGGTAGTCCCCGTAACTGATGAGTCAAGTGAGCCAGAACCAATCTGATGGCTCTCAACTCCAGAACATTGATGGGATCGTGAGCCTCCTGAGGCCCCCACAGTCCCTGAAACTGAAGATCCTTCCAAAATCCCCCCCAACCTGACAGGCTGGCATCCGTGGTGACCGTCTCCCAATGAGAGGTCAGAAAAGACCTGCCCCTCGTCCGATTGCTTGGTTTTAGCCACCACCAAAGGGAACGCCGCACCCGGGGAGACATCAGAAAGGACTGATCCAATGACAGCGGGGACCCGTCCCAGGCCGCCAAGAGATGGAGCTGGAGCATCCTTGTGTGAAACTGGGCAAAGGGAACCGCCTTGAACGATGCCAACATCAATCCCACCAGTCGCATCCCTAGCCGGATGGACGGGCGGGGGATGGATAGGAGACGCCGAGTCGGTTCCTGAATCAGAAGAACCTTGGCTCGGGGGAGGAACACCCTGGCCTGAGAAGTATCCAGATACATTCCCAGGAACTCCACCACCCTGGAGGGAGAGAGGCAGGACTTGGGATAGTTGATCACCCAACCGAAACTCTCCAGAGTGGACACCACGGTCCTGGTATCCAGCTGCGCCTGACTGAGGGAAGACGCCATGATGAGAAGATCATTCAGATAAGGCACAATGCGGATACCCCTGACTCTGAGGATGGCCATCACTCCTGCCAACACCTTGGTAAAAACCCTTGGAGCTGAGGTAAGGCCAAACGGAAGAGCCACAAACTGAAAATGACGATTTTCCACGACAAACCTGAGAAATCTCTGGTGTGCCGGAAATATTGGAATATGCAGGTAAGCATCCTTGATGTCTATGGACGTCATGAAGTCCCCCTGACGAAGTGAGTGGATGGCTGAGCGCAGAGTTTCCATACAGAACTTCCGGGGACGAACGGACCTGTTGAGCAACTTCAGATCCAAAATGGGACGAACGGATCCGTCCTTCTTGGGCACCGTGAACAAATTAGAATAGAAGCCCAGGCCCCGGTCTGAGGGAGGCACCGGACAGATGACAGCCATGTCCAAGAGACTTGCTACTGCCGCCCGAAGCCCCTGGGCGGCCAGAGGATCTGACGGCACCCGAGAACTGAAGAATCTGGGAGGGGGCCGGAACTCGAACTCCAGCTTGTAACCGGAAGACACCACTTCCTGAATCCACCTGTCCGAGACCTCTTGGACCCAGACCCGGGAGAAGAGTTGCAGCTGTCCCCCCACCCGCAAGGGCAGCGGCTCTAGGCTTGGAGCCCCAACTGTGTCCTGGACTGCCCGACCCCTGCCCCTAGGCCAGGAATCACCTCTGGACGAGGGGAAAGCCGAACCCCTGCCAACTCTAGCCCCACGAAAGGACTGAGAGAAGGAAGCCGGCCCCCGAAAGGGGGGACGCTGCTTCTTATGCTGAGGTAACTTACCTCCCTTTGCCACCTAATCCAATCTCTCTCCAAAGAGCCGCAACCCCACAAAGGGAAGGGCCATAAGCGACTTTTTGGACACAAAATCAGCCGCCCACAGTGTCCCGAGGGAATTATGCAGTAATGCAACCCGGGATGCCCCTTTAAGTCCCGAGTGGGAGGAATTTTAAGCCAACTAAATTTAACACACAACCTTGTAAAACTTGGAAAAAGTATGAACAGAAGACCAAGTAGCAGCCTTACAAATTTGTTCAACAGAAGCCTGGTGCTGAAAAGCCCAGGATGCACCCACAGCACGAGTAGAGTGCGCAGTGACCCTAAAAGGGGGAGTCCTCCCCTTAGCAGAATAGGCCCCAACAATGGCCTAACGAATCCATTTGCTAATAGTAGACTTAGCAGGTGCCAAACCTTTCCTGGGCCTGCAGGGCACCACGAAAAATGCGTCCGTCTTGCGGAAGAAGTAGTCACCAAATAGTACTTCACACAGCGGACAACGTCCAAATTGTGCAAAACCCTCTCCTTGTCATTGTTAGGCTTAGGACACAAGGAAGGGAGAACAATATCCTGATTGAGGTAGAAAGCAGACACCACCTTAGGAAGGAAATCCGGTTAAAAACGAAACACCACCTTATCCCGGTGTCTCTCAAAGTAAGGGGCCTGAATCGACAGAGCCGCGAACTCAGAGGCACGCCGAACCGAGGTAATCGCCACCAAGAAGGCAACCTTCTGCGTGAGAACCGAAAGAGCAATATCATGTAGCGGCTCAAAAGGAGGACCCTGCAGAACCGAAAGAACTAAATTCAAATCCCAAACAGAAACTACAGCTTTTCGAGGGGGCCGCACATGCGCCACCCCTTGGAAAAAAGTCTTAACCAGCGGGTGTAAGGCAAAAGACCTCTGGAAGAAAACCGACAGAGCAGAAACCTGTCCTTTTAAAGTACTAAGCTGGAACCCCAGGTCCAGATTCTGCTGAAGAAACTCCAAAATCCTAGGTACAGAAAAAACCCTGCAAGGCAAGGCCCTAGCCTCACACCAATCAATATAGGACCTCCAAGTCCTATAGTAAATGCCAGAAGAGGACCGCTACCATTTGTAAATTGGGGTAAAGTAGATGACCCTGGGATAGCAGGTCCGGTATCAAGGGAAGCCGGCACTGGTCTACGGCCATCCTTACGACGTCTGCATAGCAAACTACCCTGCTCAGCATCGAGACAGGTGGAAACAGGTACAGAAAACCCAGGTCCTTCCACGCCAGAAGGCCAGGGGATCCCGGGAAAGAGACACAAACGCCGGAAGCTTGTGATTGTGCCTCGAGGCAAAGAGATCCACCTCCGGAGTCCCCCACTTGCGGCAAAGATCCGAAAGACCTCGGGGTTGAGAGACCACTCTCCGTGGCGAGAGGACCCCCTGCTCAGGGAATCAGCCTCCATATTCTCCACCCTCCGGAATGTAGACTGCCGAAAGGCAAGGAACATTGCTCTCCGCCCATTGCAGGATCAGAGAGACTTCCCTGAGGGCACTCCTGCTGCGAGTCCCTCCTTGGTGATTTATGTAGGGAACTGCCGTTCGGTTGTCCGAACGCACCTGAACCGGAAGACCCCGTAACTGTGGGGTTAACCGAGCTAGAACCAGACGAATGGCTCGGAGCTCCAATACATTGATGGGGGTGTGAGCCTCCTGGGGACCCCACACCCCGCTGAACTGATGACTCTTCCAATAACCTCCCCAGCCCGACAGGCTGGCATCCGTGGCAACCGTCTCCCAACAAGGGACCAGAAAGGATCTGCCCTTCACCAGATTGCTCGAGTCCAGCCACCACGAAACGACTGCCGAACCCTGGGAGACATCCTGAAAGGTTGATCCAAAGATGGTGGCCTCTTGTCCCAATACATAAATAGGAGAAGTGGAAGAGATCTCATGTGAAATTGTGCAAACGGCACCGCCGCGAAGGAGGACACCATCAGGCCCACCAGTTTCATCCCCTGTCAGATAGAGGGACAAGGGCTGGCCAGAAGGAGTCGGATCAGGTCCTGAATCCCCTGCACCTTGGTCTGGGGCAGAAACACTCTGGCCCGACTGGTATCCAGATTCATGCCCAGAAATGAAATCACTCGAGACGGGGAGAGAGAAGACTTGGTGCGGTTGATCACCCAGCCGAATCTCTCCAGGGTCGACACCACCTGGAGGGTGTGCAGTTCTGCCTGCTGAAGGGAAGAAGCAGAGATCAACAGATCGTCCAGATAAGGAACAATGCGAATGCCCTGAGATCTGAGCAGAGCCATTACGCCCGCCAAAACCTTGGTGAAGACCCTTGCCGAGGTCAGACTGAAGGGAAGAGCTACGAATTGATAATGTTGATCCCCCACCGCAAACCGGAGGAATCTCTGATGTGCCTGAAAAATCGGAACATGCAGATACGCATCCTTGATGTCTATGGATGTCATGAAATCCCCTTGGCGAAGGGAATTGATAGCCGAGCGCAGAGTCTCCATGCGGAACTTTTTGGCTCTGATAAACCTGTTGAGAACCTTGAGATCTAGAATGGGTCTCACCGAACCCTCCATTTTGGGAACCGTGAAAAGGCTGGAGTAGTAACCCTTGCCTCTTTCCAGCGGAGGCACCGGGCATACAACCCCCATTTCCAGAAGGCTTTTCACTGCCAACAGGAGCACCTGCGCAGCCTGAGGGTCCGAGGGCACCCGAGACCTCAAGAATCTTGGGGGGGCCAGTACTCTAACTCCAGCTTGTACCCGGAGGAGACCACTTCCAAAATCCAATTGTCTGTGACCTCCCGGGCCCAGACCTGGGAGAAGAGCCGCAGCCGCCCCCCCACCCTTACGGGTGAGGGCGCCCCTTCATTGCTGAGCCGGTTTAATGGCAGGCTTGGGCTTGGAACCCCAGGCAGCCGCGGGACGAGCCCGACCTCTGCCTCTGTTCCAGGACGAGCCCCTGACACCTGAGAAGGCCAGACCCCTAGACGATCTGGCCCCTCGAAAGGAAGGAGTGAACGAGCCCGCCCCCCGAAACAGTGGACAGCGTCCAATTTATCTCCAAACAGCCGCGCCCCCAAGAAGTGGAGAGCTGTGAGTGACTTCTTGGCTCCAACGTCCGCTGTCCACTGACGGAGCCAGTCCAGTCTGCGCATGGCCACCAGCAAGGCTGACATCCTACTACACACGACAATGGAGTCTTCCATCGCAGCCATGACAAAATCCATGAACACCTCGCATTCTTAAGTACAGCAAACTCAGAGCTAGCTGGATCCAGCTGAGCGTTATTCAGCCAGTCCCTGATAAGAGACCTGGTAGCAAGCGACACCATGGCAAATGCACTAACCTGTGGCAGGGCCGAGCCCACGTTGGCAAATGCGTGGCACGCCATCTGATCCAGGCGCTTGTCCTCGCCATCCTTAAGTGAAGAGGCCTCAGGGGTGTTCAGTACAGAAGAGTTGGTCAAACCTAACACAGGCGCGTCGACCTCGGGAGGAGAAGACCAGCGCTTGACCGCCTCCACCGGAAAAGGATACTTCTTATCCCATCCCTGAGGCACACCAGGAAGCCGACTGGGCCTCTCCCATTCTCTAAGGATCAGCGCATCAAAATGACCCTGGGTAGGGAATTCCAGACGGGGCTTGTGGTCCCAAAAAAATTCCCCCTTCTTAAGAGGGGGCGCCTCAGGTGGGTCAATATCCAACACCTCCAATAAATGTGTCAAAACAGTGGCCGTATCAACGGCATCCCCCAGCGCCTGCCCGGCATTGGAATTCCCAGGCTGACCATAGTCCGCCTCTGAATCCTGATACAATTCCCCCTCCTCAAGCGGGGAATAATCGGACAATTCGGCGGAATCATCGCCAGTGTCCCACAAGGGCTGGGCCGACGACAACTGTCTCTTTTTAGCCTGGGGCTTCTTGCCCACCGTGCTGGCAATCATTTTCTCTATGCTGGCCAACTTAGCCCAAACATGAGAAAGTGACTCCCCACTAGCACCAATGTCACTAGGGGTACGGATCAGGTGGGGAGGGGAAGGCGATGAAGCGGGAAGAGCCGACCCCGAAGGCTGGGTACCAGACTGCCGCGTTATGGCCTTTTGTGCACATGGTATACAGATCAGCACATTCTCCCCATAGTAGCATAGTAAGGGATGCCATAGCATAGATATTACAGTCACACAGCCGAAATACTCATATACAGACATATGACTGCGTATATATATATATATATATATATATATATATATATATATACAATTTTCACCCATGCATAGCAATTAAAAAGGCATATAGGCACACACACCATTATACTTATATATATATATATATATATATATATATACCGAACTAAGAATATATCCAATAAACATATATGCCCCCGAGGTATGTAGCCTGCGGGCACAATAACGCCCGGCGACATGTACCACAAATATATTATAAGATTATCAGCTAAAGGAGCCCGTATGGGGCACTCACGAGAAGATGGCGTCCACAGGAGGAGAGGGAGAGGGGGGCGGGCCAGCGCGGAGCGCGCCAGCACATGGCCCCGCCCCCCCTCCGACGCGGGATTCCCTCCCAAGCCGCGCTTCCAGCCGATAGGGCTGGAGCCCGCCGACGACACCGAGGGGGGCGGGCCGACGCGCTCCGCCGAGGAAGGCAGAAGGTCGCGCTCCCCGGCCAATATGGCCGCAGAGCCGACCAGTAGAGAACCGGCCTGACGCCGCAAGAGAGCGTGCGCGCGGGCCGAACGTAAGAGCACTCACACACACATACACCTGTAAAGTGAACAAACATACACACACACTGCAAATAAAGGCCAGGGATGCAGCCCCCCCCCCGGAGGAGAGTAAGGGACCCGGAAGGGGGAGTGGGAACCCTGCCATAATAAGGCCATAGGCATGTAGGGAAGGGGCATCCCACACCAGGATCACCAAAAACCTGGATCACCGCCTACCCAGTGGTGGGGTCTCACGGTGGAGCAGCGCTCCTACAGCACCCAGAGGGTGCTCCTATCTTTACCAAGGACCCGCAGCCGAGGCTGGGAGGCTCAATACAGGGACAATTTAGGAGGGTCCTGGCAGCAATAGGGTCAAAAAAGGGGGCCGGGCGCCAGCCCGGCTTACCTGCAAGTAAAAGAAGCTTCATCTTCTGTCTTGCTCGCTCCCTGCAGAGAAGACAACTGGGGAATTGGTGGGAGGTCCCAGGTAGTTATGGACCGGGAGGGGCTTCTTTTTTGCATTCATCTCTGCAGAAGTTCGCCCTCTACTGGAGAATAACCCAACTGTCAAGACATATTGAAGCGGAGTGTATGTCACACTTGGAATAACACATTAAACTTGTGAAATATATTTGACCAAAGCCCCCGCCAATACTTCTTTATTATGGTGTAGAACTAGAAATAGATATATAGATATTATCACATTTCAAATTGTCTTGAAAGAATTTTTTTTTGCTGTTCATCCCTGTAAGATGGCAGGCGATCAGTCATTGCATAGGCATGGCAATGACATGGCACAACAATGGCAGTGAATGAAGGAGGTGACGCTTTGAAGCTAAAACAGGCGCCATTATCTGGGATTAGAGCCACTAGTGCAGCAGAAGTGAAAATTGGCAAAGGGTTCTCTTCATAGGGGAGCAATTCAGGGGATGCTAGTTAAAAATGTGGGTTTTGGTCCGCTTTAATTTGCAGAGTAAAGAGAACTAGTGGCCTTCACGAGTAAAGTCATTTGGGATGCTCTGCCACTCATCTTTAAGAGCAAGGCTGAGATCGGACACAGCTACTAACCATTTTCACATTCTCTCTTTGTCGTATGCTAATAAGAATCCCCACCTGACTGCTGGCGGTCAGTGGGGTTTGAGGGGGAGAAATGTGGTGGATATGTGGGGTTCAAAACTGCCAACCAGGGAACGTAGTGGCTCTGCCCGCTCTTAGGTTTGCTGATAATGTACAAACAGTATCCCACAAATCTAACCAGGACCTGGAGCTACATTAGTGACACACACACACCCTCCAGCAGGTGCTTGTTTAGTGACAAGCAGGCCTTCCCCACATTTGAATGTATAATGAGGCTAATGAATGCTCTTTTGATTAGTCGTTAATGAGATGCGCGATGGGACGCATCGCCTCTGATTTTGCCCCATTTCCTGCAGCAGGGAGATGAAATGAAATAGAACTAGACATACTCATACTTACCAGATTGGCAATAATGTAATGATAACCTTTCACGTGTTTTCCAACACTCACAATCTACAAAGAGGAAAAAGCAGAGAAAATATTTTTGAAAATTAGAATTAAACAGAAATGTAATAGTAATGTTTACAGGAAATACAAACTAAAACAAGTGATAACAATGAACATATAAGCTGTATATTAGCATTACTATATATAGCAGGTAATTCCTGGCATATTCCCCTACTGACATTTTCCAAAACAAACACATATATTATTGTTTATTTGCCAACATCTACAACTTCGACTAAGTCATGGCAGCAGCTTTTAAGTTAACCAAAACCCACGCTGAATCTTATAGATTCACGGACCAATCGTTTGCCCCCCCGGGGCATCCAAAATCAGAATGCCCCACTGTGTGAAATCCCCCAGGGTCACCCCATTCAATTACCTTGTTTCCCGGTCCAACAGCGCATGTGCGAGTCGCATCCCCGCTATCTCTCTAGCAGATTTTCACTGCTGCATATATAGAGACTATAGGGTCGATTCAAAGAAACATGTAACAGCTTTGATTTTGGTGCCGATCATCCTATTTTTCCCGTACGCTCGTGCGTTCGTATGAACTTGCGAATGATTCTATAAGCTAATACGTTTCTATCCTAAAATGTACGTCCGTTCGTATGGCAGTTCGCGAATCAGACCTATGTCAGTTTCCATCCTGAATTTTCCGTTTCATTTCTCAGGTTGCAACATTGGTTTTGCCCTTTTTCCTTTTTTGTCTGGACGTAAATCCTTCTGATCTTGCGGCTGCGCACTACAAACTTACCTCATTAAAGTGCATTCTAAATATTTGGTCTTTTATTTTCCTTTATTTCATTCATTTTGTAGTAACCAACCATTAATGAATGCATTTGCATAAGTAAATCTTACTTTGTTTAATTTTTAGTTAACTTGCATTTTTTACTTGTGGATTTAATTTTAATATTTTGGCTTAAAATGGTACAACTTCAAATTTTTTGTGTGGTTACCCACACCCTCTACATACAGATTGCTCTCAAAAATTATAAAACACCCAGCAAATTCTGCATGTTATGAGCCTAGAAACAGCCAAGATGGCGGCTCAGGTATTATCGGGCAGCCTGCAAACAGAAAGGGCCTTGTGACTGTGTTGCTCTGCATTCTTTGATTTCTGACCTTTCCGTGCCCCCAGCTCTGCTGTGTCTGTGCAAAATACAGCAGTAACCCACATCCTGCACTTTATCCCGCTCTCCTCTCCTCAGTAAGTGTGATGCATCTGACCAAAGATGTGCTTAAATAATTAAACAAAGCAAAGGTAAACAACTACACCAATAAATGCAATCTAAAAATATTATTCTAGTACATCAATTTAAAAATAAATAACAAAGGACATAAGTTTCTTTAATTAACGCAAATATATTGCAAAATAAAGGTTTACATGCAAAGGACTAATTAAGGTCCACATTAAAATGCTTTTATAAGGCATACATGAATCAGGTATGCATTGCCATACAATTTATGGCCTCGGCCATGCTGATACATGCAGTTCATTGGAGCTCAAGACGCGCAGACTCCTCCACATAGCCAAAAAACCTGTTCAAGAACAGCAATCCGACTGCTAAAAGGTGTCGCCAGTGGCTTTCTTTTAAAACGTATTTAGAGGTTTGAAAACTGTTCTCTGAATCACACCTAAACACATTCCCCTCGATTCAAAGAGCAAAAGTTAATTGATTTCGGATCGAGAATCGTAAGTTTGGGTGGGTGTCATTTTTTCCTGTTTTTTTGGCCATTTCCGACTCGCACGAGCCTACGTTCGAATGCGTATATGCTCTTACGATCATCGCAAGTTCGTTCCTAAATTTTAGGATCAAAACGTAAAACTTAGGATCAAATCCTAAAACTTAGGATCAAAACGTAAAACTTAGGATAATTGGATGTGTTTAGGTGTGATTCAGAGAACAGTTTTCCAACCTCTAAATACGTTTTAAAAGAAAGCCACTGCCGACACCTTTTAGCAGTCGGATTGCTGTTCTTGAACAGGTTTTTTGGCTATGTGGAGGAGTCTGCGCGTCTTGAGCTCCAATGAACTGCATGTATCAGCATGGCCGAGGCCATAAATTGTATTGCAATGCATACCTGATTCATGTATGCCTTATAAAAGCATTTTAATGTGGACCTTAATTAGTCCTTTGCATGTAAACCTTTATTTGGCAATATATTTGCGTTAATTAAAGAAACTTATGTCCTTTGTTATTTATTTTTAAATTGATGTACTAGAATAATATTTTAGATTGCATTTATTGGTGTAGTTGTTTACCTTTGCTTTGTTTAATTATTTAAGCACATCTTTGGTCAGATGCATCACACTTACTGAGGAGAGGAGAGCGGGATAAAGTGCAGGATGTGGGTTACTGCTGTATTTTGCACAGACACAGCAGAGCTGGGGGCACGGAAAGGTCAGAAATCAAAGAATCCAGAGCAACACAGTCACAAGGCCCTTTCTGTTTGCAGGCTGCCCGATAATACCTGAGCCGCCATCTTGCCTGTTTCTAGGCTCATAACATGCAGAAGTTGCTGGGTGTTTTTTAATATTTGAGAGCAATCTGTATGTAGAGGGTGTGGGTAACCACACCAAAAATTTAAAGTTGTACCATTTGAAGCCAAAATATTAAAATTAAATCCACAAGTAAAAAATGCAAGTTAAGTAAAAATTAAACAAAGTAAGATTTACTTATGCAAATGCATTCATTAATGGTTGGTTACTACAAAATGAATGAAATAAAGAAAAATAAAAGACCAAATATTTAGAATGCACTTTAATGAGGTAAGTTTGTAGTGCGGAGCCGCAAGATCAGAAGGATTTACGTCCAGACAAAAAAGGAAAAAGGGCAAAACCAATGTTGCAACCTGAGAAATGAAACGGAAAAATCAGGATGGAAACTGACATAGGTCTGATTCCCGAACTGCCATACGAACGGACGTACATTTTAGGATAGAAACGTATTTGCTTATAGAATCACTCGCAAGTTCATACGAACGCACGAGCGGACGTGAAAAATAGGATGATCGGCACCAAAATCCAAGCTGTTACATGTTTCTTTGAATCGACCCTATTGGATTATCCTAAGTTTTACGTTTTGATCCTAAGTTTTAGGATTTGATCCTAAGTTTTAGGATTTGATCCTAAGTTTTAGGATTTGATCCTAAGTTTTAGGATTTGATCCTAAGTTTTACGTTTTGATCCTAAAATTTAGGAACGAACTTCCGATGATCGTAAGAGCATATACGCATTCGTACGTAGGCTCGTGCGAGTCGGAAATGGCCAAAAAAACAGGAAAAAATGACTAACACCCACCCAAACATACGATTCTCGATCCGAAATCAATTAACTTTTGCTCTTTGAATCGAGGGGTATACGTCCACCACAGTGTAAGATACCTATTTTGGACTATCCTGGGTTTCGGTCCTTTCCCTGGGGGCACAGCGATCGGGGGTGCTCCGCTATGTGAAACCCCCCAGGATGACTGAACGGACATACTTCTTCCCGTTCCCCCACTAAGAGCAACGGCCCAGATGGCCGCATCTTTCGCCTCCCTTTAACAGGGAGCGTGCCCACGCTGGCCATTCACAAATGCATAGCTTTGGGTAATGGTGTGGGCCACAATGTAGGTCTTTGGGGAGCCACCTTGAGACAGCACTGCTCACACAGGCACACACACAATTCTGGGATTTATCAGCATCTTATTAGCTGAAACACCATGAGAGACAGTTTTAGTCATTAAGATAAAAGACTGATATCTGTAGGCGACATTTAAAGTTACGCTGTTTTCAAGCCTGTGCGGCAGAGCTAATGAATAAGTTCTGCTTCCCAAATTCAAATCAAAATTTTGTGCGGCACAAGGCTGCTATTTTATGCCTCAAGTCGCATACTGTGAAGGTTGATTAATTCATACTATGTGCGTGCTGAGCGGCATCCATTTCCACGAAGAGGAAACGCGCAGGCACCCTGGGATACATTCATTTGTGCTGCATCAATCAGCGGCGGAAAATAATGACTCAAGTTTTCTTTTGCCGCTGTAAACATATATTAGCTGGTGTGAGACACACAACACATCTATAGACAGATATTGCGAGATGTCATGGGGATGGCTCTATAGAACGACATTTCCTAGAATCCCATATGCAAATGCTGCTAGAATTATCACCTTATACTGGTGAGGTCAACAGCCGGCATATTGATGGATATACAGTATATATATAATAATAACAAAAGTATTTCTAAAAAGGCCCTAATTCAACCATGGCATTGTATAAATGTAGGAATAAAGCAAGGAAACTGCACTTATGGTTTATTTTCTTGAAGACATTTCGCTAGTCATTTAAATGGCTTTTTAAATTAAGAATGACTTGTACAGGATTCTAGCCGCAACATGCTCTAACCCATACGATTTGTCTGCAATAAACAGTATGGAATCGAGGTGTTGATTGCATTAGCATGACTGGAGCTATGATGTGTCATTACACTGCCCTGGCAAGGATCTGAAGGACACAGGACATGAACTCAATGACAGGCAGGTTCACATTTGGATACATAGAAAGATTGGTGCAAAAAAATGTGTGAAAGAAGCCATTTATTGTTAAAACAGCCACCTATATGCGGTGGGGGTGCAACACTTATTGTCTGCCACATACAATTCTGTCTGCCAAGACAGCTTAAAGGACCACTCCAGCCCCTTTGTAAAAAACACAAACATAACATGTAAACGGACGCACGGTAACAAGAATGATGCGGAAAGCGCTGGCTCCCATTGGTCAATCAAATATGTACCGGTAGAGGCACTCTTACCAAGTATTATGTCCATGTGCAATGGCTAGCGGTGGCACCGCTTATCCATGAAGTGACAGAAAAGCCAGCACTCCGTAGTTCATGAAAGCTTGTATTATGCAAAAGTCCATTCAATAAATACAAACCCATAAGTTGGAAAGCGCCGTTGCTTGTCAGTAAGTCCAACATTTCGGGGTTTTAATGGCACTTCATCAGAGACCAACACAGCAAGACAACATAGCAACAAAATGTTTTGGGGCTTTAGTGCCCCTTCATCAGGGAACCACACACACACACAAGATAGCAACAAACAAGCAGCATGTACAGCTCATAAGAGTTTAAATGGTCAAAGGTAAACCAGAAATGACATTATCAGTGACGTTATCAGTGATTTCAGAGGGTCACTAAACATTTACTCATAATGTCAGTAATATACAAACACAGTCAAACAGTAGAAAAATATGTGGGTAATAAATGTATGTTTTCCTGTCCCCCCTCAGCATCGCTCTGGTGGATAGCCACTGAGTGGAGCTTCTCTCACTTGCTACGCAGCCTGCTCCACTGTCCCTCCGCCTGCGTCTGGGGAAGGCATCTCCTTCAGGAGAGCACGGGGGTTTGCCCGGCAACTGATGATGAAACGGCCTTAGGGAGCCAATGACCGGTCACAGACCTCACCGTGTCTGCAGCAGCCATTCTGCACAGCACAGGCTGCGGGCCTGGGCAGTGGCCGGATCATGTCACTAGTGGTCTCTAACTGGTCAGACGGGACTTCAAGAAAATGGCAGCGGGCGATCGGTGTGGCAATGCTGACTTCGCTGCTGGATTCTGGGGGAAGGTGTTTTTTTCTTCTTCTTTTATTATACACACTGTATCGCTAATAGGAGGGGGCAGGGCAGGGGGTATATTATTTTTTTACAAAGGTCCAGGGGTGGCCATGCTAATGCCAACAATGGAAAACAGACGATGTGAATAGGGGCTACTACTTATTGCTGCTAGATTACCAACCATTCTAAACTGAGAAAACCAGTCACATGACTAGTGGAAGTAAAACAGCTCCCCAGTGCAGTTGCCTTATTTTACTATTAAGGATCATAAAGTTAGAAATCTCACTAGCAAATTTATACTAGTGGACTAACTCTCCAAACCTGCGTCCAATAAAACAAGCCTCTTCTGTCTTAAAAGGCTCTCAGCAAAAAAAAGAAAAAAGTTGTCAATTTCCATTTCGCTTGGGTCTCTTGGGTACTGCGTCTTGAAGTTTTTTAGTGGCCCAGTCTGTACCTGAACTTGACAGCCATTTGGTTTGAACCAGTCTGTACCTGAATATGCCACTGCCAGAACTTTTTGGTTTACATGACTGCTCTGAATACTGGGATTATAACCTTGATCGCTCTTGGGTTGTCTGGTAGAATAGGACTTTGTGCTAGTATAACATGTCTCTGGCTACCCTCTCAGTGGAGTTACCACTCCTAACAAACCAACTGCTTCACGATCCTGCTTCCACTTCTACCAGAGATCCAGCATGTCCTGTAGGAGCACCTGAAGCTCTAGCTCAAGCAACTACATTCACCAAGATGAAGGGCATGACAAAGCCGGGATCGGGCAGATTCCCTTTTCAGTGCCAATGTATATGAATATTTGGGCTGTTTAGAGTTATGTATGACTCCAATCCACTAGGGTGGAGTGACTACGAAAGCAGCTGCAGTGAGACACATGAAGGAGCTAACCCTTTTAAGGTATTATTCTGGATTAAGTTACACAACATATTAAGTATTTCCCGAAGAATACAGACATGCTCATTTCAGTATGGAGTGACCATGAAGCCCCCTGTGCTTTTAGCTCTCATTTCCAAGCAAGCATGCAGTAATAAAAAGATAACTACACAAATAACACTAGGCTGTGAAAAGGAACAAATGTGATTTTTCCACATTCTGATCCTGTTAAAATTTAAAAGCTTCACCAACCTATAAACTCTACATTATTTAATGACATTACAGACCTACCTACTAAAAGGTGGTCAATACTTACTATTTCCATGTAGTCAAGCTCCTCTCAAAATAGCCTGTCCATCAGGGATTAATGCCTGCTTGGTGGTATTGCCAGTAGTACAACACCCAGCCACTCAACCAATGGAGTGTGTCTGCTAGGCCTGCCCAGAGGGAACAAAATGGAATGTGCTGGCTGATGATGTCACCAGACACATGTCAAACTAGACTTGTGCATCAGTGACACACTGTAGGACATAGGTGCCTAACCTTCATGTGGATTTTCAAATAGCGGCTCCTGCTGAGCTCCACCCCAAAGTGCTTCTCAGCCAACAAGTGCACTCTATTGCTGCTACTATAGCATTGGAGTGGTAGGTCACGGGGAGCGGTGCTATAGGAAATTCTATAGTACGACTTCAGCAAGGAGACAAGAACAGCTGTCACTAGTCAATCACAAGTGCATATACTTATGTAATGCTGATGTTTAGAAATGTAAAATGCATTATGTCATATATACTTGTAAAAAGGTTTGTATTGTGATTGGATAACAACATATGCATTTCCTGATATGGGATTGTAAGACAACCCTCTGCTTGACTATAAAATAAAGGTTCAAGGCTCTGGGGCAAGACAGGTGCCCTTGAGAAGTATGGTAACGTGTGTGTCTGTGTTCTGAAATGACATAATTAAGATGACATGGCCAATTTCCCCGACAAATGTGATAAAACTGAAGCTCTAGTGTTGTAGGGGCATACAATGTGGAAGGTGTGGGTATGCCCTCCCACAGCCATCATACCAAAGAGACAGCTTTTTAGTGGCAGAATATTAAACGGGATGGGGGGGGGGGGGGTCAGTGTGGTCATGTGAGGTAGAAGAGGTTGCTCTGGGTGAGATGGGCTGTGTTCTGGGCGACATGCCCACCCTCTTCATTCTTGTCTGCCTCCATCAATCAATATCATAGCACAAAAAAGAGCTGAGTTAATGTGTCAGAAGTCTGTACTAGCAAATTCACAGTATTAAATAAAAATAAAGTGTGCCAATTACAGCCAATGTCCTGCGAGGTTCATAAACTGCTAACAAGCTGACCTTTTTTTAGCTGTATTCTCGGGGCATCCAACTTTAAAATAAAACCAAAGAGTTTACAATCTATAAAAATTTCACATCTGCTCCACTCTCTATGATATATTATCTGACACATTTGCTAATAATGCTGAATATTGTAAGAGCTTCCCAAACAGAATGCATCGAGATGATGCTCAGAATATCATCAAAGCTTCATAAAACACCCCATAGATTTTCAAGCTGTGCCAGCAAGATAATAGGACTCTTTAGAGGATACATCGTATAAAGTGTTTATTACAAGGCTCTGCTTTCTGCCTTCCAGCCCTGATCTAATGCCAAAAGTCACTGGCTCAAAGCCCACCCACAGCCAGATAGAAGAGAGACTGGCTGGAGTCACATTGGGGTTCTTTTCTGCTGTGACCTCAAGGCAAAAACCTCACAGAAAAACTCCGTCCCATTCGAAAGTAATCTGGGATGTGAGAATTCTCAAATGATTCAGGAGACATATGAAAGACAAAGGGGTTGACTCAGCACCGTGTGTTTTTTTTTTGTTTTTTTACACATTTTATGAGAGAAAAAGCTTTTTGTCAAGATTTTTTTTGCCTTTTTTGGGGGAATTCAGGACCATTTTTAGCTGTGCAATTTGTTTAAAAACCAGCACAGCTAAATATGATGCTTTGAGAGCATTGAGGAAAATAATAATAAAGAAGGGTTTTCTCTCAAAAGTGAGAAAAATGCAATTCTGTGATTCTTACCTGTAGAATTGTTTTCTCTCCTCTTCCACTCCTGGCCGTCACAAATCAGATATGAATGGGTTAACTATCCACCAAGGGGTGGGTATGCAAGATAAAAAGATGTGGCCCCTCCCTGTCTACATATACCCCCAGCTGCCTTCCCATATCCAGTAATTTATAAAGCAGTAGGATGCAGCCTCCCGGGAGGAAGGAAGTTCATAAAGAAAATTACCCTTGTTTAATTAGGAAGAACCTTCTTTATTATAACAATATATATGCTCTCAGAAGGCTTGGGGGGGACAGGTTTGTTGCACCAAAAGGGGTTGGACTTACTCTGGGACCCAGAAGTCCTCCTGACATCCAGAATAGGATGCACCCCTGCGTCCACGAAGAGTCCGGAAACTTGATCTTCGAAAGGAAGTATTAGGCTTCCTTTTCTGGGGTAGGCAAATAGATTTACCACTTTAGCCATAAAGAGGGAAGCTGGGAAACTAGCAAGGCAGACCTCTGGCATTAAGCCTTACAATATCATCCATTGCAGAAATAATATATCTGAACACTTCCAAACTAGGCTGTAATAGCTGATCGTCAGCCGAGAACTCGGCCATGTCCTGCTTAGTCCAGACCTTACATGCCACGGCTGCCACAGAGACCACACATGCAGGGCAGAACCCACAATGGAAAAGGCATGCCAAGAAGACTGGTCCAATCATTTATCAACTGGATCCTTAAGGGGAGCACCATCAAAGGTAGGAATGACTGTCTGTCCGGACAATCACAAAACTAGGACATCTACCTTCGGAAGCAAAGACCATAATTGAATTAAATCAGTAGGGACAGGATACTTGGTATCCAGTATCCTAGGTATAGAAGGAAGCTTGTCTGGCTTCTCCCATTACTTAAAAATAAGATCCTGAAAATGCGGAAGAAGTTCTCTGCTTCTTTGTTTTGTAGGAATCTTCCCGTGACTTCTTAGGAAGGATCAAGGTGGAGATATCCAGGGTACCTAAGATGGAGGACATAAGCTTATCCATATGTTCCTTAATCAGTTGTGAGGTTCGATCCTCTAAGCCATCGGAGTCATAAGCCTTGATTCTGTGCCTCTTTCACATGCACTTTCGCATGTGTCTGTGTAATTTTTGTGAGTTTGTACATGATTTTTCGGTTTGTACGTCACTTTTTTCATGCGTATATGCGTTTACACTAACGCGTGTACGCGCTTTCGATAAGCGTATGTTTATCGGCAATTTGCAGTTATATCGGCCATTGCCGTTATATCGACCAACTTACGTGAGTGGTATGGGCTGGTGCCTGATTCTGAGCCTTGATTGCCGATGACCAGCCGCTCAATAAAACGGGTTTACCTTCGGGGTCATTTTGTAGGTAAAAGCAAGCTGTTAACCTTGTCTCAACATATGGATGTTCTTTCCCTCTGATGACATGATATATAATGTAGCTAAGAAGTAGACCCTCAGACTCTATAACAGGGCCCATCGAAAGACCAGGGCCTTTGGCCTGCTTAATACCAGGTTTAGATGCCTGGGCCATACCGGGGGTGCCCTGCAGTATGACCCCAACAAGGTGATCAAGATCATAATGGCTTGCTGTGTCCTACATAACTTAGCATTAATGCAGCAGGTCCCCCGGTATGTTGACGAGTCACCTTCTCCAGCCACCACGGACATTCCGGACGAATTATATGAGGGCACCCAGAGTGCTTCTGAGCAAGCAGTCCGGGATCATTTGATTTCTACTTTTTTTTAAATAATTTTTTTTGTGCCAAATGTTGGTTGTTTTTCTTTTTGGTACCCAAATGTTTTTTTTAACCCAAATGTTGTTTTTTTTTTTTCTCAACCCAAATGTTGGGTTTTTTTTAACCCAAATGTTGGGTTTTTTTTTAACCCAAATTTTTTTTTTTTAACCAAATGGGGTTTTTTTTAAATGTTTTATTTATTTATTTTTTTTTTTAGAAAAAATTTTACATTCTTTGGGGGTGTCCTTGATATATTATTGATTTGTGAGGGAACAAAGATATTTGATGTATACTTTCATTAGCTTATCTGTACATACTAATTAATCCAAAAACACTTTTGTACAGATTTGAGTGTAAAGCATTTTTTGTGCAAATATTTGATCTCACAACAATCTTATTTTGCTAATAACAGATTTGAAATGGCTACAAATCACACAGAATAAACTCATGAACCAAATTGACGCGTCAATATAGAAATTAGGTGGGGAAGGACACTCGCAGCCTACAAGGGCATCCAGTAGGCAAAGTAAGGATCCATTGGGCCACACTCCTGCCCCCTCTACATTTGCCACAGGCTTGATGTCCAAGGAGACTTCCTCAAGGCACAATGCTCCCAGTCCCACAACATCCTGACCCATAGGGAGCAGTAGTATTAAGGTCAAGGGGAACATTAGTGCAGGAATCCCTAGGCCCACAACAACACCCTCTCCAGCTTGTGGCCTATTTAAGCATTACAATGTAGCCAGCCCTAAGTCACCGTGCAGGTCAACGGCTGTTATAGGGCCAGCCAGCTTATCACACCAAGCCCCCAAGCAAGTCCAACACAATACTTTCACAGCCCAAGTTGGAGCTATTATTGGGGTGTTAGTCACCCAAGAATGTCACCAACTATTCTACCCACCCCGGATTATGCAGGCAGGATCTCATTAGGCCGAACCCTGCTGCGTGGGAGCTTGAGCGGCCACTTTACTGAGCCACAAACTATGGCATTGGCAAGTGTTTTTTTTAACACTATCCTGCTCTGTATGGGCGAAAATCTAAAGCCACCAGCCAAAGCACAAATGCACAAATATGTGTGTAGATCACCAGACAGGTCAATAGTGTGTGGCCTAATCTAGTATTATGGTGGAGGTATATTGATGATGTCATCTGTATATGGGATGGGGCCCAGTCAGACTTGGAGTCATTCTTTAGACAGGTGAATGAAAATATTTTTAGTCTGGAATTTACTATGAAATGCCGCCCTAATACCATCAATTTTCTTGATTTGACCATTAAGAAGGAAAATACCCGTCTAGTAACATCTACATATTTTAAACCGACAGACAGCAATGGTTACGTACCGATGACTAGCTGTCATCACCCAAAATGGTTGGAAGCGATCCCTAAGGGTCAGTTTACACCACTCAGGTGTAACTGTTCATCTATTGCCAGTTACGAGACGCGATCTCAGACATTAGCCACACGCTTAATTGAAAAAGCTTACAACTCCGACCAGATTCATACACAGCGAGAGACCATTAAAAAATTAGATCGGACTGTAGCCTTAAAAAAATCTTCCAATAGGTCTTTTCCTTTCTCACTAATTTTAACACTCAGCATAGAGAGGTTAGGAGATTGATATCGAAACATTGGCATCTTTTAAAAGAAGATCCCGTTTTAGGTCCCCTTTTACCTAACCATCCCAAAGTCATTTTAAAAGGGCACCAAATCTGCGTCAGCTTCTAACTGGCAGTTTCATCGATCCGCCTCAGAAAGTCTCTTTGACCCTACCATGAAGGGCTTTTATCGGTGTGGCACATGCATGGGTTGTAGGACGTGCATGCGGGTTACCAAACAGAAGAAAACCTTTCTTAATTTGAAAACTGGAAATACCCACCTTTGTCTCCTGTAATTCTACCCACGTGGTTTATTTCATTTGGTGTCCCTGCCATTTATTCTATGTGGGGAGGACCACAAGTGAGTTGAAAGTGAGGATAAGAGAGCATGTCTACAATGTCAGATGTGGTCTCGAATCCCATAGTCTGTCTGCTCATTTTAAAGCAGTTCATTCTAGTGATCCATCTTTGATGACTTTTATTGGATTAGACAAGGTGGATAAACATTGGCGCGGGTCTAATCTCACAAGAGAAATTTCCAAACGGGAAGGGAAGTGGATCTATGAGCTAGATACCCTGATGCCTAATGGTCTTAATATAGATTTCGACCTTAATTGTTTTATTGATAATTCTTAAAATTTTTACAACCTTTATGCACTTTATTCATGGTTTTGTGTTTTTTTGTATTGTTGATGTTTGTAAGCAGTGAATTGCTTCGTTTTTTCAATTGCTTTTTTCCCTCTTCTGACGCTGGCCCTTTAATAGATAGCGTTTTTGATTCTTCTGGCCCTTTAAGAGCAGTTGGGCGTTTTCTGGGTGTTCTTATTTTAATCTTATAGGACTCGCCGCCATTTGGCTAGGCATATTGGAATTTTTTTTGCTGTCAATTCTTAAGGATAAGCAGCCATTACTAGCATCATTGGCTTTTTCATCTTTTTATTTATACCATTGGCTGACTATATCCTGGCCTACATATTCTGTATAAATGATTTAGGAGACTCTAACCACCTACTGATAAGGAATATGATTATAAGGCTGATAGACAGCGGTTTGAATAAGAGGTTGTGTTTTATATGTATTGTAGACAATGACTGGCAGTGTTTATTTATTATTAGACAGTCTGCTTCAGAGTGTTTCTCTGGCCCAGCCCACTATAGGCTGGGCTCCTATTTTTTCCGTTGCCGTGATTGGCGGTGGTTCCTGATCACTAGACAGACACTCTCCCCCGTCCTGGCGCGCTAACCCTGCCCATTGAGCCACTTGTTACTGTCTATTTTTCTCTCACACGGGTGCATCATAGGAGCTCTTGCCTTACGCGCTGGCTCCGCCTACTGAGTGACGCGCTTTTAGTATACTGCGTCATACGCAGAAGTGGACGTCCTCTCCCTCATATGACTGATTGACAGTGAGGCGGGACCAACTACGGGACGGACGCCGAGGACGGAAGTGGAGCCCTCACATGTGAGTATATATTTCGTTTGTTTGCCATATTCCCCAGCCTTCGTCAAAGTTGCCACAGCAACGAAACGCGTCAGGCGGGCTATGGCATTGATTTTATGAATTATTATTACAAATTGTTTCGGCCCTATTGGAAATTGAAAAAGGTTGAAGCAATTCACTTGCGCCTTTAATGATTGGATTTTAAACGCCATTTTTACTTCTATGTTTGTAAGTGCAAATCTTTCTATTAAATAGATACAAGTTTTAGCATACGGGGTTGCACTAGGTCTCTTCCTTTGCTTTTTTTTTCCCTGCTCTATATGCGGACTCACGTTTGAGAGACACTTCGTCTATAGTGACATCCATTTAAAGAGTCTGGCTCCCACTAAGGGCACTTCGAATGGAAGTCGTGATGAATAAGGATGCAGCGGTTCTATTTAACTAAAGGCCTGTAGTCCTTTATCCTTTGGTAAGCAGCTCCCTTATAAGGTGGTGGTTAACGCATCACGCTGTTGTGAGAGTGCATGCACCGTGGGATCCCGTCTCTGTTGTTTTCACCATCTTGGACTCATTGGTTGTTGGAATAGTACAATTTATATATACTTTGAGCAAGTCTAAAAAAAAAAAAAAAAAAAAATGTTATGCCTTTAAGAATTAGTTTTCTGGATTAGCGGTGTGCTTATATACTTCAATAGTGTGTGAATGGTGAGGAAAGATGTGGATGAAATACAACGCTAAATGTTAATCTGGTGGATTGACATTATAAGGCTTTTGTTGCGCTTGTAGGATGGCCAACACATGTGCTTCGGTGGCATTCATCATCTGCCACTGCTCAAGCATAGCCTCCCTCTGCCTGTTGCTAGTCCAAATTTCTTCAAGCAGGGTGGTGAAGTTGTTATTGAAGTTTAGTAATTGTGATGCCAGCTCCTCTCTTAATCTTTGGTTCACTGCCCTAAAGTTGCGGCTGTCATTGCGCCATGCTGTCTCCAGGATCTGCACACGCCTCACGTGGCTGACATGGCGATGTGGCTGAGGGCGTCCTCCACTTCCCCGGGTTTGCGCGCGTGCAGATGCTGGAGGTCTAGGCCTAGCAACAAGAGCAGATGTAGTAGGCTGTAGTCTGCAGCAGAGCTAGCACATGGGACAGTTGGTTGTGTCTCTTGCTGCTGGCCATGCTGGTCTGCCAGCAGAGGGTGTGATTGACTTTGCTGCAGAGGATTTGTGTGCGGCTGCTGCTGAGGCAGTGACACATGATGTGGCTGGGTAGGCATTAGTGGGGCCCTGGTAATGATCTCCTCCTCCAGATGGTGTATTGCATCCATTAGGGGTGGTGTCTGTAGGGACATTGAAAAAAAATGGGTTAGATAGTTGGTCAAATATATATTTGGTGAAGTATTCAACTTCATTTACATGCATCACCAGTTAGTGCACATTGCACTTACCAGGTCCAGTTGGTCCTGTGTAGAATATGTTTGTAATGGCTGGCGGGACGTGGTGGCCGTGGGCAAACAGGTTGATGGCTGTGCAGTCGCAATAGTATTTTGAGGAGCTGGAATGTAACAGTAAAGGCAAGTTAACACAGAAACATACCTTGGGTACACATAGGAGTAGGTAGGCTTTAATGCACACGGCCTAAACATTCTAAATGGCCTCCACTACCGGTTTTACATACACCCTTTGGCGTAACCCAGAACTGCTGCACCCTGTGAGCGCCTCCCCCCCAACCCTGCTCCCCCCTAGCTACGGACCTGTGTGTGTTTATGGTTTATTTAAACATTTTTCTATGGCACATCTAATCAAACAATCATTAAAATACAAACCTTCGGGCATGACATAGTTGTCAGTGTCTAGGGCCCCGAATAAGTCCTGTAGTGCCGAGGGGTGTATAAGTCCGAGGACAAGCTCCTCAGCTGCGGTGTACTGTAGTTTAGTTGGGAATCCACCTCCTGTTTGCAACCTTTCAAGAAAAATTAAACAATTACTTACTTACAATGACTTACAAGGTCTGGCACAACATCCAGCCCAACTCCCACACCCATAGGTACCCGTGCAGCCTGCGCTTATTCCTCTTCTGTCTGTCTGCATATTTTAGGTCAGAGAATTTCCGCTGTATCTGCTCAACATCTTTCCTCTCCGTCCCTGCACAATTGACCTGTCTTCTCCTCCCTGTGATCTCCTCCCAGATTTGGTTCTTGCGTACTTTGCTGGTGGCTTTCGCCCATACAGCTCATGAAAATGCTCAGAAACCCCACTTGCCAACGCCATGCTTTGGGGCTCACTAAAGCGTCCGCTCAACGTCCCACTCCACAGGTTTCGGCCTAATGTTGCCCTGGATGGCTCTTGCTTGGTTTGATGGGTTACTTCCAGGCTTTGAATAGCCAGACATTTTGCTTACCAGGGATTGGGCTGGACTTGCATGGGGGCTGGGTGTCATTGGCTGGCTGCCGATGAGCTGCCCGGTGACTCAGGGCTCTCCACTTTAGATTCGTGACATTGGGAAGGAGCAGGAGAGGGTGTGGTTGGAGGGCTAGGGCTTCTAGGACGAGTCTTACCCTTGCCCTTACTAGTAGTGCTCCGTTGTGTTTGGGATGTTGTGGGCCGGGGAGCATTTTTGCTTGAGGATGTGCCAGATTTGGAGGGGGCTGGAGTGTGGTCCACTGGATCCTTCATGTGGCGAGTGGATGTTCTGGTCAAATGGGAGTGGCCACTGGTTTTGTGGGACCTTTGTGGGAGTTTTTTTCAAGCCGTTCGGCACGCCGCTCATGGCGTTCATGGGACTTGGGAGTCTTGCGGCTACCTTTCTTGGCAGGCATAGCGATATCTGTAAAGACACTCAGCAGTTTCTCCAAGTACCCTTTAATTAGTTATGACTGTGTATGACGCTTACGCGTAAGCATGCGTACGGATGTGCGCATCCCGTAAACCGCTGGGGAGCAACATATCTGCTGATCCAGGCTATCAAAATGGCACCCACGCTCTTCACCCGCGAGCAACAAGATACGATCATGCTCGTAAGTGTGTGTTCAGGCCGTTGATTTGCAGGCGAAATGCATGCATATGCGATTAGGCAGCGCAGGGCAAAACACTGGAGGCGAATTTTGAATATAAACGCCGTGCCAACCAAATGTTAGTGAGCACATGTGCGCAACAACAAAATGGCATCTAGAAGGATAGGTGAAGGCTAGAAATGTTATGGGGAATGTAAGTTAGGAACCTGCTATACTGATATTGTGATTTGTATGATGTTTGCATTAATCAAATGTGTTTTTCTTGTATCTATTAGATGATGGAGAACAGGTACAATTACCTGAGTGGCCAAAATAGCAGGCGACAGCGACACCACCTTCACCTTCACCCAGATCATCCAACACTGGTCGGACCTAAAGCGAAGGAAGAGGCCCCGGGTGAGGCGATACTTCGCTCAACATTTTCCAATAAGTACATGACCATTAGTTGTTAGATATCAAAAAGCACTTAGTTAGGCCTCTGTTTAGGAATGCTATTTTCTTCTAGTGAGCGAATGGGATTATAGAATCCGACCCACCCGGAAACGAACAGTCCGGCCAGTGCGGGATGGATCTGGGGCGAGTGAAGGTGGTGCGTCTCCAGGGCCAAGGTCCTCCCCCCTCCTCTGTAGGTGGCTCCGACCAGCCACTGGACCTGTCTACAGAGGAGGGGCATCAGCGGCTCGTCAGGGAGTCGGCCCAGATGCAGGAGCAACAACACTCCGATATGTTTATCTGACTGAAGCACACACAGATACATGCACTGTAAACACACACTCATTTCCTGCTTCTATTCTTTTAGATGACGAGGTAGCGGGTGGAGAGTGGGGAGTGGAGACGCCTGAAAGCCAAGCCCCTGAGGTGCATGGCGAAGGTGGGTGTTGTCACACACACATTATGCAACAAATGTTGGCTTTACCTAATCTGACATTAGAAGCAAACATATTTTTCCTTCCTCAACAGACTCAGATCCGGTTCAGTGGCAGGCCCCAGATAAAATGCTGGTCCCCCAAGCTCAGGTCGCCCACCAGCCTGGTAAGTTTGAAGTCTACTGATTTGATTACCTATAACATAGCTTCGTTCACAGGTGTTTAAAAACTTTAGCCTTATACATTAGCATAATGAACTATGGCCTCAACCCTAGCCTAATACATTAGTATAATGAACTATGGCCTCAACCCTAGCATAATACATTAGCATAATGAACTATGGCCTCAACCCTAGCCTAACACATTAGCATAATAAACTATGGCCTCAACCCTAGCCTAATACATTAACATAATGAATTATGGCCTCAACCCTATCCTAATACATTAGCATAATGAACTATGGCCTCAACCCTAGCCTAATACATTAGCATAATGAACTATGGCCTCAACCCTAGCCTAATACATTAGCATAATGAACTATGGCCTCATCCCTTTGCTTGAACATTAATAATATTTCAAGCCCACAGCTAGCAAACATGTATTGTAAAAACATTAATAATTGCTTCCTTTACACAGGAACACCACAGGAGAGACTTCAACAGCTGACCGCGACGGTGTATCGGCTGGTGGCGACATCCAGGAGCTTGCTGCTTCAATGGGGACCAGTGAAGACTAAATTCCTGGGGCCTGCCACATTTGTTTATATTGTATATATATATATATTTTAATTTAAATCTTTTACCAAAACAAAAAAAATTGTTGTTAAAAAAAAAGAACAAAAAAAAGATTATCCCAAAAAACATATGTTTCAAAAAAATAACCAAGAATATTTAAAAAATATATAATTTAAAAAAAATAAATGTTCTTAAACTTACCCATGTTTCGTGTTTATTTTAGGTTAAGCTAATAACACCAGAAGAAAAAAAGAAGGAATCAAAAACTAATAGGAGAATGAAGAACATTAGGTAAGCATGAATGCCGGTAGAACTTCTAAAGTGGAACCGCTAATGAGTTGAGGTAAGCATTAACCCTTTCGCTGCCAGCCTACCTGCAGCATTTGCCACTCCCTGTTGCCAGACGATGTTTCACCATTTTGCGCTACACATATTCAACTGTCATTTTTGAAGGGATTTCCAGGGATTTCCCAGGAAAATTATATATTGTTTTTTTCAACAGAGTCTGGGCTTTAACATGAAATGTCTTGTTTGTATTTTTTAGGTGTATTCTCAATTTTTTTGGGTGAAATGTGTGAAAAAAAACAAAAAAAAAACATTTTTTTACAATTTGTAGAGTTTTTTTGTAATAAAAAATGTAAGTTTGTCAATAAAATCTTATTGCGTGAGAAACCCCAATTTCTCCCGGTTACAGCGATACCACATATGTATAGGTAGACACCCTTTCCTGCCCAGAAGCCTTTTATAGCTGCTGGATGACAAATGGTTAATTAAAAAAAAAAATGACATAGGGTCCCCCTTCCCGGGGAGGGGGACCCCATTTTTTTTTGGATTTTGAAGGGTTAAAAACCCTTCAAAATCCAAAAAAAAAAATGACGTGGGGTCCCCCTTACCCAAAGTAACCAGCCCGGGACCAGCTATGGGGGCTTGTAGGCACAGAGTGGGGGGGCCAGCTTTGGTGGCCCCCCCACCCTGCAGCCTACGAGCCCACATAGCCTATGTGGGCCCGGGCTCTTCTGCCCCCCCCTGGCCTTTGGGGAGGCAGGTAATGGGGGTGCGGGGGTTAATGGCAAGCCACCCGCTAGGGCAGGTGACTTGCCACCCCCCCAGCCTTGTGAACTGGTATAAGGGGTCTCATGGACCCCTTACCAGCTCACAAAGGGTTAATGTGAAAAAAAAACACCACACAATAATAAAAAGTATTTTATTAGAAAAAAAAAAAATTTTTTTTACTGTACTTACCTTCGATTGCAAGCTCTTGTCCCTCGCCGCTCAGCTGACAGATGCCGGTGATCGGCATCCAGAGAAGGAGAAGGCAGGAGATCAGAGGATCTCCTGTCACCTCCTTCCCCTGTGCCGATCACCGGCATCTGAGAAGCTGAGAAGGCTGAAGCCTGAGATCGGGGCCGGGATGACTTCATAAGCCCCGCCCCCAAGGGGGCGGGGCTTAGAGGCATGATGGCGGCCGCCATCGTGCAGAAGAGAGGAGAGAGCCTCCCAGGCTCTCTCCTGAAGATCGGTAAGTCCTGGGGGGGGATCGGAGGCCCCCCAGGTGAAGAGGAGGGACAGCGGGAGCCAGCGCACACACAGGTAAGTGAATGTCATTTTTATTTATTTTTTTTTTTACAGTTAGAAGCTGCTGCTGCAGAAGCGGGGGGGGGGGGCGGCCTATTCCGGGGGCTCTCCTGGAGCCATCCAACCCCCCACGGGGGATCGGATGGCACCAAATTAAAGAGGAGACCCGGCCGGATCCAACAAGGGGTCAGGTGAGTATTTGTTGTTTTTACTTTTTAAACTACAAGCGAGGAAAGTCAAGCACGTAACACCTACGTGCTTGGCACTTAAGGCCCAGCCAAGCCAGCACGTAGGTGTTACGTGCTTGGCAACAAAAGGGTTAAGGACGGAAGAACATGTAAACAGGAATCGCGAGTGAGTTGAGGTAAGCATTAAGGACGGAAGAACATGTAAACTGGAACCGCAAGTGAGTTGAGGTAAGCATTAAGGATGGAAGAACATCTAAAGTGGAACCGCGAGTGAGTAGGTAAGCAATAAGCACGGGAGATGATAAAAAGTGGAACCGCGAGTGAGCTGAGGTAAGCATGAATGCCGGTAGAACATCTAAAGTGGAACCGCGAGTGAGTTGAGGTAAGCATTAAGCATGGGAGATGATAAAAAATGGAACCGCAAGTGAGTTGAGGTAAGCATGAATGCCGGAAGAACATCTAAAGTGGAACCACGAGTGAGTTGAGGTAAACATTAAGCACGGGAGATGATAAAAAGTGGAACCGCAAGTGAGTTGAGGTAAGCATGAATGCCGGTAGAACATCTGAAGTGGAACCACGAGCGAGTTGAGGTAAGCATTAAGCACGGGAGATGATAAAAAGTGGAACCGCGAGTGAGTTGAGGTAAGCATGGAAGCAGAAGTGAGTGAGAGAATAGTTGAGACGGGGACATTAATGAGGTAAATAGCTGCGCGCATGCGTACATGCAAGCAAACACAGAAGATTTCCAAGAAAATGCCGTTTGGACGTATATTGGGAGAAAGATGCATGCAGAATCTAACGGGAGGCGGAAATTCTTCGTTGAAAGCTACGTTCCAAAAACGCTGAAAAACAGTGGTATACGAGGTTTACGGGGTAACGTACACGTTACCCCCCGTCCTGTCGAGGACACAACGGGAGGCAGAAAATGCCATTCTCGTTGGCGTACGCTGCTACGAACCGTAAACGAAAGGCTGCCGATGGAGGCTCGGAATCATGTGTACACACATACGCATATGGAAAAAATGTGTAAGATACAAAGAACAAGCCAAATACGACACGGTTTTGAGGAGGCTCTGAATCAGGGCTATAGTCTTCCTCCTCCTTGCTAAAAATGATTTACCCTTCCTCAGAATCGAAGGCCGCATAAAGGTCCTCTTCCTTTAGAATTGCATGACTCAACTAAACCAAATGTTTATGCTTCTGAGTTGACTTAAGGATCCTGGCATTAGAATTATTATCCAGTTACCCTGGGTGAAAACAATAACTCTCTGAAAACTGGGAGAAGGGGCTCAGAACGAGATTGAGCCTCAGTAGGGGCTAGCAATCCTGAGCCCGAACCTGATTCACCAGACGGGATGCCCTCAGAAGCTGGCAGCTGTCTCTTAAGCCTGGAAAGTACAATGGCTGCAGTACAATCCGTACATATAGGGCTATCCTGTTCCGGAGGCTGTTGCAAGCAAAGGGGACATAGGGTGCCACTCCGTTAGGGAACCTGACGCAGAAGCCCTAGGTGCCTCAGACTCCAGGGCCTCCGTTGTTCCTCTTTAAAGGACAGATATCGGTTGCCAACTGCTCTGGCGATGGGCTGTGTGTATTTTCCTTAATGACACTTCTCTGCCTCTCAGCTGATAAGTATGTTACTTCTAGTGCAGGAGAAAGCTTGTTACATTTAGATACAGCTGGCCTTAGTTTCTGATACATATTGTGGTAAGGTGCAAGGTGCCGTCATTGATGGTAGGTATGTGGCACCAAGGTACCTGGCCTTGGTGCAGTAAAGCTGTATAGTTTTCTCCAGCATCAGCTGCTAATGGCAGTCTGCTGCTATAATGTATAGCCGAAAGGCTAACCCGGGACGGCTTTACTGGGATGCAGTAGAGCAGGGTGGGACTCCATTCCCTACCCAGGTCCGGATTTTGCGGGCCGCATAAATAGCCTGGGGAGTCAGCTGTGCACTGGCTGTGTCTCGAGCTCACTTGTGGAGTGAGACTCTGTGTGCCTGGCTGGAAGCCCTTATACAGGCTATTTCATGTGGACCCGAGGTGGATTCGGCTACAAGTGTGCAAGCTTGGACAAAAAATAAGAAAGGCCGTTGCCTGTCTGATGCAATTCTGTGGCACTTTTCCTGAAAAGGTGATGTAACATCCTGCTGTCTACAAGCGCTGATCCTCACATTTGGTGTTGGATGCGGGCAAAGCAGTGAGGCCGTTGCTAGGAGCAACCGACGGAAAAAGGTTTTTTTGTGCATGTCCTACATTAAGCCTGCCAGGCTGCTACCTGAAACTGCAGACAAAATGGAGGCTGTTGTGAAAGCATTCATGGAGGCGAATCTGCAGCAGCGCGAGGCCAACAAGCAGCAGCAGGAGACCAACCAGCTGCTATTGCAACATGTGATGGCGCTGCAAGCTGCAGGAGCGCCCAAAAGTCTCCCTGATGCCTGGAAAGCTGTCCGCTTGGCGCTTACAAAGATTACCCCCTCGGATGACGTCGAGACCTACCTGGCGGTGTTTGAAAAGGCGGCTGCAAGGAAGAAGTTGCCTCGTGACCAGTGGGCTGACGTCTTCGCTCCATTTCTGGCATCTGGACCCCAGCAGGGGTTGTTTGATCTTCCAGACGACCAAGCCGCTGACTACCCGACTCTGAAGGGTGAGATACTGGCCAGCCTGGGGTGAATGTGTGGGTTCGGGCTCAGCGAGTGCATCAGTGGAGCTATCAGTCGGCAGAGCCCGCCAGACCCCAGTATTATAAACTGCTGCACCTACTGCAAAGATTTATTAAGCCCCTGTGCCATGTTGGATCGCTTGCTGGCGGACATGTTCTGGAGGGCTTTACCGCACCCTCTCCAGCACTGGGTTGGCCAGGTATCCCCTGGCAATGCTCTAGAGATGGTGGACCTAGTGGAGCGATATGAGGCCACCAGGAACTTGCAAGGGGGCTCTACGGGGAAGGATTCGGGGAAACCCCGGAGATCCCCACCCAAGCCCAGGCAAGTGGTGTCCCCTAAACCCTCTCAGGACCTACCCCCCAAAGTCCCTGCCCCGGTGTTGTGTTGGGGGTGTAAGGAGCCGGAACATATCAGAGCCAACTGTCCCCACCAGGGGGAGCCCATGGACGTGAACTTTGGTTACCGCCCTTCCATGTATGCCAGGAGGCTGTGTGCTGCCGGTGTCCCTGAGCTTGTGGGGCAAAGTCACCTCTGTCAGGTGAAAGTGGGGGATACCCTGGCTGTGGCCCTTTTGGACTCGGGAAGTATGGTTACCCTGGTGAGAGCTGCCATGGTACTGCTCGATGAATACACGGGGCGGAAAACCGGGGTCTTGTGCATACACGGGGACTTGAGAGACTATGCCACAGAACAAGTGACTCTAACCACCGTCTCCGGCAGCTGGAACCACGAAGTCGCCGTCGCCGCTAAACTCCCGTACGAACCTATTATTGGGAGAGACTTTCCGGGATTCATGTCACTATGGACCAAGCTGGGAGTTCCGGAAACCCGTGAGGCGGGTGTGTCCCCAATAGACTGGCCGTACTCAGAGGTGACCCCAGAACCTTGGGAGCCGGAGTCAGAAGGCACAACGTTAGGGGTGACCGCCACTACGGTGGAAGAGGGGGAGTCAACCCCACTGAGTCTTATGGTTGGAGATGTGGAAGATCTGTCAACAGGTCCAGAGTTGGCCGATCTCCATGTCTCCACGGGTAGTTTTGGTACAGCACAACACCAGGACCCGACTCTATCTCGGGCCTGGGAGAATGTACTTGAGGTGGAAGGTGAGCCACAACAGCCAGGGGCGGAGTTACAGTTTCCTCGCTTTGTGGTTCACCAGGATATGTTGTGCCGAGTAAACAAAGTATGTGAAGAGGTTGTGGAACAATTGGTGGTACCCAATCCTTACCGCAAGCTGGTGTTGGATTTGGCCCACCAACATGTTCTGGGGGGACACCTAGGCCAGCAGAAAACTCTGGACCGAATTTTACAACGGTTCTACTGGCCCAGTGTGTACAAAGAGGTGGAGAGATATTGTGAGTCCTGCCCAACATGTCAGATGACCAGCCTCCAGCCTCATTACCGTGGTCCCCTAGTTCCTCTCCCAGTTATTGAGGTGCCCTTTGAGCGGATTGCCATGGATCTGGTGGGTCCAGTGCCAAAATCCGCTAGAGGGCATCAACATATTCTGGTAATCTTGGACTATGCCACGCGGTACCCCGAGGCCATACCCCTGCGACACACCTCAGCCAAGCTCATTGCTAAGGAGCTTATGGAAATGTTTTCCCGGGTAGGCCTGCCTAAAGAGGTCCTGACCGATCAAGGTACCCCGTTTATGTCTAAGGTGATGAAAGAGCTCTGTAAGTTGTTGCAGGTGAAACAATTGCAGACATCCGTTTACCACCCTCAAACAGGCGGCCTGGTAGAAAGGTTTAACCAAACTTTAAAAACCATGTTAAAACGGGTAGTCGCCAAGGATGGGAAGAATTGGGACTTGCCTCTGCCCTATCTGATGTTTGCAGTGCGAGAGGTGCCCCAGGCCTCTACGGGGTTCTCGCCCTTCGAGCTCTTATACGGTCGGCATCCACGGGCCTGTTGGATATAGCCAAGGAGGCTTGGGAACAGCAACCCACCCCCCACAAAAGTGTGGTAGAGTATGTTACTCAATTACAGGAACGGATAGAGACCGTGTTGCCGCTGGTGAGGGAACATATGGAGGCAGCACAGCGGGCCCAAAGTAGGGTTTATAACCGGCAAGCCAGGGTACGGAACTTTAACCCAGGTGACAGGGTTGTGGTTCTGGTACCCACAGTGGATAATACATTTCTGGCTAGGTGGCAGGGTCCCTATGAGGTGATTGGGAACGTTGGGGAAGTGACTTACAAGGTACATCAGCCCAGGCGAAGAAAGCCAGAGCAGGTGTACCATGTAAACCTGCTGAAGCTGTGGAAAGACAGGGATACCCCTGTGGGTGACAGTCCCCGACCAGGTATGTTAGGGGTGGAGCTTCCCATCCCTCAGTCTGTTGTTAGAGAAGCGGTAGTTGAGGTGAAAACTGGCGACAACCTCTCCTCTAAACAGACCCAGGAAGCCAGGGAGTTTATTAGCAGAAACACGGATGTGTTTTCAGATCTCCCTGGGCGCACTTCTGTCATCTAACATGACGTTATCACGCAACCTCAGGCTAAGATCCGGTTGATCGCGGAAGAAGTGCAACAAATGCTCAGATTAGATATAATTGAAGAGTCAAAGAGTGAGTGGGCCAGCCCAATAGTCTTAATTCCCAAGCCCAATGGTACGTTGCGGTTCTGTAATGATTTCCGCAAACTTAACGAAGTATCTAAGTTTGATGCCTACCCTATGCCCCGAGTAGACGAGCTTATTGAAAAGCTAGGCCAAGCCCGGTATTTTTCTGTTTTGGACCTCACAAAAGGGTACTGGCAGGTACCCTTGACTGAGGCTGCCAAGGAGAAAACAGCCTTTATCACACCTGAGAGACTGTTCCAGTATAAGGTATTACCCTTTGGTTTACATGGCGCTCCCGCTACGTTCCAACGGTTAATGGACATTGTCCTCAGGCCACATCATCGGTATGCTTCGGCCTATCTGGACGATCTCATCATCCATAGTACAGATTGGGAAAGTCACCTGCCCAAAGTCCAAGCCGTAGTGGATTCCCTCAGGAAGGCTGGTTTGACGGCAAACCCAAAAAAGTGTGCCTTGGGCTTAGAAGAAACTAGATACCTGGGCTATGTGATTGGGCGAGGAATGGTCAAACCCCAGGTTAACAAAATAGAAGCCATCCGTAGCTGGCCACGTCCTACCTCTACCCGCCAAGTGAAGTCATTTCTGGGGTTGGTGGGGTATTACATGAGGTTCATTCCTAATTTTGCCACCGTAGCGGCACCATTGACAGACCTGTTAAAGGGACGCAAGTCTGTCATGGTGAAGTGGAATGAACAGGCCGAAAAAGCGTTCTCCGCTTTGAAGTCTGCCCTGCGTGGGTCTCCGGTGTTGGTGACGCCCGACTTCAAAAGGGAGTTCATAGTGCAGACCGATGCCTCCGAAGTAGGTCTCGGTGCTGTACTATCTCAGTAAGTCAACGGGGAGGAGCACCCCGTTGTCTACGTGAGTCGCAAGCTGACACCCGCGGAGACCCGGTATAGTGTAGTGGAGAGAGAGTGTTTGGCCATTAAGTGGGCCCTTGAGTCTCTTCGCTACTACTTGCTGGGGAGAACGTTCCGTTTGATTACGGACCATTCTCCCCTCAAGTGGATGTGCCAGGCTAAGGACAGGAATGCCAGGGTCACCGGGTGGTTCCAGTCCTTACAAAATTTCAAGTTCACAGTAGAGCACAGAGCGGGATGGATGTTGGGTAATGCGGATGCCCTGTCCCGGGCACATTGGCCTTGATTCACTAAAGGTAGAAAAAAAAAATTAACGCTTGGAAAATACATTCGCATGCAAGAATTTTTCAAACCTAGGAGCGATTCACAAAGGCAGTTGAATTAAATTCATGTGTGCGAATTTGCGGGCAAATTTTTTTCGTGTGCAGATGAAAATCACTTTACAACTGGAAAACTCAGTGAAAAAGTGCACGAATTTTCCATACCCAAATGCTGTGTGTGAGAATTTTTTCTACTGCTTCCTAATTTGTAGCAGAGCAGTATGATCCCTTGTTGCTCTTTTTTCTGTTTTGTTTGTTTTTTTGCACTTTGCATTGGTTCGGTGCATCATTTTTTGGTGTCACGTTACTTGTTCGGCTCTGTGAATCCCCCTGGGATGACCGGTATACTCACCACACATATTAAAGTGCACAAAAACCCCAGGATTTTGACTATCTTGGGTTCTGGTCCTTGCCCCCAGGTCGCTGAAACCAACTCACTTATTCCCGGTCCTACAGCGCATGCTCAGCCACTCATCCAATCAGCGAGCTTGGATCCGCTGACGTCACATCGTCTAAGGCAAGCGGCTTGGGGCGTACTGACACGCGCATTTCCTGCTACCCTCTAACAGGGAGAGTGCCCGCATCGGCCTGGCGCGGGCACGCCCCCTGCTAGAGGGATAGCGGAAATGCAGCTCACGCATGCGTCGTTGGACCGAGAAAGAAGGTAAGTGTATGGGCGACCTGGAGGGTTTCACAGAGTGGGGCATCCCGATTTTAAATATCCTGACCCACTATGTGAACCCCCCCGGTATGCCTGTAAAACATATTTGACTGCCAACCCAAGGGCACATGCGCAAGTGTGCATGCAGTCAGCACACTTGCTCCATTCTGCTTTGTTCAGTTGTCGAGAGGTCTCATCGGCTAAGGCCCCAATGAAGGCAAGTGCACCGATAACTGCATCCCTGTTAGCTTCCAGCTGGGTGCATGCCTGTGCCAGCTATTCACAAATCATTAATTGGAGGCCCCAAGGAGAGGAAATCAGGTGGCCCTGGAGTCTTATAGACTTCATGGCCGCTTCTGGTCCACTTTAATGCAGGGCATAGAATTATGTTTGTCCACAGAGCACGGCATAGAGAGCAGGGAATGAACAGCATCCCCGGTTTCCCTCCGACTAATGTGTGTGCTCCAGCACCCAGGTTGTCTGTCTGAGCTCCCGCCCGAACTCAAACTGTGGTGGACCGGGTATGAGCTGTGGGACCACAGGCAAGATGAGTATACAGGTGATCCCTAAGGGTTTTACACAGCGGGATGGCCCATAGGGATTTGGCCACATTAGGAGTTTGTTAGACTGCAGAGCCAGCTGGGTTTGGGTCCACTTTAACAACAATCTCAAATATTCCACTGTACGCTGGCTTTCTCCCATGGCATCCTGAGTTAGGATATCAAGCTGTGTGAACCCACCCCCCCCCCTCCAGAATATCACTATTCACTCACCTCTGCCTTGTTCCTATTGCGCATGCGCAGGCTCTCCTCCAATGCGAGGCATCTGCCGTGGCTCTCATTGACTTCAATGGAGAGCGCATGCTGGCGTATCCCCCCTGTGGCATGTGCTTGCTCCTGCCCTAGCCAATCATATAAGCTGAGACAGGAGCGGGTGCCACTGGGGATGCATCAGCGCGCACTCCCCATTAAAGTCAATGAGAGCCATTTGTTGAATTACATAGTCATGGCAGACAGCTGTCATTGGACGAAAGCCCGGGCATGCGCCGCTGGAACGAGGAAGAGGTGAGTGAATAGCGACATTCTGAGGGGGTTTCACCCACGGGGAATTTCGGGCTTTGTTCCACTTTAAAGTGGACCAATCACCAGGATTTTCACTATCCTTGCCCTATGGGCATCCTGATGTCCTGCTGTTACAAACCCCCTGATCTCCCACTCCAGTCATCTTTCTGCTGTTCCCACAGTGCATGAGCTTATCCAATCAGTGATTTATGCCGTGCATACTAATGTAGGGCATAAAGCCGTTGTTTTGGATTCAGCGTCGGCATAGGGAGCAGGTTTCCCTGTGGAGTGCACGTTACCATGCATTTGGACTGTCTGAATGGATGGGTGTGGGAGCGCACACATCAGCAGGAATGCTGGGGAGCCTTTTAGACTCCAGGGCCTTCCATGGTGGCGACTGGCCCAGTTTAAAGAGGAAGAGTCGCCTGGCAGCCATGGGGTCTAAAAGATCACTTAAAATACACGCGGGCAACTTACAACCCCCGGGGCATCCCTATTAGGGATGTTCTACTGTGTGAAACACCCTAGGAACCCCCACAAATACCTTTCCGTGGATCCACGCCAGATTTATGGGTCTCAGCATATCCTTGGCATTCCTGCAGTCTGTGGTGCGCTCCCACGCTCAGGCACGGCCTAAATCACAAGTTTGCAGCGCAACACAAAAGTACAAAAAAATACTTCCAAAAACAATTCCAAGCAGCCCAGGAATCCCGTGGCACATGCACCAGCCAAAAAAAAAAAAAAACAAAAGCGGCCAAAATAATGATAACAATTCCAGCCAATTGAAATGTATGGGATAAGGCCACACAGTGCAGGGTAAGCGCCTGGTCTGACACTATAGGGAACTCAGCAATGGCACTGATGATAGATGGGACACTACCTGGCACTATCACAGGCGCTCTGAATTTTTGATTTGATAAATACATCTTTTGCACTGGGACCTGACATTCACCTGACACCTGGCACTAAGTGGTCTTAGCGTTTCTTAAAGTGGACCAACACCTGACGCTGATCGGCCCGGGAATCTATAAGATTTCCGGGCCGATCAGCATCGGGCCTGCGAGGCACCCCGATCGGGGGTGCCCCGGTGTGTGAAACCCCCCAGAAAGCCCCGAAATCCCTACCTGCTCCTCGATCCAGCGGCGCATGCGCAAGCCACCGCTCGCGCATCCCTCTAGCAGGGCGCGCACCCGCGCCAGCCGTGTAAGAGTGACGCGCGGGAGGCGGCGGCGGGCACGCTCGCTTGTCCGGCGGCGGGGATTGGCTGCAGCGGTCACGTGGGAGCGGGGACAGGTGAGTTTTTGGGGCTTTCTGGGGGTTTCACACAGCGGGCACCCCCGATCGGGGTGCCCCACCGAAGTGGACCAAAACCCAGGATAGTCAAAATCCTGGGAGTTGGTTCACTTTAAAGTGATTCCCTCCCCCAGGGGCATCCAAAATCGGGATGTGTGAAACCCCCCCAGGTCGCCCCATACACTTACCTTGTTTCCCGGTCCAACGGCGCATGCACGAGCCGCAACCACATCCCCGCTAACCCTCTAGCATGGGTGCGTGCCCGCACCAGGCATTTGTGAATGGCCAGCGCGGGCACGCTCCCTGTTAGAGGCAAACGGGGGATGCGGCCGCCAGCGCGCACGGAGCCTCTGGCATTAGACGAAGACTTAGACAAGGTGGCGTCAGCGGCTCCGAGCACGCTGTGCATGTGCCGTAGGACCGGGAAAAAGTGAGTTGGCATCGGCGATCTGGAGGGGGTTTTACATAGCGGGGCACACCCGATCGGGATGCCCCAGGGGAAAGGACCAAAACCCAGTATAGTAAAAATCCTGGGTTTTGGTCCACTTTAACCCCTAAATGTTTTTTTAATATTTTGGGATGGTCGTTTTTCTGTCTGCTATATTTATGTTGTCATGGCGTTAGGTATTGTTTACATCACTTACATTTATCAAGTTGTGCAGCGGCATGCAATGTGGTAAATAAAACATTGCACATGTTACTGCACATGATTTATTTTATATAAATGTTTTTGCTAATATGTGTATATTAAATATATATTAATTAAATATAATAATATTATTATATTAAATATAATAATACATTTTACACAATTTCATGTTTATAGGCCTCCATATGGTACACTATGGGCTTTTCTCCTCCTGAAAGCTGCTGTAAAAAATTCATGTGAAACACTTGAATTTAACTCATGTGTGGAGCCAATCCATGGCACCTGAATCACTAGAATTGTTTTTCGCTTGTAAATTCCACATAAATTATTTTTGCAAATCGAATTATTTTCGAGTGCTTTTTCTCTCACTCAAATTGAATTATCAAAAAAGAAAGTAAAACTTTGTTGAATCGCGCGTAGAATATTCGCGCGCAAAATCGCACCTTTTTCCTAAAAAACCATGCGAAAATTTGAATTTGACCTTTAATGAATCAAGCCCATTGTTTGGCATGTGTCCACCCCCTCAGGGTTAAACAAAGGGGGGGGTATGTGGTAAGGTGCAAGGTGCCGTCATTGGTATGTGGCACCAAGGTACCTGGCCTTGGTGCAGTAAAGCTGTATAGTTTTTTTCCAGTATCAGCTGCTAATGGCAGTCTGCTGCTAAAATGTTAGTATAGCCAAAAGGCCAACCCGGGACGGCTTTACTGGGATGGAGTAGAGCAGGGTGGGACTCCATCCCCTACCCAGGTCCGGGTTTTGCGGGCTGCAGAAATAGCCTGGGGAGTCAGCTGTGCACTGGCTGTGTCTAGAGCTCACTTGTGGAGTGAGACTCTGTGTGCCTGGCTGGAAGCCCTTATACAGGCTATTTCATGTGGACCCGAGGTGGATTCGGCTACAAGTGTGCAAGCTTGGACAAAAAATAAGAAAGGCCGTTGCCTGTCTGATGCAATTCTGTGGCACTTTTCCTGAAAAGGTGATGTAACCCAAAAAGGATATTTCGTGTTATCGACTTTTTGTGTGAATAAACACGGACTTTAAGTAGAACTTTTCGCCTCTGAGCCTCTATACTGCTAACATCCTGCTGTCTACCAGAGCTGATCCTCACAATATGTATTTGAATGTACCGTATTTTTCGCCCTATAAGACGCACCTGCCCATAATACGCACCTAGGATTTGGGGGAAGAAAATAAGAAAAAAAATATTTTAAACCAAAAACGCACCATTACAGACAGTGTGGCATTCCCCTATCCCATTCCCATAGGTCGTGTGGGATGCCCCCATTCCATAGACAGTGTAGCATGCCCCCATCCCATTCCCTGTATACCCAGTGTGGCATCCCCCCTCCCATTCCCCATATACCCACTGGCTGTGTGGCATCCCCCTCTCCCGCCATTAGTATAGGCTGTGTGGCATCCCTCTCTCCCCATTCCCATAGGCAGTGTGGCATCCCCCTCACCCCATTAGCATAGGCTGTGTGGCATCTCCCTCCCCCCATTAGTATAGGCTGTGTGGCATCCCCCTCCCCCCATTAGTATAGGCTGTGTGGCATCCTTCTCTCCCCATTCCCATAGGCTGTGTGCCATCCCCCTCTCCCCATTCCCATAGGCTGTGTGGCATCCCCCTCCCCCCATTCCCATAGGCTGTGTGGCATCCCCCTCCCCCCATTCCCATAGGCTGTGTGGCATCCCCCTCTCCCCATTCCCATAGGCTGTGTGGCATCCCCCTCCCCCCATTAGTATAGGCTGTGTGGCCCCTCTCCCCCCATTCCCATAGGCTGTGTGGCATCCCCCTCCCCCCCATTAGTATAGGCTGTGTGGCCCCTCTCCCCCCATTCCCATAGGCTGTGTGGCATCCCCCTCCTGCCATTAGTATAGGCTGTGTGGCACCTCTCCCCCATTAGTATAGGCTGTGTGGCCCCTCTCCCCCCATTAGAATAGGCTGTGTGGCCCCTCTCCCCCCATTCCCACCCCCCTCCTCCCATTAGTATAGGCAGGCGCCATGTATATAAAAAAAAAGTTAAACTCACCTGTCCGCTGACACCGCTGCGCTGAGCGGCCGGCTCCGAGCTGGCTCACGAGCTGGCTCTGTCCCGGCCCCGCCGCTGCGATCGCTGTCTTTTCAGGCAGCGATGACAGCGGCGGGGCCAGAGACAGAGCCCCTGCCGCTCCTCCATCTGCTGTTCCTGGGGACATGTGAGCACGAAGGTCCGGGCAGCTGGTGGGCGTGGCCTGCACCGGTGCATGCCACGCCCACCCACTGCCCGGACCTTCGTGCTTGCGTGTGCTCTGAGCCCGGAAGAGGCAGCAGATGGAGGAGCGGCAGGGGCTCTGTCTCTGGCCCCGCCGCTATCATCGCTTCCTGAAAAGACAGCGATCGCAGCGGCGGGACCGGGACAGAGTCCCCGCCGCTCCTCTGGCCTCTCGCAGTGTGGCAGACAACGCGGGAGCGCCGGGAACGGGTGAGTTTTTTTATTTATTTTTTTACATTCGCCCGATAAGGCGCACGGACATTTTCCCCCCACTTTTGGGGAAAAATAAGTGCGTCTTATAGGGCGAAAAATACGGTAACAAGCTTCCCCTGCACTCGGAGAAGTAACATATGTAGCTGAGAGGTAGAGAAGTGTCATTGATGCAAATACATCAGAGCAGTTCACAAACGATATTTGTTATTTAAGGGAGAAATTAAAGCACTCTTGCAGCTTCTCATTGCAAAGCTTGCTCACACTGTTCCTTTCTCCTACTTTGGAAAATACTTGTTTCACATACTGATTTGCAGCAATGTAATATTTTTTATGTACTTTTTTTATATCTCTGTAATGATGTTCATTTTTTCCTTTTCTCTTTGAAATAATCACGCATTACCATAATTGTTAATAAAACTTATATTTATTAGTAGTTTATAGTCATTACAGTTTTTTATTAAATAATAAAATATATCACTATTTACTATAAATAATATTACCGTAAATACATTTAAAAATAAAACATTAAAACATTGTTAAAATCAAGAAAAAGAAAATCAAAAATAAATCCCACTAGGATCACCGGAGATTAAGAACAGTCAGGATTCATCAATCTCTCAGCAAGGCACAGTATTCATCAAAAGGCTACATTTCTCCAAACACACCAACAGCACCATTCTTGCAGCAAAAATATGAAGGAAATATGCAGGGAATTTTTACACGAATTCCTCGCCTTAAAGGAGCACTATCGCGAATATTTGCATTAAAAAAGCTAAATAATTGAATAGCCACTCAATAGCTTCTAACATGTATATAAATAATGTGGTAATAGAAAAGAAAAAAAATGGGCCCGGAATAGGGCACCCCCTGCTTCAGCTGCCACGGCATTTACTGTAAAAAAAAAATAATGACATTCGCTTACCTCCGTGCACGATTCCCCCCCCCCCCCCCCCCACGTGCGCTCTGTGGTCGTGGCTTCTTGTGGACAGGGTGGACGACGTTAGCCCGTGACATCATCCCGCTCCCGCAGCTGAGCTGTCAGATGCTGGGGGTGATCATTGGAGGGAGGTTGGAGGGGTAGGGGGCAGTGATTCCCCTGCCTCCTCAGCCCTCCTCCTGGCAGCTGTCATTGGATCGTCATGGGACACAGGATCGCAGGGGAGTATTAACAAAAATAAGTGTGTGTGAAAGGGGCAGCAGTTCGTTCACCACCACATTTCCGGTTGACAAAATCAAGGGGATGGGCAACTTCACTGCCGGAATACTGCTTGTACACGGTGCTGTAGTATGAAACACAGGGGCACATAAGATGATCCTGAGGTGAGCTGCTTGGACATTGCCAGGACATTCCCTTAAAGTGGACCTCCAATCAAAATAAAAAAATTGCTCCCCTAAAACCTCCCTCTGGAAATCAATGCTGTAAGCTATTTGAGAGGCTTAACCCCATGCAGATATTGTGGAATAGCAGGCAGATTATATGCCACTGAACTGCATGGGAGCTTCCTTCTTGCCAGCTGCCTGCTTTTGAAAAACTCAAAATTACAATCATCCCGTATTTCTAGCAAGTAGAAATCCAGCAGTTCACAAGCAGTTAGGGGTGTGAACTGGCAAGAATCTGGCAATATGATATGTATCACGATACACGTATGACGCTACAATATATAAGACGTATGATGCTATATATAAGATTTTTGCCAGCCATGCTTGAAGCAGCGTTCACTCTGCAGCAGCTACCGAGAGACTACAGACCAAACAGGCAGGAGACCATACGCAGGACGACTCTCGCGGGATCTCGTTGTTTCTCTGCTGCGGGTGGGACAGAGCTGCTGAATAACAGGCTCTTGTGCGGTGCGCTGCCAACTAGTGGTCGGGAGTAAATGTCACTTATAAAAAGTTTATAAAAGATCGATTTGAACGTATTTTGAATCAATACTAGTATTGTCTAATGAAATATTGCGATATTGGACAGAAACAATTTTTTCTGACACCCCTACAAGTCATAAAAAAAATTGAAAGGCCTTTAAACTATGGTGAACCTCACCAAACGACTCTAATTGCTGTGTTTCCATAGGTTTTCTCTTTCTAGAAAAAACAACATTCAAATAAGACTGTTAAGTTGCATTTTCTATGGTGATCACACACAACTCGGGACACACCACAATCGATCTCTGCATGTCTTACCACCCCCTGGTAAACAATGGTGACATTAAAAAGTAATTTTCCAACCTGCTGAGTAAAAAAAAATTGCCTCTGGGCCGCCCATGGTTATCTGAGGCTGCTCTAAATTTCCAAGAAAGACCTGAAGCAGAAAGAATCTTCCTCCCCTTAGCATCACGAGAGCATGGCACTTTCATAGACATGCATTAAAGCAAATAAAAAAAAATTTAAATAACAAATAATATTTAAAGTGGACCAAAACCCTTGATTTTCACTATTGGGCTTTTGGTCCTTCCCCCCACTGTGTGAAACCCCCCAGGTGGCAGAGCTTACTTACCTTGAGCCAACACTGCGGCTAGAGCTGCAGACAGGAATTCTAGCCACACTTGCAAGCAGCATCACTCAGCTCCCTTTCGGTTCCCATTCAGTTGCAGTGGACGAGGCCGCGCACAGCTGAGATGGTGGGGGAGGGATGTCGCCGCCGGCCACACATATGTCGTGGGCCCGGGGGAAAGGTGAGTTTACCGCCCACCCTGGGGGGGGTTCACACAGCGGGGCATTCCAGTTCGGCCTGCCGTGGAGTCTCAGATTCCCACTTTAAAGGGTAAGTCCACTGTTGATGGATTGAAAGTGTATATATTTGTGTGCCAAAAGGATGTGTTTAGGTTGCTTAGTTGATGCAGCATTTTTCCCCTGTTAGAAAATGTGTGTTTAATGGAAGCAGTTTCACTGCTTGCAATCGGTTGCTACTGACAACGTACACCAAGAAGAGAAAAGTGAGTCCTGTACACTTGACCTTACATGTGCCCAGCAGCAGTGCTCTGTACAGCTATGTGCAATCTGTTGCTATTGGCAACGTACACCAAGTCTGCACTGAAAACTGCTTCCATAAAACACACACGTAAAACATGGCTACTTGTACAGAAGCCTTTGTGGTGGCCACAGACTGAATACAATTCCCCAGGCATTTTCAGCAGCAGCATTCCACATTAGGATAACTGGAACTGTGTCGGAGGGTATAGAAAGGACCTGGCAGCAACTGAATAATATCACACACATATATATATATATATATATATATATATATATATATATAGTGATACGTTGAATGTATATTTTAATATTTAAAGCGGAACAAAACTGGGGAATTTGACTTTCCTGGGTTTTGTTCCAAGCTCTGGGGGCATCCTGAATTGGGATACAAAGCTGAGTTTTATGGGTGAACTGGGGGGGTTTCACATAGTGGGGCATCCCGATTTGGGATGGCCCGGAGAAATGCCATCGGCCGGCCCTGGAGCTTCCAGGGCCGGCCCATGCCATTTCTCCGGGCCATCCCAAATTTCAGGCCATCCCAGATTTCAGGCCGGCTGCTGTTGTTTTTTTTTCCACTTTAATGTGTATGTTGATTTGCTATGTGTTTCATTAGAACAGCATTAATATGCGTTGCTGAATCTAGTTTGTAAAGCAAGAAAGCTGAAGTAACAGTAAGTACCTACCTGTTCGAGGATGTTCTGGAGTCTTTCTACTTCACAGTCTATCACAAACTTATTCTCCTGCCGGCGATCCAGGTCTTCTAGAAGGCGTCGGTAACTGGCATCATTGAAGTTTTCCACGCATATTGCACTCACTTGCCACCCATTCTGCCCAGCCTTCTCCATGATGGCCTGAAGTATGGAATATCCTAGGGACACACAAGCAGAAGATTTCAATATGACAAACTAGCAGATAAAATGGAAACTCATTAGTTGGTGGATGCCTATTAATAAATATCATGTCACCAGTAAAGCGGAACTAAACCCGGGATTTAGACTTTCCTGAATATTGCTCCGTTCCCTGGGAGCATCCTGATTTGGGATGTGAAAACCCCCTGTTCGCCCAGTTAAGCGATCAGCCAATGGGAGCCGTTTGCCATGTTTAAATCTTATGGCAAATGGCTATCATCGACTATAAAGAAGAGCTCCTACTCCAGCCTATATGAATGGCTGGGGTGGGAGAGCAAGCACGACACCAGGGATTCAGGGGATGCGATAGTGCACAATTCCATTGACAACATTTAGAGCCGCCTGCCGAATTACGTCAGTTCAGCGGACAGCTCTCATTGGATGAGAGCCTGCATATGCACCGTTGGACCAGAGAAAAGTGAGTGTGTACAAGAGACTTGGGGGGTTTCACACAGTGGAAAACAGGGGAAAGGGGAAAACCAGCGTCCGGCCCTGGAATCTTTAAGATTCTAGGCAGGCCGCTGTTGGGTTTTGTTCCGCTTTAAATGTGACATTAAAACAAACAGACAAATGAGAACAAAGCCAACCTGGACTCCTTAACATGTGACATGACCTTAACCCCCAGCTGATTTATGACCTCAACTTCTATAAACCAATTAAACCGGACCAACACCCAATGTTCACCTAATGGGTTCTGGTCCGTTCTGTACTGCGTGATCCCACTCCCTACGTGGACTAACCTCCTGCAAGCCTTTAGACCCCCTTGAAATTGAGCGACATAGCTAGGTCCATTAAGGACATGTGGGGGTTGGTGAGAGGGTGATGTCATCTGCCAACAGTTTTCCCTGATGGATTCTGGGATTCCAAGGGGAGTTACTTTTTTTCATAACAACCTAAAAAGTGGACCTACACTCTGCAGCGGAACTCATCCACCCAAAATCTCATATAAAGATGCCAGTCTAATTGAACAGACAATATTGAACTATTTAATCGCTTCTGTATAGCTGGCCCCTGCTGTGATTGTGGTCAGAGGCAGGATATGCACAGTGCCATGACCTCCATTAATGGAAGCACACCCAGTGTACGATGCCCGGGGGTCAGCTGATGCTCTACTGGTGGCTTGCACTTTATTTACTACCATTATTGCAGTTTGGACAGCCACCAGCAGGTGTCAGCAGAGCTCCAGGCTGTTGTATCCGCCCCTCATCTGCTGCACCTGGTGCTGGGCCTATTTAGGTAAGAAACTCCCTCTACCTGGTGCAGCAGGATTTTGTGCGTTAAAGCAGATCAAAACCCACTTAACTTGTGAAATACATTTGGCCATAATTTTTTAGATTGTCCTGGAACACTGATTTCTTTGGTGTCCGTCCGTGTGAGATGGCAGGGGATCAGCCATTGCATAGGTGTGGCAATGACATCATTGCCACACACAACAGTGGAAATGAATGGAGGAGGCGGAGCTTTACAGCTAAAACAGGTGGCATTGTCTGGGATTAGAGTGAAGCAGAAGCAGTCAGAACAGGCGAAATGTACTTTTCATAGGGGGAGCAATTCAGGGCATGCTAGTTAAACATGTCTGGTGTTCCAGATGATCCAGTATCAAGCAGGCCTCTTCCTGGCTTTCCTGATGCTGCTTGACTACCTCCAGTTTCTGACCCTCGATGCATCAGGATTTTCATCTACTGGCTGGAGGCTACCGGATCCTGTCCTGGGCCCTGGGTGAGTCGCACCAGCACCTTGGGGTCCTTCTGTGTTTGGCTGTGTCAGCTAGTTTCTGTCTCTTATGCCCTGCATTATTTTGTTTTCTGATGTCAATGAATCTTGTTATGTTTAGGCCTGAGTTACAGGTTATCCTTTGTTTGCCTTTTCTTAATAAATTCCTCTTTTAGTTCATTCATCCTGTGTTTGTGTCTTTGCTCTGGCAAAAATCCGATCCCAGGCTAAAGGGGTTCCATCTGGGGAGCTCTCGGCAGGGCTGGCTCTAGGTTTATGTGGGCCCTTGGGTGGCATAGTCTCAGTGGGCCCCTTTGTGGTGAAGAGTTGCATCATATCACCGAGGGATGTCCCAAATCTGGATGCCCCCTAAGGATCATGCTATTTGGACCAAAACTCTAGTTTTGGTCTACTTTGAAGCGCACCAAACCCCTTTAAACCTGACCTCAGAGTCTAAACGAATCTAGATTCTCCTGATTTTGGATGCCCCTGTGTGTGACCCCCCCCCCGCCCCGTTCATGACTTTCCTGAAACTGGTGAATGCACTGTGGGATCGCCAGTTAGAGTTAACGGTCAAACCAGGGGGGTTCTGGTTAAGATGCCCCTGTAAAGTGGACCAAAACCCAGGGGTGGAAATGCTTGCATAGTATGCCAGAAATCCCAGGGGGTTTCACACAGTAGGGTATCACAGATTGGGATGCTCCAGGGATAGGAAATCAGTTGGGGTGGGCAACTTAAAAGCAGAACAAAACCCAGCAATTCCTCCCCTGGAATCTAAATCGAGATGTCCCGTTTTGTGGAAATCCGCCATTCGAGGAGATGTGGGCACCAGCTGTGGCAGTACCCTCCCAGTCCGCTGCCGGTGAAGCGGCGTCGCACACCCCAAAGGTCGGCCCTGTCAGTGGGTCGTCCCCCCCCGGAGGCTGGTCCTGACGTCGGCCCTGGCTCTCGGGCATGACACAGTGTCCCGGGAGGTGAGGAAGGCAACTGTGGGAGAAACTGTATGTGGGTCCATTTTACATGTTCACCACGCTTAGCCCTCGTACGGTTAAAATTGGAATTTGAAACAGAAGTAAGAACTCCTTTTATGTGATGAAGCTGCAGCCAGTGCGTTATTGTTGAGATCTATTTATTCCCAGCAACGCAGGCCACGGTGGGTGAGCACATGGAGCTACGGCTTCCTTCACAAGAACCCATGACTGCCGTCTCAGCTGAACTAACAGTCCCACTAGCAGCACTTATTAACAGAACTGCCGACATGGTCTCTATCTGCAGCGAAAAAATGCTTTGCTCCACTGTTTCCCCATCGATTGTTTTAATTGCCATAACCTGAGCTGAATTAATTATATGATCTTAAATAAATACATTTAACAGCAGTTAATTAATTCAGCCCTGGTTATTGTAATGGGAATACTTTGGGGAAATCTCACTCCGCTCATAATCGCATGGTAGACAAGGGTAAGTGATTCAGGTCTCTAGTCAGAAATGATCTGAGCCACGTTTCCAATATTCCACCTTTCCCGGGTGCTGCTCCTCTTCTCAGATTCCCGAGGCCAATACAACTGACATCCCTCAAGAAGCGAAACTGATAAAGGCGCGGTGCTTTCTAACAGGAACATTTGCATATAAAAGTGACTCAGGAGAGAGCAGAACGCCTGCCGCGCCGACTGAACGGAACATCTTGCCGTTTGTCTTGTACAGCCGCCATCTCTGTTCCCCGAGGCTACGTTCACACCGCCGCGCTACGCAAAACGTATGTGGTTAGGGTATGCTGGCGGTTTACAGTGCGTTTCATTGTGTTGTACTGCAATGGTTTATTTTTAATGGTAATATGTGGGTAAAAATGGTGACACAAAATTCTAAACTCCAAGATTATTATTATTAATGTTTATTTACATAGCGCCATCATCTTCTGTAGCGCTTTACAAGGTATGAGTACAAGGGAACAATACAAAACTAGATGCCACGAGGTTCAAACCAGGTGTTAGTACAGGAGACAATAGGAGAGAGAGCCCTGCCCTTGCTTGCTTACAGGCTAAAGGATGGGGGTGGAGAAAAAAGGTCGGGATCACAAGTGGTAGAGCATGAGTTGGGCTACATGTGTCATTTGAAGGTTATAGGAGTTGAAAAATCCAGGACTGCAGCCCAGGTTGACATGCAGCCATGCTAACCTAAGATATACCACTTGCAATAATCATAATTTTTAATGGTAATGTGTAGGTAAAAATGGTGACACAGAATTCTAAACTCCTAGATAGATGCAGGGCCAGCACCAGGCTTAACTAGGCAGGTGCTGAACACTGGAAGGGCCCAAAGAGATTTGTAATGCAAAGTTTAAAAAAAAAATAAATAAAAAATCAGCAACTTACCTTGCCAAGCATTCCTCCAGCACTGTGTTTGCTCTTAGCTTTGCACCCTGAATGAGGAAATATACTTCCTCATCTGCCCCTCAAGCACCACCCTGGCAATATGGGCCAGCAATGCTAACTCGAGGTGCTAGTCCAGACCACGCCCCCTACTGTATTGATGGCTTGAATGGCACTCTCACAGATGCTACTTAAGCCCAGCTAACCCCTCCCAGCCTCCTCCTAGTAAGCAACCTCGCTCTCAGTGCCGCCCCACCTACTATGCTGATTATTACGCAACTTTACAGCTCCAAGGGCCACGCCCGCAAGATTCAGAAGAGAAGTCATTTGGGAAAACTGTAAACCCCAATATCATGGCCATTTCTTCTTCAATTTTAAAACGAAAAACAGTTTAGGACAGCGCCAAATGTAGCCAGACACAATGGTCTAACAATTGCCTTTGCCTGAAATATCACTTTAAATCTTAATCATGTGCAACAGCTCTTTCCCATGGTGGGAGGTCTTATTTCCTTCCTCTATGCAGGATGCCACTCTGTGCAGCTACCAGGACTGGGGACTGCCAGTCAGTGTAACCTCCCCCCGGCACTAGAGCAGTGTAATCCAGTGCTGTCTATTGCCACTTCTGGTGCCACCAGACTGCACAGAATGGCATCCCCCACTCGCGCTCCCACTGTGCGCTCACCAAACCCCATTCAAGTTAAAGGAGGACTATTGCGAAAAAAATGGCCATTGATAAAAATCCATATAAAATATGCTGGATGGCGGGAGGAGGGTTCACTTTCATGCCCAGCGCCAAAAAATATCTAGCCAGACTCGTTTCTTTCTTTTAATGGAAGGAAAAATAAATCAAGGGGGAAAGGTTCTCCCCTCACTGGATTTTATTCCACAAGCTTGGCGAGAGTTTAATATAGTTGGGTTTATAAGTGACCACTTCTCTCGTTATCCAATGTGTTTACATGGATTTTTAATATTACACAATTTGATGAGAAACCTTCTTTAATGTGCCGGTGAGCTCCCGTACAAAGATCTGGCTGTGCTGTGTGCATGGCTGGAAATGCAAGGGGAACGTGCTGGGTTGCAAGAAGGTAAAGGTTTTTTTTTTTTTTTTAAATCTCCCAACTTGGCTTGAAGGGGAGGGGGGGGGCTGTTATTATGACTGGGCTTCTGCTTTAAATTGTATCCAGGTTGCAAATTCATGAAACAAATGGTCAACAAGGTCTGCCTATCATTTAATATCAGCACAGGCCCAGTCAAGCATCAGACAAGCTCCTGTACTATATGGTAGCTTTCACTCTACTTGGGTGTAATGACTTTACTATAATGGATAGATACTTCAATATGTCATCCAAGCAGGGGGGCATTGTGGGAAAGATCAGCGATCACACTATATAATTTATAACATTTTGATATACGGAGTAAGTAAAGGTTATGACATTTCTCGTTCTGAGCATAGAACAAAATGTTATTTTTCCATTCCTAAGCCAACAGAACAGCAACAAAATCCTGCAGTGACAATTAGCATTAAGATGTGTATGTCCCTGTGTAACAAACCTGCGACCAAGCAGCGCTGATTGGAGAATCTCCAGGTAACGATCATTTACTTACTGTTATTTGAACTGTTTGTGTATGCTCCAGCTGTTCCGTTGACTTTGATAGTAGCTCATCCCTGATCCGCACTGACCTCTGTTGCCAACTGGTTTTCTCCTGAACACAAAACTGAGCTAGCTACTGCTCTGCCCAATTAAAGTGATTCTATACCCAGAAAGGAAGTCTGTAGGGTCGATTCATGATCGGAGCGCCAAAAACCCCAAACCAAGTGCAAACGATTCAGCGTGCACCTAGGTGCGTGATTCATGGCTTCAAATTCCATGTTTTTGGTGTTTTAATTTTTGTGATTTTTGACAACTTTTTATAACATTTTTCTTTCAATCCAAAACAAAAATAAAGGGTTCAATCCCCAAATGTTAAAAAACATGGCAGATGCTGCTGGCATGTGTTTTCAGAATGAAATAAGCCCGTTACTCATTGGAATCAGCAGTTTCCTGCACCTGTTTGCTGGAGGAAATTTACTCTTTAAATTGCCACATTTGAGCACTCTAAACATACCATAAATCAGGCGTCAGAGGGGCACCAAATATGCGCTTGCAGAATGTTTGAGGCGCAAGTGCGCAAATTGGCACACAATAATGGGTGTGTCCCATTTTAGCCACCATGAATCAGACGGAAGCCCAAGCGTGCTCCTAAAAACATTATTTGCTGGCACACGATCATGAATCAACCCTTAGTTGACAATAAGCTCAACTGTAGTAATCAATGCCAGGCAGCTGCTGCCAAAGCAAATAGGATCATGGGGTGCATCAGGAGGGGCATAGGTGCTCATGACCAGAGCATCATTTTACCCCTGTACAAGTCACTGGTCAGACCCCATATGGAATACTGTGTACAGTTCTGGGCACCTGTGCTTAAGAAGGACATATCAGAACTGGAGCGCGTTCAAAGAAGGGCAACAAAGTTAATAAAAGGAGTGCGGGGGCTAGAGTACCCGGAAAGATTGTCCAAGTTAGGTTTATTTAGTCTAGAAAAAAGATGATTGAGGGGTGATCTAATAACTATGTATAAATATATTCGGGGTCAATACAAGGATCTGTCCCACAATCTATTTGTATAACCATAACCCAGGGGCATCCACTAAGGTTAGAGGAAAGGTGCTTTCTCCACCGACATAGGAGGGGATTCTTCTCTGTAAGAGCAGTGAGACTATGGAACTCGCTGCCAGAGGAGGTAGTAATGATGGATACAGTAAAAACTTTCAAAAGTGACCTTGATGCCTTCCTGGCATGTAATAACATTTCCAGCTATGGCTACTAGACCACTGGAAGGAGTTAAACAGGCTGAACTGGATGGACTAAAGTCTTTATTCAGCCGCACATACTATGTTACTATGTTAGCCTTATCAGTTATGAAGACTGAAAAAAATCTAAAAGCAATATAAGCTGAACTGCCATATACACCTAATGTGGCAGTTTAGCCCGTAACAATGTATCATCGCTGGAGAACAGCAGGGAGTGCTGTTGCACTGACCTCTCAGCCTTACGGCCTCCATTCAAACATCACACTACATCCGGTTAGTGCTTTTTTATGAATATTGGACAAGGGCTTTAGTAGAAAAAATAAACACAGGCTGTTTGGGGCACTTGGTTGGAGATAGGTGACAACTTCCCTTTTGCGTATAGGATCACTTTAAACGTAAAAGAGGCCGCGCCGGGTCTCATTCCGGAGCTGCAGGTGACACATGTGCAACACAGGAGTATTCGAACACAGGTGGATTTTAAGTGGGGCGTCTTGTTCCTGGGGGAAACCAGGGTCTGAGATCTGTGAGGGTTACCCTTTAAATATGAACATAAGTCCTCTGGGGTGCTGCTCTGTGTGAATCTCTTCAGGGGGTTGTGTAAGCCCGTCCGTTGGTCTCCTGTCTGGGAAATGCAATTTGCAGCCAGTCACATGCAAAGAGGAGTAATAACTGGGTAAATATTGGGGGTCTGTGGACCAGCTGGCAAGGTTCCTATCTGCGAGGGGGGGTATCACAATCATGATGATGCCCCCCACCCCATTCAGAGGCAGAATCTTGTAGCTTTTTTTATTTATCCAAGGTGTGTGATCACAATAAAATCCACCAGCATGGGCTGCCCTGTTCTGTGGCATCTACCCCTGGGCTCCAGATGTGCTTTCCCATTGCACCCAGCGTGCAGGCTGGAAATCTAACCTAAGCGTATGCAGTACTGTCAGCCTGGGCATCAGCAGTGCCCCCTTCAGCCCTTTTTGGATCCCAGGTGAGGAAGAATAGTGGCAGTATAAGTCAGTGCTGCTTTACCTTTTAGTCTATGATTTGTCTTTAAAAACAATTTAAATGTTTCACCTTCAAAATACAATTTCAGCTCAATGGGAAGCAGATGTGTCAATGAGGAAGCCGTGATAAAGTAGCAGAAGTTGATGTGGAGTCTGATTCATTACTAGCGCCACGTGTTGCCATGTGATCGACTGTATAGCGGCGCTTAGAGCGACCGCTGGTAGATGCTGTAAGCGGGTGTTGGGCACTGTAACCTAGCGTAGCGGTCGCTGTAGTGTCCTGGCCAGAACTGATGAATGTGATGTGTGGTGGCTCTCCCTGATTTACTGCAGAGCCAATGGAGAACACTAGGTGGTGTCCTAAGGTCAAAGAGCCCAAGACTACACCCCATCTAACAAGAGGACAATGCTGCAGTGAGGGAGAGGTAGCGCCAGCTCAGTGCGTCCGGCATTTGGCGCTCCACACCACATTTAAGAAAACACTAGACACACACAGCGTTGGCGCTCTAGCATAGAGTGCCAGATGTTGTGTGATTTTTGAACACATATCCACCAGTAACAAAGCGAAAACACATGGAATGACATTGTTTGAACACTGTGACAAAGACACTTTAGTGCCAGACCTGCACATACAATGCTGCATAAAAATATATAAAAAAATGTATAAAAGTGTTTGTTTGCAGCCAGGAGAGGTCACAGAATAATTTGACCAAATAAAATTACATTTTAATTGCCAAACACGCTATTTAAACACAACCAAGTGAAACCCTATTGAAATGTATAGCAGAGCAACACTGAGCGAAAGGTAATACGTGGCGCTCCTGAACCTAGAGCGCCGGCGCTATACACTGAGCCACCTCTAGTGATACATGTGACGCTATGTGACGCTGTTAGAGGAGCACACCAGATTCGCTTTCTTAAATGTGGTTTTACATACAGCGCCCAGCGTTCACCCGACGCTACCTGCCGCAAGGTAGCATTACCTGGCGCTAGCCTTTCTTAAATGACCCCCTTTACCGAAAAGTGATGGGTGAGTTACTGTAACTGGGGCGTTGAGCCCCTTTCAGTTTCCCTGGCTGTAGAAAAAGAAACTGTTTTCATAACCCTTCCCTTCTTTATTAAAGAATAAAATCAAAAGCGGCCAATGCTCTATTTTATCTTTATCTATGTCAGACAGATGGAACTGTTACGGCGGAGATGCTATTTCTGTCGAAAAAGAAAAAAAAAAATAGCACCCGCTTCACAAGCCTAACAGCGGCAGCACTTAGAGGCTGCATAATGCATTGCTCAGTCACATCTAAAATGTCTCGATGGTTCCTCTAAAATGGGAAGAGAAATAGACCCACTGCGGAATTTCTGAATAATACAAGACAATTGAAAGCCCCTCTCACATCTTCATTGTGATGTACTGTAGCACGACAGTCGGGTTATAAAAGCACCTGCTGTGCTCCTCAGCCTGCAAGAATTTTGTCTTACAGGAGGAGACCTTAATATCACCGCAACAAGGTGAGTGGCTCTCATTATTACACTGCGTTAACCTCGCAGTAATGCGCCCCTTCACATAAGCACAGAGCTGACACAGGTATCAGTAAAGGACAGGGTGACTCAGTATTACCAGTACTGGGTGACCAGGGGCATCCCGCTTTGTACCGGTCTAACCCCCCCCCCCCCCCCAGTTTACGCCAAAAACTCAGCTTTCCCGGCGGTTTGCGTCTTGCGCCAGGGGCACTCTGATTTGGGCTGTCTGCCCCCCCAGTTTACCCCAAAAACTCACCTTTCCCTAGTCCCACACTGCCTATGGGGGCTCTTATCCAATCAGCACCGTATGCTGTGCATACTGTTTAACTAGAGAGCCCAGCATAAGGGAGCGGGAGCATCTCCAGTTCCGTGGCCATGTGCCGCATGCTCCTACCCCCAGCCTATCTGAATGGTTGGGTGCAGTTCCAGGGATGCGGGGTTGCACAGCAGGGCAGCCAGATTCGAGATGTCTCGCTCCCCAGAGTCTGCCAGAACTGGTGGTTTCCAGTTAAAAGTGGACTAAAACCAACGCCCATCGGCCCGGCAATCTATAAGATTACCAGTCCCGTTGATTCCCTCCCCCTGGGGCATCTAAAATTGGGATGCCCCACTGTTTGAAACCCCCCCCATACATTAACCTTGTTTCCCGCATTACCGCTATCCCTCTAGAAGGGCGCATGCTCGCACAGGGCATTTGTGAAACACATTCACTGTTAGAAGGAAGCGCAGGATGCAGCCGCCAGTGTACTTGGAGCCGCTGGCCTTAGGCGAAGGCTTAGACGACGTGACGTCAGCGGCTCCGAGCGCTTCCCGTAGGACCAGGAAGAGGTGAGTTTGCATCGGCGATCTGAGGGGTTTCACACAACGGGGCAACCCCGATAGTCAAAATCCTGGGTTTTGGTCCACTTCAAGAGATCAGCCCCTTCCTCCTGTAAAAAGGACATTTATAAATCTGTTACTTTAAGTTATTCTTCCTTCCAGTAAGAAAGCTTGGTGGGATTTTTTTCACACAGGGTGTGGGGTAGACCCTCCCCTTGCTATCTAGCATTTATATATTTTTTGCGATAGATCTCCTTAAACCAGACCTTCAACATGATTTAAAAAAAGCCCAAACCCTTAAAAAACTATTCCCCAGCATCTAACATTAATATATTTGAAGTTTTTACTCACTTACTTATTATTCTTTCCCCCACCAGGCTGCAACACTGTTCAGGACTCTAGGATACAGGCGCAGCCATCTTGACTCAGAAGCATCACACATACTGAGGAGAGGAGAGCGGGATAAAGTACAGGGGGCGGGGTTATAGCTGTGCCTTGCACAGACAGAGCAGAGCTGGGGTCAGGAAAGGGCAGCAATCCCAGAATGCAGAGTGACACAGTCAGAAGAAACTTCCTGTTTGCAGGCTGCCTGGTGCTCCATGAGCCGCCATCTTGGATGTTTAAAGGCTCATAACATGCAGTAGATGTTTTTTAATGTGAGCAATCTGTATGTACAGGGTGTGGGGAACATATAAGATAGGCTCTTATTCAGGGTGAAGGTCCGCTTTAAATAAAGACTGAAAAAATGTCTGTCAATTTGAAAAGTACTGCACATTGTGTATTGACACTCACATCATTCTCTGTCATGGCAATATGACCATATGGTAAGCACCAAGCAACAGGCCTGGCACACGATTAAGGTAAGTACAGTATATACAGATGCAGCTTTCTTTAACTTTCCATTTACTGCACTGCCTTTCAATGACTTCTTTGTGATATATTGCAACGGGATGAGCTGGAATGTGCCGGTTACTGATTGCTACATCTGCTACATCTGTATGTGAGGATCTGGCGGTGCCCTCTACTTTGGGCCACGCGTGTTCTTTAAACACTGAGCAGACAGTATGGGACACACAGCCCTGAAACGTATTCACTATCTGCTGGAGATGTAACTAAACAACGAGCTGACAGAACAATACAAAACATTAAAGATCACCCTGGGCAAGATTATAGTCACATAACTATTTAAAGTCTCTCCTTCTACAGAGTCTGACAGATTTAAATACAATGCTTTTTCTTCAGAGCCAGCTGCTTAGTAACAGCAAAAAAAGTGCACGACCCAGGAGTTATCGCAGCTGCCATTCACATGCAAGAAACGACCGGACAATGCAAGCCTCAAAGGCACAGTCTAGGCCTATATATATATATATATATATATATATATATATATCCATATATTTTAATAATTCTTTACTTTCCCGAAGCTTTTCTATTTTAGTCACAAAACCAGGTAACAGCAAGCCCCCCATTGCAGTGCTAAGTGCGGGTCTGCTTATGGGCTGGAAATCTTTCTACATTTAACCATCTACTGCATCTTATCTCTACTCAGGGCACTGAGCTGGCCATGAAATAGGTTGTGTGTGAGACAGCTCAGGGATACATTTGTGATGTAGTGTATTGCAGGGTTAGGTAATAAATAAAAAAGCCCAAGCTTTGAACATTGCATAGAGAACATCAGTAAATGAAAGGAGGATGGCACAACTGCAACCCTACCACGAAATATCTGTCAGTGTAAACCGATAGCGCAGGCAGGGAGGACGATGTGGAGGAAAACGGGGAGGCCGATTCATCAATAGCGCCAGGTAGCGACAGATGAGCGACTGTAGCGTGATTTTTTCAGCGCCAGCCAGTATTCGCTGTGCTTGGCCGGCATTAGCTTGATGACAGCGACTCAGTCGGTGTGCGGTAATGATGAATACGGGCTGGGGGGTCGCTGTTTCACAGGTCCAGCGTTGTATGTGAGCGCCTGACAACGAATGGCCAGAGCGAACGGCTAGCTTCATATTCATCAAAAAATCACGCTCCGAATGTGCTGGCGCTGTCCATTCCTTGTTTAAACACCAGAGCGCTGGCGGCGATCTGTATTAACTAGTTTTTAACCCCTAAACAACCATATTTTTTGAATGTAACATTATACATGTTTTTAGAATCATTTTGTTATATGAATACATTAATCTCAGACCTGTTAGATCAATTCTGCACATATTTTTTTTTTTTTTTTACTTAAAAATAAATCCTAACATTGCAGAAGTGTTCTCCGATTTTTTGACATTAAAAAAATTAAAAAAAAAAATATTACCAATTAATCATGAATTATTATAGATTGCTCCATTGAAATGCATTGGACATCGCCAGGGAGCGACAGCTCATACCTGGCGCTGTGAGGGAATTTGCAGCGGCGCTGTTCGGTCCAGGCGGCTTCATGATGAATGCCGCGCTAGCCGTCGCTCTCGCCGGCGCTAGCCTCATTTTGCTTGATAAATGCGTCATTGTGACCGCCGCCGGGCGTACTTGAGTCGGTAATCGCCGTTAGCTGCCGCTACCTGGCGCTCGTCGGACGCTACCTGGCGCTATCGCTTGATGAATAAGGGCATAACACTGCACAGCACCCTGAACACACCATCCCTACCATGAAACATGGCTGTGGCAGCAGCCAGTGCCATCATCAGGAATTTTTGGGCCCCATACAACCGAAATGGCTGCTCTCTCCCCCCCCCCCCTTCCCGAAAAACTTCTTGAGCACTCTGGTAATGAGAAACTGGTTCCCTGGAACATAACTGGTGGCATTGAGGTGCCCCACCTTCTCATACATGGAGCTGCCCCTGATGACAATCGGTCGGCTGGCCCACCCCTGCCGACGATCAGCTTGTAAGCTTACCTCAGCCACAGATCAGCTCCCCATCTCTGCCACCTATCAACCTGCCAGCCTACATCTGCGACCGATTAGCCTGTAAGCTTTCCCCTGCCACCCATTAGCCTGACAGCCCACCTCTGCCACCCATTAGCCTGACAGCCCACCCCTGTAACCGACCCATGTCTGTAACTGATCAGCCACACAGCCCACCCCTGCCACCGATCAGCCAACCATCCCATGCCTGTAACTGATCAGCCACACAGTCCACCCCTGCCACTGATCAGCCAGCCAGCCTACCCCTGTAACCAATCAGCCAACCATCCCATGCCTGTAACTGATCAGCCATACAGCCCATCCCTGTAACCGACCCATGTCTGTAACTGATCAGCCATACAGCCCATCCCTGTAAACAATCAGACTGTCAGATTACCCTTGTGACCGATCAGGCTATAAGATTACCCCTCCAACAGATCTGCCGCCACCCTTGCCACCGATAAGCCTTCTAGCACAGGGGACCAGGTGTTGGCTCAGCAGAAATGTGAAGAGTTATGATGGATCTACTTTTTGTGGTTTGCTCGCCACTGTCTGTCAGAGAGCCATCGGAATGCTTCCTGTTCCAGCAAACACATATTTATATGCAGCACACGGAGTTGGGAGTCATATGCTGCAGCGCAGTCCCTTTCACTGCCGTCCATTCACAGAATTTAGTCAACTCTCCCCCACTGCGAGGACCATATGCTGTTTTATTCTTGTTTTTTCGGCGAGTCTGCATAACGCCAGGAATGATCAGTGAGGGATCCAGGTTTACAACAGTTGAATGCTAAACATGTATTAGCATATGAATGATAGTGTCGGAGATACAGTACATCAAACCTGTTTTTAATTTCATTATGTTTTAGGATTTGTTTATAATTTGTAGTTACATCCCAACTACAACCTGAAAAAATACCACCCCCACATATTTTCAGTTTTTAGGTGGCTTTTAACTGAAGACACTGTACCACATAAGGAGCTCATAGATAAGTTATTGAAGGTAGGACTCAATCCCTGGATAGTTCAGTGGATTTCCAGTTGGCTGAGGGATCGGTATCAGAGCGTTGTTGTAAATGGCGTGCAATCTGAACAAAGGCGAGGTACAAGTGGTGTGCCGCAAGGCTCTGTCCTGGGCCCCATTCTTTTTAATATATTTGTAAGTGACATAGGAGAAGGCTTGGTAGGAAAAGTTTGTCTGTTTGCTGATGATACAAAGGTTAGTAATAGGGTGGATATTCCTGGAGGTGTCTGCAACATGGAAAATGATTTAGCTTTACTGGATAGATGGTCAAAACTGTGGAAACTAGAGTTTAATGTCTCTAAATGTAAAATCATGCACTTGGGTAGAAGGAATCCCTGCTCTGAGTACCGTATGGGCAGCACTGTGTTAGCCAGGACCTTGGAGGAGAGAGATTTAGGGGTACTGATTACTGATAGCTGCAAGATGAGGGGACAGTGTAGCCAGGCAGTGGGAAAAGCAAGCAGGATGCTCGGCTGCATAGCTCGAGGCATCACCAGTAGGAAGAGGGAGGTTGTGATGCCGCTGTATAGAGCCCTGGTGAGGCCACAGCTAGAATACTGTGTGCAGTTCTGGAGACCTTACCTGCAAAAAGACATTATTCAAATAGAACGTGTCCAAAGGCGGGCAACGAAAATGGTGGAAGGACTTAAACTTAAAACTTATCAGGAGAGACTTGAAGAACTTAATTTGTACAGTCTGGAGGAAAGAAGGGAGAGGGGGGACATGATTGAGACCTTTAAATATGTGAAAGGGTTGAATAAGGTTCAGGAGGGAAGTGTTTTTAAGAAGAAGCTTAATGATAGAACAAGGGGGCACAACCTGAAGCTAGTCGGGGGGAAGATCAGGAGCAATGTTAGAAAATATTATTTTACAGAAAGAGTAGTAGATGCTTGGAACAAACTTCCAGCAGAGGTAGTTGAAAAATCAACAGTCACTGAATGTAAACATGCCTGGGATAAGCACACATCTATCCTAAGATAAAGAGAACATACAGTATACACATAAGGGCAGACTAGATGGACCGTACGGTCTCCTTCTGCCGTCAACCTTCTATGTTTCTATAAGAGTCTTTGGTTTTGCTGCAATCCTATGCTGGAACAGAGGCTAGGAGACCAACCTGACTAAGGCCTTGATTCAGTAAGAGTTGAAAAATATTCTCTTGGTCGTAAAAAAATCACTTTATGAGAAAAAAGCCTGAGAATGTCACTGTTGATAAAGCACCAGTTAGGGAGACAATTAAAGGCAATGGTACTTTTTTACTCCCCCAAAAAATTAGTGCATTGTTTACTCCTTTTTATAGTATAGTAATGAGTGACTTTCATTAAAAAATGTACTAATTTTCTTTGGAGTAAAAAAGTACCATTGCCTTTCAAAAAAAGTGCATTTTTTACTACCATGACAATTTCTTTCATGGTCAAAAGGCCACAGTAGTAGGGACAGGAGAGGCAAAATGTAACTGCTGTTGCATAATGCTGAGATCTGTTCCCTCTTCTGTAGCCATATGCAAGATTTTATTTATGCATGACCCTGACCCTGAGAGTTAGGGGGTTATTCATCAAGGCATAGCGCCAGGTAGTGCCTGGTAGCAGCAGGCAGCTTCGGGGGGAAAAGCTGGGCACTGTAAGCAAAACCACATTTATGAAAGCGAATCTGGTGAGCGACTCTAACAGCGCCATGTAGCATCCGATTCATCATTACAGGTGGCTCAGTGTATAGCGCCGGCGCTCTAGCTTCCAGAGCACCAGGTATTATCTGTTGCTCTCCCATACATTTAATTAAAGGGTTTACAGATTGTGTGGTGTGGTGGGTTAGGTTAGTTTAGTGACCCTGTGACCCAGGACCTACCATGGTACATACTATAGTTTCAAGGGAGAGTGTCAGTGAAGTCAATATTAAGTTGAACAAAACCTTAGATTGTGACTATGCTGGGTCATGTTCCGTGCCCCAGGGGCATCCTAATTTCGTAGGCCCCACTATGTCAAACCCCCCAGTTCGCCCGGTAAATCTCACCTCTTTCCGATCCTATGCCACGCATGCACTGGCTCTTTTACAATCAGAGACCTTTGCCTATGCCCTGGCCTTCTGCAATGGGGAGCAAGAATAGCCGCATACCCAGGCTGTGCACCCAGCCGGTGGTGCTGCCGCTTATGCTCCCCATTGTAGAAGATCAGAGCCGTTTGGCAAATGATATAGGCACCGCAAACTGCTCTGATTGAATAAGAGCCCACAGAAGCACTGTTGAGTCAAAGGTAAGCTGTTACAGGCAAACTGGGGGGTTTCACATCTTTCAGATTCCAGGGCCTGTTGCGCTGGGTTTTGTTCCGCTTTATAAGCATTGAACAGGCTAAAATAAGAAACAACAGTATACCCATCTTTTGTCCCCTGCAGATGATCACTCCAACATAAGGATATTTTAATCTATGTATAAACTCACATACTGTCCTGACTGCTGTCGGAGGACTTGAACGGCTGTCCCTGGAGTGTTTTAGGCTCCAGGGCCAATATCAAAGGTGTTTGGTCCTCTTTTAAATAATGAGCAGCGTCTTCACTTGCGCTGTGACCATGCTGCTCAGTCACATGGGAGGTACATTAGGTCTGTTCTGGTACATAGCAACAGAGCTGTGATCATATGAATACTCTGAACTTTATAGGCACTGCTCAAATGAATTGCTTCCAGTGAGATCTTTCCTGGCATTTCAGCCGGTAATTTAAACATGCGATTTTCCCCCCCGACTGTAAATTGGTTCAGACATCCTGTAGGCTTGCAATGTATTCCATGTCCTTAGGGATAACGACTTTTACTTCTGCAGTTCACAAACTAGCCAGAAAGGTCTCTGCAATAGCGAGATAAAATATCGACCTGGAATTGGCATATTCTTTAAATAATTCCCTTTTACGCCGTTTCTGTAAAGACACTTTTCTGGGACACAGCGCAGGCATGGTTCTGGGGTGGCTTTTACATGGTCTGATGTTGAGAAATTGGTCTCCTTTCACATTCAAATGCCCCCCTTGCCTAGTGCATTGTCCTCAAAAGACACCATTGTAATAAAGCTGGATAAAGTAAAATCTATTTGTTTTTACTATCTGCAATCTGTTGCCACAGGCAACGTACAGCAAGGAAAGATATATGAATCCTATACACACAAAACACTGCTGCTGCTGGACATGTGTAAGTGACCTCCCTCACTTCAGCATCGGCCAAAGCAGCAGTGTTTTGGGTGTACACCCTCCTCAAAGACTCTTGGGGGGTTGCTTTACCTCTTTATGGGGTATCCCAAATTGGGATGCCCCGCTGTGTGGAACCCTAAGATCTGAAAGATCAAACACCACTCCGATGTGTCCCCATCACATTCACGCCAGGGCTTTGTAAATGTGTGACATGGGCGTGTGTGCAACTAGACTCAGCGCGGCAAAGGGAATCTGAATCGAACAATCGATTCTGATTGGCTGAGCGGCCCATGCGGGAACCAGGAAGAGGTGAGTTTTCGGCCAATCCCTGGGGATACACACAGCAGGACATCCCAAATCAGGATGTTCCGCCAGAGAGCAAAACCATTTTTGGGCTTTTATGGCAGGAGAGCACACTGTCTATCAGTCCCCCAATATGCCCCTGTGCTGACAATTACCTGTATTTGTCTTTTCAGACCTCTGACAAAATACACCACAACTACTTCTAGCTTGGCGTCTTAAAGTGGAACAAAACCCCAAATTTTACCTATCCTGGGGTTTGGTCCTCTCCCCCGCTGTGTGAAACCCCCCAGATCGGCCAAAATCACTCACCTCTTCCCGGTCCTACAGCGCATGTGTGGCTGCTCATCCAAACAGTACGCTCGGAGACGGCATCTAAGGCCAGTGGCTCCAAGTGCGCTGGCCGGCGCATCCCCCCCTTCCCTCTAACAGGGAGTGTGGCCACGCCGGCCATTCACAAATGGCTGACGTGGGCACGTACCCTGCTATAGGGATAGTGGGGATGTGGCTGCGGCATGCACATGCGCCGTTGGACCGGGAAGCAAGGTAAGTGAACGGGGCAACCTGGGGGGTTTCACACAGCAGGGCATCCCGATTTTGGATGCCCCGGGGGGAGGAAATCGATCGTCCCGGGAACCTTATAGATTCCCGGGCTGATCGCGCTGGGTTTCGGTCCACTTTAAATGCAATCTATTTACCCGGTGAGAGCTTAACGAACCCCTTTAAACGTGTCCCCACAGTGGTGTAACTAAATGTGATGGGCCCCGGTGTGAACATTAAATGGGGCCTTTTAAGGTCATACAGTAAACTTTTTTTCTGCTTTTTTAACTCTGTTGGATGCAGCTAGACAACTAAAGACTGAAACAACAGAGACAAATGCTGCTTCTATTCTCTAAATTATGCCACGCAAGCAGAAATATGATAAATAAGGAGAAGAAGCAACAATGATGGGGTCCTCCTGACCTTACCTTGCAGTCTCACCACATATATTTACGCCTCTGCGTAAATGTTAAGTCCTCCAGCAATTATGTAGGACCAGAGGCCTCACCGCACACTGCAATACTGCCACCTGCTTTTATACAAGAAGCTTCCCTTCAACACCTAACCTTGCCTAGATCTGCTTCAAAGAGACTGTAAACCCAGAGGCAATAATAAGGCAGCAAGATACCTGTCCCATGTGCCTCGCCTCCATTTACCTACAATACTGGATAGAACTGGTCTAACAGCACCTTGGTGTTCTCCGGGTGAGCAAGCACTCTGACCCACAGTAGAGCCTGCTCAAGCCCCAAAAAAGATATGCAATAAGATGCCCTTCCCAGCTCAGCTTTGTTTAATGCTTGGACCGGGTGTTTGCATGTGCCCTGGCCGGGAACAGAAGGGGGGGGGGGGGGGTGCTACACTGTCTATGGGAATGGTATGGGGGGGAATGCCTCACTGCCTATGGGAATGGGATTGGGGGGAATGCAACAAAGGCCTATGGGATTGGGGGGATGCTACACTGCCTATGGGATGGGGGGAATGGCACACTGCCTATGGGATTCGGGGAATGCCACACTGCCTATGGGGATGGGATTGGTGGGAATGCAACAACGGCCTATGGGAATGGGATTGGGGGGATGCTACACTGCCTATGGGATTGGAGGAATGGCACACTGCCTATGCGATTGGGGGAATGCCACACTGCCTATTGGGAATAGGAGGGGGGTTGCCACTCTGCCTGTAATTGGAGGATTCTGCACCTTGCCTATTTTTTTGGTTGAGAATATTATTTTTCTTATTTTCCTCCAAATCCTAGGTGCGTCTTATTGGCATGTGTGTCTTATAGGGCGAAAAATACGACACACACACACACACACAAACACACACACAAACACACACACACACACACACACACACACACACACACACACACACACCCTTCTGGGGCTGCTAATCATCATACAAATCATCAATTTTCAATATAGGAGAGACGTTGCCCTCTCTACCTGCCATCAAGTGTTGTATCACACAGAAATTGTAAATCTATTCTGTGAAAGAAAATCATGTTTAGCAAATCTAGTCTTCTTTCTGCAAGGCTCAGAAAAGGAGTTGAATGTGTGGCTGAGTGCACATGATGTATGATTCATAATGTAGTCGGCAGACATGGGCCTGAGCGTCCCGATTTTCCAGATAAGCAGCTACAGCTCTCTGGCAAGAGCAAAACTTCAATTTTAGAAACCTATAAATAACTTTGTAGGCTTTGATCCATTTCTTTCTGACTCTGCTGTTACATCCCACAGCGTTTAAACCCAATCTCTTGTCTTTAAAGAGTCAAAACTGGACACGTCTGTATGAGGGCACCATTCCTTGAGAAAGGGGACGTGATCCCCGGAACGCGGGAGGATTGCCCCCACCTATGCTATATCACACAACTCTGGGTAATATGCTTCCTTTTCGCTATGTACATTTTCTTCCACCTATCTTGTAATTATGCATTTACAAATGAATACTAAAGTTTATTTTGGTGTTAAACCATTGTTTGAATTTGTGCATGTAAGCTGCAGTACTTGTATCACGCTGACTAACATTTACTGCAGTCTGCAGCGAGGAGCGCTCCGAGGAGCTAATGTAACACTATGTTTCATATTTCTAAAATACTTTGCATCAGAATTTGGAGCTTCTCTGTATGTGTTGGATGCAATAAAAAAAAAAAAAAAAAAAAAAAAAAAAAAAAAAGGGGGCAGTTGTGGCCTAGAGGTAAGGGGAGCGGACTTGTGACTGGAGGGTTGCAGGTTCGAATCCCTGGATCCTGGTCCTGGAACATGACTGAAGTGCTCTTGAGCAAGGCACCTAACCCCCAAACTGCTCCCCGGGCGCCGTAAATAGGGCAGCCCACCGCTCCAGGCATGTGTACACTCACTACACACACACTTAAATGCGGAGGACGAATTCCTATGTGTGCGCAAGCATACAATGGCCATCTATGCATTAAAATAAAAAAGTATGGATACACTTGTTTTGATTATCTTTCTATTAGCCTGTGTTAGATTATATGATATAGCTGCTGCGCCAGAGACCACAGATTGAGCTTGCAAATAAATAAGAGACTGCCTTTGTAAATATATCATCTTGTGATGATGTACTACTTTATCCCTGCCTATATGAATTTAATATGGGTTATAATTGCAGAACTAAAAAGTAAAAAAACTTTTTTTAGCATAACTGGTGTGCGCCTGAATTTCTAATAATACAGTGAACTGTTTCCCAACATAAAAAAGTACTGCACTCAACTTTGGGAGGGACTGACATTAACAGAGCCCCCTTACCTGACCCTCGGGCCATCACCGCTCCTCCGGCATTCCGGATGCTGGGCACAGCCATCTTGCCTCAAATGAACAGAGCCACACACCCCTGGCGCCATCCGTGCTTTGTGTCATTCTCAGTGGAGACTGGAGGAGCAGCGCTGGCCCGAGGATAAGGGTTTTTTTTCTAACCCCCCCCCCCCCCACGCCCCCAACGAGCCTCTGTGCCAGGATGGCAGGGCGGGGGATGTGCTGTGACTGGAATTCCACTTTAAAGCAGATCAGTCCTAATAACCCAAAAAATCCCAAATGACAGCTGGAGTACAACTGGCTACCAAGATGATCAACACTTCCCCATTTTCTTCCAGTAGCCTCACTGTTGGTGTCAGTGAACAACTAAAGAAGAGAGGCGGCTTGGCATCCCAAAGGTACTGAATAAATCAAGGCAACTGAACTTGCTGTTTGACTCACTATTAAAGGGACATCCCAGGACACTATCTCATTATATAATTTTTATGTCAGGAGCTGTGTCTCTCCTTCGATTCCTGCAGTGCCAAGAAAAATAACCATAAAATAACCGTAACCCATAATTGGGTTCATGGTTTTCCCTCCATTCAATTTTATTCCTCCAGGATTATGCTAAAATGACACAATGACAATGTGTGTTTTATGGAAGCTGTTTTCACCTGCCATCAGTGGCCATTGGCAACGTACACCAAAAAGAGAGAAGTGAGCTCATCACTGCTGCTATGGGCACTGCTGAGGTGAGGGAGCTTGTTCAACCTTACACATAACCAGCAGCAGTGTTCTGTGTGTACAGAGCTCATTTCTCTCTTCTTGGTGTACAGACCTGTACCAGGTCGGCTGGAGCGTAGCTGCTGCACCTTTGAGATCAGCCAATCGGCGATATCAAAAGTTTCGCTGAGCGTTGCTTAGGCAGTGGAAAAACCAACAGCATGGATGGGGTGTCCAGATGGGTTTCAATTTGCTTTAAAGTGGACCTCCCCCCCCCCCCCCCCCACAAAAAAAAAAAACTACCCTTCATGTCCTGTTAATGAATTGGATAAAATACAAATGATTTTGGCTTCAAAGGAAAATTGGGGGGGAAATTAAATATGTTTGGCTCTTAGCTTCCATTATTTTCAATAGGCTGTACTTGCTTCCAGCATGACATTGTGAGGAGGAAACCAAAAGCATACAAATTGCATAGCTGGGAAAAACAAAAATTAAATTCACTATAACATGAATACTAGGAATACTGAATTATAAACCGCTTATACAACATAACAAGGCCAAATTGGTGGCCTGGGCTAAACTTACATTGAATATACTAGAGTGAATTGCACTAAAAATAGCAATACTACCGCGCTATATATTTTTGATACAGAACTCCCCATCGTATTGCCCAGTTTTCAAAGAAATTAATTCAGCTTTCAGAAGATTTTACTGGCGGAATCAACAACCACGGTTTAGCTACTCTTAGCAAACCATGAGAAGCAGGAGGACTAAGGGCACCGAATTTACATACTTACTACCAAGCAAAACTCATACAGCGTGCCTTTAAATGGCTGATTAAAAGAGATGTAAACTGGATAAAACTCAAGCTGGCAGATGTGGCAGCTGATATAGTCCATACCTGGAAACTTATTTGGGAACTATTGCAGATTATCAGAAACCCGTTTGCTAAAACAGTTTTAACTTCTTTCTGCACACATAAATTGTGTGTGATTAATCACCTGTAAAATGGGTATTATAAGTATGTCACACACCCCGCTTCCAATATTCATGACATGTGGGTTATGGCCAGTAGAGGGCGAACTTTGCAGAGATGACAGGAAAAAAAGGAGCCCCTCCCAGTCCATAAATACCTGGGACCTCCCACACATTTCCCAGTATAGGACAGCAGTAAGGGGACCAGGAAGAGCCAAATATAAACAATCATAACACTAAAAGGTTCACCATATAAAGGATCCAAAATACCAATAAGGGCGGGATGAAGCGGGGTGTGTGACATACTTATAATACCCATTTTACAGGAGAGTAATCACAAAATGGTTTTATTCCAAGTATGTCACACACCCCGCTTCCAATATTCATGACATGTGGGACATCCAATAGCAGTGTCCATAATGGGTGGGGATCCCAATACGGCAAAAAATGCACAAATCTTAAACCACTGCAGCCTGCAGAAACTTGCGGCCAAAAACAGCATTCACTGAGGCCCACACATCAACCTTATAAAACTTTAAAAAAGTATGAAAGGAAGACCAAGTAGCAGCCTTACAAACTTGTTCAACAGAAGCCTGATGCTGAAAAGCCCAAGAAGCCCCAACAGCACGAGTAGAATGAGCAGTGATCTGAAAAGGGGGAACCTTCCCCTTGGCAGTATAGGCCCCAACAATGGCCTGGCGTATCCATTTACTAATGGTAGACTTGGCGGGCGCCAAACCTTTCCTGGGCCCAGAGGGCACCACGAACAAGGCGTCCGTCTTACGAAAGTGAGAAGTAGCCACCAAATAGTACTTCACACAAAGAACCCAATCCAAAGAGTGCAAAACCCTTCTCCTTGTCATTGCTAGGCCTAGGACACAAGGAAGGGAGAACTACATCCAGATTGAGGCGGAAGGCAGAAACCACCTTAGGAAGGAAATCTGGCTTAAAGCGAAATACCACCTTGTCCTGGTGTCTCTCAAAGTAAGGGGCCTGAATGGACAGAGCCGCCAACTCAGAGACACGCCGAACAGAGGTAATAGCCACCAAAAAGGCAACCTTTTGAGTGAGCATAGAAAGTGCCACATCCTGCACCGGAGGGCCGACAGAACCAAATTCAAATCCCAAACGGGCAACAAAGGCTTTCCAGGTAGCCGCACATGAGTGACCCCCTGGAAAAAAAGTCTCAACCAGAGGATGCAGAGCAAAAGACCTTGAAAGAAGACAGTCAGAACAGAGACCTGCCCTTTCAAGGTACTAAGCTGGAACCCCAGGTCCAGACCGTGTTGAAGAAACTCCAAAATCCTAGAAATCGAAAACACCCTGCAAGCCAAGGCCATAGCCTCACACCAGTCAATATAGGACCTCCAAGTCCTGTAGTATATGTTAGAGGAAGATTGCTTCCTATCTCTAACAATAGTCTGAATCACAGGCTCAGACAAACCTTCCTCCCTTAGGGTGGAAGCTTCAGCAGCCACGCCGTCAAAGCCAGTGCTTATAAATTGGGGTAACGTAGTTGACCTTGAGTGATCAGATCCTGGAAACAGGGGGCAGCCTGTACTGATCTACCACCAGGCTTATGACGTCTGCAACCAAAAATCTGTCTTGGCCACCTTGGGGCCACCAGAATTGCTGGTGCACCCTCTAGAGCCAGCTTGCGCACCACCGTGCCTACCATGGAGAAGGGGGAAACAGGTACAGTAATCCCAGATCCCTCCAGGCAAGAGACATGGCGTCCACTGCCAGGGCCAGAAGATCCTGAGACAGAGACACAACTTTGGGAGCTTGTGATTGTGACGTGAGGCAAAGAGATCCACCTCCGGAAACCCCAACTTGTGACAGAGGGACCGGAATACCTTGTGGTCGAGAGACCATTCCCCTCAGCGAGAGGATCCCCTGCTCAGGAAGTCCGCCTCCGTGTTTTCCACTCCCGGAATGTACACTGCTGAGATGCATGGAACATTGCTCTCCGCCCATGCAAGAATCAGAGAAACTTCCCGGAGGGCACTCCTGCTGCGAGTCCCTCCTTGGTGATTGATGTAAGCTACTGCAGTGCGATTGTCTGATCGAACCTGAACCAGGTAAGCCCCGTAGGTGATGTGTCAAGCATGACAGAACCAACCGAATAGCTCTCAGCTCCAAGACATTGATGGGGGTGTGAGCCTCCTGAGGACCCCACAGCCCCTTGAACTGATGTGTCTTCCAAAAACCTCCCCAGCCCGACTGGCTGGCATCTGTGGTAACCGTCTCCCAACAAGGGGTCAGAAAGGATCTGCCCCTCATCAGATTGCTCGGTTCCCGCCACCACTGAAGGGACTGCCGAACCCGGGGAGACATCAGGAATGACTGATCCAATGACTGCGGACATCTGTCCCAGGCCAACAATAGATGGAGCTGGAGCGACCTCATGTGGAACTGAGCAAAGGGAACTGCCTCGAAAGAAGCCACCATCAATCCCACCAGTCTCATCCCTAGCCGGATAGAAGGACGAGGATTGGACAGAAGAAGACGTATCAGATCCTGAACCATCTGCACCTTGGACTGAGGTAGGAACACCCTGGTCCGAATGGTATCCAGATTCGTGCCCAGAAACTAGATCTCCCATGAGGGGGAGAGAGAAAACTTGGGATGGTTGATCACCCAGCCGAACCTCTCCAGCATCGCCACCACCAACCTGGTGTCCAGCTCTGCCTGACAGAGAGGATACCGTAATGAGGAGGTCATCCAAATATGGCACAATGCGAATGCCCTGGGCTCTGAGAAGGGCCATTATGCCCGCCAGCACCTTGGTGAACACCCTTGGTGCCGAAGTCAACCCGAAAGGGAGGGTCACAAACTGAAAGTGCTGATCTCCCACCACAAACCTGAGAAATCTCAAGTGTGCTGGGAAAATTGGTACATGAAGGTAAGCATCCTTGATGTCTATGGATGTCATGAAATCCCCCTGATGAAGGGAATTGATGACTGAGCGCAGAGTCTCCATGCGGAACTTCTTGGTTCTGATGAACCTGTTGAGAAGCTTCAAATCCAGAACGGGTCTTATGGATCCATCCACCGTGAAGAGGTTGGAAAAATAGCCCCGGCCTCTCTTTCTGAGAAAGACCCCAGGCATATGACATCCATGACCAGAAGATTCTTTACAGCCAACAGGAGCCCCTACGCAGCCCGGGGATCCAAGGGAAACCGGGACCTTAGGAATCAGGGAGGAGGCCGGCACTCGAGCTCCAGTCTGTACCCGGAAGAGACCACTTCCAAGATCCATTTGTCTGTGACCTCCTGGGCCCAGACCTGGAAGAAGTACCACAGCCGTCCCCCCCACCCGCAAGGGTGAGGGCGTCCCCTCATTGCTGAGCTGTCTTGGCAGCAGGCTTGGGCTTGGAACCCCAGTTAAGGCCTGGACGTGCCCTCTGTTCCAGGAATCACCTCTGAAATTAGAGTAGGCAAAGCCTCTGCCTGCTCTGGCACATCGGAAGGAAGGATTGAAAGCGCCTGCCCCCCGAAAGGAGCGACTCTGCTTCTTATGCTGAGGTAAATTTCCACCAATCGCCACTGAATCCAATTTATCCCCGAACAGCCGCGTACCCAGAAAGGGTAGCGCCGTGAGAGATCTCTTAGCCGCAATGTCAGCCGCCCACTGGCGTAACCAGACCGATCGGCGAATAGCCACCAGCAATGCCGAGGTTCTACTACACATAATAATTGTGTCATCCATAGCAGATAAAACAAAGGTCATAAATAATTCCCACCGCTTAAGGGCTGTGAAATCATCACTGGCCGGATTAAGCTGGGAACCACTCAACAGGTCCCTAACCACAGACCTGGTAGCCACAGTCACGAGCGCCGAGGCTCAAACAGGCCGCAAGGCTGAACCCACACTGGCAAAAGCATGGCACGCCATCTGATCCATGCGTTTGTCCTCACCATATTTAAGAGTGGTGGCGTCTGGAGAATGTACGAGGTGTTGGACAATCCCAGAACGGGCGCATCGACCTCGGGAGGGGACGACCAGCGCTTCACCGCGTCCATCGGGAAGGGATACCTCCTATCCCATCCTTGAGGAACACCAGGGAGCCGGCTAGGCCTCTCCCATTCCTTAAGAATCATGCTTTCAAAATTATTCTGATTTGGGAACTCCAAGCGAGGCTTAGAAGACCCAAAGAATTCCCCCTTCTGCGGAGGGGACTCTGCTGGCGGAGAAATAGCCAGTACCTCAAATAGGTGGGCCAGGACTTTGGGGGTATCCACAGCATCCCCCAGCGTCTGCCCAGCATCAGCATCAAAGAACTGCCGAACCTCAGCATCAGATTCCTTAAACAATTCCCCCTCCTCAAGTGGGGAATAAGACCAATCAAGGGAATCATAGTCATCAAAACCTAGTACCGGCACGGCCGGCGACGGATGCCTTCTCTTAGCTGGGACCTTTCTGGCCGCAGAGCTAGAAATCAATTTTTTGATGTTGGCCAATCTAGCACAAAACATCCGATTGCGACTCCCCGCTAATGACCGTGTCACTTGGGGTACGGATAAGGCGGGGTGGGGTAGGTGATGAGACAGGCGACACAGACCCAGACGCCTGGGACCCCGACTGCCGCGTTATGCCTGCTGAGCACATGTATGCAAATCAGTACATTCTCCCCCGTAAGGGATACCCCACAACCCACACACAGCCGGGATTGTCCCGAAGGGAGCCCGAGCCCGGTATCCTGGGGAGCCTCCATATGGTGATTTTAAGGTAGTCGCCATGACCAGAGGGAATTACGCTGCTTGAGCTACCCGGGATGCCCCTTTAAGTCCCAAGTGGGAGGATTTGTAGGAACACAATTTAACCTCAAGGGGACCCTAGAAGGGACCCATAAGAAAGTACAATCATGCACACCACAAATTGATATGTCAAGAAAGAAAACAATATATGCACGTATACATAAAATCTATATTCATACTAAAAGCCTGGGACGCTGCTCCAAGCGCTATACAAGTGGAGTGCAGCGCGATTATAAAATAGCCCGCAGGGCACTCACAACCACAGGCAATGGCTTCCATCAGCAGCAAGGTCTCCAGAAGAGAGAGGGAGAAGGAGGGAGGGCCAGCGCAGACGCGCCGCGCCTGGCCCGCCCCCTCCCCTCAGCGCGAGAGACGCGGCTCCAAGCCAGCTGGGCTCCGCACTGGCGCCAATCATCAAGGGGGGCGGGCCGCGGCGAGCGCCCCCCCCCCAATGAGCACCTAAGGGGGAGAAGCTCCTCCACCGCTAATGGCCATGACAAACGGCCAACGCCAGAAAGTAAATGCTCAGTAAAGCAGTAAGCACTACACACGCCACACACACACACACACACACACACACACACACACACACGACAAAGGAAAAAAATATAGGTAGAGAAGGCCCCCCCCCCCCAGAAGAGGGGCACAGGGAGACCCGGGAAGGGGGGATACCACACCAACAATGTGGAGGGACCCAGACCCTGGACCAACCCGGACACCGCCTACCCCTTAGCATGGGGTCTCACGGGGGCCTACATACACCACGAGGGTGCTGCCTACCATTGCCCGGACCCACAGCCAAGGCTGGGAGGCATCAAGAGGGCTTAAATAAAAAAAAAGGTCCGGGCAGCAATAGAAACAAATGGCCGGGGGTAACCCGGCTACCTGCAAGGAGGAGACACAGCCATCTTCTGACTTGCTAGCCGTCTGCAGAGACGAAAACTGGGGAATGTGTGGGAGGTCCCAGGTATTTATGGACTGGGAGGGGCTCCTTTTTTTCCTGTCATCTCTGCAAAGTTCGCCCTCTACTGGCCATAACCCACATGTCATGAATATTGGAAGCGGGGTGTGTGACATACTTGGAATAAAACATCATCGGAACCAAAGCTTGTGTTATCCATTCATTATAAGCCCCAGAAACAGATGATAAAAAAAATAACAACCCTAAACGATATTGACCAAGAAAGAATTTTCAACTGCCTGATGGGCAATGGAACAATATGCTGGGAAAACATAAAAGAAAACATGAGCAAAATACCACTCAACTTTCTACAGCAAGCACAAAAAAAAAACCTACTTCAGAACGCTAGCAATAAAAATCAAGGGATCATACCAGCTATCCACTTTTGAGAGATTATTCACAGAACCCACTATGCTTCAAATATTTTAAATGGAGGGGCCCAACCCCACTGAGTGTAGGGTTTTGGAAAGACCTAATGATTAAAATACTGAATAGCGAAATAGACCTGGAGGCTGATTTAATATTAGCGCCACGTATCGCCATGTGAGCGTCTATGTAGCGGCGCTTAGAGCGACCGCTAGCCGACGCTGTAAGCGGGTGTCAGGCGCTATAACCTAGCTTAACGGGCGGACGAGTAGCGCTGTACTATCCAGTCCAGCAGTTATAAATGTGATGTCTGGAGGGCGCTGTAGAAACACTCTCCCTGATTCACTGCAGAGCCAATCGAGAACGCTAGGTAGTGTTCCAAGGTCATAGCGCCCAAGACTATGCTACATCTAACGATAGGACAACGCTGCAGTGAATGATAGGTAGAGCCAGGTAAGTGCGTCCAGCATTCAGCATTGAAGCCCGTATTCATGAAAAAAAACTACACACAATCAGCGCCGGCGCTCTAGTATAGAGCACCAGACACTGTGTGATAAAAGTCTGTTTCTCAACACATATACACCAGCACCAGAGCGAAAACATATGGAATGACATTGTTTTAACACTGTGACAATGACACTGCAATGTCAGACCTGTACATACAATTCTGCATAAAAAAAAAAAAAAAAACAATAAAAAGTGTGTAGGGAAGTGCTGATTTACCACAAAGTTGCTCTGAACATTGCATGTCTCCTGGAAATCATAGAGCACTCCCTCCTTAACCAGTGACAGTATACTTCCTGCCCCTGCTAGCTTGGACTTGCAGCCCTGTGCTGAAGGTACAAAAAGACTATAAGGAGAGGACAGACTTTCTGCAAGCAGAGAGACCAGAGCACATGGCTTGCTGTCAGAAGCTGTGCTGCTGCCTCCTGTATTCAGAGCCTCACAGTGGAGCCTGGAGCATTCCACTGACTACCAGACTGTTCACCTGCCAGTTCAGCTGATTGTGCCAAGTGGAGATCGTCTGTAGCTGATTTGGAACTTCTTCTTTACTCCCAACTTGCTGACCTGCATGTACAGTGTACCCCGTGGAGAAGCTTCACCTGTGTGATCGAGTTCTATGCGTCAAGAGTGGATAGACTATCAAGATCAGGGGCTCCTGCAGCTTTCATACTGTGCAGACTCTTTCTCTTGGAGGTATTCGGGCTATAGAGTAACTATATACCCGGGTATATGTGCACGGACTGACTGAACCTGGGCCTTTCATTGTTAAGATTATATATATATATATATATATATATTACACTGTGTATGCTTTATTTCTCTTGTACCTTTAACATTTGCTATATAAAGTTTATAGTATTATATTTAACAGTGCCAGTGATTGCTTTAAGAGATTGCTGGGAGCAGTAGTCCCTCTGCTCTCAATGTATGGTTTTGTTTAGACTTGATCTATTTCCCAGAAAGGTTCCCCGACAGTTACAAGGGCCCTATTCTGAGTGGAGGCACTGCCACACAGAACATTTATCCCACTCTTCCACTAAGCGAAGGCTCAGCCTCATTTTGTTACCAACAGGTCAGCGCCATAGACTGTCTTGAGTGGGGCGTTTATCATCACCCGCCCCCCCCCCAAAAACAGCCCTACAAGTGGACACAATGATTTGAGCCAAAAATGTCAAAGTTTGCTATAGCAAAACGCTATTTAATCACAACCAAATAAAGCGCTACTGAGCAACGGGTACTACATGGCGCTGCTGAACCTAGAGCACCAGCGCTATACATTGAGCCACCGCTGGTGATACATGTGACACTACATGGCGCTATTAGAGGTGCTCACCAGATTCGCTTTCTTAAATGTGGTTTCTCGTACAGCGCCCAGAGTTCACCAGATGCTACCTGCCGCTACGTGGCATTACTTGGCGCTATCCTTTGTCAAATGAAGCGAGGAAGCAAAAATTTATATCTGTAGCCAAAACAATTCAGGAGTCCCAATAAATCAAGACATAATGGCGAAACTATTTTAGGCTAAGCAATTAAGCACTAGGTTTGGTTAAGGAAAGCAGCATTAACTTAAAAAAAACCCAAATGAAGAGCGCTTAAAGAGGAACATCAGGGGGCTAAAGCTAAAACCTCCCCTTAAGCCTCACCAATCTGCCCCCCCCCCGCCCTTCGGTTTTACCTTTACTCACCTAGCCAAGGGATCCATCTTCTAGGTTTCACTGTTTCCGGACAAAGTTTTTACAGGGGACACCATCTTATATCCCATAAGGCATTGCGCGCGCCCCCTGATCTCGCGCCTGCGCAGTGCCCGTGAATGGGATGCAATGGGGCCCCCCGAAACCTTGCGAGGATTTACTGGCATGGGCCGTGCTGTCACTAAGAGGTGTGGGGGCAGCGATCGGGCCCTGAAGCAGCCGTATGTCACCGCAGAAGTAGGGGCCAATGGGGGGGCGAATTGGCCCCTTTTCATTTTCAGTCCGATGTTCCTCTTTAAAATTTCCCATTTCAAATCACTTTGATGACCAGGGGGACATCTCTTCGAAGATTACACACAGCACACAGCATTATTGAGGGCAAAAAAACCTCCGGGGTGCAGGAGCACAATAGATTGAGTTGTACTGGGGGGGTTTTGGTCCATTTTAAATAAGAATCTTTATTTTAACAATAAGGTGACTGCTCAGGTAGAAGGTTTTGTTTATTTTTTATGAATTTGAAAAGAAAGAAAAATCTTTACATTAAAAAAATTCTGCACCTCATTTGTTAAACTGTCATGTCACAACAGCTAATCAGATGCAAGAGATTTGAAAAAAAATGCATCATTTTGTACTTAAAGTGGACCATCACCCTCCCGTGATCGGCCCGGGAATGTCCCGCGGGGTGAAACCCCCCCAAACACCCCAAATCCCCTTACCTTGTCTTCTCTAGACGTGCGCAGACGGCCGGGGGGGCGCGCGCGGGAGGCAGCGGCGGAGGAGCCGCTTATCCGCGGCTGTCAAAACGCTTGTCCGTCGGTGCTGGGAGCGGGGAGAGGTGAGTTTTTCGGGTGATCGGGGGGGTTTCGCACAGCGGGGCACCCCGATCGGGGGTGCCCCACCGAAGTGGACCAAGACCCAGGATAGTCAAAATCCTGGGTGTTGGTCCACTTTAAGGTAATTCTATACCCAAGAAAGGAAGTTTATGGTATAACTTTCTATCCCCAGCCCAGTGCCCCAAAATAGCCTGTTTCTTTTTTAACTAAACGCTTTGCCCAATATTAAAAAAATAACACTAACAGGTAGCAGTATGATGTTTGACTGGTGGTCATATATGTCCCTGGTCTTGCAGCAGCACCCCCTGGTGCTCTACAGCAATTATTCAGTTACATACAGTCTTGTATTGAGGGCCAGCGTTATCAGTTATAGTAACTGCAATACATCTGAAAGTACTACAAGCTAAACTGCCACATACACCTGATGTAGCAGTTCAGCTCATAACTGAATGTATCATGGAAAGCTGGAAAGCACCAGGAGGCACTACTGCATAGCCAGGGAGCCACAGGACCACCATTTGAACATCATACTGCTGTAAGTGTTTTTATGAATATTGGGTGAAGGCTTTATTTAAAAAAAAAAAAGATGGCTGTTTTGTGGCACTGGGCTGGGGATAGAAGGTGATGACATGAATTTCTGGGTATAGGATCACTGAATAAATGTTTAAGTTGGGACAACCTTCACAAAAACATTTGGAAAAGTGCTCCAAATGACTTCCAGCCCCAAGACAATAGATTTTAGGATTGCAAGTACAAACTTTTCAGATTAACTTCTGGTTATGAGCAGGGATTAAAGAGCAGGCCTGTAGTTCTGGATAAAGTCTCCATTACATGGAAGGGATAAATAAATCTCTATTTAAGGTACACGGCAAGCGTGCAGAATAACCAAACTGACCTGTACCCCACCTGATCTTCTGCCATCTAAACTTTACTGAAGCCCAATTTGCTCAAAAAGTATAAAGCTTTTCCCAAAGGCCATGAAAACAAGTGATGTACAATTTTGGTTTTGTGCATTTAGAACACTTTAAGCGGACCTTCACCATGAATAAGAGCATATCTTATATGTTTCCCATTCCCTGTACATACAGATTGCCGCAGAAAAAATAGGTGGTGGATCCGCACTTCCTTAAAATCGTATCTTTATTATGTAAAAGTTAAAATCATCTCCATCCAAAAATGGTGCAAATAGCAGCAGCAACAAGGAATAAAATCCAATACAGATTCAGGCACAATGAAGTGTGTGGCCCTTAGTCTATCTATATCTTCTAACTGTGTCGCTCTGCAATCTGGGATTGCTGTCCTTTCCCTGACTCCAGCTCTGCTCTGTCTGTGCAAAGCACAGCTATAACCCCACCCCTGAACTTTATCCCACTCTCCTCAGTATGTGTGATGCTTCTGAGTCAAGATGGCGGCACCCGTATCCTAGAGTCCTGATGCAGCCCGGTGGGGAAAGAGTAATAAGTGACTAAAAACTATCGGGTATTACTCTGCCAGATGGCGCTGGACTGCAGAGACATCGAAAATAGGCTCCTCCCAGCCCCTGAAATACCCAGGGACCTCCCACAAATCCCCAGCATTGAAAAGCAGTTAACGAGAAGCCGGGAGAATTAAAACAACCCAAAACTAGTAACTAGAACAATGATAACAATCACCATACAGGGGATCCAAGATAATGCAAAACCAAGGGTGGGGTGGAGCAGGATGTACTGTATACTCATAATAACAATTCTACAGGTGAGTAATCACAGAATTGTATTATTCTTAGTATACAGTACGTCCTGCTCCAGATATAGTACTTACTATCGGGACATCCAATAGCAGTGTCCATAAAGTAGGGTGGGATCTCCAAAGTTAACCGCAGACAGTTTAGACCACTGTCGCCTGCAAAACCTTGTGGCCAAAAGCAGCATCACCTGAGGCCCTAACATCAACCTTGTAAAACTTTGAAAAGGTATGAACAGAAGACCAAGTAGCGGCCTTGCAAACTTGTTCAACCGAAGCCTGGTGCTGAAAAGCCCAAGAAGCACCAATAGCACGAGTAGAATGAGCAGTAAGGCGGAAGGGAGGATTCTTCCCCGTAGCAGAATAGGCCTGAATCACAGCCTGACGGATCCATTTGCTGATAGTAGACTTGGCAGGAGCCAAACCCTCCCTAGGACCAGAAGGGACTACAAAAAGAGCATCAGTCTTTCTGAAAGGTGCAGTAGCCACCAGTACTTCAGACACCTAACCACATCCAAAGAATGCAAGACCCTCTCCTTAGCATTACTAGGATTAGGGCACAATGAAGGAAGAACAATGTCCTGATTCAAATGAAAGGCAGACACTACCTTAGGCAGAAAATCTGGCTTGAAGCGAAACACCACCTTGTCCTGGTGTCTCTCATAGTAGGGGGGCTGGATGGAAAGCGCCGCCAACTCAGACACACGCCTAACAGAGGTGATAGCCACCAGAAATACAACCTTGAGGGTAAGGATGGCCAGGGAAGCATCTTGCACAGGTTCAAAAGGAGCACCCTGCAAGGCTGACAGAACCAAGTTCAGATCCCAAACAGGCACCATAGGCTTACGTGGGGGACGCACATGAGTCACCCCCTGGAAAAAAGTCCTGATCAGAGAATGCTGAGCAAAGGACTTCTGGAAGAAAACAGCCAGGGCAGAAACCTGACCTTTTAGAGTACTAAGTTGGAGCCCCATCTCCAACCCATGCTGCAGGAACTCCAGAATCCTGGGAATAGAGAACACACGACAGGGAAGAGACTTAGACTCACACCAGTCAATGTAAGCACGCCAAACCCTGTAATAAATAGAAGACTTCTTCCTAGCCTTAATCAAGGTATCCACAACCGAGGAAGACAGCCCCTTCTCCATCAAGATGGAGGTTTCAGCAGACAGGCCGTCAAAGCCAGAGTTTGTAAATTGGGATGGCGTAGTGAGCCCTGAGTGAGCAGGTCTGGCACCAACGGCAGAGCGTACTGATCTACTGCCAGCTGCACCACGTCTGCGAACCACACTCTTCTTGGCCACCTGGGGGCCACCAGAATTGCTGGCACCCCTTCCAGAGCAATCTTGCGCCGAATCCTGCCCAGCAGGGGGAATGGAGGGAAGACATACAGAAACTGAAAGTCCTGCCATGAAATTGCTAGAGCATCCGTGGTCAAGGCCAGAGGATCCTGGCATAGGGAGACAAAGGCCGGTAGCTTGTGATTGTGACGGGACGCAAACAGATCCACATCTGGTTGGCCCCAACGGTGACACAGAGACTGGAACACCCTGCTGCATAGGGACCATTCTCCCTGGCGAGAGGTCCCCCTGCTCAGAGAGTCTGCCAGGAGATTTTCCACCCCCGGGATGTACACAGCTGATATGCAGGGAACATTGGCCTCCGCCCAGGTCAGGATCAGAGACACTTCCTGGAGGGCCCCCTTGCTTCGGGTCCCTCCCTGATGATTGATGTAGGCTACTGCCGTCTGGTTGTCCGAGCGCACCTGAACAGGCAGGCCCCGAAGGTGAGTAGTCAACTGAGGCAGAATTAACCTGATCGCCTGCAGTTCCAAGACATTGATAGATGTGTGGGCCTCCTGGAACCCCAGGGACTTCCAGAACCCCCCCAACCTGACAGACTGGCATCCGTGGTGACCGTCTCCCAGGAAGGGGTAAGAAAGGATCTGCCCCCCAACAGGTTCCTTGAGTCCATCCACCACGAGAGGGACCTCCTGACCAGGGGGAAGAGCACACAGACCCTGTCCAGGGACGCTGGGTCCTTGTCCCAAACTGACAAGAGGTGGAGTTGCAGAGGCTCAAGTGGAACTGAGCATAAGGGACCGCCTCGAAGCTTGCCACCATCAGGCCCACCAGCTGCATTCCCTGCCTGATGGAGGGATGATGACAAGATAGCAGGAACTGGACCTGAGCAATCAGACTGTCCACCTTTTGTTGAGGAAGGAAAATCCTTGCCTGGACTGTATCCAGATTCATTCCTAGGAATGGAATCACCAAGGAGGGGGACAGTGAGGACTTGGGGTGGTTGATCACCCATCCAAATGACTCCAGGGTGGACACCACCAGCTGAGTATCCAATTCTGCCTGATGTAGAGATTGGGAGGTGATGAGAATGTCGTCCAGATAAGGTAGCACGCGGACGCCCTGATACCTGAGCAGAGACATCACGCCCGCCAGCACCTTGGTGAACACCCTGGGAGCTGAGGTGAGACCAAAGGGCAATGCCACAAACTGGTAATGTTGATCCATCAGAGCGAACCTGAGGAACCTTTGATGACCTGGAAATAGAGGAATATGAAGGTAAGCATCCTTGATGTCCACAGAAGTCATGAAATCCCCTTGGCGCAGGGAGCTGATGGCCATGCGAAAGCGCCTGCTCCTGACAAATTTGTTGAGGATCTTTAAGTCCAGGATGGGCCTGACTGAACCATCCTTTTTGGGAATTGTGAATAGGTTGAAATAGAAACCCTTGCCCATTTCTCTTAAAGGGACCTTGCAGATGACCCCCAGCTCCAGGAGGCCTTGCACTGCTTGCAATAGCTCCTGAGCTATCACAGGGTCCTGAGGAATCCGGGATCTGATGAATCTTGGGGGCGGCCAGGCAGCAAACTCTATCTTGTAACCGGAGGACACTACCTCCTGAATCCACCGGTCTGAAACATGAAGCCTCCAGACATGAGCGAAGTGCTGAAGCCGTCCCCCCACCCGGATGGGTGAGGGCGCCCCATCATGCCTGAGGGGACTTGGGAGAGGATTTTGCCTTGGGACCCCAGGAGGAGCCAGGACGCCCACGTGCCCCTACCCCAGAAATCTCCCCGGGCCCCAGTAAAGGAAACCCCCCTCCCTTGTCTAGCACCACGGTAGGGGGAGGAGAAGGAGCCCTGACCCCGAAAGGGCTGAGATTGCCGCCTGCGCTGGGGTAACCTGCCTCCCTTAGCAAAAAGGTCCAGGCGGTCCCCAAACAGGCGTAGTCCTTTGAAGGAAAACCCAGTGAGGGCCTTCTTGGCAGCGTTGTCAGCAGCCCACTGGCGTAGCCAAACCGAGCAGCGTATAGCCACCACAAGGGCAGATGTCCTGGGATACATAATAATGGTGTCATCCAAGGCAGAGAGGACAACATTTACAAAAACATCACAACTGGAGAGTGCATTGAACACCTCACAAGGCAAATCATCAGGGGCACTATCAAGAATATTTCTGATAAGGGTTCTAGTGGCCACAGCGGTAATGGCATAAGCACAGACCAGGCACAGCGCTGTCCCCGCACATGCAAAGGCGTGGGACGCCAGCTGGTCAATGCGCCGGTCCTCAGCATCCCGCAGGGTAGTAGAGTCAGGGGAATGCATGACAGAGGTGTTAGATAACCCTAGGACCGGGGCATCCACCTCGGGAAGGGATGACCAACACTTTACCACATCAGCAGGAAAGGGATACTTCCTATCCCAAATTTTAGGTACCCCGGGAAGTCTACAGGGGCGCTCCCATTCCTTGAGCAAAAGGTTATTGAAATGTGCTTGCTCGGGAAATTCCAAAGGTGATTTAGCTGTATGGAAGAGTTCCCCCCTTTGCCTGGGAGCCGCAACAGGGGACAGAACCTCAAAAATCTGGGTCAGCAATCTGTCAAGTGTCATCCGGGATCCAGGGGTCAGAGCCAGAATCGTCATGACCCCTTGGCCTATCATCAGATGACCCTGTGTCAGAGAAAAGCTCCCCTTCATCCGAAGGGGTATAGCCACCAAGATGCCAGAACTCCTCAGTTTCCATAGAAAAAAGAGTGACATTAGGCGTTAAGTGCCGCTTTTTAGCAGGGGCCTTACGCGCCAAGGTATTAGCAATCAACTTCTCAACAGTAGCCAGTCTAGAAGACACATCAGGCTGAGAATCCCCACTTGTATGCAATTCAGTAGGAGTGAGATTTAAGCTTGGAGGGATAGGTGAAGTGATACGAGGTGCAGGCCCAGCCACTGGCAGGCCAGATTGTATTGCAAGCACTTGCTCAGCACAGGGTACACAGACCCGCGCATTGTCAGCGTCAGCATGAAGCTGCCCACGTGATACACACAGCCGGGCTTGTCCCGAAGGAACCCCGGTCACATTATCCTGAGATGCCTCTATATGGTGATTATAGCGGTGCTATAGGCCGATAGGGATTAACGCTATAAAGCAACCCTGGATGCCCCAATAGCCTGCTATGGAGTGGGAGTAATTACACTAGGCCTATACAAGTTAGCAAACTAAGAGGGCCGGGAGAAGCCAATGGATTCGCCCACCTGAAAGACATAATAAAAAGGGGCCCGTAAGCAGACAGTAATAAAAATGAGATAAAAAAGCCGCCCGCGAGGGCACTTACGGACTGCGGTTAGTAGGGGTCCATCGCGCATAAGCCAACCAAGCAGACAAAGATGGTGCCGGTATACCTCGAGGGGCGGGCCGGTATCAGCAATGACGCGGAACGCACCGTAGGCGGGCCCCCCCCCCCCCCCCCGAAGAGCTCAAAGCCAGCACATGACAAGCAGGCAATGACGGCGCGCCAGCGCCTGAGGTAACGCCGGTAACGGCAGAAATTTTAAATACAGTCATACTAAAACAGACAGCGCGGCGGCTGACACAAAGCAAATGAAATAAAGTATAAGTCAAAAACACGTAAATGCATAGCATACATACCAACACCCCCCCCTTTTTTCCCCCGAAGGCTACCAGGAGAATGAGGGAGGACAGCGGCATTTAAATAGGGCCCACCGATAGGCAGGGGTAAGGGGCAATAGTGCGGGAGGGGCATCCCATAGAGGCTCACCATAAGCCTGAACCGCCTACCCTTTGGTGGGGGATTGCGGTGGAGCAGCGCTCCTAAACACCTAACAGCGGTGCTGCCTACCATCACCCGACCAGTGCAGCCAAGGCTGGGAGGCATATAACTAATGGAACGGGTGGGAATAGTCCTACAGGGCCGCAGGCTAATAGCCCCGCTCACCTGCGAGTAGAGATAGCCATTTCTCGTCCTTAGCAGTCCAGACTGCAGAGAAAATCTGGGGATTTGTGGGAGGTCCCTGGGTATTTGAGGGGCCGGGAGGAGCCTACTTTCGATGTCTCTACAGTCCAGCGCCATCTGGCGGAGTAATACCCGATAGTAAGTACTATATCTGGAGCAGGACATACGGTATACTAAGAATATTAGCCACTTCAAAGCATCTCAAAATATCCCATTATATGTAAATACCTTGTGTACTCTAAGTGATGTCACTTTGGTGTCATGGCACAGCTTTCTGAGCCATGAGCATGCTCTGCTGTGGTCAGAGACAGCTGCAGGACCACCATCGCTTACCCTGCTCGCTCACACTAAGAAAATTGGGACGTTATTTTTTTTTCTTTTTCCTCTCAGGGCAAAGTCTAGAGCGAATCTCCTTGTCATATAGCTTATTTCCAAGAAGATGGGGCTGGGTGAAGAGCTTAGCCTTCCTGCCCAACGTGCCCCCTCACCTCTAAAAGTCACACAGGGATTCATGACCTACTTCAACCACCTTTAAAGGAGCACTATCACAAAATTGTGTAATGCTAACAATCCATATAAACATGTTGGCTAATGAGAGGAGGGGTCACTTATACACCCAAACTGAATAAAACTCCCACCAAGCTTGTGGTTTATTCTCACATGGTAGGAACAAAATCCATGGGTGACAGGTTTAGTATATGACAGGAGATAAAACCTGTCACCCCTGATTTCCTCTTCCATCCATTAAAATAAAAGAAACAATCCTGGCAGGATATTTCTTGATGTCAGGTGTGTAAGTGTCCTCCCACCATCTAGCATATTTATATGTATTTTTATCATTGGGACATTTTTTAAGAACATGAAATTGCATAGAAACAAAGTTTTATGGTTCGAGTCAACTGCATATCAAGGAGGCGATATGCTAATGGACTTCATTTTCTAATGAATATCTCTTTAGATGGATTTGACAACAATTTAGCACTTCCATTTCCCCATCATAAATAAGCAGAGATCCCTATTTAAAGCCTAATCACATGTTTAAACCCTGGTGTTGGCGCTTACGTTTTTTACGGTAATGTTCTGCAGGATCCTGTCTGGTTCAGCGGAGGAGATTGACGACTGCGAATATAAAGTGGACTGCATTGTGGAGTCTTGATGAACAGCTGTAAATTATTTAGCTGATTACTTTCTGGCATGATTATTATTTGATCTGAATCCTCGGCTGTATGGTACTTCCTCTTGGAGGAATTAAGAATTCTCAAGAGTGAATAGAATGACGTGCAGCTTGATGCCGAATAATAATCTCTGCAGCTGCGTACCAGCAAGAATGACTATGCAGATGACAGGACACTGTCCTAGCCACACTTCCAATTAGGTGACATACAGTGCAGTGCTGTGGCATTTGGTGATGCCGCATTGATGGGATTATGTTTTTTTAAAGTGGACCAAAACCAAGGATAGTCAAAATCCTGGGTTTTGGTCCACTTTAAACAGTCAATTTCTGGGTCTCGGGTTGTTGAAAGAGCAACCTGTAAATATAAAGTTCCGTAACCTTCACCAAAAATTAGATATTTTAATAATTTGCTGAACACATTAAAGGGGGCAAAACTCATACGGCCGGGCCTAAAAGATTCCAGGCCTAGCCGCTAGCCTGCCCCGGGGCATCCTACATCGGATGCCCTGCTGTGTGAAACCCCAAGGCGCTGGTAATTTTACCTGATCCTGGTGGCTCTTGCGACAAGATCTCCGCCGGCGTGTCCAGTCTTTCTGAATGGTTGGGCCCCACCATGGGATTCCATGGTAATGGCCTGTCAATATACATGGCATAGAAAGCTAATTGGAGTAGAGCATGCATGTGCACCGTAGTTTCGCCAGGGAGGTAAGTACAGTGTATATGGCATTCGTGAGGGCTTCACACAGCGGAGCACTAGGATGTAGCACCGCACAGAGTCAGTATGACCCACTGGAGAGGAACAATCCCAGGGATAGTGAAATAACTGGTGTTCATTTTTAACATCTGGCCCCCACTCCCGCCTCCCTATATCTGCAGTGCATTATGGGATTACCAAATCCTATGTAAAATTAGTCCAAATGTTGCAGCATTCAACTGGGAATGATGCAGCTCTCACAGAATATAGATAGTCGCTCATCCACAGTGAATGATAGCCAATCCTTGGCATTGCACAGCGGCCTTCTGAGTGCCTTGGACGGCCCCAAGAGGTAAATAGATGATCTGCATGGCTCTGCCCAGTGAAAGGATTGATGAGTATTATTATGTATTATTCATTTTGTTGGGCACTGTGTAAATACTTAGGAAAGCACGTATTTTCCTTTACCTTCCTATATTAAGCCTAACATGGGTTGCTCCTCATGGCTTGTGACTCTGTTTTGGTGACATTTCAGTATTAAGGACCAGCTCCTATGTAGGTTGCATCAATGTTAGGGGATCTATTGCGTTACGCACAGCAATAAAAGCAGCTTGCCTAGTTTTTGCAATATGATCAATTTGTTTTTTTACAGATAACTCTTTGCACAACAGAAGTTAATGTTTTCTAAATAAAAATGCATTTTGGCAAGAGCACGCGCCTAAAATTTCTGTGATTGCTGTGAGCTGCCAGCAGCTTCTGGCGGTCTTCGCTCTAGTCTCTTTTGTCTTTTTAACTACATGCTTTTTGTATTGCTGCCAGCACCTGTGGGGGCACAAAAGACCTCACACAACAGCTGCAGGACTCAGATGTCAAAAGCGAAACGCGTTTCTAATACCGAAGCATCTAGGTCTATAGAATACTTCCTTCTTTCCACCATTGAACTGTTGGCAGGGGAGGCTGATGTGTGTATTAATTGTCCTCTTCCCTTTTTGTAAACGCTCTTACTTGTGAATAGTCTAGCTGTCCAGTTTACACTTCTACTCGAGGTAGTATATAGAGATGTGTGCGTTGTCACAACTGCACTGGCACACTGTAAACAATGTCTCAATTGATAAAGGGCTACAGTTCTAATGAGTAACAGCCATTACTTGCAAATAGAAATGAACAGGACGCCAGCACATCCCAAATATAATGATCAATACCTTTTAGATTGAGTAAAGGCAATTTGCAAATATAAGGAAGGTAATTCCATGAAATCAGTCTAGGGAATTATCTTTTTTCTATTTGTGACTTGTTCTTAAAGAGACAAAAGAGACCATGGAGCATAAAAGGCTGTCCGAGTTCCACTCCTTGGGGCATCTGAAATTGGTATGACCGCTGTGTGAAACCCCCCAGATCCCCCATGACATTTACCTGCTCCAGGAGCCCTCGCCACGTCTTGGCGCCGCAGCTGCATCTCCACTCACCTCTAGCTGTGCACGTAGCCATGCCAGGACTCTCTGAATAGGTGGTGCGGGCACATCCAGAGCTTGTTGAGAGGGGGATGTGGCCAGCGGCGCACTTAGTTCCGCTGCTTAGCTACTCAGACTGCTTAGCTGCTTTAAAAGCTAAAGGCAATGAGCTTGGTTTCATATGCCCTTCGTTGTAGGAATGACCGTTTTTTAAGGTGAGGGGATAAGGCTGGGGTATACAAACAGCAGGGCATCCTAAATCAGGGTGCCCCGTCTAAGAGGAACAATACCCGGAAGAAGGAATAAAAGAAACGTATCTACTTCTCTTGTTTTTACGGGAAAACATTTTCACAGGAAATTTTTTTTATTAAATAAAATGTACTAAGTGTATTAAAAAATGTAGGGGTGTAGGATGCTGTCCTGGAGGACTATTGGAAATATCATTACCGGTAAGACTGTATTTGGGGTTTTTCCCAGGTGCCCTCCAGGATGGCTAGCCATAGAAGGCAAGTAAACACACAGCGTCCTACCTCAGGGTGGGCCGACTGGCTGAAGAACCATCTTTCCGGAATTCTGCTGGTCGTGCTTCCACAAGTCCACCTTGTAGTGTCTCAGGAAAATGTGTGGTGAAGACCAGGTGGAGGCCTTACATATTTCTTCATGAAAAATGCCGCCATTATAAGCCCAAAAAGCTGACACTGCCCTAGTGGAATGGGCTCTAATACCTAAGGGGGCGGGGCACCCATTACATGATCGGCCATAGCTATGGCATCTCTGATCCACCTTGCTATGGATGCTTTGGATGCCTGCAAACCATTGCTCCTCCCCCCAAAGAAGACCAATAAATGATCCGACTTTCTCCATTCTGCTGCAATCTGTAATACAAGAGAACCAGTTTTCTGGCATCTAGGAGCTCTAAGAACCTGTCCTCCTGATCTGACTTAACAGGCTCTATTGCCGGCAACACGACCTCCTGTGACCTGTGAAATTTTGAGGTCATTTTAGGTACATATAAAGGATCTGGTCCTAAAAGAAGTCTGTCTGATAACTTTTGGAGGTAGGGTAATAGACAGGGCATGCAGGTCAATAACCCACCTGGCCGATGTATTTGCTAGGATGAAAGTAATCTTTAAGGATAGCATCTTTATTGTTGCGTCAAAAGGGGGTAACATTAGTCCTTAAAGAACTCAAGACAAATCCCAACTGGGAAACATTTTGGCCTTAAAGCGAACCAAAACCAAAAACTTGTGAAATACATTTGGGCCCAAGCCCCTGCCAATACTCCCTTCTTAGGGTGTAGAACTAGAATTGGATATTTTTGTTGTTTGAATTGTCCTGAACGCTGATTTTTTATTTTTCCGGTTAAAACAGGCGGCATTATCTGGGATTGGAGCAAAGCAGGAGCAATAAAAATTGGCAAACTGTACTCTTGATGGGGGGGGGGGGGGGGCAATTCAGGTGATAAAATGTGGGTTTTGGTTCACTTTTAAGAGTTGTTTCCTAGAAATGGCTATGAAAAATCTATCCACCAAAGGATCGTCTCTAAGACATTCCTCCAAAAAGACTGAAAAGGCCGAAGTCTGAACCTTAAGGGTTCTTAAGGCTTAACTCATAACCTTCCTGTAGGAATTCTAAACCCAAAGCTACCTCTTCTGTCTGTAAGGACCAGTATCTGTTTAGAAAGGTCTCTGCACAGTACTTTCGACTCTAGCTCCCTCAGTTCTTCTTTTACGGCTAGGAGTTCACAGAAGTTGGAGGCCTTCCAGGCTGTGGCTCTTGTATACCTCCCCTGAAAGTATTGCCCTTGGCAATGAGCTTCCCGCCTGCCACATTCTCTGACAAGGTCCACCAAGAAGGCTTGATCCTTGTCCCATGCGTCCAGAAAATACAATTCTGTGATTACTCACCTGTAGAATTGTTTTTACGGTGTACAGCACGGCTTGCTTCATTTCAATTCTTTACATGTGGGTAATCCGCCACAGGTGGCGCAATCAACTGCAGGAAGACTTGTGGCCCAGAAGACCCCAGTGTTTGAAAGCAGTAATGCAAGAAGCCGGGAGGCAAGGACCATGTTAGTAAAACACAGCCCACAAAAAGGAAACTCTCTCAACAAAAATTACCATAACAAGGCAAAAGAGAACAACGATAACAATGGTGGGATGAAGCAAGCCGTGCTGTACACCGTAAAAACAATTCTACAGGTGAGTAATCACAGAATTGTATTTTTCCAGGTGTACAGCACGGCTTGCTTCATTTCAATTCTTTACATGTGGGACATCCAACAGCAGTGTCCAAAAAAGAAGGGCGGGATCCCCAGAGAGCGATGGCAGGCAGTTCAAGCCACTACCGCCTGAAGCACCTTGCGGCCAAAAACAGCGTCAGCTGAAGCCTTAACATCAACTTTGTAAAACTTGGAAAAAGTATGAACCGAAGACCAAGTAGCAGCCTTACAAACCTGTTCAACTGAAGCCTGGTGCTGGAAGGCCCAAGAGGAACCAATAGCCCTAGTTGAGTGAGCTGTAACACGGAAAGGGGGTTCCTTCCCCTTAGCAGAGTATGCTTGCACCACCGCCTGTCTAATCCACTTACTGATAGTGGATTTGGCTGGAGGCAAGCCCTTCCTAGGTCCGGAAGGAAGGACAAAAAGAGAATCAGACTTCCGAAATGACTCAGTGGCGACCAAATAATACTTGAGTGCCCTGACCACATCCAGAGAATGAAGGTTCCATTCCTTGGTATTAGCAGGGGCAGGACAATAGGAAGGTAAGACAATGTCCTCATTGAGACGAAAGGAAGAAACAACCTTGGGCAAGAATTCCGGCCTAAGACGGAACACCTCCTTAGCATGATGCCGCTCAAAATAAGGAGGTTCCATGGAAAGCGCCGCCAGCTCAGATACGCCTCACAGAGGCAGAAACTTGCCCCTTGAGGGTACTCAGTTGTAGACCCGATTCTAGACCTTGTTGAAGAAACTCCAGAATCCTGGAAATTGAGAAGGTGCGGCACGGGAAGGCCTTAGACTCACACCAGGCAATGTAAGCGTGCCAGACCCTGTAATAAATCATAGAAGAGGTTATTTTCCGAGCCTAAATCATATGACTCATACTGACGACCGAAGCTGGCAAACCCTTATTCATCCAGATGGAGGTTTCAGCAGCCAAGCCGTCAAAACCAGCGTTTGCAAATTGGGGTGGCGTAGCTGTCCCTGAGTGAGGAGCTCTGGAACGTCGGGCAGGACGTACTGATCCACCGCCATCTGACGACGTCTGCAAACCATACCCTCCCCGGCCAGCGGGGGCCACTAGGATGGTCGGTACCCCCTCCTGGGCTATTTTGCGCAGCACACGACCCAACAGAGGGAAGGGAGGAAAGACATAAAGGAGTCGAAACTTCTTCCAAGAAAATGCCAGCACGTCCATGGTGAAGGCCAGAGGATCTCTTGACAGGGATACGAATCTCGGAAGCTTGTGATTGTGACGGGACGCAAACAGGTCCACGTCCGGCTGACCCCAGCGGCAACACAGGGCATGAAAGATCTTGTTGTCGAGAGACCATTCCCCTAGGCGAGACGTCCCTCTGCTCAGGGCATCTGCCTCCTGGTTCTCCACCCCGGGGATGTAAACCACCGAGTCCCTCCCTTCTGATTGTCCGAGCGGACCTGGACCGCACGACCCCGAAGGTGGGAAGTCAACTGGAAGAGAACCAACCTGATAGCTCTCAACTCCAAGAGTTTGATAGGCGCGTGGGCCTCTTGAGGGCCCCACTGGTCCTGGAACTTCAGCGATTGCCAAACCCCTCCCCAAACGGTCAGACTGGCGTCTGTGGTGACAATCTCCCAGCACGGAGGCAAAAAGGACATGCCCACTAGAAGATTTCTCGATTCCAGCCACCACGAGAGGGACTGTCTGGCCAGAGGGGATAGAGCGAATTCCTGCTCCAAGGACTCCTGACTCTGATCCCAGACGGTCAAGAGATTCAACTGAAGGGGTCTCATGTGGAACTGAGCGAAAGGCACAGCCTCGAAGCATGACACCATGAGACCCACCAATTGTATCCCCAGACGGATGGAGGGATCAGGGCAAGCCAACAAGGCCCGCGCCTGCATCTGAAGGCCCTCCACCTTCTGCTGAGGAAGAAACACCTTGACCTGAGAAGTATCCAGCGTCATTCCCAGAAAGGATCTTACCGATGAAGGAGAGAGCGAAGACTTGGGATAATTGATCACCCAACCAAAGGACTCGAGGGTGGACACTACCATCCGAGTATCCCTCTCTGCGTGATGCAAAGATGGAGCTGCAATCAAAAGGTCATCCAAGTAAGGAAGAACGCGAATGCCCTGGCTCCTCAGAAGGGCCATGACACCCACCAGCACCGAGGTGACGCCGAACGGCAAGGCCACAAACTGGTAGTGTTGATCCCCCAGAGCAAGGAAGATCCTCGTCCTCCCCGAGAGGGACGAAAGGAAGAAGAGCTCGGAAAAGGCCGTACCTGCTTCCAACGTTGAGGAAGTCTCCTGTCCTTAGCCAGGAGGTCCAATCGTTCCCCGAACAGCCGAAGTCCCAGGAAGGGAATAACTGTGAGAGCCTTTTTGGCGGCAGCATCCGCTGCCCACTGTCGTAACCAGATAGAGCGACGCAGCGCTACCATCACAGCCGAAGCCCTACCACCAAAATGGACGGCGTCATCCATGGCTGATATAACAAAGCCAAGAAAGTCCATACAAGCCAAAAGCTCTCCATACTCCTCCGCTCGCTTGTGAGATTTGGAAATATCCGCGAGACGTCTTACCTTCTTCTTAATGGCCATGGAAACAATGGCCGCAGCACAGACAGGGCGCAGACCGGTTCCCACAGAAGTGAAGGCGTGACAGGCTAGCTGATCCATGCGCCTGGCAACATGAGCACGCAAGGAGAAAGTCTCAGGAGACGGCATAACGGAGGTATTGGAGAGCCCCAGAACAGGAGCATCCACTTCCGGAGGATGGGACCATAGGCGAACCAAATCCTCCGAAAAGGGATACCGTCTGTCCAAAGCCCTAGGCACCGACGGCAACCTATTAGGCTTCTCCTATTCCTTAAAAACCATCTTAGAGAAGTGGCCTTGTTCAGAAAAGACAAGGCGCTGTCTCTCCGTCCGAAAAAGGTCCTCCTGTTTCTTCTTGGCCGCCTTAAAATGGTGTATGGTGTATGGATTGGGAGGAACAACAAGAATCTCAATATGGGACTCTGAAAGACACAAAAAGGAGCAGATAAGCGCCCCACAGCGCATGCACAGCCAATATAAAACATAATAATAAAAGGTACCAACAAGAAAAGACCGGACTCACGGACCAAAAGAGAGCCAGCTGAAGAGCCTGTGCAGCCTGTCAGCAGACCAAGGAGCGACGGCATGAGGTAAAAACTGGAACTTTACCTCAGGAAACTCTGTGAGGAGAGTGGCGCCGGCCTGCCCAAGCAGCACCTCAAGGGGCGGGAGCCAGTTGAAGAGCCTGGGAAGAGCCTGTGCAGCCTGTCAGCAGACCAAGGAGTGATGGCGTGAGGTAAAAAAAATAATAAAGCATGTGGGACACATAATGAAAAGGGAAAAAAAAGGTGGTTCCTCCCCCTGCCTATAGGCTCATCATAGCCTATGGCCTGCTTACTCTTAGGAAGAGTCTGCGGCCCAGAGCGTAGCTCTGCCGAACGCCTGACCCTCGGAGTTCCCCTACCTGCACTTGATCTGCAGCCATGGTTGGGAGGCAAGAAGGGTCCCGGAAGCAGGTGAGAATAGGGCTTGCAGCGGCCGACGGGCTAGTAATGCCCGCTTATCTGCGAAGTCCATGGAGAGAGAGAAAAGGACCATCTTCGCAGTCAGACTGCAGGAGAAGACTGGGGTCTTCTGGGTAATTCTGGCCCTTTTATGGGTCGGGAGGGGCCACAAGTCTTCCTGCAGTCGATTGCGCCACCTGTGGCGGATTACCCACATGTAAAGAATTGAAAAGAAGCAAGCCGTGCTGTACGCCTGGAAAAGAAGGCCTGCAAGGGACGAGAATGAAGTTGGGCCCAGGGAACTGCTGGTATGGAGGAGGTCATTAGACCAAGTATGGCCAGAATCTGCTTCACAGAGATTGACTGAACATGCTTCACATACTTGCTTGGAAAGATAACACCCCTTCCCTTCTTTGGAGACCTGGAACCGGTTCTAAGACTGCCTTGTGATAGAGTTTGGTAATGATGGACGGGAAGGCTTCTCTCTTGACCCTGTCCCTGGGGGACTGGGTCAACAGAAAATAGTCCTGGGGCCAATGAGAAAATTTCAGACAGTAACCCTCCTGAATAGTTTTTAAAATAAGAGGGTTTTGGGAAATCTCCTCCCAGGGAGGAAAAAAAATGGAGAAGCCTTCCCCTCACCGGGATGTCAGAACTGAGGCTTGGGTACTTGAGAGGAGTTAAATAAAGGCGTCCCCCATCCCCTGTGTCACGCTCTGGGTACTTCAATGACCCGCTCAGGTAACTCCAGCCCTCCAGGTAAGCCCTCAACCCCCAATCTCCGCAGCCAGCTTCACCTATAGGAGCCCCCGCTTGCCGGGACGCAGAAAACGCCTGCCCGGGATCGGTTGCCCCCAGGACTTCAATGGCTCAAAGGATGTAGGCTTACTGTTCGGAGGTCTGGAGAACCCGTGGCTGGAAGCGGTATTGAGTGAGCCCAATAGCAGGAGCGTATAACGGAAGTCCAAACAGGCTTGGGGTCAGCAACTGGAGTTCTGAGATGGCAGCGGTACAATAGGGTTGGACAAATCGTGGTCAAGGATCAGAGCAGAGGTCGGCAACAGAAGTTCGGATCTAGGATGGTCAAATACATGCGGTGGTCGGCAACTGGAGTTCAGATCAAGGACGGTCAATACAGGCGGTGGTCGGCAACGGGAGTTCAGATCAAGGATGGTCAAATACAAGCGGTGGTCGGCAACTGGAGTTCAGATCAAGGATGGTCAATACAGTCGGTGGTCGGAAACGGGAGTTCAGAACAATCGCTAGAGACAAGCTAGATAAACTAGGTACTAGGCGCTATAACAGGCACTGGGTAAATGATGAGGTAGGGCTTTATAGGGACCAGCATGATTGGGAAAAAGGGAAGGGCGCATGTGATTGGTGCAACTACAAAAACTCTGATTGTCACTGATTGGTCCAATTGGACCAAAAGGGCAAATGCCCACAAACCTCCCCTTCCTGGGCTCATTGGCACAACCCCGAAACCTCTGGGCTGATTGGCCCTTTAACTTCTCCTCCGGCGGGCGCGCAGGGAGCAGCGCCGCCGGAGGGCATAAGAGACACGTGCTCGCGCCCACGTTCTCAGGAGCCGGAGACGGGGCCGAAGCTGCGAGCGGGGGGCGTGGCCGAGCAGTGCGCTGCCTGAGCCGACGCCGCCCGAGCCGCTGCTTGGCCGAGACGCGAGCCGGAACCTGCGCGGCCGGCTGCCCGGGGACGGCGCGGGAGCGAGGATGCGGTGAGTGAGTTCCTGACACCCTGCCCCTGGAGGTTTTTATGATTTCAGGCCTTTTGATCTCTTGCTGAGAATACCTTGGTTTCTTGTTATCGATACGCTGAGGGGGCCTTGGTGCCCTTCTTTTAGTCGGAAATGTATTTCCTTTTTTCCAAAGAATGGGAAAGAACTGAAACTAACTCCGTGCCAAAAAGAAGATTACCTTTGAAGGGAAGCCCACAAAGGTGTGACTTAGATGCTGTGACGCATGTTTTGAGCCGTAGAGCACACCGGGCAGCTCACCTCTTCCCGGTCCCACGGTGTGTCTAAGAGCAGGGGCTCTGACAGCCGCATCCTCCGCCTCCCTCTGACAGGGAGGGTGCCCGCACCACCCATTAACAAATGGCTGGGGCGGGCACACTCCCTGTTCAATGGAAGCGGAGGATGAGGCCATTAGAGCAGCAGCTCTTAGACGTGCCGTGGGACCGGGAAGAAGTGAGCTGGGCTCGGCGTCCTGGGGGGGGCGGGTGTCACACAGTGAGGCACCCCCAATTGGGGTGCCCTCAGGGAAAGGACCGACACCCAAGATCCTGGGTTTTGGTCCACTTTAGGAGCAAGGCACCAGTGCCACAAACTATTTTGAGAAGAATATCTGGCTATTTATCTATAGGGTCCTTTAAAGATCCCATGTTTTCAATGGACAGGTCAGGCCTTTTAGAGACCTGGGCTAGGGGAGCAGTCACTCTGGGAGCCTTAGCCCATACCGCTATGTCAGCTTTCTCAAAGGGGAACATGCGTTTTAATGATTTTGGAAAGAACCTGGCTTCTGGGTTCCTCCACTCCCTTGAAACCATCTCCTTGATAGAGTCATGGACAAAAAACCTAGGTGTTTTAGGATCCTTAAAGCCCTGATATAAGGAATCCTTTAGAGACAAAGGTTGAGCTGGGGTTTCAGTCTTTAGCGTGGTATAGATGAATGATATCAGGCGTCTTCTACCGCAAACCTGAATCTAGAACTGCCAGCTGTCTCCATCTTAGCTGATAGTTCTGTGTGGCAGGAGTGAATAGGTTCATCTGAAGAAGCTAACTCTTTTCTCCATCTGATGCTCTCGCCCTGGGAGGAAACCCTGGGATCACCCCAGATGACCCACTTGCCTCCAGAACCCTGACCTGGGAAACCCCACTGTCTGCTGAGTAAGTGGGGGTTGGAGTCCAGAGGGCAGGTAAAAACTGATCCAGCTTGGATTTGTATGAAGCAAATGTGCTATCCATTCCCCCTTTTAGGCACTCCCAAAAACCTGAAGTCAGGGGATTAAGATTAGGTGAAAATGCATCCTGGACTTGACGTGCCCTCCCCAACCCGTGATACGATGTCTCTTGCCTCCTGCGCTGTCACAGACCGGAAGAGAAGGAGTGCCTCCAGCCAGCTGCCCTGCTATGGGCCGGAAGCGTCCCCGGAGCCTGATCCAGAACACAATACTTACCCTGACACTGCTGCGAACCAGGTAACCGAACCACGTTTCGGGCCCACTGTCCGACGTTCCCTGTCCTGCCACCTGCCAGGAAATACCATACCTTGAAGCTCTTGTGTAGGGAGCCTAGCACCGGATATGGGGGACGCAGGAAAGAAGAGATAAGGCTTGATGCAGAGCCTCCCCGTTCAGTTCTCCCGTGCATTTTCCCGTTGGTTTTGGGCTTTGATCGGGTCAGGAAAGGGTGCTACGTTGATTTTAGTGTGCGTTTATGCGCTCAGGTGTGCGCTCAGCTGCCTTTCCGATTGTCGGCTTGTACGAGGCTGTTTTCCGGCAAAACGGACGCCTCGTTCATTGTTCCGTTTTTTTCAGTGATGCAGAGCCTTGTTTTCCGATTGAAATCAGCCTAATGAAACGGGGCCGCCGAGCCTTCACTTACGGCAAGTCAGAGCAGCCGTATTTGCACTCGGGCAATAATATGCAGTCCTCTGTTGGAGCACATCAGCGGCGCCAGCTCCGCGGTCTTGTCCTGCTGAGTATGGCAGAAACCAGGCTGCACCTATTTGAGCTCACCCGCCTTACTGGGTATATGTATGAAACTTGTATTGTTTGCCCACCCTGTCTGACTTTGTTTTTTCCCTTAACACACTATTTGTTAATTTTTTTGTTAGTATCTTTTTAGCCTAATTTTTTATCTTTAAATTAAATGGGTTAAGTGATAGAACCCTATTGCGTCATGTTCTTATGTAAGTAGTATTCCCCAGACTTTTTTAATGAGTGTACAGGTTGGATGTGCATGTAGGCTCATTACAAATGTCCTTTCCTCCAACCCTACCCCGCTCACCTATTTGTCCCTCTTTTCTATTGTTGCAATGCACACCTTTTTTTATTTTTATTTTTTTATTTTTTATTTTTATTTTTTTGGGCAGGAGACTCTGGCTATCCTTTGCTCCCCTGGCTGCGGACCCCAATCCTGCACCCATCTTCACAGGCAGAGGAGCCCTACAATACTGCCCCCAGGAGGACTCGCTCTGTGGTGGAGCGAGCCTTTGGTCTCTTGAAGATGAGGTTCCGTTGTCTTGATCAGACTGGTGGGGCACTACAATATACGCCTGCAAAGGTCATTAAACTAATCATGGCTTGTCCCGCTTTAAGAGGGGGGGGCTGCCATTTCTGAGTAAAGTCTTATTAAAAAGGGTTTCACACAGTGGGGCATCCCGATCTGGGATTTCCAGGGGGAAGACCAGTGGCCTCTCTGGGTTTTGTTCTGCTTTATGTGAGGGAACCTGTGTTACTTTAAGAATAATGTAAAGGAGGTGGGTTATTCCATCCTAACCTGATTTGGTCATGATGTTTTAAAGCAGGCCAAAACCCATGTAACCCAGCCCTTTGGAGTGTGAAGAAATCCAGGGCTGGGTTACAGGCATCATGTCTCTGGGGCATTCCAATTTTGGATGTCCTGCACGTCACTGCGGGGGAACGTCAGAGCTATACCAGGAGCTATGCCATCTTTACACAGGAGCAGGACAACATCATCATGGATGTGAGTATGCGAGCGTGCGTTTATGTGCGCGCACACATTCCTTATAATAAAAAAAAAACAAAGCGCAAGAATAGTCTGAAACAACTTAGTTTGTCACGTTAAATACAAGCCCACCTTAGTTTAACCCATGTACGCAGCTACAAACTAGGCTACATGCAGATAGAAGAACTAGGGCAATGTGAGGCAGCAAGAGGTTAATAAAGTTTTTTTAGAGTTTGGGCTTTTCATTAAAGCACGCTGAAGGTCCGGTTTAAAAAGGGCCCCAAAAAAACAACGCCCAACCAAACCATAAAAACAATGCTAAACTAAGGTTGTTTTTCATTCACAGATCAAAGAAAAACACAGCCACAAGACCCCGAGGCCTAATTTTTAACATGTTTAATTCAAATTTAAATTGTTTTTTACTTTTGTTTTATCAAAAAATAATCTCAAAACCACAAAAGCAAAAAAAAAGTGTGATTAAAAAAAACATAAACAGATTTTGTGAGTTGTCTTTCCTGCAAATGTACAATCACACAACATCATCACACATTTACATGACACAAAAGGTTTAGATATGGGAAAAAAAATCAGAAAAACTGAAAACCAATTACGGTAAACATTAAAGGCAAGGAATAAGGAACACCAAAGAGATTAAGGTATGCATTAATGGCAAGAAAGAAGGAACGCCCAAAAATAAATTTGACAATATATATATGTGTCAAATTGGCAGTTGGTGCCATATGCATATTCCAATGGAGGTTTAGGGATGTGAGCTTGCGTGTAGCCAGATTGGCAACTGAAGAGCCATGGAGATGTAAGTATACTTGGAAAAACCACCAAAATGGAAGGTCAAATACGACGGAAACCAAGCAGGTACGTTCAAAAAGGCAGGAAAAATCAGGGAAAAACGGGCCGCCCGTGTGAACGTGAACGGGAGCCCCGATCAAATTGAAGGCACCCGAGAGAGCAAAAAAAGCTTTCCGAGTAAAGTGAAATTGACGGATCAGTTAGGGAGCCATTCTGACGGAGGCTCTGCATCACATTTGAGCCACGATTCAAACGGGAGCCCCGGACAATCGGAAGGTTTTAAGCTCAGACCGGGGGAGGCTCTGCATCAGGCCCATAGTGCCTACACGTTCCGCCCCCCCATATGGGTACAGAGAAAAACCTACAACCGTACCCAACTGAGGCTCTGTAATAAAAAATAGGGGGAACACCTTGGCACCAGAGGAATCCAGACCCACCATCAATCCTCAATCCATGAATATACTACATCATTTTCCTGGGAGGAAACACAAAAACATTTTAAGGTGTGTTTATTTCTATGTGTACTACTCCAAGGGACCCCATTACCAGTTTACAGGGTAGGAGGGCCGGCATACCAGATACAAATGTCCCAGATCTTGCTTTGACACAGATCCAAGCTCATCACTACCCAATAAATTACACATGCAAAATTTAAACTTACAATTGCCGCCTCCCGCAATAGCGCAGCAACGTAATATAATGTATCATTACGTATTGGGTCATTTGGCTAAAACAATGTGATTTTTAATTAAATGCAGACAGAGATCCAAAGGTCAAGTGGAACAAAACCCGAATTGGGATGCTCGCTGTGTGAACCCCCCCCCCCCAGGGACTCCCATAGAAACCTTTCCCCGGTTCTACGGTGCATATGTGGGCTCTCCTCCAATCAGAGCCATTTACTGTGTATATATTATGCTCAGCAAAATGGCTCTCTTCATATGCAGAGCTTCAGCAATCAGGAGCTCAGTGCCAGCATCCCCAGTAGAGAACGTGCTCACAGCCTAAAGATGCATGGATGCAGCCGCTGGATGTTTCCAGCGCCGAGGCGCCAGGAAGCAGGTGAGTTCTGCCACATCCCTGGAATAACCAGCAGCAGGCCCTGGAGTTTTTTAGATTCCAGGGCCAGCCACAGTGGTTTTTGTTCTGATTTAAACATTTTCTTAAACAAGTTTAGTGATATCAATTATAATACAGGTCATTATTTAAAATCCATTAAATATAGTTGAGTCATGTTTAAGCTTTAAAGTAGTAAAAGCAGGAGCATTAAGGGAGGGTAAAATGTAACTAATGGGATGCAGAGAAGACTGAAAAACTAGTGTGACATTCAACATTAGGTGAGTTCGAGTGGTCATCAAGTTTTAAATGGCAGCTAAAAGGCCAGATGCATTGTAATATGATGAATAGCCTCTCGGGTACACGGGTGACGATCAGTTCCATTAATTGCCGTCACAGCATTCATTCATTGTCAGATATGTTCAGAAAATGATCACCTCGGCTTTTGTTAAACAAGATAAAAATAACACAGATACTATTAGCTTGTTTTTTTAAAGCACATTGCAGAATACAAAGTGCTACCAACATTTATTATATTTATACTGTAGCCAGGGGCGGACTGGGATTAAAAAACGGCCCGGGACTTTTTGGGGCACACCGGCCCTGCTTTACTGTTCCTGGCCCAATAAAGTATATTAATGTCACATAATTTTATAATATATATAGATAGCTATAAAAAATATATATACAATACACCTTGTTTACACATGGTTTACCAGGGTTTAGATGACAAAAATACCATTTTGTGAATACTCACCTGTAAAATGGGTATTATAAGTATGTCACACACCCCGCTTCAAGACATTCATTACACTTGGGTATACTGACCTGTAGATAACGATCTTGCAGAGATGATAAGAAAAAAAGGTAAGACCCTCCCGGCCCATAAATACCTGGGACCTACCACTCATTCCCCAGTATAAAGATAGCAGTAACATCAAGAGACCAGGGAAGCCAATTAAAACTAACAAAGGTTCACCATATAAAGGATCCAGAATACAAAAGGGCAGGGTGAAGCGTGACATACTTAGGTGAGTATTCACAAAATGGTATTATTCTAAGTATGTCACACACCCCGCTTCAAGACATTCATTACACTTGGGACATCCAATAGCAGTGTCCATAAAGGGCGGGGATCCAAAAAACAAGGCACAAACTTAAACCACTGCAGCTTGCAGAACTTTCACACCAACCTTGTAAAACTTGGAAAAAGTGTGAACCGAAGACCAAATAGCAGCCTTACAAACCTGCTCAACAGAATCCTGGTGCTGGAAGGCCCAGGACGCCCCAACAGCACAAGTAGAATGAGCAGTAACATGAAAAGGGGGAATCTTCCCCTTAGCAGAATAGGCCCCAACAATGGCCTGGCGAATCCATTTACTAATGGAAGACTTGGCGGGAGCCAAACCTTTCCTAGGCCCAGAGGGCACCACAAAAAGGGCGTCAGTCCTACGAAAAGGAGAAGTAGCCACCAAATAGTACTTCACACAGCGAACCACATCCAAAGAATGCAAAACCCTCTCCTTGTCATTGCTGGGCTTAGGACACAAGGAGGGAAGAACAATATCCTGATTCAAATGAAAAGCAAAGACCACCCTAGGAAGGAAATCTAGCTTGAAGCGGAAAACAACCTTGTCCTGATGCCTCTCAAAGTAAGGAGCCTTAATAGGCAAGGCTGCCAACTCCGAAACACGTCGAACAGAAGTGATGGCAACCAGAAAAACAACCTTCTGAGTAAGCGTAGAAAGTGCAATATCCTGCAAAGGTTCAAAAGGAGGACCCTGCAAGGCAGACAAAACCAAATTCAAATCCCAAACTGGGAGCAAAGGCTTCCTAGGAGGCCGCACATGCGTAACCCCCTGGAAAAAAGTCTTAACCAGAGGATGAAGAGCAAAAGACTTTTGAAAGAAAACCGCCAGGGCAGAAACCTGCCCTTTCAGCGTACTAAACTGCAAACCCTGGTCCAGACCATGTTGCAGAAATTCCAAAACCCTAGGGATAGAAAACGCCCTGCAAGGCAAGAGCCTGACCTCACACCAATCAATATAAGACCTCCAAGTCCTAAATAGATGGCAGAGGAAGACTGCTTCCTAGCCCTAACCAGAGTCTGAATGACAGCATCAGAAAGACCATCCTCCCTCAAGATGGAGGTTTCAGCAACTACGCCGTCAAAGCCAGCGTGGGTAAATTGGGGTAGAGCAGTGACCCCTGAGTGAGCAGATCCGGCAGAAGGGGCAGGTCTAACTGGATCCGGAGTCCCCCACCGGTGGCAAAGCGACCGAAACACCTTGGGGCTGAGCGACCATTCCCCCCGGCGAGATGACCCCCTGCTCAGGGAGTCCGCCTCCGTGTTCTCCACTCCCGGAATGTACACTGCCGAGATGCATGGGACATTGCTCTCTGCCCAAGCAAGGATCAAGGACACTTCCCTGAGGGCACGCCTGCTGCGAATCCCTCCCTGGTGATTGATGTAGGCGACCGCCGTCCGATTGTCCGACCGAACTTGAACCGGAAGGCCCCGCAACCGATGAGTCAAGTGAGCCAGAAACAGCCTGATGGCTTTCAACTCCAGAACATTGATGGGATTGTGAGCCTCCAGAGGCCCCCACAGTCCCTGAAACTGAAGATCCTTCCAAAATCCCCCCCCAACCTGACAGGCTGGCATCCGTGGTGACCGTCTCCCAACGAGGGGTCAGAAAGGATCTGCCCCTCTGCAGATTGCTTGGTTTTAGCCACCACCGAAGGGAACGCCGCCCCCGGGGGGACATCAGAAAGGACTGATCCAATGACAGCGGGGACCCGTCCCAGACCGCCAAGAGATGGAGCTGGAGCGTCCTTGTTTGAAACTGGGCAAAGGGAACCGCCTCGAACGACGCCACCATCAATCCCACAAGTCGCATCCCTAGCCGGATGGACGGGCAGGGAATGGATAGAAGATGCTGAGTCAATTCCTGAATCAGAAGAACCTTGGCTCGGGGGAGAAACACCCTGGCCTGAGAAGTATCCAGAGACATTCCCAGGAACTCCACCACCCTGGAGGGAGTGAGGCAGGACTTGGGATAGTGATCACTCAACAGAAACTCTCCAGAGTCGACACCACATTCCTGGTATCCAGCTGCGCCTGACTGAGGGAAGACGCCATGATGAGAAGATCGTCCAGATAGGGCACAATGCGGATACCCCTGGCTCTGAGGATGGCCATCACTCCTGCCAACACCTTGGTAAAAACCCTTGGAGCCGAGGTAAGGCCAAACGGAAGAGCCACAAACTGAAAATGCAGATTGTCCACGACAAACCTGAGGAACCTCTGGTGTGCCAGAAATATTGGAATATGCAGGTAAGCATCCTTGATGTCTATGGACGTCATGAAGTCCCTCTGACGAAGTGAATGGATGGCTGAGCGCAGAGTTTCCATACGGAACTTCTGGGGACGGACGAACCTGTTGAGCAACTTCAGATCCAGAATGGGACGAACGGAACCGTCCTTCTTGGGCACCATGAACAAATTGGAATAGAAGCCCAGGCCCCGGTCTGAGAGGGGCACCGGACAGATGACAGCCATGTCCATGAGACTTGCTACTGCCGCCCGAAGCCCCTGGGCGGCCAGAGGATCTGACGGCACCCGAGAACAGAAGAATCTGGGAGGGGGCTGGAACTCGAACTCCAGCTTGTAACCGGAAGACACCACTTCCTGAATCCACCTGTCCGAGACCTCTTGGACCCAGACCTGGGAGAAGAGTTGCAACCGTCCCCCCACCCGCAAAGGGGCGACGCTGCTTCTTACGCTGAGGTAAGTTACCTCCCTTTGCCACCGAATCCAATTTTTACTCCAAAGAGCCGCAACCCCACAAAGGGAAGGGCCGTGAGCGACTTTTGGAAACAAAATCAGCCGCTCACTGGAGTAACCAAACCGACCGACGGATAGCCACAAGCAGAGCCGCAGCTCTGGTAGACATCACCAAAGTGTCGTCCAGGGCGGACAGCACAAAGGATAAAAATAACTCACAGCACTTAAGGTCGGCAAACTCCTCACTAGCCGGGTCAAGCCCGGAAGAGGTCAACAATCCCCTAACAACCGACCTGGTAGCAACCAGTACAATCGCAGAAGCACAAACCGGCAGCAAGGCCGATCCAACACTGGCAAAACCATGACAAGCCATCTGGTCAATGCGTTTATCCTCACCATCCTTGAGAGTAGTTCACTCCGGAGAATGGAGGACTGAGGAGCTGGACAACCCCAAAACAGGAGAATCCACCTCGGGGGGGGGGGGGGGGGGGGGGGGGGCGACCAGTGCTTCACCGCGTCCGCCGAAAAGGGATATTTCTTGTCCCAACCCGGTGGAACACCCGGAAGCCGAGTCGGCCTCTCCCATTCCTTGAGAATGATACCATCAAAATGCTTTTGATAAGGAAATTCCAAGCGCGGCTTAGTTACTTCAAAGAACTCACCCTTCAGCGGAGGAGCCGCCTCGGGGGGAGAAATAGCCAGGACCTCAAACATATGAGCCTGGAGCCTAGCGGTATCCAAAGAATCCCCCTGGCCCTGCTCGGTATCAGCGCCCACAAACTGCTGATCATCGGAGTCATCAGACTCCTCATACAACTCCCCTTCCTCATGCGGGAAACAATCAGACCAATCCAGGGAGTCAAAATCCTCCCTATCAAAGGCCTGCGCAGCCGTATACAAATGTTTTTTCTTTGCCGTGGCCTTTTTAGCAACAGCACTGGAAAACAATTTTTCAAGATTGGCCAATCTGGCACACACCTCAGATTGCGACTCCCCGCCAGTGACCACAACACGTGGGGTACGTGTCAAGCGAGGGGGAGGCGGAGAGGAGACTGGCGGAGCAGAACCGGACACCTGAGATCCGGTCTGCCGCGTAATAGACCGCTGCGCACAGGGTACACAAAGAAATACATCATCCCCCAAAAGGGATACCCCACACCCCGAACACAGCCTGGATTGCTCCGAGGGGGGCACAAGCCCAGTATCCGGGGATGCCTCCATACGGTGATTTTTAAAAAGATATATATATATATGTGTACAATGCTCCGAGGGAATTACGCAGTAATGCAACCCGGGATGCCCCTTTAAGTCCCGAGTGGGAGGAATTTTAAGCCACTAAATTTAACCAGGGACCTTAGGACCGGGAGAATCTCCCTTTAATAGTGTCAATGGTCGACCTGGAACACACAAAAAAAGACACACACTCAGACTATGCTGGCAATGTCCATAAGGAGTTAATGATAGAAAATCTGATGGCCGCAGGCCACTCACCAGACCTTCGCCCCACCTGATTACCGCACGCAGGCAAGAGGAACCATGGGGACACGAGGAGAGCAGAGGAGGAGGGAGGGCGGGGCGGCGCGGTTCGCGCGTCGCGCCCAGCCCTCCCCCGTATCTCCCGGCCAGAAGCCGGGACCTAACACACAGTGCCCGCAGCACGGGGGGGGGGGGGGTCCGTACGCGCGCGCCAGCGCCCGGCCCCGCCCCCAGGGAGGAGAAGCGCCTCATGGGCGCAGCGCCGGCGCCGCGTCCTGCCAGCACCAGTCTAAATAACACACACTCTGTAAAGCACCAAACACACACACACAGTAATAAAGAATGAATCCCTAAGGGACCCGTCCCCCCCCTCTCTAAGGGTATCCGGGAGAGGGGGAATCCATGCCAGGGTAGGGCCAAGGGACGGGGCATCCCAAACCGGGATCACCTACCCGGATAGCCGCTTACCCCTTGTTATGGGGTCTCATGGCTCCCAAGCACCAGGGGTGCCAACTACCTTTGCCCGGACCAGCAGCCTAGGCTGGGAGGCAAGTAACTTAAGAGAAGGGATCCGGGCAGAAATTGAAGAATAAAAAGTGGCCGGGAGTCATCCCGGCTACCTGCAAGGAGGAGACATCATCTTCTGACTTGCTCGCCACTGCAGAGATGGAAGACTGGGGAATGAGTGGGAGGTCCCAGGTATTTACGGGCCGGGAGGGTCTTACCTTTTTTTGTTATCATCTCTGCAAGATCGCCATCTACAGGTCAGTATACCCAAGTGTAATGAATGTCTTGAAGCGGGGTGTGTGACATACTTAGAATAATAAGAAAGAAAATATTAAGAACAAAATGGTGTGCTAAAATCCCCCCTCCGAATCGCAGAATCACCCCATTACAGCCAGAGAGCAGGTTCCCTCATTACAGCCAATGAGCAGCTTCCCACATTTGAGGCAGTGTGCAACATCTCACATTAAAGGCAATGAGGAGCATCCCTCATTACAGGCTGAGAGGAGCATCCGTCATTACTGGCTGAGAGGGGCATCCTTCATTACAGGCTGAGAGGGGCATCCCTCATTACAGGCTGAGAGGGGCATCCCACTTTACAGGCAGAGAGGGGCATCCCTCATTACAGGCTGAGAGGGGCATCTCTATTACAGGCTGAGAGGGGCATCCCACTTTACAGGCAGAAGGGGGCATCCCACTTTACAGGCTTAATGTAACAACTGTCCCTAATTCCCACACAGAAAACTTAGAAGGTATGCATTTGGGCACAGATGAGTCAGTAGTGGATAAAGCGGGGGCACAGAACAGTTAGCAGCACAATTTAGTTTAGTATATAGATCAGTCGGGGGCAGATCAGATTTGGACACAGATCAGTCGGGGGCAGATCAGATTTGGACACAGATCGGTCGGGGGCAGATCAGATTTGGACACAGATCGGTCGGGGGCAGATCAGATTTGGACACAGGTCGGTCGGGGGCAGATCAAATTTGGACACAGATCGGTCGGGGGCAGATCAAATTTGGACACAGATCGGTCGGGGGCAGATCAGATTTGGACACAGATCGGTCGGGGGACAGATCAGATTCAGACACAGATCGGTCGGGGGACAGATCAGATTTGGACACAGATCGGTCGGGGGACAGATCAGATTTGGACACAGATCGGTCGGGGGACAGATCAGATTTGGACACAGATCGGTCGGGGGACAGATCAGATTTGGACACAGATCGGTCGGGGGACAGATCAGATTTGGACACAGGTCGGTCGGGGGACAGATCAGATTTGGACACAGATCGGTCGGGGGACATATCAGATTTGGACGCAAATCAGATTTGGACACAGATCAGATTTGGACACAGATCAGTCGGGGGACAGATCAGATTTGGACACAGATCAGTCGGGGGACAGATCAGATTTGGACACAGATCAGATTTGGACACAGATCAGTCGGGGGACAGATCAGATTTGGACACAGATCAGATTTGGACACAGATCAGTCGGGGACAGATCAGATTTGGACACAGAACGGTACCCAACATGCATAGGTACTGTCAAAGAAAGAGTTGCCAAACACCACAAAGTAAAGCATGCGCATAACGATAATTTTACTTGAAACTTTCAGCTCTGCAGACAAAGTGCGCACCTTGCAATTTTTCAACCAAAACAACCCTTTACATTTGGAATATCCCTCATAAACCATATATCCCCTGAAATATCGGTCAGGGGCAGATCAGATTTGGACACAGATCAGTCGGGGGCAGATCAGATTTGGACACAGATCGTTCCGGGGACAGATCAGATTTGGACACAGATTGGTCCGGGGACAGATCAGATTTGGACACAGATAGGTCGAGGGACAGATCAGATTTGGACACAGATCGGTCGGGGGACAGATCAGATCTGGACACAGATCAGTCGAGGGACAGATCCGATCTGGACATTTTTCAACCAAAACAACCTTTTACATTTGGAATATCCCTCATAAACCATATATCCCCTGAAAGTACATATGTTAAGCTTTCTAAGCGTACCCAGCTTGTTGTAGTGGGCTCATCTTTCTGGAAGTAAAGCCTCGAAGAATTCTTAGGTTGCACAGGGTTTCCCTAAAAAAATGTATAAAAAAGCTAAATAACATGTTTTCCTAAAATATCAGATTTGGACACAAATAGGTCAGGAGGAGATCAAATTTGGACACAGATCAGTTGGGGCAGATCAGATTTGGACACAGATCAGATTTGGACACAGATCAGTTGAGGCAGATCAGATTTGGACACAGATCAGTCGGGTAAGATCAGATTTGGACACAGATCAGTCGGGGGACAGATCAGATTTGGACACAGATCAGATTTGGACACATATCAGTCGAGGGGAGATCAGATTTGGACACAGATCGGATTTGGACACAGATTGGTCAGGGGACAGATCAGATTTGGACACAGATCAGATTTGGACACAGATCGGTCGGGAGCAGATCAGATTTGTACACAGATAGGTCGGGGGACCGATCAGATTTGGACACAGATCAGTTGGGGGACAGATCAGATTTGACACAGATCAGATTTGGACACATATCAGTTGAGGGCAGATCAGATTTGGACACAGATCGGATTTGGACACAGATTGGTCAGGGGACAGATCAGATTTGGACACAAATCAGATTTGGACACAGATCGGTCGGGGACAGATCAGATTTGGACACAGATCGGTCGGGGGACAGATCAGATTTGGACACAGATTGGTCGGGGGACTGATCAGATTTGGACACAGATCAGATTTGGACACAGATCAGTCGGGGCAGATCAGATTTGGACACAGATCGGTCGGGGCAGATCAGATTTGGACACAGATCAGTCGGGGCAGATCAGATTTGGACACAGATCAGTTGGGGCAGATCAGATTTGGACACAGATCAGTCGGGGCAGATCAGATTTGGACACAGATCAGTCGGGGGACAGATCAGATTTGGACACATATCAGTCGAGGGCAGATCAGATTTGGACACAGATCAGATTTGGACACAGATTGGTCAGGGGACAGATCAGATTTGGACACAGATAGGTAGGGGGAAAGATCAGATTTGGACACAGATAGGTCCGGGGACAGATCAGATTTGGACAAAGATTGGTCGGGGGACAGATCAGATTTGGACACAGATCGGTCAGGGGCAGATCAGATTTGGACACAGATCAGTCGGGGGACAGATCAGATTTGGACACAGATCGTTCCGGGGACAGATCAGATTTGGACACAGATTGGTCCGGGGACAGATCAGATTTGGACACAGATAGGTCGGGGGACAGATCAGATTTGGACACAGATCGGTCGGGGGACAGATCAGATCTGGACACAGATCAGTCGGGGGACAGATCCGATCTGGACACAGATCGGTCGGGGGACAGATCAGATTTGGACACAGATCGGTCGGGGGACAGATCAGATTTGGACACAGATCGGTCGGGGGCAGATCAGATTTGGACACAGATCGGTCGGGGGCAGATCAGATTTGGACACAGATCGGTCGGACACAGATCGGTCGGGGGATAGATCAGATTTGGACACAGATCGGTCGGGAGACAGATCAGATTTGGACACAGATCGGTCGGGGGACAGATCAGATTTGGACACAGATCGGTCGGGGGACAGATCAGATTTGGACACAGATTGTGAGCTGGTTTTGTAGAAGTTTTCTCATTGGTCACACTGGCCAATCAGCCTTTCTCCTCTTACAGGGCTCTGAGAGGCTCCATTTTGCAGACATACAGTATATACAGGCTTGCAGGCAACATGAGCTCTGCACAACCGAGTCTATGAACAGCACATGGGACACTGTTTGTATTGTAAAGGGGGGTTGAACATTTAAACTTTCCCTTATCAACTGCCAGGAGGGAGGACACACAAAGAGAAGGCTTTACCGTGTGGCAGAAGCAGCAGCAGTTACACGTTCTCCTGTCCCCTCAGCCGAGTTACAAATGGCAGAACCTGGTGTGAAACATCCACTGACCTCCAGCTCCTGGGACAGGCTGTCACTAGGGGGCAGCAGAGTGCACAGATATTCGGCTCTGTCACATGACACAGCTCCTCTGCTTCCCCGTCCATGTAAATGTAATTGCTGATGCCGAGCCTGCGCGGAGCCCATGTTCTAACAGCGGCCGATGAGCAGAGAAGTGTAATGGGTGGAGGCCGCTCTGCCCACCGCAGATAATCTGGGTGTAAACATTAGTGAGTGTGTGACAGTGGGGCCGATGGCGGCGGGCAGAGCAGCCTCCACCCATTACACTTCTCTGCTCATCGGCCTTCCCATGTGCCGGCCTACTGGGATTCTGCCCGGTATGCCCTATGGCCAGCCCGCCCCTGACTGTGGCTGCAATTTGTAAGCTTCCAAAGAGTTTGTGCCTTAAGCCTTTATGTGCCAGACCACGTTTCACTATTTTGCACTACACATGTTCTACCTTGATTTTTGAAGGGATGTCCCAGGAAAATTATATATTGTTTTTTTCAGCAGAGTCTAGGCTTCAACATGAAATGTCTTGTATGGCCTTTTTTTAGTGTATTCTCAATACTTTTGGGTGAAATATGTGCAAAAAAATGTGTACATTTGTAGTGTTTTTTTGTAATAAAAAATGTAATTTTGTCAAAAAAATTTTATTGCGAGTGAAACCCCAATTTCTCCCTGTTACAACTGTACCACATATGTATAGGTATACACCCTTTCCTGCCCAGAAGACTCCCCCAAACTGAAACAGCGCTTTAGGAGATTTTCAGATAAAATACAACTGTGATATGCGCTATGCGCACCTTGCAGTTTTTCCAGAAAAACAACCCTTTACATTTGAAATACCCCCCACACACTATATATTTTCTGGAAGTAAACACCTCGAGCTTTCTAGACGTACCAGGCTTGTTATGTGGCCACTGTTTTCTGGAAGTAATCCCTCAATGAATTCTTTGGTTGCACAATTTCCCTAAAAAAGAATAAAAAGGAAGAATCAAGCCACATTTTCCTAAAAAACTATATGCAAACAAGAAAAAACAAGTAAAATCCGAAAAATCAACATCCCCCAAACAGAACGGTACCCAACATGCATAGGTACTGTCAAAGAAAGAGTTGCCAAACACCACAAAGTAAAGCATGCGCATAACAGTAATTTTACTTACTTACTTAGCTGATTTGAGGCTATTATGAGTGGTTTTGATCAGCATTATTTTGCACTTTATTTAGCTGGACATATTTGTTCAGGATTTGTTATTTGAGTATATGATCATGTCACATTTGTTTCACATGGTTATTAATTATTATATTGTATAGTATTTTAGATAGCCAACCTGGCCTCAGGCACTTACCAAGTATATATTTGTGATTGCTAAAGATACCACACAGCACTGTATGTTTCATCTGATTGTTCCCTCCCTTTTATGCCTCCTCTCTCAGCCCTTCCCTCTGATCATTTGTATTTTTGTTTGTGTGTTTTTTAATTGGTTTTATTAGTCTTTTGTTGTTTGTACATATATGAATTGAGAATAAAGTTTTGGATATTTGTAATGAATATTTAGTGGTGCCACTGGGTTATTGGGGATTGGGTTTTCTGGGGAGGGTGGGTCCCCATTTTTTGCTTTTTTCTCCTTATTATTGTTTGATATTTTATGATGGAGCTGTTTAGCGCTAGAGTAAAACCCGATGCTGCACCACTTGCACCCTTAAAGGGATACTAGGCTTGATTTGCACTATTAACATTACTTTCATTATCACTTTATGTCAGAGGAGGGGAATTGGAATATTGCATTAATATTGTATTTTATGTCACAAGAATATTGCTAAAAGTATATGGATTGTGGGCTCAGATGAAACGCCCCATTTATAGATTTTTTATGTGTGTTTGTGTATGGTTTTAATAAAATTAATTCTTGAGACCTTAAAATTATGTGAGTTATGTTTTTTTGTGGTTGCTGATACCACACATTAATTGATTGTTTGTGAGTTTTGTAACATCTGTGGGCACACCATTTAGATTGATTGATTTACCTAATTGGTTGGTGGTGTAGGATTGTTTTTTTCTTTCTCTTCAGCACTCACTGTAAGTCGGTGCCCAGCAGCTTCTACCAGATTGCTCAGGTAACACAGCTCCGTCCATTCATTGCAATGAAGGGGTGGGACTGGCCCGCCCCTCCATGACAAAGAATGGACGCCACTATGTGATTTATGCAAGTGGCGGGATGGCACAAGGCATCGGGAGCACTCTTCTCTGAAACAAGGAGGTTTCAGAGCGTTGGACCAGCTTGGTAAAGCTACGTGGGAGTTAAGGTGAATGCCTGTTTTTATTTCTGTGGCTTTAGTAACCCTTTAAACTGGATCTACACCCTTACAAGAAACAGTGCTTATATGCCCCCTCCACAGGGCAATATAGATTGCTGTGCATAAAGAATAATTTACATTTTCAGTAACTCCTGCTGTGGTTGATCTTCTTCCTTTAATGGCATCTTATGCACCTGCCAGTGGCCTGCAAAGAGTAGGTGCTGCTGGGTTTACTGCTGCTGTGCACTGTGAGTTATGCCAGTCCAGGCAACAACACTGTTGTTGTTCCCAAACAAAATTGTAAAAATACAGTCAAAAAAGCACTGTGTATAGGCTGACCCCCTTTGTTCAGCCAGGTTTATTTCTTAATTGGTTCAGCATGGTGGGAGGCCTTCCTTTGTTCTGAAGACTGGCTTGGTAACTTTTGGCCTGATTATAGTTTCACGTGTGCATGCAAATTAAGATTGCCAGCAGATCACCTGTGCTAGTCTGAGCCAATCAAAGGATCACCTGGGTTAGTTTGGGCCTGAGATCACCTGTGCTATTTCAAATAAAAAAAAAGACAACAGTTAAGGACAGATTTGCTCGGGGCAGCTGAAGGAAACACACGGAGTCTTGCTTTGGAGGGAGACGACACGATAGGTTTTTCTCTGAACTGACCAGACTAACGTGGCAGCCGTGATGAGGCCTGCTGATTTCTACCTGGACACCTGAATCAGATAAGTAACCCATTTTAATATATATTCTGCTTTTGCCCTGTTTGAGGCTTAGCGTGTTGTAACAGTGCTTGTAGTCTTTTGTATATGTACATTTCATTGAAAGCAAGGTATAAAAATAACTTTTTAAAGTGTATCATCTAGCATTTCCTTGGAGTTACTGAAAAATGAACTCATTAGACAAAGTGGTGTAATTTCATAGATATACATATATTTGAGCTTTTAAATTATCTGGACAATCACTTTAATGAAAACATAGTAGAAAAAACAGACATGCATAAGCTAGATTTCCCCTACTGACTTTTGACACTCAGACAGTTCCTGGTCACTTAGGGAATTCATGTCCATGCAAATCAGATGGTAACTGTAAATAAATGCCTGTCACAGTGTGGTACTTAAACAGGACCTTCACCATGATTTAATGAAAAGCCCAAACTCTTAAACGATTTCCCAGCATCTAAAATTAATATATTTTACATTTTTAGTCACTAACTTATTATTCTTTCCCCCACTGGGCTGCAACTCTGTTCAGGAATTTAGGATACGGGCGCCGCCATCTTGACTCAGAAGCATCACACTTACTGAGGAGAGGAGAGTGGGATAAGGTACAGGGGGGCAGGTTATAGCTGTGCTTTGCTCAGACAGAGCAGAGCTGGGATCAGGGAAAGGTCAGCAGTCCCAGAATGCAGAGCAGCACAGTCACTTCCTGTTTGCAGGCACTTCCTGTTTGCAGGCTGCCTGATAAAATGGCGGCTTCCATAAGCCGCCATCTTGGATGTTTAAAGGCTCATAACATGCAGTAGATGCAGGTAGGATGATTTTTAATGTGAGCAATCTGTATGTACAGTGTGGGGGAAACATATAAGATAGACTCTTATTCAGAGTGAAGGTCCGCTTTAACTGGCTGCTGCTCCCACACGGTTTCTCTCCTGCTTCAGCAGGGGGCTTTGTAGCATGGTGAATCACCTGCAGCAGTCAGCTACAGTCAAAGCAAGCACTGCTTCCCGGAAGGCTGCCAGCTAAGTCACTTCTGGATTGTCAAGATTGGTGGCAACTTGTTTAAAAGCCAGCTCCAGGAAATAGCATGTCGTATTGTTAGTGTGCGTAGTCTCACGGCTCTGCTGCCCTGTTGTTGACCAATTCCATTTCTGACCACCTCTTCTGTGCTGTCAACAAGTGCCCCTTCTGACCACGTCTTCTTTGCTTTCCTGTTGCTGACCTGCTCTACGTCTGCTTTGTCACTGACTCTTGTCGTGTCTGATGCCCTGTTGCTAACCTGTGCTTCATCATGTAAGTTCTGCCAGTCACATCTTCTGGTCACAAGCATCATTATGGCCAAACATGCCTCATGCCACGCAGGTCACTCTAGCACCAGCCATGGATACATCTTAGCTTGCGCTAGTCCAAGAAATATGGTATCATGCCAAATTATATTGCTGGGCACTCGGGGCAGTTTGTGAATTTCCTGTATTTGGTAAGGGAACTGGGGCAAGTCTGAGCCAGGCAAAGAAGGCCTTTCATTGATGGCATAGCGGTGGTCACCAACTAGGAATGGATAAGCAGGGTCAGAGGATGAGAACAGATAAGCAGAATAGTAGGTTGGGAACCAGTAAGAGGAGACACAGGCTGGGAACAGGAGAGTGAGATACCAGGTCAGGAACAGGTGGGAAGAGTAGAAGGCTTGGAACCATTAAGTAGAGACAGGGGGTGTGAATAGGAGAGTGGGGTAGCAGCCTGGGAACAGGTAAGGTGAATGGCAGGCTGGGAACATGTACACATAAGTCAGAACAGAACAACCCGTCTACGAGAGGCAAGCCACCGACCACCCAGTGTGTAGGAGGTTCGGTACATGACGAGGAGCCGTAACCTACCTACATAGAATACCCCTGGTGTAGTGGTAAAGGCCGCGGAACACGGGGGCTAGCTGGGGGAGAGCTGAACCATTCATCCTGATGTTTCTACCTGACTACTCGACATCTTTTTTGGTCTAGGTTAATTATGTTTATATAACTGCCTCTATGTTTATGCTTTTCACTGTTGTATAGCACTTTAGCATCTCTATCACTTCATCAGTACATAGGGTCTGATTTTTCAAGCCCCTCTGCCACATTATGCCATCGGTATATCGGTGGAAATTAGAGTGGTGCAAAAAATAATTTCTATATATTTTTGTTATACTGATGCATGTTGTTGCTAAAACATTAGCGGTGCAGCAACATACTAAAGAAATGATGAATTATGTTTTTGCACTATTCTAATTTGCACCTATGTGGCTTAATCTGGCAGAAGTTATAAATCAGGCCTTTAATCAGCATTTTTTTCTTGGCTTTTCTATGATTTAGGCTTTCATTTCAATGGATATTAGACATATGTGTGGGAAAAATATATACAGTTTTGAACAGCAGTGTTTATTGTTTTATCGGCACCCTTTTCTTTGTACTTACTTTTATGGTCAGAACTTTTTAATATATTTTTTAAGACGCTCTGTCTGAATTGAACTTGTGATATTCTCGGGGGTATGGTTATTACTCTCTCCCAACTTTTTGTTTGGTTTTAATTTGTCTCTGTGTCCATGGTTATTAGCTCTTTGAAAAAATAAAATGTATTTACATACATACATTTTTAGGGAAGACAAATGAGATAATCACACATAAGGAGCCAGAGGACCAGGGTAAAAGCACAGCAGACACACAAGCACAACAGCAAGTGGCTCAACAGGGAGAACGGTGGACCCAGGGTAGTAATAGACAGCACAACGCCGGTTCAATGCCCCACCAATGTCAGCCCGGGTGGGGTGGTCCATTACACATCTAAATTAAATAATGATAATTAAATTAATTATTACAATCATAAATGTATTTCAGAGTCTCCAACAAAGGTTACACATGTTTTATTGTAAGCATTACATGATTACATTTTAGATTCTCCTGCTGAGCAAAACGTGTTGCTTTCTCGGAGACATATGCCAGTTAACATAATAGCGCCACAAAACGGTAATGCTGCAAAATAGACAGCTAGTGATACGAGTTCTTTTTTTTTAAAATTCTTATCTCTGTCTTGACAATTATTGTGCAGGTCTTGTAAGAAAAAAATAGTATCGAATGAAGCAATTTTCAGCTGAATATCTGTGGCAGGCCAATTAAAAAAGATATTTCACCTCTTCAGGAGCATCGGCTTCATGTGACCAACTGAATGTCTGGATCTGTCAAATGTGAGGTTGCTTAGAAACGAAATCATTATTTTTTCTTCAAGCGGTTCAGATGCATGAGCCTCTGCCATCATACCTATTAATTTCCAGATTGTAAGCCATGAGCCTCCTACAGTGCATAAGATGCAAACACAAACACCTGTTGCACGCTCACAGCCACAAACCAATTATCGCTATGCTATAATGATTGTTTTATGTGATTATATATATATATATATATATATATATATATATATATATTCTATTTTCTTCTCGTACTAGGGGGTGCAATAGAGAATTCTTTGTGGTTTTAGACTCAAACATTAACAACAATCCATTGAGATGAGGGGTTCCTAACCACTGGCAGTACATGAGATTCTATCAGGTTGTACTTGGCCAGGTCACACACTGATCTGTACTCCAAACCCATTGGCTGCTATATATATTTATATTGAATACAAGAGCAGCTCAAATGGGTGAGCTAAGCCGGGGGTTCCTAACCAGTCTAGTACCAATGGTTGTACCCAACTTCCGCCTGGTGCTACTCAAGGCAATTGGGAGTGAAAGTGGGGACATAAAGAACTGCACGCTACTGCACCAATAGTATACCCTAGGTCAAAGTAATGCAGGAATGGAGCATCTTGGACAACTGCATTAGTGGCATTGCAAGGGCTTACATTGATGCTATACAACTAACAGTATACAACCTTCATCCTTACAAGTATGTATTAGTAATAGTAGGAATGGTACTTGAAATAATCGCAAAATGGGTACTCCATGCAAAAAGGTTTAGAAACCCTGATCTAAACTATATATATATATATATATATATATATATATATATATATATATATATACATTTCATGTACTTGAAATTATTACGTGTGTTCTAACACAGGATTAGGAGACTGACACCCCCTATGTATCACCCAAGATGGCACTTGAGATACTAAAAAGTGTTACAGCATAAAAAACATTTGGGTAACGTCTGATCTACAGTGGAGCTATGAGCCCTAAAGAACCTGAGAATGTTACATCTATACTTGAAATCAGTTATGCTCAACCTGTGGCCCGGGGGTGACATATGGCTCTCTGCGCCATCCGATGTGGCCCCCGACATGCTGTGGTGAAAGTGGGTGGGGTAAATAGAACTGGTGTGTGAAGGTAATTAAATAAGGTCACAGTAAGGATAGGAGAGGCAGAGTGTGCAGCAGAAGTGCGCTTCCTGTGACTTACCTCTGCCCGATCCTCTTCTGTCATTTGAATCTGGCCGTTAACTCCCATGAGTGAGGACACTTTTGTGCCAGCGCTCATAAGGGCAGACGGCCATCTTTGGGGCCAGATTCAGTTCTGCCACTGACTGGAGTGGATCGGGCAGAGGTAAATCACAGCAGCTTCCTGCTGCTGCAACCGTAGGTGAAGCAGGTTGGTTCTTGTTCGCTCAACTCTAGTCTTGGCTTATACGAGTGATTTTCGAAGCATCTGGAATTTTTTTTTAGGTAGGATTAAATATGTCAGTCTCTCTTGCTCAACCACACAATAAAGATGAAAAAAAACCTGTGATGGGACAGGTTTACATATAATTTGTACATAACTGCAGCCTATGGGGAATGCAAACACATTAGGAGATGTTCACTTTAAGCTGTACCAACACTCAGTTTGAACCTAATAGGTGCTGGTTCAGTCTATACACAGAAACCATGTAACCACTTGCAACCAATAAGTGGTGAAGGAAGGATACATTTAAAGAGCCCTCTGCTTGCAGGTGCTATTGTGGATGGCAGCCTAAAATCATTATCCCCCCACCACGCTAAGTATAGACCAAACCAGTCCCCATTAAGTGAAATTGGGTGTTGGTCCGATTTAATGTGTCTGAATGCTCCTAAAACAGATTTTGGTATATTGCCTAATCTCCCTAGTGTGCATCCCAATTTAGGATGTTCCCAACAAAAATAGGGACCTAAATTAGGGTCAAAACATAAGGTATTTATGCAGATAGCACCGGGCTGTGCTACAGTACCTGCTCAAAGTTCAAATGCACAGCTCACAAGTCCAGCAGAAAGGTTTACACATTCCTTGATGTAAGCCCCGAATAGAGCCTCCATATTGACAAGATGTTAGCAAAGAGATTCCCAGCTTACAATGATGACTTCCAAATACAAATTTGAATCCAAACTACAGTACCTACACTAGTGCCTAGTTCTGGGATCCCACGGAGGAGACAATCTTCAGTTTAGTAAAATAGAAAAAATTATAACACATCATCTGTCCTTGGTTCTAAAAATGTAACACAATGTAACTCTCAGCAATGACCTGGCAGGCTTTCAGAATGAGCGGGAAGGCTGACATAAATAGGAGGGAAATCCCAATTTTAGGATGCACCAGGGGTGGTGTTAAACTCCTTTTTTAACTTTAGTTTCACTTCAAGGAGTAAAAGCAAAGACCTCTGGGAGAAGCAGGGGGATTCCAGCACAGAACCAAACGCTCATTGCATCAGCTAGCTATAAAAATATCGCAGGACATGTGGAAGTTGTAGAATGCTGGACAGGTACCCTTTAAGGTTCTGTTGTTTCATAAAATGGATATTAAAAAAGCTTCAAAGGCAACTTACAATAGACAACTGCAAACATACTATGAATGCTCATAATATCCCAAGAGACTCGTTAATGTAAAAGCAGAGCGCAACCAATATGAAATAAAACAATGCATTGCTATTAATATTTCTATTTGTAAAGTGCAGCAAAACAACATAACCAGAAGGTCACACAAGAGATTACTAGAGAAACTTCTTAGAGTTGGATCACCATATTAGCATTACAAATTTCAGTAATGCGCAAAAGTTTGGGGTGGACCCAGCTTGTTTTATTTTTTCTTCTACAATGCTACAATCCTACATACTATAAATGCATAGGCAGTGTTTGCACTCATTTTAGCACAGCATTGCATTAAAAAATTGTGCTGGGATAAGCACTGAATTCAATGAACCCATGCAATCCTCAGTGCATGTCTAAAGCTGCGCTGTGCGATTTTTGGAGCACTGGTGATCTCCACTTTTGTAGAGATCACCAGTGCGCGCGCTCTCTCTCTCTCTCTCTCTCTCTCTCTCTCTCTCTCTCTCTCTCTCTCTCTCTCTCTCTCTCTCTCTCTCTCTCTATATATATATATATATATAGCAGTGGTCCACCACCTTGAAAGGATGTGCAAATCATTGGCCACCTGCAGTCAAGTAGGACTGTGGTAATTGTTGTCTCTGGTTTTTACCCTTCACAGCAGACCTCCAGATTGTGGTTGTCCCAATTTGGGATGCCCCAGGGGGTGTGGGATGCAGTTGCTCTTGGGGTGCCCTAGCAGAATGTAAACTGGAGATCCACTCTAAAGCAAACCTATCAAAAAAAAATGAAAGAAACCAAGCCCAGAGTTGCCAGGTTGGATCCTGGTCCGCAGGGACACTATACACACTTAACCTATCCTCCTCACACCATCCTCTGTATTAAACAGAACCTCGTCTGACGGGGGACAGGAGACACACACACACGCTTGAGGAAACTCCTTCAATAGTATGCAGCTAAAAGGTCAAAATCAGGCATTTAGCCCTGTATAATGGAGGACAAGAAATAGCTGTGTCCTGCTGTGTCTGCTTCTAGAATAGGTGTTTCCTGCGCAGCCCTTGCCTGGCATCTGTGCTCTGCAGGGGACCTCAAAGTCTGCAGTCAGGGGCAGGCAGAACGGAGGGAGCAGACATGGTGCTGTGGCACATGGGGCTGGGGATCCCAGTGATTAAACAGGGACCCATGTGGTGGATACTACATTGGGATGTCCCTAGGGCAAGCATTCATGGGTTTTGGTCCTCTTTAATTTCAAAACAATGTAATGCACCCTAATAATCTAAGTACTACACCCTGACACCAATGGTACAATATCTAAACAACAGACAACTGCAAACTTAAGTTGGACAGGGAAGCTGAAATTTGTTCCTGAAATAAATTATATTAATCCTATAACTTGTCTCGTGTGGCCAGTTTTTTTAGCTTGGGGTAACTGCACTTCCTGTCCACCTAAAATCTAATTTCCTCTACAAAATGATTTCTCCATACATGTTAAAAACATGTAAAATGGTTTTAAGAAAAAAGATCCTGGTAGACTCTTCAAAACATATATATATATATATATATATACACACACACACACACATGCGTCCAACTGGTGTCAAGTTATTATATGGTATATATAACATAATTATTTGATCACATAGCATAATTATTAGAATATAGCAACATCCAATTAGAATTATTCCCCCTGAGAGAAGTGATATTTTGCTTTGGCATAACCAATATTTAAAGAAGAGAGTCTAAAGGGACTCCAGGGTGGTCGAGGTTCCGCTCACCTGCTCCCGTCTTTCTCTGAGCCACGGCCGCATGCCACTCACCTCTACCTGTGCCATATTCATGGCAGGCCTTTCTGAACAGGCGACACGGGCTGCATTTGGCGCAGGCTGCTTAGTCATTAGCAGAGCTTAAGAGAGAAGAGCGAAATCGAGAGGGCTGATTGAATGAACGGATGGGAGGGTCATTTATTGACCATAAATTTGGTAAATGGAATAGATATGTAAAATGAGAATAGCAGATTCTGTGATGAGATCATAATATCTCTGAAACGCAGATACTCTGAAAGTGTTTCCATTGAAGAAGTCCCCAGAATAGGGCGAAGTGCATTGGGAATTAGTTAACACAAGTTGGGGGCGAGTGTATGTATGAAAAGTCTACTGGGATTTTTTCAATGAAGGGTAAAGTCAACTTTTTTTGACTTTGCCAACAGACCTCGGGGCTGCCAAAAGGGTACGAGGCATTCTCACTTACCTTCACCTGCCCAATCCTGTGAAGTTCATCGTTCTCTGGGAGCTCAGGTATCGAGGTATCGGTAACAAGCCCCTTGTTCTGGCCTTGGACACAGCACAGATGCCCATCTACCAGCTAGGACGTTAACGTGCAGCTTGGGGACCAGGTGAAGGTCAGCAGGCGAAAGTACAAAAGCCACGATGAGTGTATAAATTAAAGTGAGAAAAACTAAAGACACAATAAAAGAAGTAAACACCTAAGACAAGAAAGCGCAAAAAAACGGCTAAGGGTCAACTCTGGTTTGCTACTGCTCATAAATCCCATATTCTAAACGATTAAACGCTGGTGGCGCAGTTGCTGAATTTGTTGGCCGGAGGGCCAGGATTTTCTGCATTTTCAGTTGAAATTGGAACGTTATCTTTGAAAGTTCACAGCTTGCCAGATCCACTATAATAAATAAGGACATACAATGGTCTCTAATGACCTACACCTGCCATACTTAAAGGTCAGATCTGCTCAGAGAGCTTCATTGACCTTTCAGCTATTTTTGACATTGTTTTGACATTAGCTTCTTCAAAACATACAGCTGCTGTCAGTGTCATCATCAAGATCCAATCAGGTCTTCCATTATTATGGCTACTTCAATTGTTATTCCACAGTATGCCTATTAGAGACCTTGAAAATAAGGACCCCCGGCCCATGCTGCCCTTATCACAAGTTATTGCTGCACCATCATTGCTTTTACTTTTCCTTTTTGTACCGATGTCTCATTATTCCAAAGTGGAGGAAATCATAAATGCTTTCCAGCAGAATAGATGGAAGCTTTATCACAGGTTCACCTTATTCACATATAAAAGCCACCTTCTATGAAAGAGAGACACTATTTGTATGTACGCTTACGATACAATGAAATAGATGTGAGCGACCTCATTTACAGCCAAATTCCCTTCTAATACCATAACCAGTGAAACGTGGAAACGCAGGGCCAAGTGTTGCCATCTGATCATTTTGGGTCACCTGCCACGACCCACATGACAATACAAAATTGTGACGAAGGCCAGTTCAAAAAGACCAGAAGACATGGCAGCAGGTTGCCTGCAATATCTGGGGCATAGACGGTCATTGTATGCTTGTGCATACATAGGATTTCTTCCTCAGCATTTAATCCATCTGTGCAGTAGGTGTACACATGGAGCGGTGGACTGCACTAATTATGGTACCTGGGGAGCAGTTGGGGGGGCTTTCTCAAGAGCACTTCAGTCATGCCCCTGGACCGTGATTCAAACCTGCCACCGTCCTGTGCACTCCCTTACCTCTAGGCTATGACTCTTGTTTTGGACTATTCCTACAATCAAGAACTCTGTTAAAGACTAGGGGTTCTTAGGAGACCTCAGGACCCAATGCCCTTGAAGAGGAATAATGGAATCTCGCTACTGTGCAGAACTTTGCATCCAAGTACTGGTTGGAAGGAAGCAACAAGAACAATGAAGGTGTAGCAATGTACTGTGTCTGTATGTCAAGGGATGTGTATCACAAGATGACAAGCTTTTCAGTTATTTGTCGTTTCAAAATGTTATCCAAGCTATTCTATTGAGGTCAACTGGTGTCTGTTATGTAAACAAATGTTTAGGGATTAAGTTACAGTATTCTTGATACTGCATCAAATGCATACTGTGAGGATTGGGAGTCTTTAATCAAACCCAAGGTAAGGATAAGGTAAAGATGGCCACATCTGTAGAATGTTACAGATGGGTTACCGCTATGTCACTTTGTCTCTTTTGCCGGGAGAGGATGGGTTGTCAAGGCAAAATGTAAAAAACACGGTTCAGCAGCTTATCTCATCATATTTGCCCCCTCCCTTCCTGTAATCTCACAACAGCACCTAGAAGCAGAAACTTGGCACTGATTCTGGCAGCAGACCACCAATCTTACAGGCCTTGAATGGTTGGTCTATAACTCTCCCCCCAGTGGCTGCCTGTGTTTTGCAGCATTGTTATTAGGTGTCGAAGTATGCTGATATAAGCACACTGTCTGCTATTGTTCTGAGAGCCAGTGCCTCCCTGCACTCCTGGTAAACTGACCAGTGTTCATGTTGTCTGTCCTCAGGTGGCGTTTGGATAGCCGAAAGAGGACTGCAAAACACATGACCTAAAACAGGCAGTTGAAGGGCATAATTTCACAGGATAGCGAGGATAAAGGTAAGAAATCCTGATTTCTTGAGGTTAGTGTACAGGGGATACCGGCAACTGGAAATGGACCCTTTATGTGAAAAATAATCAAATGTACGATAGGGTGTGAAGGGCCCAAGTTGGAGTCATGCTGGGGTTAGACTGTAATTGTTGCTATTTAGACTATGGTTAATATGGTTGAAAAAAAAGACATATGTCCATTCAACCAAGGGTCAGGGTTGGGGGGAGTTATTTTTTAGTTTTTTGTTTTTTTATAGCTGATAACAGCTAATAGTAACTGTTAATGTTATTCTCTCCTAAATAAACATCTAATCCTTTTTTGAAGTCAGCTGTTGATGTTGAAACAAACTTATGTGGGAGGCTATTCCATATATTTATAGTTCCTTTAGTAAAAAAGGATTGTCGTCTCTGGAGACTGATTTTTTTTTCCAGTCAAAGGTAGTGCCCCCTTTGTCTTCAGAGAGAATTTTACCTATAATAGTGTTTCACCATATTTTTTGTATTGACCATTCATATATTTATACAAGTTAATCATGTCCCCCCTCAGACGTCTCCTCTCAAGACTAAACAGATTTAATTCCCATAATCTTTCTTAACATAATTAAGATCCTTCATTCCTCTTATCACTCCTCTTATCACTTTGGTGGCTCTCCTCCTCTGGCTCTCCTCTGCACCCTTTCAATAATCAAAGCATCCTTTCTAAGAACTGGTGCAAAGAACGAGGTGGCATATTCCAGATGAGGGCGCATCAGTGCCTTGTAAAGAGGCAAAATTACATCCCTATCCTGTGATTCCAGGCCTCTTTTAATGCAGGATAATGTCTTGGTAGCCTTGGAAGCAGCTGCTTGGCATTGCATACTGTTATTTAGTCTGTGGTCTTCCAGTACCCCCCGATCCTTCTCAACAAGAGATTCTCCCAGTTTTAACCCCCCCCCAAGAACTTAAAGTGGACCAAAAACGCACAAACAATACATTTGGCCAAAGCCCCTACCAATATTCTCTTCCAAGAGCGTAGAACCAGAAATAGGATATTTTCACTTTTCGAATCGTCCTGAAACACTTTTTTTCTGCTGTCCCTCTCTGTGATATAGCAGGCGATCATGCACAGGTATGGCAATGACATCATTGCCACACACAATGGCAATGAATGGAGGAGGCGGGGCTTTACAGGTAAAACAAGAGACATTATCTGGAATTAGAGTGATCCAGGGGATGCTAGTTAAAAATGTGGGTTTTGGTCCACTTCAGGTTATTAGACCCCAAGTGCATGACTTTTCTCCACATTGAACTCCATTTGCCAAGTGGATACCCAATCATTCAAAGTGTCTAAGTCAGCCTGAAGCTTGTGAACATCTTCAATAGACTGCACTGTGTTACATATATTTGGGTCATTTGCAAAGATATAGGCAGTGCCGTTAATTCCATCTTCTATGTCGTTTATAAACAAGTTGAATAATAGAGGGCCCAGCACTGAATCCTGGGGTCCTTCGTATACAACCGGGGACCATTCAGAGTAGGTATCATTACCAAAACTCTCTGCACACGATCCTTCAGACATTTTTTTCATTCAGTTACAAACTGTATTTTCTAATCCTAAAGACCTCAATTTCCTAAATAAGCATATATGGGAGACAGTGTCAAATGCTTTTGCAAAATCCAGAAGGTGGAGTTCTGGAGGAACCTTATTTTGCAACTCTACCTTTCTTGAAGCTTCATGTCCATCACACAACCACCATCACAAGGTTTGCATTACTTCACTAAGGCCCTTATTTAACAAGGGATAGCGCCAGGTAGCGAATGGTGAGCGAACGGTAATGACGCTCACCGCCACGAGAACGCCGGCTCCCCTCCGCAATCACACATTTATTAAGCCAATCCTGCTTAGCGACTGAGATAGCGCCATATAGCCACTCATTCATCATTATTCCAGCCTCAGCCCACAGCGCCAGCGTCCGACCTTGAACAGCGACAGGTATGACCTCTCGCTACCTGGCGCTCTCCAATGCATTTCAATGGAGCAATCTTTAAATATTCTTAATTATTTGCTATTAATGTTTTTTTTTTTTTTTTTTTAAATGGCAAAAATTCTGTGACCACTTCTGCAATGTTAGATATTTTTTTTTAAGGTAAAAAAAAAAAAAAAAAAAATTTGTGCAGAATTGATATTACAGGTCTGATATTAATGTATTCATATTACAAAATGTTTGTAAAAACATGTTTTTTTTTTCCAAAAATATGGTTGTTTGGGGGTTAAAAAACTACTTTTAACCCATCGCCACCAGCGCTCTGGGGTTTAAACATGCATTTCACAGCGCGAGAATTTTTTGAGCGTGATTTGTTAATGAATATGCTGGGAGCCGTTCGCTATGGCCATTCGCTGTCATGCGCTCCCATACAGCGCGGAACCTGTCAAACAGCGACTCCTAACCCCGTATTCAACATTACCGCACACCGACTGAGTCGCTGTCAACAGCCGAACAACGGCCAAGCACAGCGAATACTAGCGTGCGCTGTGAAAATAACGCTACTGGCGCTCATCTGTCGCTACCTGGCGCTATTAATGAATCGGCCTCTAAGATTTAGGGGAGATGTGTGTTGTGGAAAGGGCTGGCTGTGTGACATCCAAGAGTGTATCCAAGAGAGCCGCATATTCAGACCCTTGGCTAAAAAGATTGAGTGCAGCCATTTCCCTCCATTTTTTATCTGTCTATATGTATATAGTGAAAATGTGTTGACAGCCAACAAAGGTTCTTGTTGACAGTAAAAAGACGCAAATACAAACCTTGAATCTCACTGCATGTCATCTTGTCAGCCGCGTAGCCCATCAGTTGAAAAGTTCAGCTGATAGATCTTTGTACCGACCTTGAATACTGTATAGATTGCTTTGTTTCACACCTACAAAATGCTGACATTTTTTATTCCTGGGAGCTGATAGATTGTACGTTTGGTTCAAATCTCTTCCATTAGTCACTGTAGCTTTTATTCAATCCTTTAGCCTTTTTTTTTTAATATGTGCTGGAGAGAAATTATGTAACTGTATCAAATAAGCCACTTGTCCAATATGAAATGGGATTGATAATATGATGCAATATGGTACAAGGGTATGAGCAATACAGCTACAAGCAGGGTTATATGTTTTTATATTTTTCTGCTTTTAAGCCTAAATGATTATTATTAGTATTAAAAGACCATTAACATTGGGCAGAGCTTTACTGTGGTTACGCAATAAATAAAGTTAAGGTAAAAGCTTATCCTTCAAATTCACCCTTGAAAATTCCTTATGTCGATACAAGACAAAACGGAAGCAAAAAGATATTTCCTGTCCCCAGGGGGTAGTCAGATCAGATCACTGCACCAAAGATTCCTGTTCTACATCACTGGGGTAGTTTTACTATTTAAACTCTCTTCTAACTTTTTTGACAGGATTGCCCTTGAATGTGAATAAACAATGCCTCCTTGCCCTCTGGACCTGAGGATAATGGAATTTTAGTTCTCACTTAAAATACTTTTCTTCAAATTCTGCTGGGAGGAGCCACTGAAATTGATTTGCCCTTGGATTAACAGAGCCACATAACAAAAGTCAGGTCACTGGCACCAAAAGCTCCTCAGGCCTTCTCCAGCAGAGAGCAGTATGACTCAGACGGATACTTCAAATATCTAACCACACAGGGCTAATGTCCAGCTCCAAGGGTGGGAGATCTGCCCATGTAGTGGAGGTGGATCTCCCTGCATAAGCCAACGAAAAGGATTTTAAAGGAGCTACAGAACTCCCATTTGCTTCGTTATCCCCTGCAGGGAGATCCAAAGCAATTCAGTTACTCATTAGATGTCCCAAAGCAGTTTTCCATAATGGCGGGTAAGATAAAAGCATGGTAAGCAGAATAATCCTTTCTGATAGCAAAATGAGAACCAAAAGAGAAAAAGTATGAGCAACAAACTCAAAATATGGGACTTCAACTATGGAGGGCCATGGTCAAGAGCAACCAAGTGCCCTGGTGGAATAAGCGGTCACTCAAAACGGGAAAATTTTGCCTCTAGTTTTGAAGGGTTGCTACAACCACAGCTGTTCCCCTTGTCCATCTACTGATATTGGAGGGACCTGCTGATGGCCCTTTGCAAGAACCTTCTGTGAGTATGAACAGGATGCAACTGTCTCTGCATGGAATAGGAAGGAAACAGACAAAATGAGGGAACCACAATCTCCTGACTGAATTGGAAAGCAGAAATGATCTTTGGCATAACAGAGAGGGCTGTCAACTCAAAGACGCTGCACTTGGGTGAAAAGCAACCTTCCTATAGAGAACAGCCAAAGGAACATAATTCCAGGGGATGCCCTACTTGCTATAAGTAAAGAGTTCATCAGACTTCATCAGACTGGAGGTAATAAAACAGAGCTCTATGCCCCTTTAATTCATCTCAACACAGCATGTGTTATAGCAAGTAGGGCATCCCATACTAGGAAGCCCCGGGCCAGCACTCCCTCCAATAGAGACTAATAAAAGCCTGATGAAGTCATATTCTTTCCTGTTTAAAGACAGGCATTATGCATATTAGGGGTAAATGGCAATGATTGCGCTTGTTTTTAACGTCTTTTAACTGGCTTTTATTTTTGTCTGTAACAGACTATCAATATGGTGCCATGCCTGCGCATCTTCTACGACTCCCTCCCCCGCCTTAAGGATTAAGACGTCCTCACTGACATCGCGCTTTCATTTTATTTCTGTATACTCATTTTCACTTGTATACTCACCTTACCTAGTTCCAGCGATGCGCAGACTCCGGGACTGGAGGCCCCAAGCGCTGACTCTGCTTCCGCTGCTGGCTGGCAGCACTTTCTCTGGCCAGCCAGCGCCGGATGTGACGTCAGCCGGGACCCCGGAACCGGAAGTGACGTTACGGGCAGCGCTCTCCGAGCGCGCCCGGAAACGCCACACTGGCCGGCCAGGGGGGACAGAATAAGAGGCACCTAACAGGTAACAAGGGTATCGCTTGCCTTGAGAAAGGAGCCGTGAGCTCCGGAACGTGGGCGCGTGGTTCCGCGATCATTGCACTTTTGTACTGCCACTTGGTAATATACTTATCATGTATAATACAATATGATCATTTGTTCACGTCATGATTTAAACTGTATGTATATATGGAAGGTCACATTCTGGTATGATGCAGGGCATGGAGTTTATGTACTGACCAGAATATTATCATAGTATGTATTCATAGTGTGCCACTTGTTCTTCTTTTCCTTGACTGATTGGACTCAGCCTGCATCCCACATACCACTCATCAGGTTCGTGATAGAAGCACCTCATAGTCTATTGGTAATTCATGTTTACCACTTCATAGCCATAGTAACCAGCAGATACGGTATATGCTAGAGTTCATGTGTATTATGCTTTCTTTGCATGAGGTGTACAAACGTTCCTGATGACAGCCTGACCTTCGCTCACACAGAGCTATCTCATTGTATCCTTTTTTCTTGATTAATGTGTTGTACATTAGCAATTCAACATTACTTGTGTGTATATATTTATCTTTAATACAACTTTTACTTGCAAACTAATCTTGTGTATTGGTGTGCCTTTGATCCAAAAACATATTGTTGAGTCCGTTTAGTTGGGGATAGATGTGGCGATGTCCCCTGGATCCTATGAGCACCCTCACTAATTTTCTGTGATTCAATACATATGGTGTGCCAACTACCAACCATTAACCCTATAGGGAGAGCAAAGTCCAAATATGTTCGGACATATCACCAGTAAACATTCAAAAAAGGCACAAAAGGCAAAATACGCTATAGATGGGCCTTCCCTTATCAGCTCATATTTACTGATCGCAATAAAACCCACTCCTTTATCTCTTTAGCAGAGGGCGAAAACCTTTTGGTAAGCCCTGAAATTATCACCCAGACACCTGCACTGGCAATCACCTCTCAGAGACATTAAATCAGTTTCTTCTACTTGGAAGATACCGCAGAAAGCAAAATGTAGTCAGAGAAGCCCAACTTGAAGAACAAATATGGGCTACTATAATTACCACCCATTTTTTTTTTTAAGTTCGCTGGACCTTTTAGGGACTGTCCTTTACACAACTAGATCATATTCAATTTGACGTTATATTTCGACAAATATTTCAGAGGTAGAAATTGTCTGGGTCCCCAGGCGTTAAGGGGCTGGTCCCACAAACCCCTCGGGGGTTGGTCTGGTCCAGCTGCTGATTTGGGCAAGCTAATCTCTACTGTGGAAAGATATCATTCTATTAGGGAGCCCCCACAGATCTCTACTCTGTAAGTGCTTACTAAATTATATCTTACTATTTTATATTATGTAGGTGGTTGTATAGTTACCATCACTGAGGTTTTATATTTAGAATAATGGGGATGGCTCGTTCCCATGGAGCCTGGAGAGTGAATTCTTGACCGATTAAGGATTGCTTTCTAGAGCTTCTGGGTGCTGATCTCCCCCTTATGTACATACAAAAGAAATATATAATCTACATAGAGTCTGCTATACAACAAATGTTCTCAAATATTTTCTTATTGTTTTTAAATGAATATGATTTTCAGTCCGTTTTTTACACTGAGATCAACCAATATTTCTGGACCTATCCCTGGGTGACCTTACTATTTTCCTATGTTTCAGTACGGTGCATTATATATTATCAGGTTACTGAAAGCATCATGTTTTGCTCTGTGTGCGTTGGGGCTGGTTTCATAGTTTGGAGTGCAGGAGGGCTATGTGACTCCTTCCCATTGTCTCCGGTGGCTCTTCTCCATTGTCTCCTGTGCTCACATCATTTGGTTTGAACTTTGCAGCAACTAGTTTGTATTGGTCCTTGTACAGGGCCAGCGCTGGCCAGCACTGATAGGCTGCTCGTGGTCACGTGGGCATGTCACCCTGAGAAGCCTATTAGCACAGCCAGTGGCGGGGATTATCAGCGCTGGGCCTGGCCCTGGAGGCTGATAGGCTGCGCTACAGCAGCCGCAGAGGAGAACCCAGCAATGCGCAGTGGGGCAGCCCAGGTAGCGCTGCCCCACTGCTGTATAGTAAAGAGGGACTATGGTCATTTTTGATCATAGCTTCTCTTTAAGAAGTGTGGCCTGTCAAGAGGCCAGGATATAGTCTCAGACTTCTCATACATTGGTGAAAGGTCATTTACCCAAATGCGTCCATGATAGACAACAGATGATTGTCTAGACATGGGAGCACCTGAATCCTTTGCCTAATCAAAATGAATATAAACATTGTCCTCACCTTGATGGTTAGGGTCCTGCACCATCACCCCAAGCCTATTCATTTCTACCAATAAAAATACAATCCGCACCTTCTCTTCCTGTACTGACAGAGGAAGAGGAGATGTTGCCATTATCAAATAGTAAGGGAAAGAAGAGAGCACAAAACATGCTTGCGCACACATTTAACCCATCCGTGCAGTGAGTGTACACACGTCCAAAGTGGTGGGCTGCCTTAAATTGAACAAAGCACCCACTGCGACTGGCCTGGAACCTAAAAGATTCAAGGGCGGGCCGCTAGCCTGCCTTGAGGGTATCCTATACCAGATGCCCCTTTGTGTGAAACCCCCAGGGGCGTCCGTAATCTTACCTGATCCCTAATCCCTCTGTCTTCGTTGACGGCTGCATCACCGGCATCCCTGTAGCTGTGCATGTGCCCGGCCATTCACAGGGGAGCAGGGGAGGCGGCCACCGATGCAAATTTCAAATCAGTGGCATTCGACTGTTAAAACTGAGGTTCTCTAAAACAGAAGTGTGATTAATAGAGAAATGAGGTGCTTTTGATGTCAGTGTCCTGTCTCCTGTGATTTGGTGCTAATAACCTACACATATTTTCTGTATAGGCCTTGCATAAAGTCTCAGGGCCAGAAATGTAGCCAAGAGGCATTAGACATACTTTGGGGAAATCCCAAGACTTTTATTCTCAGATTGATAGGGGTGATGAAACATGGATCCTCCCCCATTAATCTGAGACTAAGGCCCTTATTCATCAAGCGATAGCGCCAGGTAGTGTCTGACGAGCGCCAGGTAGCGGCAGCTAACGGCGACTACCGACTCAAGTACGCCCGGCGGCGGTCACAATGACGCATTTATCAAGCAAAATGAGGCTAGCGACGGCGAGAGCGACGGCTAGCGCGGCATTCATCATGAAGCCGCCTGGACCGAACAGCGCCGCTGCAAATTCCCTCACAGCGCCAGGTATGAGCTGTCGCTCCCTGGCGATGTCCAATGCTTTTCAATGGAGCAATCTATAATTATTCATAATTAATTGGTATTAATTTTTTTTTTTTTTTTTTTTAATGTCAAAAAATCGGAGACCACTTCTGCAATGTTAGGATTTATTTTTAAGTAAAAAAAAAAATTAAAAAAAATATGTGCAGAATTGATCTAACAGGTCTGAGATTAATGTATTCATATTACAAAATGATTCTAAAAACATGTATAATGTTACATTCAAAAAATATGGTTGTTTAGGGGTTAAAAACTAGTTAATACACATCGCCGCAAGCGCTCTGGGGTTTAAACAAGGAATGGACAGCGACAGCACATTCGGAGCGTGATTTGTTGATGAATATGAAGCTAGCCGTTCGCTCTGGCCATTCGTTGTCAGGCGCTCACATACAACGCTGGACCTGTGAAACAGCGACCCCCAAGCCCGTATTCAACATTACCGCACACCGACTGAGTCGCTGTCATCAAGCTAATGCCGGCCAAGCACAGCGAATACTGGCTGGCGCTGAAAAAATCACGCTACAGTCGCTCATCTGTCGCTACCTGGCGCTATTAATGAATCGGCCTCTAAGAATCCAGGCAAAGGAAGTACAAGAGTCACCAACTTCAAAGAAATGTTGTGTGCAGTAGTCACCTGGAAAGGGCATGGCAACAGTTTTTTGGGATACAGAAGTTTTATTACAAGAATCAATTTCACTGAAGACAACAATTATGTGAGGCAATCAAAGAGAAATGCTGTGGGAAGTTGTTGGCAGGTGTGAAGTCTATTCTGTGGGCATTCGATCACTAGGGGTGAAGTGGAATAGGTGTGTGTAAGTCATAGGAGATTACGCTGATTACATTGAAAAGCACAAAGTTAAATTTTCTCAGAAAATAATGTTTACCTGTTTAAGTAGATAACTTATTGAACACCCTCGTACTATACACACTTTACTCATCTGTTCACCAGCTCACAACATTGCCATTGCTCCCTTTAAGGGAAGGCAGTCAATAGGTATGAAAGGCATTTTGCATGATAATACATCTTTATTAACATCTGGCGTGATTGACATTACATAAGCCAAATATCATGAAAGCATAACGCAGCTGATTAATGAATATTTGCTAGGCGTCTGCATTCACAGTGCTTATAAAATGGAAAATGAAGGCTCTGCCTTCTCGGCATCTACCAAGTCTTTTGGGAAAAATCCGCAGACTGCGGCGCCGTACACCTCAGTTACACAATTCAGCACTTCTTTATCTAGAATGATTTATGTGGAAGAATGTTTTTTTTTTCAAAAGGTTACGTACGTCTCAGCTACATAGCAGATGGCAACATTTTTGCTCCTTGTTTTAACATTGCCTTGCAGCAACTGGACAGCAGCAACACCCACAATCCACATTTCTGTTTTCTGGTGTATGACGGACATATTTTACTAGAAGAGTTGCAGATAATGAGTCAAAACAATTAAAGCCACCATAGGTGGTGCCAAATGTTCAGTGACTCTACAACTGAACAACTCCACAACACGACTAAACAACTGTTCCAGGAAACTCTGGGAGCTGTCTTTGAACCACCCCTGAGCCCCATGATCTAGGGGTCCACCAGCAGAACATCATTCCATAAGGACAAGAACTCAGAATGGGAAAGGGTAAAGATCTTCAGTGTGCTTTATGGAGACAATGTAAAAATACAATTCTGTGATTACTCACCTGTAGAATTGGTATTATATGTATACAGCACGTCCTGTTCCAGAATATTCCTTACACATGGGTAATACATCCACAAGATGGCGCTGGACTGCAGAAAACAGCTTGTGGCTCCTCCCGGCCCTATATAAGTCAGGGACCTTCCCCAGTATTGACAAGCAGTTAACAAGAAGCCGGGAGAACAATAATAACAGGAATTCAAAAATGAACATATGAACAATCACCATACAGAGGTAACTAAGAATAATGATAACAAGGGTGGGATGGAACAGGACGTGCTGTATACATATAATACCAATTCTACAGGTGAGTAATCACAGAATTGTATTATTCTAATTATACAGCACGTCCTGTTCCAGAATATTCCTTACACATGGGACATCCAATAGCAGTGTCCATAAGGTAGGGTGGGATCCCCAAAAAGTAACAGCGGGCAGTTTAAACCACTGCAGCCTGCAGAACTTTGCGACCAAAAGCAGCATCAGCTGAGGCCCTAACGTCAACCTTGTAAAACTTAGAAAAAGTATGAACAGAAGACCAAGTAGCGGCCTTGCAAACTTGTTCAACAGAAGCTTGGTGCTGAAAAGCCCAAGAGGCACCAATAGCATGAGTAGAATGAGCAGTAAGGCGAAAGGGACGCTCCTTCCCCTTAGCAGAATAGGCCTGTACCACAGCCTGACGGATCCACTTGCTGATAGTGGACTTAGCTGGAGCCAGACCCTTCTTAGGTCCAGATGGGAGCACAAAAAGAGCATCAGTCTTCCTGAAGGATTCAGTAGCCACCAAATAGAACTTCAGAGTCCTGACCACATCCAGAGAGTGCAAAACCCGCTCCTTAGAGTTACTAGGATTAGGGCAGAGAGAAGGCAAAACAATGTCCTGATTGAGATGAAAAGCAGACACAACCTTAGGCAGAAAATCTGGCTTAAAATGAAACACCACCTTAGGCTCGATTCAGACGCACTTTCGTCTGCACTTCCGTAGCTGTCTGTGAAAGTTTTTGTGTGTGTTTGTCATTTTTTTGTTTATTTTCGTTCATCTTTCATTCGTACGAACGTTCGGGAAAATGCGTATATGCGCTTTCGATGAACGAAAGCAAATCTGATCATTTGCGTTAGTTCGAATCATTTTCCCAACAAAATCTGATATTTTTCGTTCGTTCAGATAACTTACGTTGTTGGGATGGGCTTGCGTCTGATTCAGAGTGCTGATTGCCAAGGGACCACCCCCCTATTAAATCGTTTCATTTGCGATCCACTTACGGGACCTTTGAGGCCTTGGATTGCTATTGTTGAACATGTTTTGCGGCTATGTGGAGGAGTCTGCGTACCGAATGCAGGCCAGAAGTTCTCTAATCCGGCCCTATTCAAAACCCGGGCCGTGGTGGCGAGGGCCTTCGGGCTTTTGAAGTCCAGATTTAGGTGTTTGGACCATACAGATCGGCGATCATACGAGAAGTCCTCCTGCTGAGGGAGTCTGCATCCAGATTCTCCACCCCCGGGATGTACACAGCTGAGATGCAGGGAACATTCTCCTCCGCCCAAGACAGTATCAGGGACACTTCCTTGAGGGCCCTCTTGCTCCAGGTCCCTCCCTGATGATTGATGTAGGCAATCGCCGTCTGGTTGTCCGAGCGGACCTGAACCGCCCACCAACTGCATCCCCTGCCGGATGGAGGGATGAGGGCAAGACATAAGGAGCCCGGCTTGGGCCTGAAGACTCTCCACCTTCTGCTGAGGGAGAAAAAATACAACTCTGTGAAGTACTCACCTGTAGAGCTGGTATTATATGCAGACAGCACGTCCTGCTCCAGACATAGTCCTTACATGTGGGTATACCTCCGCCTTCAGCGCCGTGCACTGCAGAATCATGAAGAAAACAAGCTCCTCCCAGCCCTACATATACCGAGGGACCTCCCACAAATCCCCAGCATTGAAAAGCAGTGAGAGAAGAAGCCAGGAGGAAAACAACCACCCAGAGACTGGCAATAATATCCAAGATAATAATCACCACACAGGGGATCCAGAACAAAGTGAATCAGGGTGGGGTGGAGCAGGACGTGCTGTCTGCATATAATACCAACTCTACAGGTGAGTACTTCACAGAGTTGTATTATTCTAAGCAGACAGCACGTCCTGCTCCAGACATAGTCCTTACATGTGGGACATCCAATAGCAGTGTCCATAAGTAGGGTGGGATCCCCATGAACAAAGGCACAGCCAACCAAAACAGCACTATAGCCTGTAACCTTGCTACCAGGAGCAACTAGAGCAAAGCTCTAACTTAACTTATGAAGCCTTACAAGGCTAATGAAACACGAGCAGAGAACTAGTCAGCCTGCTCAACCACCAAGTGCATAAGGCCCAAACCAAGCACCGGTAGAAGAAATCCAAACCAAGAGAGAAGAAAGAATCTCCCTTAACAAACAGGCCATAGAAACAGCCTAACCATGCTACTAACGATAACAGGGTAGCCATGGCAACCATAGAACCTTTCCCGTCAGGGAATACAAACCCTGGTCTCGGCGAGACCAACGTAATACTGAACACGAGTTAACAAGGCTCCTCAAGAGCCAACATGATAATCAGGAGCTCAGAAGGGCAACCAGCCAAGCAAGACCAGTCCAACAGACTCCCATACTCATGGGAGTAACCAGATCCTGCTGCAAGGAAGGTGACGTCTATAAGCCCAACGGGCATAGCCCCAACCCTGGACAGGAAGCAGTCCAGAGGTTCCCAACGCCTATTGAGGGATACAGATCCCTTTTAAGCTCAGAGTAAGCAGAACACCAGTCCAAAGACCATAGGTTCTGGAATCGAGAAGAATAACAACCCTCCGCCTGGACTCAAGCTTGGTGCAAGGCGGACACATCCTCACCAGACGGTGTACAGATATAAAGAGCTGTAAAAAAATATGAAAAGGACTAGACTAAGGAAGCCGTCTCCTATAACACGCCCCAGACTGAGGCACCCGCCCCGAAGGAGTCATCTGAGGCAGGGAACAGTTCAGACAAGAACCTGAATAAGACCCAGGGAAACCCTTAGCAGGGCAACAGGATAAGCAACCCCCCCCCCAAGGGAGCTTAGAATTCTCTGGGGAATGCGCCTGAGCCATCCCTGAGGAAAGCTCAACGCCGAAGCTTGAAACTAGTCTCTACCGAGGACAAACAGGGCGAGCCCTGGAACCTCTCAAGGAACTGAGTTGGGAGACCAACTCCAGCCATGCCATAAGAACTCTAGTACCCATGGGTAAGACCTCATTCCATAGGGAATAGAGAGCTAGTCCCAGCCATCCAACTAGGGCGCCAACTCCCAACATAGCTGGTAAAAAAGGGAGAAGAATAAAAAAGGGAGGGATCTAGACCCAACCCTCCAAAAAGAAGAGACACCCAGAGGGAACATTTCTGATAGGGTGAATAACGATCGTCCAAACCCTGTGAAGGGAATGACGTAGTAAGGAGCCTAACTAGGCATAACAGCCCACATGAGAGGGCACACAGTACAACTGTCTCCAGCAGAAAATGCGAACCAACCACACAGGGCCACTCATGGCCCCCAGTGCAACAGTTCACCCTTGCCACAGCAAGCCTGTGCAGAACCCCACCTAGCAGGGTGTAAGAAGGGTCAGACAAAGGGTAGAATACCCGGACAAAAGGCCAGACTAGGTCACCGTGACCAAGGCCAGAGAGTCCTGGGACAATCACCCAGGGCAACGAATTAGGACCTTAACCAGGACGGAGTCTCTGTAACAGTCACAGGGCCACGACCCCAACCAGTAGGCTCATTGAGACACTAGGGAAGGCCCTCCCAGCACAGTAGGACAGCCAACGAGCCAATACCAATGAAGCGCAAGGAGTGTAAAAACCTCCACTGGATCAGAACCAAACCCTACAAGAAGGGTCAACCTGTTCCAAGACCTTCTCGGATAAAAGCTGGGACAGGCCACTGACCAGACAGACCAAGAGTCCCCAAGAGACAAGGCCTAAGGGAAACAGACCAGCAAGCTAGGGCCCAACAAGGCACAATGTGATGACCTGTCAATGGTATGAAAATGCCCCCCCCAAGGGGGCCCCCCTTAGGTACCTCAGGGAATTTCATAAGGAATAGAACCCATTTAGTGACCTTACCAGACCTGGTCCCCATGGCGACCATCTACAGGGATAGCAAGAAGGAAGTGATGTCATCAACAACTTCCATGAGTAGACCAACCAGAAGGGAACCCCAATAAAAACAGGGGGAACCTGAGGGGGGCCTGAGAACAGGTGGGGGGCACCATTCCGAATCCGGGTGATGTTTCTTACTAGACGGGCCACTGGGAAGCTAATCCAGCTGGGGGGGGGGGCTGCTGTGACAGGGGTTCCTCAATCAAAGGTAGGATTGCCCTAATTCTGACCCTCACAACACATGGGCCTGAGTAGAAAGCCTTTAGATGCCCAAACTGAGGGGTTGGTCAGCCTCAGGGGTGGGTCAGCTGGGTCCTTGTTGAGAAGAGACGTGTATCTGGAAGACATCTCAATATTGATATTTAATAGGAGCTGTCGCAGGTGGCCTGCAAATGCATAAGCCACCATTTTGTTTCTAAAATTTACTACAGCGGGAGTTAGAAAAATGTAAATTAATATTTATGTGCTGCAGGCTAAATTTCGCTGGGGAGGAATGCATGTGAGCACTGTTTGTTGTGTTGGTCTGGTTTAAGTCATTTAAGTCATTGTGATTTAAGTCATTAAAGCAGTTCGCTTTAATGATAGAACAAGGGGGCGCAACTTGAAGCTAGTCAGAGGTCAGGAGCAACATGAAAAAATAGCAACTGAAAGAGTAATAGTTGCTTGGAACAAACTTCCAATGAATGTAAGCATGCCTGGGGTAAGCATATATCTATTCTAAGATAAAGAGAACACACACAAATAAGGGCAGACTAGATTGGCTATATGATCTCCTGCCATCAATCATCTATGTTTCTTTTTATGCTTTTTATCCGCTTAAAGCGTAATTTCAGTTAAAAAAGACCTCCCCCCCACGGTGCCCTTGTCATCCTCCCAGTCTCCCGCGGCCACCGCACATAAAGGAGCATGCACGGAGCCAGGGATTTGGTTCTGTGTCTTCCAGCTAAGATGGTGGTCCCCAGGATCTCAGGATCTGGGGGGAGCACCTGAGGCACCTGGCTAAGGTATGTTTTTTTTTTCTTCGTAACCCCCCCCCCCCCCGTTCTGCCTCAGCACATGGCAGGGTGGGGTGGGGGTCCTTTTTAACTGAAGGTCTGCTTAAAATTGGAACAGCTTGTAATGCCCCTAGGGCATGGAACAAAATCCTGGGAAAGTCAAAAACCCAGGATTTGTTCTGCTTTAATTTGTCAACTCATTAATGGCCAAAAATAGATCCACTTATTATTTAACCATCACTCTCTCCAAGAAATGTATTTTAGACATTTTTAGCCTGATGCTGCACACAAAGCTGGTAACAAATTAAAGTGGCACTATAGTCAAGTCACCAATTCCTCAATCATGGTGTATGGCACCAAATGGCAGTTAATCAGGAGACCAACAGAAAATATTTGATGCGCAAGCCCACTGGGGAATTTCGATTGGTCAGTCGCGTGATTGCCAGCCATACGCAATGAGGAAGTGGTTAAAGTGGTCTATGAGACTCCAAAGCTGGCTTACTCGTTCCCCTTGGGGCATCCTGAACTGGGATGCACCACTGTGTGAAACCCCTCAGGTAGCATCATGGTTCCCCCAAGTCCCGCCGACCGCAACTGAATGGCTGTGCTTGGCTGTGCACAGCTGAAAGGAAGAAAAAGATGCCGTGCGTTGCTCGTAAGTGCAGCTAGGGATTCCATTAAGCTTCTCTAGCTGCACATTAATATGCATGGCTGGAGAAGCTGATTGTACAAGCGCCTGCACCGTAGGCTCGAGGAGAGGTGAGTTAGCTCGGCGTGCCTGGGGGTTTTCACACAGGGGGGCACCCCAAACCTGGGTGCCCCAGGGGAAAGGACCAAAACCTGTGATAGTAAAACTCCCGGGTTTTGGTCCACCTTAACATATGGTTATTGTGCTACTTTAAGTGTAGCAATCTCTTTCCCTCTGTGCTAATTTCATCACTGGGCATGCTTATCTGCTCCATTTTGCTAACTCCTAGTGTGGCTGTATCTGTTACATGAAGTGTTTCAGGTTAGTAGAGAGCTGATGCTGCCCGATGTAGAAATCGGCAATCGAGTAAATGCACAGAGAACAGGAAAGCAGCAGAGAAGAAGGATTTATAAATTACACTGAAGCAATAATAGAGGCATCAACCATCATACACACAACTCCCAAAAGGTAAAGAAAAAAAAACACATTATATGGATGCAACACAATATCTTTTAGGCTGTTATTGACATATAAATCACCTTTCCCCAGAGGCACCCACAATGCTTAACAATAAGAATACAGGTTTCAATGCCGCTGCATGATAACAGAGCAAAACGTGGCATTACTAATGGGATATTTCCACGGGCTATGAAAAGCTGCTGCTACACCACACAACACTCCATCCCAAGTTTGTCTAGCACTTTCCTCTGGTAATGCTCAAGCTGTTTCTGAGCAGCTGATACTCCAATAAAAACAGTTACTACTCTGTGTTATTAAAATATGTTGGTGATCAAAATTCCTTTCAATTATTTATTTAAAAAACATTGATGGCAAATATGTCACAGCTCAGAATACGCTTCTCTGCCTGGAGGTATTTTCATGAGAACGAGGCAGATCTTATGTAATCCAATAGCGACATGAGGCTCCATTAAATGTTAAAGGGGTGGAGTAAAACAGCTCATACAGCAGCAAGTAATTACTGGGCACAGAAAAAGCCCCCCCCCCCCCAACCTATCAGGTTCTAAAGATTGTAGGAAAGCAATCATAATGTGCTTTGCTGACCATAAACTGATGACATTATGTCATATACACTGAACACTGTTTAGCTGAATTCTTGATAAGCTAAAGATGCTTTTAGTAACTGTGTTTGGGAATCTTACTTCAGGTAAATATGAAGTCGCAAGACAAAAGCTGTTATCTAATTCCCCCTTCCCTTAAAGCGGACCTCCAGACAAGAAAAAATACAATTCTGTGATTACTCACCTGTAGAATTGGTATTATGAGTATACAGTACGTCCTGCTCCAGATATAGTACTTACTATCGGGCATTACTCCGACAGATGGCGCTGGACTGCAGAGACATCGAAAATAGGCTCCTCCCAGCCCATCAAATACCCAGGGACCTCCCACAAATCCCCAGCATTGAAAAGCAGTTAACGAGAAGCCGGGAGAATTAAAACAACCCAAACTAGATAACAACCACCATACAGGGGATCCAAGATAATGCAAAACCAAGGGTGGGGTGGAGCAGGACGTACTGTATACTCATAATACCAATTCTACAGGTGAGTAATCACAGAATTGTATTTTTCTTAGTATACAGTACGTCCTGCTCCAGATATAGTACTTACTATCGAGACATCCAATAGCAGTGTCCATAAAGTAGGGTGGGATCCCCAAAGTTAACAGCAGGCAGTTTAAACCACCGCCGCCTGCAGAACCTTTCGGCCAAAAGCAGCATCAGCTGAGGCCCTAACTTCAACCTTGTAAAACTTTGAAAATGTATGAACAGAAGACCAAGTAGCGGCCTTGCAAACTTGTTCAACAGAAGCCTGGTGCTGAAAGGCCCAAGAAGCACCAATAGCACGAGTAGAATGAGCAGTAAGGCGGAAGGGAGGATTCTTCCCCTTAGCAGAATAGGCCTGAATCACAGCCTGACGGATCCATTTGCTGATAGTAGACTTGGCAGGAGCCAAACTCTTCCTAGGACCAGAAGGGACCACAAAAAGAGCATCAGTCTTTCGGAAAGGTGCAGTAGCCACCAGATAGTACTTCAGACACCTAACCACATCCAAAGAATGCAAGACCCTCTCCTTAGCATTACTAGGATTAGGGCACAATGAAGGGAGAACAATGTCCTGATTCAAATGAAAGGCAGACACTACCTTAGGCAGAAAATCTGGTTTGAAGCGAAACACCACCTTGTCCTGGTGTCTCTCATAGTAGGGGGGCTGAATGGACAGCGCCGCCAACTCAGACACACGCCTGACAGAGGTGATAGCCACCAGAAAGACAACCTTGAGAGTAAGAATGGCCAGGGAAGCATCCTGCACAGGTTCAAAAGGAGCACCCTGCAAGGCTGACAAAACCAAGTTCAAATCCCAAACAGGCACCATAGCCTTACGTGAGGGACGCACATGAGTCACCCCATGGAAAAAAGTCCTAATCAGAGAATGCTGAGCAAAGGACGTCTGGAAGAAAACAGCCAGGGCAGAAACCTGACCTTTTAGAGTACTGAGTTGGTGCCCCATCTCCAACCCATGCTGTAGGAACTCCAGAATCCTGGGAATCTTAGACTCACACCAGTCAATGTAGGCACGCCAAACCCTGTAATAAATAGAAGAAGAAGACTTCTTCCTAGCCTTTATCAAGGTATCCACAACCGAGGAAGACAGCCCCTTCTCCATCAAGATTGAGGTTTCAGCAGCCAGGCCGTCAAAGCCAAAGCAAGAGTTTGTAAATTGGGATGGCGTAGTGAGCCCTGAGTGAGCAGGTCTGGCACCATGGGCAGAGTGTACTGATCTACTGCCAGCTGCACCACGTCTGCGAACCACACTCTTCTTGGCCACCTGGGGGCCACCAGAATTGCTGGCACCCCTTCCAGAGCAATCTTGCGCAGAACCCTGCCCAGCAGGGGGAATGGAGGGAAGACATACAGAAACTGAAAATCCTGCCATGACATTGCTAGAGCATCCGAGGTCAAGGCCAGAGGATCCTGGGACAGAGAGACAAAAGCTGGGAGCTTGTGATTGTGGTGGGACGCAAACAGATCCACATCTGGTTGGCCCCAGATGTTGGAACACCCTGCTGCATAGGGACCATTCTCCCTGCTCAGAGAGTCTGCCAGGAGATTTTCCACCCCCGGGATGTACACAGCTGATATGCAGGGAACATTGGTCTCCGCCCAGGTCAGGATCAAAGACACTTCCTGGAGGGCCTCCTTGCTCCGGGTCCCTCCCTGATGATTGATGTAGGCAACTGCCGTCTGGTTGTCCGAGCGCACCTGAACAGGCAGGCCCCGAAGGTGAGTAGTCAACTGAGCCAGAATTAACCTGATCGCCCGCAGTTCCAAGACATTGATAGGTGTGTGGGCCTTCTGAGGGCCTCACCTCCCCTGGAACCGCAGGGACTTCCAGAAACCCCCCCAACCTGACAGACTGGCATCCGTGGTGACCGTCTCCCAGGAATGGGTAAGAAAGGATCTGCCCCCAACAGGTTCCTTGAGTCCATCCACCACAAGAGGGACCTCCTGACCAGGGGGGAGAGCACACAGACCCTGTCCAGGGACGCTGGATCCTTGTCCCACACTGACAAGAGGTGAAGCTGCAGAGGCCTCAAGTGGAACTGAGCTTAAGGCACCGCCTCGAAGCACGCCACCATCAGGCCCACCAGCTGCATCCCCTGCCTGATGGAGGGATGATGACAAGATAGCAGGAACTGGACCTGTGCAATCAGACCGTCCACCTTCTGTTGAGGAAGGAAAATCCTTGCCTGAACTGTATCCAGAATCATTCCTAGGAATGGAGTCACCAAGGAGGGGGACAGTGAGGACTTGGGGTGGTTGATCACCCATCCAAATGACTCCAGGGTGGACACCACCAGCTGAGTATCCAATTCTGCCTGATGTAGAGATTGGGAGGTGATGAGAATGTCGTCCAGATAAGGCAGCACGCAGACGCCCTGATACCTGAGCAGAGACATCACGCCAGCCAGCACCTTGGTGAACACCCTGAGAGCTGAGGTGAGACCAAAGGGCAATGCCACAAACTGGTAGTGTTGATCCTCCAGAGCGAACCTGAGGAACCTTTGATGACCTGGAAATACAGGAATATGCAGGTAAGCATCCTTGATGTCCACAGAAGTCATGAAATCCCCTGGGCGCAGGGAACTGATGGCAGAGCACAGAGTTTCCATGCGAAAGCGCCTGCTCCTGACAAATTTGTTGAGGATCTTTAAGTCCAGGATGGGCCTGACTGAACAATCTTTTTTGGGGACTGTGAATAGGTTGGAATAGAAGCCCTTGCCTATTTCTCTTAAAGGGACCTTGCAGATGACCCCCAGCTCCAGGAGGCCTTGCACAGCCTGCACTAGCTCCTGAGCTAACACAGGGTCCTGAGGAATCCGGGATCTGATGAATCTTGGGGGCGGCCAGGCAGCAAACTCTATCTTGTAACCGGAGGACACTACCTCCTGAATCCACCGGTCTGAGACATGAAGCCTCCAGACGTGAGCGAAGTGCTGAAGCCGTCCCCCCACCCGGATGGGTGAGGGCACCCCATCATGCCTGAGGGGGCTTGGGAGAGGATTTATACTTGGGACCTCAGGAGGAGTCAGGACGTCCACGTCCTCTGCCCCTACCCCAGAAATCTCCCCAGGCCCCAGTAAAGGAAACCCCCCTCCCTTGTCTAGCACCACGGTAGGGGGAGGAGAAGGAGCCCTGACCCTGAAAGGGCCGAGACTGCCGCCTGCGCTGGGGTAACCTGCCTCCCTTAGCAAAAGGTCCAGGCGGTCCCCAAACAGGCGTAGTCCTTTGAAGGGAAAACCAGTGAGGGCCTTCTTGGCAGCGTTGTCAGCAGCCCACTGGCGTAGCCAAACCGAGCGGCGTATAGCCACCACAAGGGCAGATGTCCTGGCACACATTCTAATGGTGTCATCCAAGGCAGAGAGTACAACATTTACAAAAACATCACAACTGGAGAGTGCATTAAACACCTCGCAAGGCAAATCATCAGGGGCACTATCAAGTATACTTCTGATCAGGGTCCTAGTGGCCACAGCGGTAATGGCAGAGGCACAGACCGGGCGCAGTGTTGTCCCTGCACAAGCAAAAGCATGGGACGCCAGGTGGTCAATGCGCCGGTCCTCAGCAGCCCGCAGGGTAGTAGAGTCAGGGGAATGCATGACAGAGGTGTTAGATAGCCCTAGGACCGGGGCATCCACCTCGGGAGGGGATGACCAACACTTTACCACATCAGCAGGAAAGGGATACTTCCTATCCCAACCTTTAGGTACACCGGGAAGTCTACTGGGGTTCTCCCATTCCTTGAGCACAAGGTTATTGAAATGTGCTTGCTCAGGAAATTCCAAGCGTGACTTAGCGGTATGGAAAAGTTCCCCCCTTTGCCTGGGAGCCGCAACAGGGGGAGAAATGGACAGAACCTCAAAAATCTGGGTGAGCAATCTATCAGTATCATCCGGGGCCCAGGGGTCAGAGCCAGAATCGTCATGACCCCTTGGCCTCTCATCAGATGACCCCGTGTCAGAGAAAAGCTCCTCTTCATCCGAAGGGGTATAGCCACAAAGATTCCAAAACTCATCAGTATCCACTGGGAAAAGAGTGACATTAGGCGTTAAGTGCCACTTTTATGCAAGGGCCTTACGCGCCAAGGTATTAGCAATCAACTTCTCAACAGTAGCCAGTCTAGAAGACACATCAGGCTGAGAATCCCCACTTGTATGCAACTCAGTAGGAGTGAGATTTAAGCTTGGGGGGGTAGGTGAAGTGAAACGAGGTGCAGGCCCAGGCACTGGCAGGCCAGATTGCAGCGCAAGCACCTGCTCAGCACAGGGTACACAGACCCACGCCTTGTCAGCGTCAAACTTGAGACTCCCCACACGCTACACACAGCTGAAGGAACCCCGGTCACATTATCCTGAGATGCCTCCATATGGTGATTATAGCAGCACTATAGGCCGATAGGGATTAACGCTATACAGCAACCCTGGATGCCCCAATAACCCGCTAGGGAAGTGGGAGTAATTACACTAGGCCGCACAAGTTAACCAACTAATAGAGGGTCGGGAGAAGCCAATGGGTTCGCCCGCCTGAAAGACATAATAAAAGGGGGCCGTAAGCAGACAGTAATAAAAAGGCGGTAATAAAGCCGCCCGCGAGGGCACTTACGGACCGCAGTAGGTAGATGGTCCGTCACACATAAGCTGAGCAAGCAGACAAAATGGCGTCGGTATACCTCGAAGGGCGGGCAAGCACCAGCAATGACGCGGAATGCGCCAGATACGGGCCCCGCCCCCCCCGAAGAGCGCGAAGCCAACATGTGACAAGTAGCCAATGACGTCGCGCCGGCGCCTGAGGTAACGCCGCCGCCAAGTGCGGAACATAGTGACAAAAAGGCGCGCGGCGGCGGCAATTTTAAAAAAGACATAGTAAAGCAACTCAGCGCGGCGGCTGACACAAGGCAGAAAAAAATAAAGCATAAGGCCAATACACGTAAACACATATGCATACACACAGACACCCCCCCCCTCTTTCCCCCCGAAGGCTACAAGGAGAATGAGGGAGGACAGCGGCCACTTAAATAGGGCCCACCGATAGGCAGGGGCAATAGTGCGGGAGGGGCATCCCATAGAGGCTCACCATAAGCCTGAACCGCCTATCCTTTGGTGGGGGATTGCGGTGGAGCAGCGCTCCTAAGCACCTAACAGCGGTGCTGCCTACCATCACCCGACCAGTGCAGCCAAGGCTGGGAGGCATATTACTAATGGAACGGGTGGAAATAGTCCTACAGGGCTGCAGGATAATAGCCCCGCTCACCTGCGAGTAGAAGGAGCCATTTCTCGTCCTTCACAGTCCAGACTGCAGAGAAAATCTGGGAATTTGTGGGAGGTCCCTGGGTATTTGAGGGTCCGGGAGGAGCCTATTTTCGATGTCTCTGCAGTCCAGCGCCATCTGGCGGAGTAATGCACGATAGTAAGTACTATATCTGGAGCAGGACGTACTGTATACTAAGAATAAGAATGTTGTAATTTGCTCCCCTAGAGCCCCTCTTTGTATACTGTTTCAGAAAGCTTAAAGTGGAACAAATCCCACCCTGGAGACTATGAGACTCCAGGCAGGCATGCTCGCTCCCCCCCGCTGTGTAAAATCCCCCCAGGTCACCCAGTAAACTCACCATCTCCCTGATTCAATGGCACATGCGTGAGCGGAGCCGCTCCCTGCTATACCTTTAGCAGTGTGCGCCCGTGCCAGGTATTTGTGGATGGCCGACGCGAGCACACTCCCTGTTAGAGGGTAGCGGGGATGCGGGCACCATCGCACTTGGGTCTGCTGGTCAGGACTCTTAGGTGATCCTTAGACGAGTGGGCGGGAGCTGATCCAGGCGCGCTGATTGGACAGGAGGCTGCGCTTGCGCTGCAGGACCATGGAGAGTTGAGTTTGTGAGAGGTGGACCTGGGAGGTTTCACACAGTGGGGCATCCCTGATCGGGGATTTTGCTATATACAGCCCACACCAAACTGAGGGATATTTACCTCTAAAAGGGGATCAGCATGTCTGTCATGTCACACACGCTCACTCACTTGACTCAAGCGCTGCTGGAGGGGATGAATGGAACTATGTATCAATGTCAGTCAATGGCCTCAGCTGCCGCAGAGCATTGTAATAGTTTACAACAGTGATACAATGTTTTAGAGCTGAACAAAACCCTTTTCTCCCTCCCCCGTGCCACCACCTGTTGGTGGCATTTTTTTTTTTTTCACCACCATAGCCACGTCCACTAGACAATTTTATAATCACCGATTTGCTGATCTCAAGAGTGCCTGGAGACGTGTGACAGCCAGACAGACGCATCTCCAGCTCCCTGTTAAATTTGAAGCCCTCCCGTCCCCAGCCTATCTGAATTTCTGGCTGCAGGAGCGCGCACAGCTACGGCATCCTGGGGTTTCACACAGCAAGCATCCCGTTATAGGATGAACCGGGGGTAGGCAAGCGGCTGGCCTTGGAGTCTTTGAGACTCCAGGGCTATGCCGTGAGGGTGTCGCTTTAAGAGCTTTCTGAGCAGTGATGAGTCATTACAGCTGATGACTTTTTACTTTTGGCTAGAACAAAAGAATTATTTCAGTGAGATTTTTGACTGTGGAACTGGGTTTTTCAAAAGCAGGGCTGTCAAAATTGTGGCAAGATGGCCGCTCCATTGCAGTTAAGAATCTGCCTGCTATTCCACAACATCTGCATGGGAGTTAAGTCCTCTCAAATAAATCAGCAATCACTGATTGCTGGGGGGTGGTTAGGGGAGCAATTCTTTTTTGACTGGAGGCCTGCTTTAAAGCAGTCCAACACCACAAGATAGTCAATGGTTGATCTCAAGAATGCCGGAATGCTGGGAGCATCACCGGGTTACCTCTGTCCCTAGGCGCGCAGCACAGCTACAGGGAAGCCTGGAAAGAATAGTTTACCAGGGACCTCAGGGGTTAAACATAGCAGGGCATCACGGTTTCCTTTAAACTCCGGGGGTTGGACACCATTGTTTTTTAGATGCTTTATTTGAAGAAAGTGAAAAATAAAAATAAATGGGACAAATTGGAACCAGATTATATAGTGCTTTTCCCAAACACTATAAGAAGTCAAGGTCAAATCAAGTTGCAGATATCTCACGAGTGTCCCAATTAATTTGTGAATTAGAAAAGGTAACGTATTGACCGGTAAATTGCCTTTAAGAGAAATAAAATGAGAACAGATATTACAGAGCTAAGTGAGAAGAAAGGCAAGCTAATTACAAATGCACACTTTAGTTATATATATATATTTTTTTCCTTGTGTTCCTTCTAGTTGCCATGGCAGACACGCATATTATATAAATGTAATATATTTATACTATTTCCCCTGAGGTGCTGTGTAAAGACAAATCGCAGAGTTAACACTAAAGGCACATTATGCAGTGTTATGCTGAGGGCCCCAGACCTGTGACATGGATCCGCCGCTCAAGACAAAAAACGTTTTTGGGTGAACATTTCCTGTGATGAAGCACCTATCCAGATAAAGATAACACACACACAAAAGGGCGTGGGCGTAAAAGAGTGGATGGACCATGTGATCTCCTGCTGTCACCCTTCTATGTATCAACCCACCTTAAAGTGATATTTCAGGCGAAGCCAATTGTTAGCACATTGTGTCGCTATGTTTGGCACTGTCCTAAACTGTTTTCTGTTAGAAATTGAATAAGAAATGAAGATATCAAGGTTTACAGTTCCACCTTACAGTTTCTTCTGAAACATGTGGGCGTGGCAAGGGTTATGTGATGCTGGATAATAATCAGCATAATGGGCTGGGTCTGTAAGAGACCAAGATCATGCTTCAGACACAGGCATTATCATCACCCTGTGCTTCTCCCTCTGTCCCTGTCACTAGGTGAATTTGGACCTTTAGACTAGCATCCCCAGACACGCATGCTCACATGATCACATTCATGCAATCCCAGATGCATGTCAAGATGCGCATGCATGCACCCTGCAGACGCACATGTGCGCATCCCTAGACGCACAATAACGCAATCCCAGGTGCATTTTTTAGATAGGTGCATACTCTGAGATGCGATGCACGCACCTCAAGGTGCACAGGTACTCCCCCCGAGATGCGTTTCATTTTCAGATGCACATTCGCAAAGTCCCAGGTGCGTATGCGGTCACTCCCAGACGCACATGCATGCACTCCTAAGTGCACATGTGCACAATCCTTGGCCCACATGTGCGCACTACCAGATGCTCAAGCACAGGACCACAGACACGCATGTGTGCATTTCCAGACAAACATGTGTACACTTCCAGACACATGCACGCACCCCCAAAAACATGCCCCCAACACACACATACATGCACATACACATACATGCAAACCATAACGCCCAATATCCGTTGCTTCAGAGAACGCGAACAGTCAAGAACAGCACTGAATGCTGCCGGCATCATTCTATAGAGATGCTATATCCCAACATGTGTGAAGGGGCAGATCAGGGCGGCCGAGGTATTACATCACGTGTCGTCTTACGCGCGGCCGAAGGCAGCTACAATACCGTGGAAAGGAAGCATACCGCTGGCTAATTTTTCACTTTTTCACTAAAAAACCCTTTAAAGAACAATTCCAAGCATTTTGTAACACTGCACCCACCCCTCCCTTCTTCTAAGCTCAATCCCATTTGGGGGTGGGAAATATGCATGGTAGTTGAAGCTGGGACAATGCGTCAGCCCCCCCCCCCCCCATCCTGTGCACCATGACTGTCATGGTCAATCACTCAAGTCCAACTGTCACTCACGTCTTAGGGGGGAATTTGGTGATCGGTTGAGTTGTTTTATTATGTTAATGTACAAATCAGGCTTAGAACAGTGAGCTAGAGGGAGGGGTAGCTAGGGGTTACAAAATGCTTGGACTTGCTCTTTAAGCAAGACAAATAGGAAATTAATGGATATTATCTGAGAACAGGAGTCTACAACGTTAAAATGAAACTGCTGTACTCACCCCGGTCAGTGTCATATAGAAATACATAATGGTTCCAGCCATAGTGATCCAACAGACTTAGTAGAGCTCCTCTTAAAGACGGCCTTAGCTGCAACACAAACTGACTTTCACCCTCTGTTGGGAAACTGGGTGTGATGAGGGAGATGTGCAAAGCACTGCAGAATGAGGTCAGGGTGTGTACCGATCGCTTGTCATACAGCCCAAAGATGGCAAACACTCCTCTGGAGTACTGTGAGCAAACTGTAAAGAGAAAGAAATATACTGATAATGACTTTTATAGGAGACTAAACAACAATACACAACAAACCAAACTCTTGCCAACATATCAGGATATGTGGAAGTAAAATGCGGAGCAAAACTGGAACTTTAGCATTCAATGTGTGCTGGTAAACACAGTGTAATTAATGTATCTAGGAGATCTCTACTGTGAGCAGAGCAATGACTATTAATTACAGCTGATGGGTTTCTACTTCTGGTAAGAAATAATGGATGATTGCACAGAGATTTGAGGCAATTTTGAAGCAGGGCTCTCATGGGCAGCTCCCATGTAGTTCAAGAGCACAGAATCTGCATGGCATACTAAAATATCTGCATGGAGTTAAAGCCTCTCAAATAGCTTACGTCACCGATTGCTGGGGGAGGGGGGGGGCTTTAGGGCGGACTGGAGATCCACATTTAAGAGGATGAAAAGTCAAGTCAGTCAGTGTTTACTTCCTCATTCATTGTATGACTGCAAATCACATGACTTCTGGTGACTTATCAGTTTTGCAGAGTGGGGTTACATATAAACCTGAATGGTTTCTGGTGGTCACATGATTAGCTGCTAAATGACTAAATGAGTAAGTGGTGACTTTTCTTTCTTCTTCTCTTTAAAGAGGGACAGCACGCAAGAAATCAACTTTCTTAGGTGTTGTTCCTTTCTGGCGGGGCATCCCAACTTAGGATGCCTTGCTGTGTGTATTCTTGGGATTGCCTTTAAATTTACCTTTTTCCGTTCCCATGGCACATGAGCAGACCAATCAGCAGTGCTACTTCCATTCAAATTTCCTGGGCAAAAAGTCCATAAAATGTGACATTGACTATTTCCTTCGGCTGAAAGACATCCTATTGTTTCTTAAAATCTATAATGTGGCCTGATAGATGCGTTATGATCGGATGACCACCCTTAAAGTGATCCAATACCCAGAAAGGAAGTTTATATCGTCACCTTTTATCCCCAAAACAGTCTGTGTTTCTTTTTTGCACAAGATTCATAAAAACACAAACTGGATGAAGTATGATGTCCAAATGGCAGCCATATGGCTCTCTGGTCGTTTGATTCAGTTAAACAAAGTCCAGTTTTGAAGCTCAGCCTTATCGGTTATAATAGCTGCAATAAATCTGAACTCACTGCAAGCCTAAACTCTACCAAAACCCATGGTTGAATGTTATAGATTCCTGGGCTCCCTGATTCACTCCCCGTGAGGCATCCCAATTCAGAAAGCCGCGCTGTGTGAAACCCTCCAGGTCACCCAGTAACCTCACCCTCTCCCCCAATCCAACATCACATCCACGAGCAGTGGCCTCCGCCTGCTATACATTTAGCAGGGTGCGTTTGCATTTAGACGAGCTGACATGAGTGGATCCGAGTGCGCTAATTAGATGAGAGGCCATGCATGTGCCATAGGACCGGGGAAAGGTGAGTGTCATATACACCTTATATGGCAGTTTAGCTCATAACAAAATGGATCATCGCTGGAAAGCACCTGGGGGCACTACTGCATGGCCAGGGACCCAAACAGCCACCATTAAAACATCATCATCATCATCATGTTTGTATTTATGAATATTGGGCAAAAGTTTTTGTGAAAAAAGAAACACACGTTGTTTGGGTCCCTGGGCTGGAGATAGAAGGTGATAACATAAACTCCCTTTCTGTGTATAGGATCACTTCAATCATACTCGTACAGGGAACTTACCCTCCACCCTAAAAGGAGGAAGCCGGGGAGGAACACCCTACCCAATCGCCCTCACACAGTCTGATGCAGGGGGGGAGGGGGGGTAGGTCCAACTTTTGGTGCTAAAATAAGGTGGTCATGCATAAAAAAATGTGAGGGCTGGACTACTGAACAAGAGCTAGATCTCAGGTTCAGCTGCTCGATTCAGTAACATGCCAGGATGAATCAGTTGCATGGCAGGTAAAAATACCTTGCTTGATTTAATACTTGGCCTAGACAATCCCTTTAAGCATTGTGTGCTCATCTTTACTAAGCCATTCAGCCACTCTGTGAAGTTATCATTACTGAAAGCCACACAGCAAATTAGGTATAAAACTAATTTTTCTTCTCAAAATGAAAAAAAAAAAATGTGAACCTGGCAGCAGAGATTGTCAGTACTGATGTCTGCCTCACTTTAGCGCTGCCAATATTGCATATTCCAGTTCAAATTAAAATGTATGAATTGTTACTAATCTGTTATAAATAGTAAATGTGCCTGTAAATTCCAAAATAAAATGGTGGGGTGCAATAAACAGACCTTAAAGTGGACCAAAACCCAGGGCTTCACTATCCCAGGTTTTGGTTTGTACTCTTTGGGATCCTCCACTGGATAAAACCCTACAGGTCACCCATTATTATATTATTATTTATTTATTAATTGCCATCATCTTGCCTAGCATTGTACAAAACAGTAATTACAGACAGGGAAGAACATAGTACATAGACGAGTGTTACAGAGTTCACAATGAATATTCTGAACACAAGATACAATAGGAGAGAGAGTCCTGCCCTTGTGAGCTTACAGTCTAAAGCCCATTGTACATATCGCCCACGGCACAGGCACATCTCAGCCCCAAGCAGCTTATTTGGGTGCTGCTCATATTAATGTGCGGCTAAAGAAGCTGAACGGGAGCTTAGCCATACTCAGAATCAGCTGATTGGATGGGATGCCTCAGGCTCTGTGCGGCCACGCTGGCCATTCTGTTACAGCAGGTGCGGCTGCGCAATGACCTGGAAAGATGCAAAAGATGCTGTTGCGCATCTTCCATAAGTTCACTGATGAGGTAAGAATACCAGGTGGGTTTCACACAGGGGGGCATCCAAACTTGGGATGCCCCAGTGGGTGGGTGTTTAACTGGTTTATCAGATTTATTAGACGATAGGTTTAGCTCAAGAGCAAAGGTTTAGATCCTCTGTAAAGTGGAACACAACCCAAAAGAGCCAGACCTGGAATCTAAAAGATCTCCAAGCCAGCTGCTGGTCTTCCCTGGGGGATGCCCTGCTGTGTAACCCCCTAGGGAGTTTTTTTTGTACAAGGCTGTGGAGCTCCTTTCTACAGGACATGTGGTTAAACTTATCAACGAGACTAAACTTTGGATGCAAGTCAACTCAGTGAACACAATGTATATTTATCTCTATATGTATGTTGCACTTGATTCCCTGGATATGAGTACCACTCTATGCTGTATTCTCTACAATTCTTTTTGCAAAAAAAAAAAATATAAGGAAAAAGTAAACATATACTAGTCCACTGAGGCAGAGAGCAATCTACACTGACTGCTTGCTTACCATTTTATCCTCTACTTGTTCATCGTTACCATTTAGCACTGTATCAGCAGACCTGCTATCTTTTGCTGTTGTCCAGAGGGAGAAGTTAAAATTCCCATGAAGCTGTTTTATTACTTGCTTGTATGGGGGGGGGGGGGGGGGGGGGGCAAGGAGAACAGCTTCCTGACAATGCTGCTAAGTACAGTTGGAGGAATGGTCCAGTCTACTAATTACATATCCACTGGGAGACATTTAAGAGAACTAAAAAACCTGACAAACAAAAATGTAGCTAACAGCGCTCAGCTATTTTTAGAAATGTATTCAAACATAGTAAACTCAAGCTTTAGCAAATAAAAAAATCTGCCTTTTAAAGTGGACCAAAACCCAGGATTTTGACTATCCTGGATTTTGGTCATTTCCCCCCCCGAGGCTCCGCTGTGTGATGCCAACTGACCTCTCCCCGGTCCTACGGTACGGAATCGTATAGATTCCGGGGCCGATCTGCATGGGTTGGTCCTCTTTAAATATTTATACATATTAAATCCCTAAGACATGCACCTATTCAGAAAATGGTCCTCAACAAATAACTATGAACACATCACGTCTTCCTTTAGAATTTGCTGTGCTTGACTTGCACTCATGCTGAACAAAGGAGAAGGTGAGTGTCTGTTTGTTTATTTATTTGGGGTTAATAACCCTTCAAGATAAGATTGGGAGGAGGTGATCAGAACTGAACACAGAAGAAGGTCATGGGCAGAGAAGAAGCTGCGACTGGGTTGGCATCTTTGGACTAACAATGAAATGTATGGTTGTAATTGGCTTGGCCAAAGAAAATGTGGAATTTTATTACTGGACCATTTTTTCTGAGCATCTTAGTAAAAGTTACGGACCCTAATATTGCACTGGCACTTAGAGCGACCACTAGTAGATGCTGTAAGCGAGTATCGGGCACTGTAACAGAGAGCCTCAGTCGCTGTAGTAACCTGGCCAGCATTGATGAATGTGATGTATGTTGGGCGCTCTAACACCAGTGCAGCGCTGCAGCGAGTGAAAGGTAGCGCCAGCTCAGTGCGACTGACTCTCAGCGCTCCACACCATACTTATCAAAAAAAGGACCCACACACAATCCCCTCGATTCAAAGAGCAAAAGTTAAGTGATTTCGTATCGAGAATCGTAAGTTTGGGTGGGTGTTTGTCATTTTTTCTGGTTTTTTTGGCCATTTCGTATTCGCACGATCGTTCGCGCATAGACGTATATGAACATACGCATTTCGTACGAGAATCGTATAATTTGCGTTAGTTCGTGTGTTTTTCCCGTCCAAATCGTATTATTTGCGTCCGATCCTATTTTTTACGTCCTTCACATGGGCTTGCGCCCAATTCAGAGAGGTGATTGCTAATTGTTTTGAAGCCCATTAAAGAGCTGCTTTACGAAATGTTTGCCGGCAGCTATTTGGCCTCGGGAGTAGGATGGAGCGGAGCGAGTTTGTGGCACATCAAGGGCTTATGCTTTTTGGCATTGAGTTGATCGAGATGTCTGAGAGCAGATTGCCCCTGCGTCGTCGCATGAACATCGATAGCATGAATGATGTTGAGCTGTTCGAGCTGACCAGGCTTAATCGCGCTTCCCTCCATAAATTATATAGTGAGCTGCGGCCATGGTTAGCCCGCACCACAAGGAAGGGGCATGCAATTTCAGGTATGACCAAGATGCTTGGCTGCCTGCAATTTTTGGCGAACGGCTCGTTCCAGAGGCTGGGTGCCCTCTCTGTGGGGATGTCACAGCCTACGCTGAGCCGCGCACTGTCTAAATTTTTGGAAGGCATGGCTGCCATAACTCAAAAATATATTTATTTTCCTGATGATATGGCAGCCAGAAACGCCATTAAGCTTGGGTTTTATAATGTGGCCGACATGCCCAACGTTATTGGTGCAATTGACTGCACACATGTGGCACTCGTACCTAGGGCTGCCGACGAGTATATATATAGGTATTGAGATTGGTTATTATGTTGCCCAACGTGTCATGTAACCTGTTTTCCTTTGCGCCAGCATATTTGTTTATCCCTCATTTGTGTAGCTGCTTTATCTAGGCTTTTCATTAGTCTTTCCCAATAGAGTGCAGACATGTTTTGAGGTTAATTTATTAGTTTTGGTCAAATATCAATTACCCTTTTTGTATGTTTTTTCCTTAAGGAATCGTAAAATGGGACACTCACTTAATGTCCAGGCCGTGGTTGGTCCGGATATGCGGTTTATGAGTGTCCTTGCCGGCTACCCCGGATCGTCCCACGACTCCTATATCCTCCGGCGATCTGGGTTGTTTCGGAGATTTGAGGCAGGTGAATTTTCGGGGGCATGGCTGCTTGGTAAGTGTGTCCTATTTGTGTGTTATTAAATGTGGCATTAATCTTGTATTTGTTGATATTTTTTTTAAGGATAAATTTACAGAAGCGTACAACTGCCTTTTTCTTGGCTCATATATTAGGAACTTACCCTAAAAATCCTTGTCTCGCTGTGGCCTTCAGAATGTTTTCCCTTTAGTTAGGATGTCTGTAAGTTCCTTGTGCCTAAATATATTGGTTTGGAGTTTATACCCAAGGATCTTTGACCTTTGGCTCCTTTGGGACTATTGGTCTTTAAATGTCAAATTGGACTTAAACTGCATACATTGTAGTTTCCAGTGAAATGTGGATAGGGATCTTTGACCTTTGGCTCCTTTGGGACTATTGGTCTTTAAATGTCAAAGTGGACTTAAACTGCATACATTGTAGTTTCCAGTGAAATGTGGATAGGGATCTTTGACCTTTGGCTCCTTTGGGACTATTGGTCTTTAAATGTCAAAGTGGACTTAAACTGCATACATTGTAGTTTCCAGTGAAATGTGGATAGGGATCTTTGACCTTTGGCTCCTTTGGGACTATTGGTCTTTAAATGTCAAAGTGGACTTAAACTGCATACATTGTAGTTTCCAGTGAAATGTGGATAGGGATCTTTGACCTTTGGCTCCTTTGGGACTATTGGTCTTTAAATGTCAAAGTGGACTTAAACTGCATACATTGTAGTTTCCAGTGAAATGTGGATAGGGATCTTTGACCTTTGGCTCCTTTGGGACTATTGGTCGTTAAATGTCAAAGTGGACTTAAACTGCATACATTGTAGTTTCCAGAGAAATGTGGATAGGCCCTCCGCAGCATCCTAATTGTAACATGTCTGAAAACTACAAATATATGTAAAATACAAATACCCTTGGCCGTGCAGATGTTTGTTAATTAATTGGTATATAGAAGTGCCATTTTTATTTAGGTGATACCTTAGTGCAATTTTTGTGGGCCCTAATGTGCCCTGTATTTTTTTGGGAACACTTTACCTTACATCATTATGATATCTGTGAAATTTTGGGTGTTGGTTGTGTTGCCTTTTTAATTTTGATTACATTTAGTTCTCTGTTTAAGGTGATTCCGGGTACCCACTTCTACCCTGGCTCATGACGCCTGTGCTGCGGCCCCAGGATGCCTCTCAGGAAGCGTATAACCGTGCGCATCGCAAGACCCGGGCTGTTGTGGAGAGGGCCTTTGGTCTGCTGAAGACACGTTTTCGTTGCCTTGACCATACTGGGGGGGCCCTGCAATATGATCCCAAGAAAGTGATCGACATTATAATGGCATGTGCTGTTTTGCACAATTTTGCCATCATGGAACGTGTCCCACGTTATGTGGACAGCCTGCCCTCTTCAGCCGTCGAGGATGAAGCCGAGAATTTTGAGGGGCCCCCCAGTGAGTCTGGCCAATCTGTTCGAGCCAACCTGATCAGCCAGCATTTTAGTTAACTTTTTTCCCTGTCTCACCATTCTGTATGTCTGTGTTATCCTTTTTGAAACATATGTTGTTTTGCCCTAATGTGGCATTACCTCTAAGTAAAACATTTCGACCTTAATTGTTGCCTAATGTATTTCATGTAGTTTCCTTAGCTTTCGCTTTGCATTGTTACACCTCTTCAAACCAAAATTATCTGGTTTAGCCCAAGCTGTTAAAAATGTCTTCCCACTAAAAACGCCACAAGTATTGGAAGTGAAATTTTTGTTTTACTTAGCAAATGAAAAATTATAGTGGTTAACAGAAATCAGTCCACATACATCTGTGGTAACAAATGGATAACATTAAAAAAAACATCGAGCACATCTACACCTGGAAGTGAGTGGCACAACCAAACAAGGACACCCAGTCCAAAGGCCAGCCTAGTCCAGTCATTAATATTGCCTGTGCCCAGGGATATTTGGGCATGGCCATAATGTCACACAAACATGTCTGCAAACAGGAGGAGCACCAACCAAATACATAGGTAAAGCCATAAGTGGCCAGATAAACTCCACATAGACCTATGGCATTGGCTAGTGGCCTTAAGCATTACTCTAAGGAGCTATATGGGAGCAAATACAAAACACAACCTGCCAGAGCAACACAAAATGGATTGTTTGAAACCTCAAAGGACAAGTAAATACAGTGGGGGTTAAGAGAAAAGATGTCCCACACACCCATGGCTTAATAGGGTGGCTGCCCATAATACCCCGGTGGAGGTCCAGGTGGAGGTCCATGGGAATGGGACCTAGCCTGGGCCATGGCAGCATTGTGAATTTGAAACTGCTCCACAATGTTTCTCTGCATATTGGTCATCTCAGCCATGGCTGACTGGATGCCATTACTTGCATTGGCCACGTTGCTGTTGAGGGTACGCAACTCCGCGAGGATGCCCTGTAGACTGGTATGGATGTTCACCATGTCGGCATGCCTTTCCTCACGCTCTGTAACGAGCTGTGCCTGATAAGACTCCCTTTCTTGGGTCCATAATTGAAGCAGGGCACTCTGCCTCCCCTGGGAAATTGTGGGGCGGCGTAATGGCGTCCGCCGCACAATTACCCTGGCTCTTGGGCGTGCCCTGCCGCGTGGTGTCGTACCCTCAACAGCAACCGGCCTGCTTTGCAAATCCTCAGCAGCAGAGTGAACACTGGGGACTGTAGTGTCAGTCTCCCCATGTGCAAGCACAATGGATGGAGATTCACTCTGCTGCTGAGGATTGGCCAGAGAAACATTATGGAGCAGTTCCAAATTGGGACCCAGGGGGAGTTCATCCGACGTGCCCTGTACGGAGACATCATCATCTTCCTCCATGTCCTGGATCTCTTCCATGAGTGTGCGGGTCTGTAGGGACATATAAAAAAAAAAAGGCTAAGTTTGCGTCCCAATTTTGGATTTCAACAGTTTAACACATTATTAAGCACTTGTTAGTATTTATGCTACTAAATTAACTTACCGAAAATCTCTGATCTGGGCTCCGATGCTGTACGGACCTGGTAGGCATAACCAAACTGGGGGGTGAGTTTACCCTTGCTGAGGGATCATGCTGGGCTGAAGAAGAGAACAAAAAACCACGTAAACACACACACATAACCTTTTTTTGGATATGTAATCAAATATAGCTCTATTTGTAATATTATTCAACTCTAGAGCAATGGTGACCTTTGTTCAAACCCACGCAAGTTTACATAGGTGCAATGGCTCGGACAAACTGCTAAGTGACCTCAGTTCTAAGTCATGAAGTGTACCCAGTCAGCATCCAACTTTCAGGGCACATTTTTGGATTTAGCCTACCATTCGCTAGGTCCGGCCTACTCAAACAATTGTTTGAAACGCCCATTTAAAGGTATGTGGTGAGAGGTGAATGTCTGGCCATGGTGCTGACGCAGGGGGTGTCTAGTTAAAAATAAAGACACTGGTGGAGGGGCTGGAGATTTCTAAGTGCCAACTAATAAAGGCTGCTTGCCCTTGCTGGGCTGGATGGGCCAGAGCTGAGGGGACAGGGATTGGATGGCTAAAGGGGGGAGTTAACGTATTGATGGTGATGGGATGGATGGAGCCAATCTGTTACAAATGTATGGGCCTTATGTGGGGGGGGGCATGGGGGGACTGTGGCACATGGGCCAGAGCAGGGGCAGCGGGACACGATTGTGGCCAGTGAAAATTTAAATAAGTTACTGTGTACCTTGCAATGCCACTTCCTGGGCAGTACTTCATATTGCAATGCTATGTTTCACGGAGCCATGACATTGGGCAGGAGACCAACCACTACATGGCCGATCAAGGGGGCAGCTCTGAGCACGTCAACACAGAAGTAACTGAGTGCAGGGCTGTCTGGGCAGGGGTCCTTGAATGTGGTGGCAAGGTCCGCATTGGGACCCCGGGCCGCCAGTTGAGTCTCGCTGCTCTTGGTCACATATGTTTGTGGGTGGCTAATTAAATTGTTAACTCAAACACAACTCACACAAGCAAAAGGCAACCCATACATAATGATGTGTGTTTTGTGATTGATTACAAATATCTCAGTTATCTTGCGAAACTTCATGACTTTAACAATACAATTGGACATTTGAACTTTGCCATAATGGCTGTGGGCCTAAATGTGTGATTCCCAGGGACAAAAAGAGGACACAAACAGCCACAGTAGTGCGAGGCCAAGCAAGGCAAACCATAGGGGCATCCCGTTAGCTTGTTACTAGTGAACTGTCGATTATTTAGCAAACAGGCAAACATGCAGATTTAAGAGTACTCACCGTGGGTACGGGTCGGTGAGTCTGTGTCCCTTAGACCAGCATGTCCACCGACCGCGACCGGATGGAGAAGTCCAAGCACAATCTCCTCAGCAGGGGTAAACTCCAATTTAGATGGAAAGCCACCGCCAGTTTTCAGGCTGAAAAGAGAAAATTGTTTGGTACTCAGAAAAGGTGCATACAGTACATCCAAAACATTAGATTTAGCGTAAACATTTAGTTACCTGTAATTATGCCTTTTAATTTCTTTTTGCCGTACAGCATACTTCAGATCAGAGATTTTCTTCTGAATTTGGGACACATCTTTCCTCTCTTCCCCCGCTGCATTTACTTGTCGGAGGATGGTTTCAAACAATTCCATCTTGCGCTGCTTGGTGGTGTGTTTTGATTTGCTCCCATATAGCTCGTCATAGTATAATGTAAGGCCACTAGCCAATGCCATATTTTGGTCATGGGAGAATCTCCCACTCAACTGGCCGCGGCGCAATGTGCGGCCAGATGGTTGGCTTGGCTGCTCCTCCATGTGTGCAGACACATGTGGTGACATTATGGCCTGGGGCTGGGTAGGGGAATGGCCGGATTGGTGGCTTCCCAATGACTGGACTGGACTGGCCAAGGGACTGGGTGTTCTTGCGTGGCTGGCCACCGAACTTCCAGGTGTAGATGTGGTCATGGGGGCAATTCGGGGCCCTCTTGGGGGGCTAGGTTCCCGGCTGGTGCCAGGTCGTGGGCTCTGTTCCCGGCTGGTGCCAGGGCGGGGGCTTCTGGCCCTGGATTGGGTTCGTCGGGCCCTGTAGGGGCTTCTGGCCCTGGATTGGGTTCGTCGGGCCCTGTAGGGGCTTCTGGCCCTGGATTCTGTTCTTCTGGGCCTGTCGGGGCTTCTGGCCCTGGATTGGGATCTGCGGGCCATGTAGGGGCTTCTGGCCCTGGTTTGGGATCTGCGGGCCCTGTCGGGGCTTCTGGCCCTGGTTTTGGATCTGCGGGCCCTGTCGGGGCTTCTGGCCCTGGATTCTGTTCTTCTGGGCCTGTCGGGGCTTCTGGCCCTGGATTGGGATCTGCGGGCCATGTAGGGGCTTCTGGCCCTGGATTGGGATCTGCGGGCCATGTAGGGGCTTCTGGCCCTGGATTGGGATCTGCGGGCCCTGTCGGGGCTTCTGGCCCTGGTTTTGGATCTGCGGGCCCTGTCGGGGCTTCTGGCCCTGGATTCTGTTCTTCTGGGCCTGTCGGGGCTTCTGGCCCTGGTTTTGGATCTGCGGGCCCTGTCGGGGCTTCTGGCCCTGGATTGGGTTCGTCGGGCCCTGTAGGGGCTTCTGGCCCTGGATTCTGTTCTTCTGGGCCTGTCGGGGCTTCTGGCCCTGGATTGGGATCTGCGGGCCCTGTAGGGGCTTCTGGCCCTGGATTGGGATCTGCGGGCCCTGTAGGGGCTTCTGGCCCTGGTTTGGGATCTGCGGGCCCTGTAGGGGCTTCTGGCCCTGGTTTTGGATCTGCGGCCTCTGGATGGGCTTCGGGGCCTGGATGGGGTTCGGGCCCTGGATGGGGTTCGGGCCCTGCTGCGGGGCATGGGTTTCCGAACTGCCCTACTTGAAGGCATGGGCGGTGTGGCCTCACTGGTGCTGCCTGTTCTGGGGGCAGAGGTGGTGGGTGCTGCAGTTGCCAGCTTTTTGGCTGCAGGAGGGGCACGAGGCTTGGGGCCCCTTTTTTGGGTACCTGAGGGTCCAGGGTCCCTTGGTGGGGCCGAGGTGGGAGTCTTGGATCTCAGTTTTCGGCCAGCTTGCTGGGACCTTGTGGTGGGGCCCTCCGCGGTCTTGCTTGCCTGGGGTCGCTTGCTCATCGCCTTTTTTGGTGCCATCGTACAGAAATGCTCAAAGAGAATGAGCTTGGGGGGAAAGGACCTTTAAATAATGAGCCCAGCGTGTGACGCCTATGCGCACGACTACGCGCTCGTACGAACGTACGTTCGAGCGGAACCAGGAAACCGCTGGGGTTTCACTTATCTGCTGCCTGGAAGAAGACTAAAGATGGCGCCCACTATCTTCACCCGTCAACAGGAAGAGATCCTCATGCTGGTAAGTGGCTGCCTGTGCATTTTAATAGAATAGTCAATGATGGCCTAAATGTAAATGATGCGTTGGGAACTAGTTTGGGGTCTCTTAATGTTTAATCACTGGCTCCTCACACTTCATCCTCAAGGGCCGAGCCTGGCCACGTTTTCACCTGTCTATGCTGATGTCCTAATTCGGCCAATTGCTCCGGCTTAGCAACAGTTAATTAACCTGTGGAGTAGCGGGGCGAGCTGTCAAACCTGGCCTGTCTCGGACATTGATGCGGATGTTTGCGGAACACTGTTTTCCTAAGCCATAAAAACACAACGGGAAGCCACACACGTGGTCCAAAAGCCTAAGCATTAGGCTACATCTTGGATGTTTAAACCATCCTAACATGCCATAGATGCAGGTGGCCTGATTCTTGATGTTGGCTATTATCTGTATGTACATGGTGTGTGATACATATAACATAAGACCAGACTGTCAATCACAGTCAACGTCCTCTTTAAGGCACTCCCCAAAAATGGCGGCCATTCGAAATGTGTGTGTTAATGACATTAAATACTCAACTTGTGATGCAACACATATGGGTCTGTGTGTAAAAGTAAAAGCTCTGTGTCCATTATGTTTTTCAGATCATGCTTCAGCGCCGGTATGACTTCGCGCCCAATGTGTGCGAGAAAAGGGACATCGCCCGGGAGATCATCGCCGAGATCCACCGTGTGACCAGCACCACCTTCACTCACACCCAGATAATGCAGCATTGGTCGGACCTGAAGCGTCTGCACATGCCCCGGGTGCGGAGGTTTTTTGGGATCCATTTCCCAAGTAAGTACAAAGCAATTGCATGGTATATGTTCCAAATGTCTAAGTTATGCCTTTATTTATAATGACTTTTCTTTGGTAGTGTTGGAAATGGATTTCAGAATTCGCCGCACCCGGAGACGTACAGGCCGACCAGTGCTGCATGACTCTGCATCTGTGAGTGAAGGTGGTGGATCTCCCGGGCGACGGACCTACCCCTCCTCTGTGGCCTCCTCAGACCAGCCCCTGGACCTTACCACAGAGGAGGGGCCAAGGCGCGTGGGCGTGGAGTCATACCTGGCCACGCATGGGGAAGGCTCTGGTATGTCACTCTTCATGTATAGGCACAAAGATATACATGGCAGGCCAAAAACTAAGTTATCCTTTATTATGTATTTGTAGAAGCTTCAGGAGCGGGTGAGATAGTGGAGGAGGAGGCAGCAGAGATGCTTGAAGTCGATCCTGGCGAAGGTGAGTGATGTCAGCCAGACTGGGAGCCAGATATGTTGGGGATAGTGACTCTCTACAAATACTAACCAAATGTCACATGTTTCTCCAGGGACTTCTTCACAGCAGAGCCAGGACCAAGGGCAGCCTGTTGGCCCCAACCAGCCATCTGTCGGCCACCAACTCCGTAAGTCTCCATGCCATTATTCATATTAATGTTTGGTTAGCTAATAACACACACATAACTAAAGGCGTAGCCAATGTGTAGTTCACACTTTCATGTGGGCACTTCGTTAGCGTAAAGAGGACCCAAACTAGTATTAAGAACCAAAGACTTAGCCATCACACTGTACCTACAGATTAGAAACATGGAAAAACACCCTTCACCCATCTAATGCATGTTATTAGACAGACCCAAACCAATATTGGGGAAGATGGAATGCACAATATTTACAGGCAGCATGGGATACAGATTGAAATAAGGAAGGTGCTGCCATGCATTGTGGGAGTGATGACCTTTCCCTCCACCCAGCTATGCTCTGGATTCCCAACGCACCACTGTAACCTACTCCCCTGTACTTTATCCAACTCTCCACTCCTCATTAAGTGTTATGCTTCAGAGTCCAGATGGCGGCGCTGTAATCCCAAAAAAGCCCTAAATAACTTTGAGGTGGTGCAGAATCATTTGTGAATATTTTTTGGTTTTCATTAAATAATGTGGAAGGTCCGGGTTAAGGAGTTTAAACACTTACCTGTGGGAAATGCATTAACTGTATCCCTTTGAAGAAGGACATATGTCATGCATTTACATGTATTTGATTAACCCTAAATCTATTTCCAGCATACAAACCGGTCTGGGAGTCCTATTTATGTTTCTTTCTCTATTGGTTACAGGGATGATCCCCCAAACCTTGGCCGGAAAAAAAAAAAGAATTAAGGAGTTGGTGGCCGAGCTGCTGGCCATACAGGCGACGTTGGGGCCAACAGATGAAGAAGAGGATGATGAATAGTGCCCTTGGTCCTGGCTCCTTTCTTTAACTTGTTTTTAAAGTTTTTACAATTTTAAAAAGTGTTTTATTGTTTTTTAAAAAAACCAAAAAATATTTTTTTTCAAAAAAAACAAAAAAAAAAAAAAAAATGTGTTTTACTGTTAAAAACAAAATTAAAAATTATATGTGTTTTACCGAGAAAAAAAAAAAAAAAGTTTTTAAAAAAACAACCAAAAAAAAAAAAGATGTTTTGAAACTTACTAAAAACAAAACAAAGAAAATAATTTAAATAAATTAGATTTTAAGCCTTCCTAAATGTGTCTTTTCTAATATGCACACACCCAAAAAATTACACAAACCAGAAACAACACGCTTAGAAACATATAGACATATGTAAATTATGTGATTTTCTTACGTTTTATGGACCGAGAAATGAAGTTGGATGCAAGCGCTAAAGGGTTTAGGTAAGTTTGAGGGACCGAGAAATGAAGTTGGATGCAAGCGCTAAGGGGTTTAGGTAAGTTTGAGGGACCGAGAAATGAAGTTGGATGCAGCCGCTACGGGGTTTAGGTAAGTTTGAGGGACCAAGAAATGAAGTTGGATGCAAGCGCTAAGGGGTTTAGGTAAGTTTGAGGGACCGAGAAATGAAGTTGGATGCAGCCGCTACGGGGTTTAGGTAAGTTTGAGGGACCGAGAAATGAAGTGGGATGCAGCCGCTACGGGGTTTAGGTAAGTTTGAGGGACCGAGAAATGAAGTGGGATGCAGCCGCTACGGGGTTTAGGTAAGTTTGAGGGACCGAGAAATGAAGTGGGATGCAGCCGCTACGGGGTTTAGGTAAGTTTGAGGGACCGAGAAATGAAGTGGGATGCAGCCGCTACGGGGTTTAGGTAAGTTTGAGGGACCGAGAAATGAAGTGGGATGCAGCCGCTACGGGGTTTAGGTAAGTTTGAGGGACCGAGAAATGAAGTGGGATGCAAGCGCTAAGGGGTTTAGGTAAGTTTGAGGGACCGAGAAATGAAGTGGGATGCAGCCGCTACGGGGTTTAGGTAAGTTTGAGGGACCGAGAAATGAAGTGGGATGCAGCCGCTACGGGGTTTAGGTAAGTTTGAGGGACCGAGAAATGAAGTTGGATGCAAGCGCTAAGGGGTTTATGTAAGTTTGAGGGACCGAGAAATGAAGTTGGATGCAAGCGCTAAGGGGTTTAGGTAAGTTTGAGGGACCGAGAAATGAAGTGGGATGCAGCCGCTACGGGGTTTAGGTAAGTTTGAGGGACCGAGAAATGAAGTTGGATGCAAGCGCTAAGGGGTTTATGTAAGTTTGAGGGACCGAGAAATGAAGTGGGATGCAGCCGCTACGGGGTTTAGGTAAGTTTGAGGGACCGAGAAATAAAGTTGGATGCAAGCGCTAAGGGGTTTAGGTAAGTTTCTGGTTGAGGGTGCGCATGCGCAAGATCTTATAAACATACGAACGCACGAATCTAAGAGGCCAAAAACCAATGAAAACCAGAGGCAAACGCAAGTAATTGGAAGAGGTTGACGATGGAAGCAGCCGAAAAAACAGGCTGCCGCCGCAACAGGTGAGCACATGAACGTGATTTTTACGATTGGCAACTGACTGAGGCAAGTTCGGGAGATATCATACGAACGGACGTATCTTTTAGGATAGAAACGTATTTGCTTATTGAATCACTCGCAAGTTCATACGAACGCACGAGCGGACGTAAAAAATAGGATGATCGTGAGCCAAATCCAAGCTGTTACATGTTTCTTTGAATCAACCCAAATGTCTCTAAATCTGGTCGCTATAGCATAGAGCGCCAGGCACTGTGAGATTAAAGTCTGTTTTTGAACACATATCCACCAGTAACAAAGTGAAAACATATTTTTTTGTTTTAACACTGTGACATTAACACTTTAGTGCCAGATCTGTAATGACAATTCTGTATAAAAATATAAAAAGTCAAAAAAGTTTATAAAAATGTTTGCTTGCAGCCAGGAGAGGTCACACAATGATTCGAGCAAAAATAAAATGTCGCTGTTTAAACACAAGCAAATGAACGCCCGTTGAAATGTATGGGAGAGCGACAATGAGCGAAAGGTAATACCAGGCGCTCTGGAAGCTAGAGCCGCGGCACTATACGCTGAGCCGTCTGTAATTATACATCGGACGCTACATGACGCTGTTAGAATCACTCACCAGATTCGCTTTCATAAACATGGTTTTGCCTACAGCGCCCGGCATTCACCAGACGCTGCCTGCCGCTACGAGGCACTACCAGACGCTATCCCTTCTTGAATATTGCTCATGGTTCAGAGAAAAGTCTCTGCCATGGAAAAATACAATTTTGTGATTACTCACCCGTAGAATTGGTATTATGAGTATACAGCACGTCCTGCTCCAGATAGTAATTCCTTACATTTGGGTTATACATCCACAAGATGGCGCTGGACTGCAGAGACAGCAAAAAAGTGGCTCCTTCCGGCCCTTATATTCCAGGGACCTCCCACAAATTCCCCAGTATTGACAAGCAGTTAGCAAGAAGCCGGGAGAATAATAACCATAATCAAACAATTTCAACCATGATAACAATCACCATACAGAGGCACTAAGAACAATGAAAAACAAGGGCGGGGTCGAGCATGACGCGCTGTATACTCATAATACCAATTCTACAGGTGAGTAATCACAGAATTGTATTATTCTAAGTATACAGCACGTCCTGCTCCAGATAGTAATTCCTTACGTTTGGGACATCCAATAGCAGTGTCCGTAAGGTAGGGTGGGATCCTCAAAAGCAACAACAAGCAGATTAAACCACTGCCGCCTGCAGGACTTTGCGGCCATAAACAGCATCAGCTGAGGCCCTAACATCAACCTTGTAAAACTTAGAAAAAGTATGAACAGAAGACCAAGTAGCGGCCTTGCAAACTTGTTCAATAGCGGCCTTGCAAACTTGTGCTGAAAGGCCCAAGAGGCACCTTCCCTTTAGCAGAATAGGCCTGAACAACAGCCTGACGGATCCACTTGCTGATAGTAGACTTAGCTGAAACCAGACCCTTCTTAGGACCAGAAGGGACCACAAAAAGAGCATCAGTCTTCCTGAAGGGCTCAGTAGCCACCAAATAGAACTTCAGGATCCTGACCACATCCAAGGAATGTAGAGCCCTCTCCTTAGAGTTACTAGGATTAGGGCACAGCGAAGGTAGAACAATGTCTTGATTGAGATGAAAAGCAGACACAACCTTAGGCAGAAAATCTGGCTTAAAGCGAAACACCACCTTGTCCTGGTGTCTCTCAAAGTAAGGGGGCTTGATGGAGAGCGTCGCCAACTCAGAAACACGCCTAACAGAAGTGATAGCCACCAAAAAGACTACCTTAAAGTGGACCAACACCCAGGATTTTGACTATCCTGGGTCTTGGTCCACTTCGGTGGGGCACCCCCGATCGGGGTGCCCCGCTGTGTGAAACCCCCCCGATCACCCGAAAAACTCACCTCTCCCTGCTCCCAGCGCCGACGGACAAGAGATTTGACAGGCGCGGACAAGCGGCTCCCCCGCCGCTGCCTCCCGCTCGTCACTCTTGACGCGCCCGCGCCGGCCATTCACAGACGCCCGGCGCGGGCACGTCTAGAGGGGCGCGAGGGAGGCGCGGGGAGGGAGGTGATCGGCCCGGGAATCTTATAGATTCCCGGGCCGATCACCGGAGGGTGATGGTCCACTTTAAGCGTAAGAATGGACAAAGCAGCCTCATGCACAGGCTCAAAGGGAGACCCCTGCAAGGCAGATAGGACCATGTTCAAGTCCCAGACTGGTAACATAGGCTTACGTGGGGGGTGCACATGAGCAACCCCCTGGAAAAAAGTCCTGACCAGATGATGCTGAGCAAAAGATCTCTGAAAGAAAACAGCCAAGGCTGACACATGACCCTTCAGAGTGCTGAGTTGAAGCCCCAGATCCAAATCATGTTGGAGAAACTCCAGAATCCTAGGGATAGAAAACACATGACAGGGAAGAGATTTAGCCTCACACCAGTCAATGTAGGTACGCCAAACCCTATAGGAAATGGAAGAAGAGGACTTTTTCCTAGCCCTGATCATGGTGTCAACAACAGAGGCAGGCAGCCCCTTCTCCATTAAGATGAAGGCTTCAGCAGCCAGGCCGTTAAAGCCAGCGTTTGTAAATTGGGGTAGCGTAGCCACCCCTGAGTGAGCAGGTCTGGATCCCTGGGCAGGGCGTACTGATCTACCGCCAGCTGCACGATGTCTGCAAACCACACTCTTCTTGGCCAACAGGGGGCCACCAGAATTGCTGGCACCCCCTCCTGAGGGTGTCTTTCGCAGAACCCTGCCCAACAGGGGAAACGGGGGAAAGACATACAGTAGCTGAAAACCCTGCAAGGGCATTGTCAGAGCATCCACAGCAAAGGCCAGAGGGTCCTGGGACAGAGACACAAAGACTGGAAGCTTGTGATTGTGACGGGACGCAAACAGATCCACATCTGGCTGACCCCAACGGTGACAATTCTGTTATTACTCACCTGTAGAATTGGTATTATGAGTATACAGAACGTCCTGCTCCAAATCTAATACTTACAGTTGGGATATACTCCGCCAGATGGCGCTGGACTGCAGAGACATCGAAAATTGGCTCCTCCCGGCCCCTCAAATACCCAGGGACCTCCCACAAATCCCCAGCATTGAAAAGCAGTTAAGGAGAAGCCAGGAGAAATAAACAATTCAAACTATCAACTATAACAATGATAACAATCACCATACAGGGGATCCGAGAAAATGCAAACCAAGGGTGGGTTGGAGCAGGACGTACTGTATACTCATAATACCAATTCTACAGGTGAGTAATCACAGAATTGTATTATTCTTAGTATACAGTACGTCCTGCTCCAAATATAATACTTACAGTTGGGACATCCAATAGCAGTGTCCATAAAGTAGGGTGGGATCCCCAAGAAAAATCAGCAGCAGGCATTTTAAGCCACTGCCGCCTGCAGAACCTTTCGGCCAAAAACAGCGTCAGCTGAGGCCCTAACATCAACCTTGTAAAACTTTGAAAAGGTATGAACAGAAGACCAAGTAGCAGCCTTGCAAACTTGTTCAACAGAAGCCTGGTGCTGAAAAGCCCAAGAGGCACCAATAGCACGAGTGGAATGAGCAGTAAGGCGGAAGGGAGGATTCTTCCCCTAGCAGAGTAGGCCTGAATCACAGCCTGACGAACCCACTTGCTGATAGTAGACTTGGCAGGAGCCAAACCCTTCCTAGGACCAGAAGGGACCACAAAAAGAGCATCAGTATTCCTGAAAGGTGCAGTAGCCACCAGATAGTACTTCAGACACCTAACCACATCCAAAGAGTGCAAAACTCTCTCCTTAGCATTGCTAGGATTAGGGCACAAAGAAGGAAGAACAATAGGGTTGATTCAGAGCCCCTTTCTCATCATTTTTATGGAGGTATTGCTACCAAACGAAAAATCATGCAAAAATGAAAACATTTCACACTAAAGTTCTCGCAGAAAAAAGGCTTTGCCGAATCAGACGAGGGAAAAAAATGAACGAGAATGGAAATATTCACGCAAAAAAAAGGTTAGAAAGGGGCTCTGAATCAACCCTAATATCCTGATTCAAATGAAAGGCAGACACTACCTTAGGCAGAAAATCAGGTTTGAAACAAAACACCACCTTGTCCTGGTGTCTCTCATAGTAGGGGGGCTGAATGGACAGCGCCGCCAACTCAGACACACGCCTGACAGAAGTGATAGCCACCAGAAACACAACCTTGAGCGTAAGAATGGCCAAGGCAGCATCCTGCACAGGTTCAAAGGGAGCACCCTGCAAGGCTGACAGAACCAAGTTTAAATCCCAAACAGGCACCATAGGTTTACGTGGGGGACGCACATGAGTGACCCCCTGGAAAAAAGTCCTGATCAGAGGGTGCTGAGCAAAGGACTTCTGGAAGAAAATAGCCAGGGCAGAAACCTGACCCTTCAGAGTACTGAGTTGGAGCCCCATCTCCAACCCATGCTGCAGGAACTCCAGAATCCTGGGAATAGAGAACACACGACAGGGAAGAGACTTAGACTCACACCAGTCAATGTAGGTACGCCAAACCCTGTAATAAATGGAAGAGGAAGACTTCTTCCTAGCTTTAATCAAAGTATCCACAACTGAGGAAGACAGCCCCTTCTCCATCAAGATGGAGGTTTCAGCAGCCAAGCCATCAAAGCCAGAGTTTGTAAATTGGGATGGCGTAGTGAGCCCTGAGTGATCGGATCTGGCACCAAGGGCAGAGTATACTGATCTACTGCCAGCTGCACCACGTCTGCGAACCACACTCTTCTTGGCCACCTGGGGGTCACCAGAATTGCTGGCACCCCTTCCAGAGCAATCTTGCACAGAACCCTGCCCAGCAGGGGAATTGGGGGGAAGACATACAGGAACTGAAAGTCCTTCCATGACATTACTAGCGCATCCATGGTCAGGACCAGAGGATCCCTGGACAGAGAGACAAAAGCTGGAAGCTTGTGATTGTGGCGGGACGCAAACAGATCCACATCTGGTTGGCCCCATCGGTGACACAGAGATTGAAACACCCTGCTGCATAGGGACCATTCTCCCTGGCGAGAGGTCCCCCTGCTCAGAGAGTCCGCCAGGCGATTTTCCACCCCCGGGATGTACACCGCTGAAATGCAGGGGACATTGGCCTCCGCCCAAGTCAGGATCAGAGACGCTCGCAGCTCCAAGACATAGGTGTGTGGGCCTCCTGAGGGCCCCACCTCCCCTGGAACCGCAGAGACTTCCAGAACCCCCCCCCCCCAACGTGACAGACTGGCATCCGTGGTGACCGTCTCCCAGGAAGGGGCAAGAAAGGGGCAAGAAAGGATCTGATCCCCAACAGGTTCCTTGAGTCCATCCACCACAAGAGGGACCTCCTGAACAGGGGGGAGAGCACACAGACCCTGTCCAGGGACGCTGGGTCCTTGTCCCATACAGACAATAAGTGAAGTTGCAGAGGCCTCAAGTGGAACTGAGCATAAGGGACCGCTTCGAAGCACGCCACCATCAGGCCCACCAGCTGCATCCCCTGCCTGATGGAGGGATGGGGACAAGCTAGGAGGGACTGAGCCTGTGCAATCAGACTGTCCACCTTCTGCTGAGGAAGGAAGATCCTTGCCTGAACTGTATCCAGATTCATTCCTAGGAATTGAGTTACCGAGGAAGGGGACAGTGAGGACTTGGGGTGGTTGATCACCCATCCAAATGACTCCAGAGTGGACACCACCAGCTGAGTATCCAACTCTGCCCGATGTAGAGACTGGGAAGTGATGAGGATGTCATCCAGATAGGGAAGCACGCGGACGCCCTGACATCTGAGCAGAGACATCACGCCAGCCAGCACCTTGGTGAGCTGAAGTGAGGCCAAAGGGCAAGGCCACAAATTGGTAGTGTTGATCCATCAGAGCGAACCTGAGGAACCTTTGATGACCTGGAAACACAGGAATATGAAGGTAAGCATCTTTGATGTCCACAGAAGTTATGAAATCCCCTTGGCGCAGGGAACTGATGGCAGAGCGCAGAGTCTCCATGCGAAAGCGCCTGCCCCTGACAAACTTGAGGTTGAGAAGCCACCAATTGATCCGAGGTTAGGCACCCTCAGAATTTTGTCAGGCTTGAGATTATGACCACACCCACATAGTTATATAAAATTCAATTTATTGGAAATGTATATAGAGAATTCATACAGCTTTATACAAAAATATCACTACATTAAATAGTTTTTTACCATTGTACCATTCATGCAATTACCCCACTTACTATACAATCTTATCACATATTGTCTCATATTGGTATATACTCTAGGTATATTAGTTCTTAATATTTCCTTATGGGGCAGACATGTACCGTATCATGTTTCGCCAATCCCGGCTTCCTCAATACCCCTGGAAAGCTGTGATAGACAGATGTGGACCATTAGTATATTAGTATTGTTAGTATTTTCTACTGGTAATGCATGAATCCTACATTAAACACTCTAGACATATCATCATCATTTTAGTAGTGTTAATATTCATCCATTATAATTCATATATTACATAGATATACTTGATTAAAAATGTCCTATAGGATTGTTATGAATAGCAAATGTATTAAGTCTAATGAAGAGAAGAAGAGGTACCTCTATTGTGAAGTATAGTGCTTATGAAATCTTCCTACTCTTTAGAACATGGTTTTCCTTTGCCCCAGGGAGAGTTGGATAACGGCAGACACTGCCCTAGTTTTATAAGAAGAAAAGGCCATATGGGCAATATAATACTAATGAGCGCAACATTCAGGTATTTTGGATCATAGAATTCACTGTTATTGCCTACCTGTATATTGTAGCCTGTGTAGGTGTCGCAGCAGTCCCTACTAAGGGTTTCATCTATGTTCCACACTGCTGTCTTAGTAGGAATCTATATGGTAAAAAAAACCATTTATAAATCATATGATCCTTGTTAGTATATAAACAGGCTTAATGATGCCTATGGGTCCCGCTAAGTACCTGTATCAGATGGTAATGGCGCCTGATGGCCGCAGCGGCCGGTGTGCGTCACGCTCGTGTCCAGGGGTTTGCGGTAATCCGTCGATTCCCCCCGGAATGATCTCCCGCGATGTCAGTGCGGGCGCAGTGCTACTCACCCGCCGCCGCGCCAGCGACGCTTCTTATGCGCTCCATTGCCTGGTGCGCATCTGACGTCACATCCACTTCCGCCGGATATGACGTCCCGCGTCGCTGGTCCTGCCCGCTTGTCTTCAATAGTGGCGCCATTTTCCCGAAGATCCACCATTTTGTTGGTGGCCTTCGGGTATTATAGTCTTGTTGAGGATCTTTAAGTCCAAGATGGGCCTGACAGAACCATCCTTTTTGGGTACTGTGAATAGGTTGGAATAAAAGCCCTTGCCTTTTTCTCTTAAAGGGACCTGGCAGATGACCACCCGGCTCCAGGAGGCCTTGCACTGCTTGCACTAGCTCCTGAGCTAACACAGGGTCCTGAGGAATCCGGGATCTGATGAATCTTGGAGGGGGATCGGCAGCAAACTCCAACTTGTAACCGGAGGACACTACCTCCTGAATCCACCGGTCTGAGACATGAAGCCTCCAGACGTGAGCGAAGTGCTGCAGCCGTCCCCCCACCCGGATGGGTGAGGGCGCCCCATCATGCCTGAGGGGGCTTGGGAGAGGATTTAGCTTTGGGACCCCAGGAGGAGCCAGGACGTCCACGTCCTCTGCCTCTACCCCAGAAATCTCCCCGGGCCCCAGGGAAAGAGACCCCCCGTCCCCGTCTTGCACCACGGTAAGGGGAGGAGAAGGAACCCTGACCCCGAAAGGGCCGATGTTGCCGCCTGCGCTGGGGTAACCTGCCTCCCTTAGCAAAAATACCGTTTTGTGAGTACTCACCTTTAAAACGGGTATTATGAGTGTGCCATACACTCCACTTCGGTCTTCACGACATCTGGGTAATCTCCAGTAGAGGGCGAACTTCTGCAGAGATGAATATGCAAAAAAAGAAAGCCCCTCCCGGTCCATATATACCTGGGACCTTCCACCAATTCCCCAGTGTATAAAAGCAGTAAAGGGACCAGGAAGAACCAAATATAACCTTAACAATCAAAACCAATTGTTCACCATATAAAAGCCCCAGAATACCTGAAAAAAGGGGTGGGGCGAAGTGGAGTGTATGGCACACTCATAATAGCCATTTTAAAGGTGAGTACTCACAAAACTGTATTATTCTAAGTGTGCCATACACTCCACTTCGGTCTTCATGACATCTGGGACATCCAATAGCAGTGTCCGTCATGGGTGGGAACCAGAAACAGTAAAGAATGTACCAAGTCAAACCACTGCAGCTTGCAGAACCTTGCGGCCAAAAACAGCACCCGCTGAAGCACGCACATCAACCTTGTAAAACTTGGAAAAAGTATGAATGGAAGACCAAGTAGCAGCCTTACAAACTTGTTCAACAGAAGCCTGGTGCTGAAAAGCCCAGGATGCACCAGCAGCACGAGTAGAGTGGGCAGTGACCCTAAAAGGGGGAGACCTCCCCTTAGCAGAATAGGCCCCAACGATGGCCTGACTAATCCATTTGCTAATCGTAGACTTAGCAGGCGCCAACCCTTTCCTGGGCCCGCAGGGCACCACGAAAAAAGCGTCCGTCTTGCAGAAGGAAGAAGTAGTCACCAAACAGTACTTCACACAGCGAACAACATCCAAATTGTGCAGAACCCTCTCCTTGTCATTGTTAGGCTTAGGGCACAAGGAAGGGAGAACAATATCCTGATTGAGGTGGAAAGCAGACACCACCTTAGGAAGAAAATCCGGCTTAAAACGAAAAACCACCTTATCCTGGTGTCTCTCAAGGTAAGGGGCCTGAATCGACAGGGCCGGCAACTCAGAGACCCACCGAACCGAGGTAATAGCCACCAAGAAAGCAACCTCCTGAGTGAGAACCGAAAGAGCAATATCCTGTAGCGGCTCAAAAGCAGAGCCGAAAGAACCAAATTCAAATCCCAAACAGGAACTACAGCCTTCCGAGGGGGCCGCACATGCGCCACCCCTTGGAAAAAGGTCTTAACCAGCGGGTGCAAAATAAAAGACCTCTGGAAGAAAACCGACAGAGCAGAAACCTGTCCTTTCAAAGTACTAAGCTGGAACCCAAGATCCAGATTATGCTGAAGAAACTCCAAAATCCTGGGTATAGAAGAAAACCCTGCAAGGCATGGCCCTAGCCTCACACCAATCAATATAGGACCTCCAAGACCTATAGTAAATGCCAGAAGAGGACCGCTTCCTAGCCCTAATCAGGGTCTGAACAACAGCCTCAGACAAACCTTCCTCTTTCAAGATGAAGGTTTCAGCAGCCAAGCCGTCAAAGCCAGCGTTTGTAAATTGGGGTAAAGTAGATGACCCTGAGATAGCAGGTCCGGCAACAAGGGAAGCCGGTACTGGTCTACGGCCATCCTTACGACGTCTGCGTACCAAACCCTTCTTGGCCACCTTGGAGCCACCAGAATCGCTGGTGCCCCTTCTAGAACCAGTTTGCGAACTACCTTGCCCAGCATGGAGACGGCTGGAAACAGGTACAGAAAACCCAGGTCCTTCCAAGCCAGTGACAAGGCATCCACTGTCAGAGACATAGGATCCTGAGAAAGAGACACAAAGGCCGGAAGTTTATGATTGCGCCTCGAGGCAAAGAGATCCACCTCCGGAGTCCCCCACTTGCGGCAAAGATCCAGAAAAACCTCGGGGTTGAGAGACCACTCTCCGTGGCGGGAGGATCCCCTGCTCAGGGAATCCGCCTCCGTGTTCTCCACTCCCGGAATGTAGACTGCCGAAAGGCAAGGAACATTGCTCTCCGCCCAGTGCAGGATGAGAGAGACTTCCCTGAGGGCACTCCTTCTGCGAGTCCCTCCTTGGTGATTTATGTAAGCTACTGCCGTTTGGTTGTCCGAACGAACCTGAACTGGAAGACCCCGTAAATGTGGGGTCAGCCGAGCCAGAAACAGTCGAATGGCTCTGAGCTCCAAGGCATTGATGGGGGTGTCAGCCTCCTGGGGACCCCACATCCCGCTGAACTGATGACTCTTCCAATAACCTCCCCAGCCCAACAGGCTGGCATCCGTGGTAACCGTCTCCCAACAAGGGACCAGAAAGGATCTGCCCTTCACCATATTGCTCGAGTCCAGCCACCACCGAAAGGACTGCCGAACCCTGGGAGACATCCTGAAAGGTTGATCCAATGACTGTGGGCACCTGTCCCAATACGCCAATAGGTGAAGTTGAAGAGATCTCATGGGAAACTGTGCAAACGGCACCGCCTCGAAGGAGGATACCATCAAACCCACCAGTTTCATCCCCTGTTGGATAGAGGGACAAGGACTGGCCAGAAGAAGGCGGATCAGGCCCTGAATCCCCTGCACCTTGGTCTGGGGCAGAAACACTCTGGCCCGAATGGTATCCAGATTCATGCCCAGAAATGAAATCACACGAGACGGGGAGAGAGAAGACTTGGTGCGGTTGATCACCCACCCGAACCTCTCCAGGGTCGACACCACCTGGTGGGTGTCCAGCTCCGCCTGATGGAGGGAAGAATCTGATATCAACAGATCATCCAGGTAAGGCACAATGCGAATGCCCTGAGATCTGAGCAGAGCCATTATACCTGCCAAGACCTTGGTGAAGACCCTCGGCGCCGAGGTCAGACCGAAGGGAAGAGCTACAAACTGATAATGTTGATCCTCCACCGCAAACAAGAGGAATGTCTGATGTGCCTGAAAGATCGGAACATGCAGATACGCATCCTTGATGTCTATGGATGTCATGAAATCCCCTTGGCGAAGGGAATTGATAGGGATTGACACAGAGTCTCCATGCGGAACTTTTTGGCTCTGATAAACCTGTTGAGAACCTTGAGATCTAGAATGGGTCTCACCGAACCCTCCTTTTTGGGAACCGTGAAAAGGTAGTAACCCCTGCCTCTCTCCGACAGAGGCACCGGGCATATAACCCCCATGTCCAGAAGGTTTCTTACTGCTAACAGGAGCCCCTGTGCAGCCTGAGGGTCTGAGGGCACCCGAGACCTTAAGAATCTTGGGGGCGGCCAGTACTCGAACTCCAGTTTGTACCCGGAGGAGACCACTTCCAAGATCCAATTAACTGTGACCTCCCGGGCCCAGACCTGGAAGAAGAGCCGCAGCCGTCCCCCCACCCTTGCGGGTGAGGGCGCCCCTTCATTGCTGAGCCGGTTTAACGGCCGGCTTGTGCTTGGAACCCCAGGCAGGCACGGTACGAGCTCGACCTCTGCCTCTGTTCCAGGACGAGCCCCTGACACCCGAGAAGGCCAAACCCCTAACCGCTCTGGCCCCTCGAAAGGAAGGAGTGACCGAGCCTGCCCCCCGAAAGGGGCGGCGCTGTTTCCTCCGCTGAGGCAACTTACCTCCTTTATCTCCAAGCATCCAATTTATCTCCAAGCAGCCGCGAACCCAAGAAGGGAAGAGCTGTGAGCGACTTCTTGGCCCCAACGTCCGCTGTCCACTGGTGGAGCCAGACCAATCTGCGCATAGCCACCAGTAAGGCTGAAGTCCTACTACACACAACAATAGGATCTTCCATCGCAGCCATGACAAAATCCATGAACAGTTCGCATTTTTTAAGGATAGCGAACTCAGCGCCAGCTGGATCAAACTGAGCGTTATTCAGCCAGTCCCTGATAAGAGACCTAGTAGCAAGCGACACAGGGCAGATGCACTAACAGGCCGCAGGGCCGAGCCCACATTGGCAAATGCGTGGCACGCCATCTGATCAAGGCGCTTATCCTCGTCATCCTTAAGGGAAGTGGCGTCAGGGGTGTTCAGCACAGAATAGTTGGTCAAGCCTAAAACTGGCGCGTCGACCTCGGGAGGAGAAGACCAGCGCTTAACCGCCTCCACCGGAAAAGGATACTTCTTATCCCATCCCTGAGGCACACCAGGAAGCTGACTGGGCCTCTCCCATTCTCTAAGGATCAGGGCATCAAAATGACCCTGGGTAGGGAATTCCAGACGGGTCTTGCAGGCCCCCAAAAATTCCCCTTTCTTGAGAGGGGGCGCCTCAGGCGGTTCAGTATCCAACACCTCCAATAAATGTGACACAACAGTGACCGTATCTACGGCATCCCCCAGCGCCTGCTCGACATTGGCAATCCTGATAGTTTCCTGATACAGTTCCCCCTCCTCTAACAGGGAATAATCACAAATCAGCGGAATCGTCGTCAACATCCCACACGGGCTGGGCCGACGACAAATGTCTCTTTTTAGCCTGGGCCTTCTTGCCTACAGTGCTAGCAATAAATTTCTAGATGCTGGCCAACCTAGCCCAAACATCAGAAAGCGACTCCCCACTGGTACCAATGTCACTTGGGGTACGGATAAGGTGGGGAGGGGAAGGCGATGAAGCGGGTACCAGACTGCCGCGTTATGGCCTTTTGTGCGCATGGTATACAGATCAGCACATTCTCCCCCGTAAGGGATACCCCACACCCTACACACGGCCCGAATTGTCCCAGAGGGATCCCGAGCCCAGTATCCTGCGGAGCCTCCATATGGTGAATTTTTGTGGTCAGTCGCAAGACCGCAGGGAATTTACGCATAAGCAACCCGGGATGCCCCTTAAAAGTCCCGGTGGGAGGATTTTAGGTGGACAATTTTACACTAGGGACCCCATGACCAGGAGGGACCCCTTAATATGCACATATACAGGGCAATCTGTAACACACAAAACAGGCAACATAAGTGCAGTGCTGAGTAAAGATGGCAATAACCTTACAGTATATAAGACCACAGCATTTGATCTTGCCGTCACACTATATATATACATATATATATATTAACTGTATCCCAGCCAGACATTGTGAAAAACACACACACACACACACACACACACACACACGCTCGCGACCAGTGGGGGCCCCCGCTAGAGAGGAGCCCCCACACACAAGCTAAGGAAGTGGCCATCGGGCCCTTACCACATCGATCCTGATAGAAGATGGCCCCCACGAAGCCTCATGCATGAAGAGGGAGAGCAGGCCAGCGCAGAACGCGCGCTTGCCGAGGCCACGCCCCCCTCCCAGCAACGCGGATCCCTAGAAACGAGCACAGAAATCGCGCCAAAGCAGAACGCGCCCCTTCCCGAACGCAGCCTGAGGGGGAGAAGCTCCCCCAGGCTGCCACAGCCCTGTCATGCCAGTCAAAGCACTCCCTGTATGTCACACACACACACAGAGTAAAACACACCAACACACACAGGGACATAAGCTGGGAAAACGAAATAACGGCCAGGCCAGGCAACCCCCCTGCAGGGGAATAAGGGACCCGGAAGGGGGGGAACCCTGCCAGAAGCCGGCCATAAGCCTAGAGGGACAGGGCATCCCACACCAGGATCACCAAGAAACCTGGATAACCGCCTACCCCATAGTGAGGTCTCACGGTGGATCAGTGCTCCTACCTCCACCAGGACCCGCAGCCTAAGCTGGGAGGCTCAATATAGGGGCAATTTAGAAGGGTCCTGGCAGTAATAGGGACAATAGAATGCCGGGCACCCTGTAAGTAAAGAAGTCTTCATCTTCTGTCTTGTCGCCTTCCCTGCAGAGAAGGAACTGGGGAATTGGTGGGAGGTCCCAGGTATATATGGACCGGGAGGGGCTTTCTTTTTTGCATATTCATCTCTGCAGAAGTTCGCCCTCTACTGGAGATTACCCAGATGTCATGAAGACCGAAGTGGAGTGTATGGCACACTTAGAATAAGGTCCAGGCGGTCTCCAAACAGACGCAGTCCTTTAAAGGGAAAACCAGTGAGGGCCTTCTTGGCAGCGTTGTCAGCAGCCCACTGGCACAGCCAAACCGAGCGTCATATAGCCATCACGAGGGCAGAAGTTCTGGCACACATTCTGATGGTGTCATCCAATGCTGATAGTACAAAGTTTACAAAAACATCACAACTGGAGAGTGCATTAAACACCTCACAAGGCAAATCATCAGGGGCACTATCAAGCATATTTCTGATAAGGGTTCTAGTGGCCACAGTAGTAATGGCAGAGGCACAGACCGGGCGCAGCGCCGTCCCCGCACATGCAAAGGCGTGGGATGCCAGCTGATCAATACGCCTGTCTTCGGCATCCCGCAGGGTAGTAGAATCAGGGGAATGCATGACAGAGGTGTTAGATAGCCCTAGGATCGGGGCATCCACCTCGGGGGGGGATGACCAACATTTAACCACCTCAGCAGGAAAGGGATACTTCCTATCCCAACACTTTGGAACCTCGGGAAGTTTACTGGGGCGTTCCCATTCCTTGAGCACAAGGTTACGGAAATGTGCCTGCTCTGGAAATTCCAAATGTGATCTTGCTGTATGAAAAAGCTCCCCTCTTTGCCTGGGAGCCTCAACAGGGAGAGAGATATACAGAATCTGAAAAATCTGGGTCAATAATCTGTCAGTGTCATCCGGGGGCCCAGGGGTCAGACCCAGAATCGTCATGACCCCTTGGTCTCATCAGATCAGATGAGCCTGAATCAGAAAAGAGCTCCCCTTCATCAGACGAGGTATAGCCACACAGATTCCAAAACTCCTCAGTTCCCATAGGGAAAACAGTAACATTAGGCGTCAAGTGCCACTTCTTAGCAGGGGCCTTACGCGCTAAGGACTTCGCAATAATCTGTTCAACAGTAGCCAGTCTAGAAGACACATCAGGCTGAGAATCCCCACTAGTATGCAACTCAACAGGAGTGAGAATTAAGCTTGGGGGAGTAGGTGAAGTGAAACGAGGTGCAGCCACTGGCAGGCCAGATTGCAATGCAAGCACCTGCTCAGCACAGGGTACACAGACCCGCGCCTTGTCAGCGTCAGCATGAGGCTGCCCACATGCTACACACAGCTGGTCTTGTTCCAAAGGGACCCCGGTAACATTATCCTGGGATGCCTCCAAATGATGATTATAGCGGCACTATACGCCGATAGGGAATAACGCTATATAGCAACCCTGGATGCCCCAATAACCCGCTAGGGACGTGGGAGTATAATTTTTACAAGGCCTACAAGCAATATACTAAAACAGGGCCCGGAGAAGCCAAGAAGGGTTCGTCTCGCCTGAAAGACACAAGCAGACAAGACCTTAAGTACATCATAACAAAAGTGAAGGCGATAAAGCCGCCCGCGAGGGCACTTACGGACCGCGGTAGGTAGGAGTCCGTCGCGCATAGGCCAATCAAGTCAGAAAAGATGGCGTCGGTATACCTCGACGGGGCCCGCCCCCCCCCGAAGAGCGCGAAGCCAGAAAGGCCAACAGCCAATTATGGCGCACCAGCGCCTGAGGTAATGCCGCAGCCAAGAGCGGAACAAAGTCAGTGCGCGGCGGCGGTAAATTTAAAAGCAATAAAGACAAGTCAGCGCGGCGGCTGACACAAGAATAAAGACATGTGAAAAGTGAAAGCACAGACTGCATAACATACATATCTATACACATGCACACCCCCCACCTCTTTTCCCCCGAAGACTACAAGGAGGATGAGGGAGGACGGCGGCCACTTAAATAGGGCCCACCGATAGGCAGGGGCAATAGTGCGGGAGGGGCATCCTATAGAGGCTCACCATAAGCCTGAACCGCCTACCCTTTGGTGGGGGTTTGCAGTGGAGCAGCGCTCCTAAGCACCAACGGTGGTGCTGCCTACCTTCACTCGACCAGCGCAGCCAAGGCTGGGAGGCATATTACTAGTGGAACGGGTGGGAATAGTCCTACAGGGCCGCAGGTTAATAACCCCGCTCACCTGCGCGGAGACAATTTCTCGTCCTTCGCAGCCAGACTGCAGAGAAATTCTGGGGATTTGTGGGAGGTCCCTGGGTATTTGAGGGGCCGGGAGGAGCCTATTTTCCATGTCTCTGCAGTCCAGCGCCATCTGGCGCAGTATATCCCAACTGTAAGTATTAGTATACTGTATACTAAGAATACACCCTGTTGCTGAGGGACCAGTCCCCCTGCTCAGAGAGTCTGCCTCCAAATTCTCCACCCCCGGAATGTACACAGCTGAGATGCAGGGGACATTGTCTTCCGCCCAGGACAGTATCAGAGACACTTCCTTGAGGGCCCCCTTGCTCCGGGTCCGTCCCTGATGATTGATGTAGGCAACCGCCGTCTGGTTGTCCGAGCTGACCTGAACAGCCCGACCCCGAAGGTGCGAGGTCAAGCGGCCTAGAACCAACCTGATCACCCTCAGTTCCAGAATGTTGATAGGGGTGTGGGTCTCCTGAGGGCCCCACTGCCCCTGGAAGGTTAGGGATCCCCAGAAGCCCCCCCCCCCCAACCTGTCAGACTGACATTCGTGATGACTGTCTCCCAGCAAGGGGCCAGAAAAGATGTGCCCACCAACAGGTTCCTTGAGTCCAGCCACCACGAGAGGGACCGCCTGGCTAGGGGGGACAGAACCAAGACCTGATCCAGGGACACAGGGTCCCTGTCCCATACAGACAAGAGGTGGAGATGAAGAGGCCTCATGTGGAACTGAGCATAAGGAACCGCCTCGAAGCAGGACACCATCAGGACCACTAGCTGCATTCCCTGCCTGATGGAAGAATGAGGGCATGACAGAAGGAGCTGAGCTTGCGCCTGCAGACTGTCCACCTTCTGCTGAGGAAGAAAAATCCTGGCCCGAGCTGTATCCAGATTCATGCCCAGAAATGGCTTTACCAAAGAGGGGGACAGGGAAGATTTGGAGTGGTTTATCACCCAGCCGAATGACTGTTGGAAGGACGGAGAAGTGATAAGAATGTCGTCCAAATAGGGAAGAATGCGAATGCCCTGAGCTCTCAGCAGAGCCATAATGCCCGCCAGCACCTAGGTGAATACCCTGGGAACTGAAGTAAGACCGAAGGGCAATGCCACAAACTGGTAATGCTGATCCTCCAGAGCAAACCTGAGGAATCTCTGATGACCTGGAAAAACTGGAACATGGAGGTAAGCATCCTTGATGTTCACAGAGGTCATGAAGTCCCCTGGGCGTAGTGAACTTACAGTGAGCGCAGAGTCTCCATGCGAAACCTCCTGGGTCTGACAAACTTGTTGAGAAGCTTTAAATCCAGGATGGGCCTGACAGACCCATCTCTTTTGGGAACAGTGAAAAGGTTGGAATAGTAGCCCTTGCCCCTTTCCCCTAAGGGCACTTGGCAAATGACCCCCAGCTCCAGTAGATTCTGCACAGCAAGTAACAGGCCCTGAGCTGACAGGGGGTCTTGAGGCATCCGGGATCTGATGAATCTTGGGGGCGGCCAGGCTGCCAACTCTATGTCCTGACACTACCTCCTGAATCCACCGGTCTGAGACATGACGCCTCCAGGCGTGAGCAAAGAGCCAAAGCCGTCCCCCCACCCGGATGGGTGAGGGTGCCCCTTCATGCCTGAGGGGGCTTGGGGGAAGACTTAGATTTGGAATCCCAGGAGGATCCAGGGCGGCTACGTCCTCTGCCCTTGCCCCAGAAATATCCTCGGGCCCCTGCAAATGATGCTCCCCTTCCCACTCTGGACCCACAGTAGGAGGGAAGAAAGGAACCTGAACCCCGAAAGGGCCGAGACTGTCTCTTGCGCTGGGGTAACTTGCCTCCCTTAGCAAACAGGTCCAGGCGATCCCCAAAAAGACGCAGCCCTTTAAAGGGGAACCCAGTGAGAGCCTTCTTGGCAGCGTTGTCAGCTGCCCACTGGCGCAGCCAAACCGAGCGGCGTATAGCCACCGCTAAGGCAGAAGCCCTGCCACACATTCTGACATCATCCAAGGCAGGGAGGACATAAGCAACAAATTCATCACAACGCAGAAGAGCACTATACTCAGCACTAGCTGCCTCATCAGGAGCCCCATCTAAAATACTCCTGAGCAGAGTCCTAATAGCCACAGCTGTAATGGCAGAGGCACAAACCGGGCGCAGCGCAGACCCCACACAGGCAAAGGCATGGGAAGCCAGCTGATCAATGCGCCGGTCCTCACCATCTCTCAGTGTAGTAGAGTCAGGGGAATGCATGACAGAAGTGTTGGACAATCCCAGAATTGGAGCATCCACCTCTGGAGGGGACGACCGATGCTTAACCACTTCAGCAGGGAAAGAGTACCTCTTATCCCAATTTTTAGGCACCCCAGGGAGCCTGCTAGGACGCTCCCACTCCTTGAACACAAGAGTATTAAAGTGAATTTACTCAGGAAACTCCAAACGTGGCGTAGCCGTGTGAAACAACTCTCCCTGCTGCCGAGGAGCCGCGGCAGGAGGAGAGATAGAAAGCACTGAGATGTGAGCCAAAAGCCTGTCAGTATCATCTGGAGCCCATGGGTCAGAGCCAGAATCAGCATAACCCTTAGGCTGCTCATCAGATGATTCTGAATCAGAAAACAATTCCCCCTCTTCCAGGGGGGTATAGCCAGCGAGGTCAAAAAATTCCTCAGCCTCCATAGGAAATAAGTTAACGCCAGGTGCCAGATGCCGCCTCTTAGCCGAGGCCTCACGCGCCGAAGAGCCAGCAATCAGCTTCTCAATAATAGCCACCCTGGTAGACAAATCAGGCTGAGACTCCCCACTGGTATGCACCTCACTGGGAGTCAGATGTAAGCGTGGGGGAGTGGGCGAAGCCACACGGGGTGCGGGCCCAGCCACAGGTAGCCCAGATTGCAACGCCAGCGCCCGCACATTGTCATCACTAGTAGGGGGCACCCCACACGCCACACACAGCCGGGCTTGTCCCGAAGGAACCCCAAGCACATTATCCTGAGAAGCCTCCATATGGTGATTATCGCGACCACCGGCCAATAGGGATTTACACAATAAAGTCACCCGGGATGCCCCAATAACCCGCTAGGGAAGTGGGAGGTAAAGGCAGAGTAGGCCTCTAATAGCAACTAAATAGAGGGGATAGGGCGGGAGAAACCACAATTAAGTTTGACCCGCCTGCAAGACATAAACAAAAAGTCCCGTAAGCAGTATGTATACACAACAATAAAATAAAGATAAGCCAGCCCGCAGGGGCACCTACGGACCGCGGTAGGTAGAAGCCAGCCACACAGCACGAGAAGGCAAAATGGCGCCCGCAGATACCTCGAGGGGTATCTCGAGGGGTCTCCCCCCGAAGAGCGCGAAGGCACACACGTGTCCAGCAGAGCCTGAGGTAAAGTCGCCGCCGACCGCAGAACGCCATACAAGCGCGCGCAGCGGCGGCATTTTTAAAAGCAACCAGTGCAAGCAACACACGCGCGGCAACACAAGACAAGCCATACCGCGTAAACCATAAGAGTGAATACACTACAACACACACACACACCACACCCACCCCTCCTGAGAATACCAACGAAGGCGAGGGAGGGCCAACCTAACAGGAGCCCACAGATGGGCAGGAGGCGAGGGGCGATAGCGCGGAAGGGGCATCCCATAAGGCTCACCATGGGCCTATACCACCTACCCTTTCGTGGGGGATTGCGGTCGGAGCAGTGCTCCTTAAGCACCTGACAACGGTGCTGCCTACCGTCACCCGACCAGTGCAGCCAAAGCTGGGAGGCATGAAAAGGAGGAATGGGTGGGAATAGTCCTGCAGGGCAGCAGGATAATAGCCCCGCTCACCGACTGCAGAGAAGTTCTGGGGAATTTGTGGGAGGTCCCTGGAATATAAGGGGCTGGGAGGAGCCACTTTGTTGCTGTCTCTGCAGTCCAGCGCCAAATTGTGGATGTATAACCCAAACGTAAGGAATTACTATCTGGATCAGGACTTGTTGTATACTTAGAATAATGATGCCACTGCTCTCACCGACAAAAGGGAGTCTCTTTAAACAAAACGAAAGAAGCTTATTTTTTCACAATGTACAGTATTAGAGAAATAGCTTAGAAATAGAAATTCTGCTTTAGTCAGCATCAGTGTTTATATGCGGGTTTCATGTCACCATGTAATAACCCAAGAGGGTCCCCCAGCGCACAGTACAATAAAAATGTCCATTTTGCAGAATTTAATTTGTTGATGGTCCCAAGAGCTTATATTTCCTCAATTGTTTCCTCGTCATTAGTGACAGAGAAGGACAAGAGACTAATGGTGTTTCTGGTTCTAAGATTAGGGGTCAAATAAGTTTTTGGACAAGCCCCAGAATTCTAACTTACATAATTGTTTAGAAATAATTGAGTGGGGTGCTTAGTAAATGTAAATAAAAATTTCCCTTAAAAATCCCAGACCACCTAAATCTAAAAACGTGCCTTAGTCCGATATCCGGCAGCAGTGCTTAGTGGTGCCTAATAAGTGGTTAGCATGCTACCGTAAGAGCCACACAGGTCACATGCGCACTTGCTCAGTGAACTCTACTGCTTGTACTGACCAATTATCAGCGGCCTTTGTGGATATCTTACATGCATCCCTGGAATATGGATCGGTCCCACCTTGCCTCAAGAGGAGTACCATCATTCCTGTGCCAAAAAAGGATTCCTCTCTAGCATTGAATGACTACAGACCGATCGGTGTGCCCTGGGTGAAAGGACCAAAACCCAGGATAGTCAAAATCCTGGTTTTGATCCACTTTAAACCAGACCAGGTGTCAAAATAGACTTTGGACCAGACAGTAACTCCTCAAGGATTTGGATGGCATGCATTGCAGGACTGCTAGCTATACTCCCCATTCGCACAGGATACGGACCTCACAATGATCCACTTTTGTTGTCAAATGTGAGCGCCGTTCCTGGCCAATATGGCCCCGTCAAGAGTGACACATTGCTTTATTGTGAACCCTCCTCAGAGTTAGATGTCAGTTATTACTGTGACCTCCCCCCTCCAGAGTTACATGTCAGTACTTACTGTGACCTCTCCCCAGAGTCACATGTCAGTACTTACTGTGATCCCTCCCCAGTTTTACATGTCAGTACTTACTGTGACCCTTCCTCAAGAGTTTAACATTGCTGTTTACTGTGACCACCAGAGTTATACATCACTACTTACTTACACTACGGATTTAATACAAAAAAACGACCTCACATGTTACCTGCTTTTCTCTAGCACTCTTGGTTGCTGTTTTAACACAGTGATATTCTCCACTCTGTGCATGCAGCAACCACCAGCCCATCATTTGGGCTCTGGAGCTCACACAGAGCAGGGTATGCCACTCCTGGACCAGGTAAGGTTTTTTTTTTTTACCATGTGTCCTGTCTTAGCGTCAGGAGGGGGACTTTTGGATCTTTTAAAGAATTACAATATATATCAGAAGCTACTTAGACTCCTCCTCATAGTTACTCACAACTAGGGGTGTGAATTACCAAGAATCTGGCGATACAATACGTATCGCGATACACGTATGACGATACGGATACGATATATCCTGATTCTGTCTCAAAGACAATATATCATAATTTTTTTTTTAATTAACTGTTTTTTTTTTTTAATTGACATAGGGTCCCCCCTACCCAGCATAACCAGCCCGGGACCAGCTATGCAGGGCTTGTAGAACAGGGTGCAGGGGCCACTTTGGTGGCCCCCCACCCAGCCGGCTACAACCCTCAAAGCCTCCGTGGGCCTGGGCCCTTCTGCCCTCCCCCGGGCTTTGATGAGGCAGGAAATTGGGGAGCTGGAGGTTAATGGCAAGTCACCCGCTAGCCGCATGTGACTTGCCAGCCTCCAGCCCTGTGAACTGGTATAGGGGTCTCATGGACCCCTTACCAGTTCACAAAGGGTTAACAGTAAAAAAAAAAAAACACACCCTACATCAGAAAAAATGTCTTCATTACAAAAAAAAAAACTTTTTTCTTTACTCACCTCCGTCAGCTCCTGTGTCCCTCACCGATCCGATGACAGATGCGGTGATCGCTGGAGGGGGTGAGGCAGGAGATCAGATGATCTCCTGTCCCTCTCCTTCTCTGCCCAGTGATCATAGCATCTGACTGAATCCCCGAGACTGGAGCCAAAATGGCGCCCGCAGGGGTGACGTCATCCGCCCCCCCCCCCGAAGGGACTAGTCGTGAAGATGGCGGCGCCCATCAGAAAGGCAGGGGGAGAGGGCCAGTCGGGCACTCTCCTGAAGACTGAAGATCCCCGGGGTGGGGAATCGGAGACTCCCTGGGTGAAGAGGAGAGTCGGACGGACAGAGGGAGGGGCCAGGTGAGTAGTTTTTTTACTTTTCTTTTCACTGTGGCGGGGGGAGTCAGAATCAATACTAGGGAGAAAGAATCGATTCAAGTGTCGTCAAATGAAATATCCCGATACCATCCGGATCAGGGGTGCCCCGCTATGTAAAACCCCCCAGAAAGCCCGATAAAACTCACCTCACCCCGCTCCTACGGCGCATGCGTGGCCACTCGTCCAATCAGCTCGCTCGGAGCTGCTGTGGTATGCATGTACAAGCGGCGTCCAACCCCAGAAGCTCCGAGCACGCTGGCGGCCGCATCTCGCGCTTCCCTCTAACAGGGAGCGCGCCCGCGCCGGCCATTCGCATCTTATAGATTCCAGGGCCGATCTGCCTGGGTGTTGGTCCACTTTAAGATAACGAGAAGACATTTTAGCAATATTTTGTTACCCAGAGTTGTGGGCTGCATTTATGTACAAAACAGATGGTAGATCTCAAGTTGTGGGGAAGCAGACTGCAGGTTTGAGCAGGCCTCTACCCTATCGCTATAAGAGCTGTGTTACTGACAGCATGCTGCAGATCTGCTGTGAGAAAATCAATGTAAGGATAAGTCATCTGGAAATTGTATTATTTATAGTGAGAGCCTATTGACAGACCTCTAAAATAAGAGGATCAATAATGCACAATCATTATGCCACAGTGAAAAAAGTGCCAGCCTATATTAGTAACACTAAGAATTCTGATGCACCACACACATCTAAGCTTTCAACTCAGATCATGTTTGGGATGAGATTTAGGTTTTCACTATAGATGAAGCATTTTCTTCTGTAGCCCTTTACAAAGTAGTAACTCAAGACGGGTAAACATGCAGTACAGAAACTATTACAAACTACTACTACAATCAAAGGGAGAGAGCCCTGCTCTTATGAGCTTACAGTCTAAAGGATGAATGGTAGAGAAAGTTTTAAGTTTGGTTGCATGTGCCCTGTGGACATCATAAGAGTTACCTAAAGGGATTCAGCAAGCAATTGCACACATTTGCCCATAGTGCAGGTCTGCGCCTTGCAATGTTCTACACTTTTTTTCAGTTTTTAAATAGAAGCCTTTTCACTTTTTCACTCACAGAGGGAGAGTGGGAATGTTGTGCTTGTGTTCAAGTTGAGAGGGAGCCGAGGTCAGACCTTAAACCGGACCTTCAGCATGATTTAATGAAAAGCCCAAACTCTTAAAAAAACTATTCCCCAGCATCTAAAATTAATAGATTTGAAGTTTTTAGTCACTTACTTATTATTCTTTCCCCCACCGGGCTGCAAATCCGGGCGGCCAATTTCAATCAGAAGCATCACATATTGAGGAGAGGAGACCGGGATAAAGTACAGGAGGCGGGGTTATAGCTGTGCATTGCACAGACAGAGCAGAGCTGGGGTCAGGAAAAGGACAGCAATACCAGAATGCCGAGCGACACAGTCAGAAGACAACCCCTCGGGTCAGCGCAAAACTCACAATTTCTGGAGGTTCCCTTGGCAATGAAAAAATCGGAAGCGAGAACATTTCTAAAGGGATAAGTCTGCGGGGGAGGGTCCCTCTCGTAGATCCCCCAGTGGAGCGTGCTGCTGGGGTGAGGGCAGTATGGAGCCTCAGCTCCTCACAATCGGACTCAGCTGAGTCCCAAACCCCCTGTGGCCACTCTCAAGTGGGGAGTCCCAGTGGGGAGGAGGCAAGGGACTCCACCACACTCCCTATAGGATCAGGGAACGAGAGGGAGGAGGGTGGCCCATCGGGTTTGGGATCTGCTGGGCCTATTGTGAGGAGCGGAGGCTCCACGCCTCCAGCTCATAGCCCTCCCTGGGATTCCAGCAGCAGCTCATCCCCTGGTGAATGTAATTATTATAGTGGGTTATAATTTATAGCGTTATCTTGTTGGTATTAACATTTTCTTTTCCACCTATACCTTATTTACAGGGCATCATAGAGCCGGCACCTCCACCAGCTATGCTGCAGATCAGGCACTCGGGCATAGTCATGGTAAGAGCTGTTTTTAATATGTTTATTCACATATAGAATATTTTAATGGGCCCAATACCTTATATGATAGTGACGGGCCCATGGGGCCTATTTCACATTATCTCCTCTACTGTTGTACCCCTAAATCATAAAAAAATGTGGCTACAACTTGTGTTAGCCAAAGTTGGCCTTTTTAAACAAACACATGGCCAAAGTAAATACCCACAAGTATGGTTATGCTATCATTAGAACTAATACTTGTCGATGCCTGTTAAAAACATCACATACATTGTCCTTACGATCGTTTGTGTTTTGTTTTTTATCATAACAGATGTTTCCACACAGACGGACCCGGTCCTATTTCTCCCCACCCCTGCTCCAGGAACCTCCAGCAGCATGGGCCAAAGCCACAGCTGCGATGGTGAGTATCCCAAATTCTCTTTCCTACACATTTTTATCTAAAATGGTTGTGTTCATTAACATGAACTAATGTTAGAGAGAATCTGCTGTTTACTATTAGACATGGAGATGCTATATTTGCAAACATCACTCATAATTGCATGTAAGCATGCTAATTTGATGGCTCTGCTAATGTAACTTGTTTAAAAAAAAAAAAAGGCAGCTGGTGATTAGGTTAAGAATTTTTAATAATCCGACTATTTTACCTTCACTATCTAAAAATTGGATAGGCGAAGAATTTTATATTAAAAAGGGACAGGAGTATTAGAGCAAAACAGGAACTACACTGTTCGGCTTCTAACGTAGGCCTTATTTGGTTAGTTAAGGTACATTATAATGGGAGACTAGGGTGGATAATCTAGAATGGGGGAGCTTTTTTTATTTGCCCCTTAGATTTATTTGAATAACTTGGGTGTTGTTTAAGGGTATGTACTGTTTTTTGGGTACTGTGGCACTTATATATATTTTTTATTCCCTACAGCTTGCACTATGAAGCATCGCGGACTGTGGCAGTATGTCCGAAGGAAAAGACTCATGCTGCTGGGGAAGAAGAAAAAGTCATAGGGTGGGAGGAATTAGAGTTGCCATTTTGTGGCATTTTTTGGCCCATGTTGGGCATTTTGATAATATTCTAATAAATATTTTATTGGTTTATAAAAACATTTGTGTCTGTATTTTTTTGTAAAAAAAAAAATTAACATCAACACACACACATAACCAACAAAAAAAATATATATATCTATTGACAATGTTATCATTGACAATATAACATTAACATAACATTTTAGCGTTAAAACTGCTTTAAGCAATTCCCTACACCATTAGATTTGTGTGAGCTAATGTAAAGTGGCTTCATAGCGACTGCTAAACATCAAATTCATCAACGGCGGCCAGGTTAATATAGCAACGAGGCGCTCTGTGATAGCGACTGACGGCCGATCAGAGCGACCACTAGCGGTCGTTCTTAGCGCCGCAGTACAGACGCTCATCTGACGCTACCTGGCGTTAATAATGAATATGCAAGATTTAAAAGAAGAGGGAGGTGAGCCATGTACACATAGAACACTGCTGCTGGGCATGTGCAAGGTTGAGTGAGCTCTCTCACATCAGCAGTAGCCATAGCAGCAGCACTCTGTGTGTACAGGGCTCACCTCTCTCTTCTTGTCAATCTTTTTTTTTTTTTTCTTTTTTCTTTTTTTTTCTTTACAAAAGTCAGCAATCGAATTACTTCACTTCACCAAAGTATTCCATCATCATAATGGTTCCTTATGATGTTTAAAGTGTTGTTGCATCATAGTTTGTATAATATATCAATAAAGTAATTCTTATTCATGACAGGTATACCTTAATAGTAATATATTCTTCCTACCCCTCCCAACCTTCCAAATCATCCCCACATCCCCTTCCCCCTCTTCCCCCCAACCCCTCTTCCCTCTCCCCCTCTTTTATTCTAATATCTGGTATCTTTATATCTACCTATCTGCTAACTTATTTGCTAACTTATCAACTGGATTATCTATCTGCCTATGCTGGCCAATTTTAATCTGTAGTTAAAGTACATTTCCTTAATATTTCCACTCCTTCTAATAAGGCCTGTTTATATCTCTTCTTGTAAATCTTGGTGTACAGACTTGGTGTACAGTTGCAACAAGTTATCAGCATCAAAGTAAACTTTGCTACATCTGTCCTTGCACCCTGTGATTTATTTTACCACTGTTTGCATCATTTCGTAACAGGTGATTAGAGTTCCTGCTGAACAAGCAGCCTTGAATCATTTAGGAATCAAGTGTAAACGGAGTATGCTCTAAACAAGTGCCAGCTTTATGAGCACCGGTAAAATGAGCAATTTATCTGACACATTGCACCAGTTAACATTTAATAAAAGCTTCACTCTAATAGTAGGAAAGTAAATGTATGAGGATATATAAGTACCGGGTCTGTGTATGCAGCAGGAATGAGAACAGAAAGCAAACTGATGCAAATTCCTATTAGATTAGGTACAGTACAGCAGTAACATAGAGGCTTTGATTACAGACGGCGAACGCTGAGGAAGCAGGAAATAAAAATAATTCAGCATCTATATGGCATCATGTCTTCCTTCCATATTGATTATTCCAGTCAACTGTGGATGCAGCAAAACATAGCTGCTGAGTTATATCCTATTTAAATTGTAAATATGTGCATAAAATCATCCCGTACATTTCCCATGCAGCTTGCTGCTTATATTTCATGGTGAGGACCAGCGGTGACTTCTGCATCATAACAGAACAACACAAAATATGCCTCTATCGGGGGCAAGCTGCTGTTACATTTAAAGTGGACCAACACCCAGGGGTGATCGGCCCGGAAATCTATAAGATTCCCGGGCCGATCACCTCCCACCCCGCGGGACATCCGAGATCGGGATGTCCCGCGGGGTGAAACCCCCCAGAAACCCCAAAAAGATCTTACCTGATCCGCCGCCGCTTCCGCCGCCGCCGCCTCCCGCGAGCCCCTCCAGACGTGCGCGCACCCGCGCCGGCCCTCTGTGAATGGCCGGCGGGGGCGCGCGCGCGCCGAGAGTGACGCGCAGGAGGCGGCGGCGGAAGCGGCTTGGACGTTCCTGTCCCCCGCCTGGACGTTGGCGGGGATTGGCTGCGGCGTTCACGTGGGAGCGGGGAGAGGTGAGTTTTTTGGGGTTTCTGGGGTGTTTCACACAGCGGGGCACCCCCGATCGGGGTGCCCCGCCGAAGTGGACCAAAACCCAGGATAGTCAAAATCCTGGGTGTTGGTCCACTTTAAAGGGAGAGCAGGCAAAGCCCTTTAGGTGAATAGTCAGAGCCTTACAGGGAAGCTGCACCTCACCACTGATGGCTCGACTATAGATGGAGAAGTGCCTCCTTCTTTGGCTGGTCCACAACATAGAAAGAGCAGTACACTCCCATCTCAGCCAGTCTAGAATCACTGACCTGCTCTTCTTCACTGACAATCATTGATGAAGGAGTGGCTCCCTCCCTGGCTGCTCCAGAATCATTACGCTGCCCTTTACCAATAGCAAGTACAGTAGTATATAGAGAGCAGCAAACTTTCACCTAATCTGGTCCAGAAACATTAACCCTTTTGTTGCCAAGCACGTAACACCTACGTGCTGGCTTGGCTGGGCCTTAAGTGCCAAGCCCGTAGGTGTTACGTGCTTGACTTTCCTCGCTTGTAGTTTAAAAAGTAAAAATAAAAAATACTCACCTGACCCCTTGTTGGATCCGGCCGGGTCTCCTCTTTAATTTGGTGCCATCCGATCCCCCGTGGGGGGTCGGATGGCTCCAGGAGAGCCCCCGGAATAGGCCGCCCCCCCCCCCCGCTTCTGCAGCAGCAGCTTCTAACTGTAAAAAAAAAAAAAAATAAAAATGACATTCACTTACCTGTGTGTGCGCTGGCTCCCGCTGTCCCTCCTCTTCACCTGGGGGGCCTCCGATCCCCCCCCAGGACTTACCGATCTTCAGGAGAGAGCCTGGGAGGCTCTCTCCTCTCTTCTTCTCGATGGCGGCCGCCATCATGCCTCTAAGCCCCGCCCCCTTGGGGGCGGTGCTTATGAAGTCATCCCGGCCCCGAACGGGCTTCAGCTTTCTCAGCTTCTCAGATGCCGGTGATCGGCACTGGGGAAGGAGGTGACAGGAGATCCTCTGATCTCCTGCCTCCTCCTTCTCCTGTACCGATCACCGGCATCTGTCAGCTGAGCGTCGAGGGACAAGAGCTTGCAATCGAAGGTAAGTACAGTAAAAAAAAATTTTTTTTTTTCTAATAAAATACTTTTTATTATTGTGTGGTTTTTTTTTTAACAGTTAACCCTTTGTGAGCTGGTAAGGGGTCCATGAGACCCCTTATACCAGTTCACAAGGCTGGGGGGGTGGCAAGTCACCTGCCCTAGTGGGTGGCTTGCCATTAACCCCCGCACCCCCATTACCTGCCTCCCCAAAGGCCAGGGGGGGGCAGAAGAGCCCGGGCCCACATAGGCTATGTGGGCTCGTAGGCTGCAGGGTGGGGGGGCCACCAAAGCTGGCCCCCCCACTCTGTGCCTACAAGCCCCCATAGCTGGTCCCGGGCTGGTTACTTTGGGTAAGGGGGACCCCACGTCATTTTTTTTTTTGGATTTTGAAGGGTTTTTAACCCTTCAAAATCCAAAAAAAAATGGGGTCCCCCTCCCCGGGAAGGGGGACCCTATGTCATTTTTTTTTTTAATTAACCATTTGTCATCCAGCAGCTATAAAAGGCTTCTGGGCAGGAAAGGGTGTCTACCTATACATATGTGGTATCGCTGTAACCGGGAGAAATTGGGGTTTCTCACGCAATAAGATTTTATTGACAAACTTACATTTTTTATTACAAAAAAACTCTACAAATTGTAAAAAAATATTTTTTTTTTATTTTTTTTCACACATTTCACCCAAAAAAATTGAGAATACACCTAAAGAATACAAACAAGACATTTCATGTTAAAGCCCAGACTCTGTTGAAAAAAACAATATATAATTTTCCTGGGAAATCCCTGGAAATCCTTTCAAAAATGACAGTTGAATATGTGTAGCGCAAAATAGTGAAACATCGTCTGGCAACAGGGAGTGGCAAATGCTGCAGGTAGGCTGGCAGCGAAAGGGTTAAACTGCTCTTCACCGCGGATGACATACACTGTGTGCATAAATATTAGACATGTGAGTAATTTATTATTATTATTATCTGCTTCCAGGACTTCTCACATGCCTCTTTAACCCCTTTCCCTACTCAATTTGACACTCCGTAACACTTTTCGTAAAAGTCTCCTCAAAACTCTTTAAACAAGCAACTGGTTTAAAGAGCACAAGACCCAAGAGTTTCACTTTTTTGGGTTTTGTTTCTCCTGGTGGGGGCATCCCCATTTGGTATTTTCCATAGTGTACTGGCTTTTAAACTCATCAATCTCATAGACTCCAAGGCCAGTTTTGGTTCAGTAGGTCGCAGTAGTTCTGCAGCAATAATAAATGAAGGCAACTGGACCTTGCTGTATCGTTTCTTGAAGACGTTTTGTTTCAGTTATCTCATACAATAATCTTCAGTCTTACATACTACCAAGAGTTGCTTAAATTAACAAAGTCAACTATAACAGCCAGTAGGCACCCAGTCCTGCGTTTGTACAAGCTATCATGGACTAAAAAAAGAAAGTTTCCAGCGGTTAGCTGATTAAGATTCTATAGGAAATCTGTTAAACCGGACCTTCACCATGATTTGTTGAAAAGCTCAAACCCTTTAAAAATGATTCCCCATCATCTAAAATGAATATATTTTAAGTTTTTAGTCACTTACTTATTATTCTTTCCCCCACTGGGCTGTAACTCTGTTCAGGACTTTAGGATACGGGCGCCGCCATCTTGACTCAGAAGCATTACACTTACTGAGGAGAGGAGAGTAGGAGAGTAGGATAAGGTACAGGGGGGCGGGTTATAGCTGTTCTTTGCTCAGACAGGGCAGAGCTGGGGTCAGGTAACGGTCAGCAGTCCCAGAATGCAGAGAAGCACAGTCAGGAGGCACTTCCTGTTTGCAGGCTGCCTGATAAGATGGCGGCTTCCATAAGCCGCCATCTTGGATGTTTAAAGGCTCATAACATGCAGTAGATGCAGGTAGGGTGATTTTTAATGTGGACAATCTGTATGTACAGGGTGTGGGAAACATATAAGATAGACTCTTATTCAGAGTGAAGGTCCGCTTTAAGGAAGGGAGGTACTTGCATAAAATAACAAAGGAAAAAATAATACAGTAGCCAAATTATTTTCAGTTTCTCTTTCCCATTGGGTCAATACTGCAACTGTTTCCAACAGAGAATTAAACATGTAAAACGTGCTTATCTAGACCAATACAAGATTTTGACTGCATTTATATTGTTTATTATTTATAAAAGTAAAGGGGATACTTCTTGAACCATGGAATAATAGGCTCTTTACTCTTTTTTGTTTGAACTATTATGGATATTCCCTGATCAGGCCTGTTGCATTGCAAAACTTCAGAACCTTTTTATACAAAGCCAATGGATGCTGAAGAGCCGGAAAGCTCCTGTGTGCCGATAAACAACATCGATCAAAGATGCCAGCACTTTCTTCTTTAATAAGAATGTTATCAGAAAGGGAAAAAATGGCCACCTGCCGGACAAGCCGCTTGGCATTTCTACATTATGTACTCGCCATGCAGACACACAGAACTATTTCAAAAGCTCCAGATCTACTGACAAAAAGCTTTGTTTCACTAGGGACTGAACTCCTAATGTGGCTTTACCTTTCTAAGGATAAGGTGTTTTAAAAAGTTGAACTCCGGGCAGAAAAAAAAGCCATTCAATATGGTTGTAGTAAAACATCACGACACCCTGAGATAAGGGTCACAAGACCACCATACAGCTCTACCCTTTCCCAACCCCCTCTCTGGACTATAGTGTGATGGCAGTGATGTGGTGGCAAATCTGAGACAATAGGTCAGTGCCAAGTGCCAACCGGATGGCTCTGGTGCCAGGGGGAAATATTAAAAAAAAAAATGCGTGTACTGGAAATGATGGGTGCCCACAGAGAGGGCTCTGAGTGCCGTCTCTGGCATGGGTGCCATAGGTTCGCCACCACTGCAATAGATGATCTCAAATTTGCAGGGTTGGCATGGCTACAGCAGGACATTTTTTATTTTTTATTTTTTAAACTGAGCCACCTCTGAGTCATTTCCCCAGGTACTCGGGGTGGGGGAGATGGTTTTGGTCTGCTTTAAGTGGTATGGTGGGTGCCGTTCATCTTCAGCATATAATGGACACTGCTCATCTTCAGTAGTGAGGTGGGCACATGTGATGTGCATCACTCATCATCATTAGTAGTATGGTGAGAAGCCTTCATCATCAGTGGTATGGTGGTCATCCCTAATCATCATTAGTAGCATGGTGGACATCCCTCATCATCATAAGTAGTATGGTGGGCATTATCTTCACTGGTATGATAGGCATCCCTCGTCATCATTAGATGTATTGTGGGAAGCCTTCATCCTCAGTGGCATGGTGGGCATCCCTAAGCATCACAAGTTGTATGGTGAGAAGCCTTCATCCTCAGTGGTATGGTGGGCATCCCTAATCATAATTAGTAGCACGGTGGGCATCGCATATCATCATAAGCAGTATGGTGGGCAGCCCTCATCTTCATTGGTATGGTGGGTATGCATAACCATCATTAGTAGTATGGCATGAAGCCTTCATCCCCAGTGGTATGGTGGGCATCCTAATCATCATTAGTATGGTGGGAAGCCGTCAACCACAGTGGCATTGGGGACCCCTGAGGACAGGTATGAATTATTACATAACAGCCAAATATTAGCTGTACATTAGGGGATTCATGGACAGTACATGCTATTTCTTTCAGATTTGGAGACCAAGGTACGTTAAGGACAACTATTTGCTGTCACACTTTAAACTGGATAAAGGATTAGTATAAACACTAGATATCAGTTGATCCCAGAGGAGGCAGAGCTGCCGAGAAAGCAGGGCTGTCAATTTAGTTTAGATTTATGCTGCATATTTACGTGCTGTGCTCTGTTGAGGCGCTCTATGACAAGCTCATTTAGATTTTTGCCATTTTCAGCAAAACAGAAAAAGAAACTAAAAATGTTTTCTTCACACGATCTGTACTTGGTGTTCTTGTGTGTGCATTCAATGGAGATGGAGATGTTGGAGATAGACCAAGTGTTTTTTTAAGTTTTGATAGAATGGGGAAGAAGTCAATGCAGAATACACTCAGCTGCCTGTGACGACTCATTGTAAACATGTGGACTCATATTCCATTTGGCCACCAAACTCGGGACATGGAATTATTTCCAATATGGGGCATAAGGCTATTAAGTAACATTTAAGTAGTTTCTACCATTAATCCAAAACAATTTATTTTCAGGTGGAGTCTATCTTTAAAAGTTAGGTCCACCTTTGTAACCTTTCCGAACGGACCTCAGATCAGCAGTGCCATACAGGCACAAGGCTTCCCTGTTTACTTTTTGCCTGCTTCTATGGGGTCTATTGTGCCTTCAAGGCATTGGCATCTCACACCAGTTCCCACAATTGAAGCTTGGCTGGCGCACATATAGGTAATACCCCGCACATGCCCCCTAGAGGTCAGATGTGCAGCATGTGCCTTCAAAAATATGTAGGGGCTGCGATCAGGAAATAGAAATCATAGGTACGCAGAAGGGAAGCAGGGGTGCCTCCTGCCCATATGGCACTGCTGATTGCTACTGTAGAGCAAAGAAAGATCAGATTGAATTGATGGCATGCCTTTAAGCTGCTGCCCAAAACTGCCCAGGTGGTTCAAGATGCAAAGGGCCCTGCCTAACTGTACAGCCCCCACCTGTTTAGCTGCACAATTGTGCCATTCTTCTGCCTGCAAGTCAGTTGCCATCTAAATGGACAGTCACCCAAACGTTTGCCCTTGTCAATGCAGTTCTGCATGCACACTTGCACTCTCCCATTCCCTATAAGCAGTGTGGAATCCCCCCTCTCATTCTGATAGGCAGTGTGGCATTGCCCCCAATTACCTATAAGCAGTGTGGAATTCTCCCCTCCCAACCCATAGGTGGCAGAAGAAAATAAAAAAGTAAATTCACATGGCTCTGATTAGCCGCACAGCCGCTCATGCATGCACCATAGGAACGAGACAAGTTGTTTTGGGCTATCTCAGGGGGTTTTACATAGGGGCACTGCAATCCACGATGCCCAGGGGAACAGAACAAAACTCGGGAAAGTCAAATTCACAGGTTTTGTTCCGCTTTAAGTGGTGGATCAGCTGACATGTCCTCTGAGGTAGGAGGTATGGTTGAGGAATTATACCTTCCCCGCTGGTCCAGAAGAAGGTGGAAGTGGGGGGTATATGTCTGAGGATAGGCTTTATGAAACATTTTTGGATTACAGCAACTACAGGGCACACATTTCCCATATCCAGAAATAAATCACACATTTACACATCAGGAGGTCATTCACCCCAGAATGCAGCAGGGTTTACCTCAAAGAAAGTTATTGGTAATGAATATTTATTGGTGCCTTTACCTCACACCCTTCCGCATCGAGCGGATCCTTTCATTCCAGGAGAAGCAATTAATCAAAACCTTGCTCTGACTAAATGGTTTCAGGAATTACATTTGCTAAAATACAAACTAGATGGGATTTCCATGAATAACTCTGCTTACCTCGCTGCTGATACATGGCCTAAACAAAACAAATGAGCCTCCACATACAGCTGTCAGCCAGTGATGAGGCTGGTGTGGATTTCTGTTTTTTCTTTATCCAACCCTAACTTCATTCCACATAACCAACCACTGCTGACTCTGATTTCATGAGTACATATGGAATATACCGTCACAAAACATTCTATTACTTTAAAGCAGATTAAGGTCAAATTTAAGCTAGTTCTCACCCCCCACCCCATGATAAGCCAGATTTGGAATATATCCCAAATGCGGGGACTGTATCCTGAGCATCAGCTGACCAACTCTGGTGATCAAGAGTGTTGGTCCCTTTTTAATGGGACTTTAGTCCAAAAGCTTCTACTTTGGTTAAGGAAAAATCAATCATTTAAAGTTGAAGCCAAAAAGTCATTTCAGCACTGCAAGAAAGAAACTTGTACTGATTAGTCAATATTTAAAATACTTACCTTTTAAGTAGACCAAAGGAGGCCTAAATACCCGCCCCTGGGGTATCCCAATTTGGGATGCCCCACTGTTTAAAACCCTGCCAATCTCCAGTTATGTTTACCTCCCTGATGACCCTCATGGAGCATGTTCAGGCAGTATCTTCTTCATCCCTTTACACCTGTGCACAGCTGTGCTCGTCATAACTGAATGGCTAGCGCAGCCATGCACGGCCATGGAGGCATGCAAGGAAAGCCTCTGTCATCCGCGGCTATGCTCCCTATAAGTTTTTTTAGCTGCTCCTTTATATGTGCAGCCAAAAAGGCTGATTGGACGAGAGCTCCGTCTGGGTTGTGAGATTGCCGGCGAGGTATTTGTAATGGCTAACCGGTGGGATTTCACACAGTGAAAGTTGGACATCCGAAATTGGGATATCCCACGGGTATGGTCCAAAAGCCAGGATAATGAAAAAGGGTCTTTCCAGAAAAAATCAAAACTCACATTTTGCCTCCAAGCTGCAGTCCTATTCTTGTAGAATGACACTTACAGGGTACCAAGATCGAGTCCCCCAATATGCAGGCCCATCCTCCATTTATTGATGAAGTTTGATGATTCTATCATATTTGATCTCTTCAATACATAAAATCGTTTAGAAATAAAATGAGTCTATAGCACACACAGCTATGGGGGGGGGGGGGGGGTGTTAGAAAGATCTGGTTTTGCAATTTTAGTTTCATGCATGTAGGAGAAACTTTGAAGCCAAGGCTTCTACCCTGCAATGCAGGAAATAGAGGAGAAGCAAATGGGACAGGCATCAGATGAGCAGCTTGCTGTCTTATTATTGCCATTGCCTGTTCAATATTGGCATCATGTTTTATAACAGCCCTCCCTCAGCCTAATGAAGGCCACATCAATCCATGAGTGGACCCTCAGCCAAAATGAATACTTCTATGAACTATGTATGTATATAAAAACAGGTGACATCAAATCCTGGGCATTGGTCAGACTGACCCATGCTAGAATCCACCCCTAAAAAAAGAATCATATCCAGCTATCTAATACTTTCCATCTTGGCATTGTAATGTCGGCCCTACCAAACAGCATAGTCTATAGATAATGAAACCTACAGCCTGGGCCCTGCTGATTCTGGAATCTGCTGCTTTATATAATCAATAGTTTTTTTTTTACCCCTGGGATACTATGACATCAATTATTCATGGCGGCTTCTGGGGTGGAGGGTTTGTTCTGCTTATCAGTGAATTTCCATCACTGTCACACACAGCAAGCTGCCAGCACAGCAAGTCTTAGGCCGTACACCACCACACTGCCGATACTGGTAGTTGGGAGGAAAAGTTTAGGGAAACACTTAGGGGAGGGGAGTCAGACTCATTCTGGTTAAAGGTAAAGGTTAATAACCAACGCAAAAGAAAATGTAAGCATGACCATTCAAATCTATGGCTACAGACTTAGAATTATGTTGGCTAGGACAGCAGACAGGCACTGGCCAGGGTAGGTACAGACGCTGAATTTGTTTTTTGCCTAGTACAGATGCAGACACTAAATATTTAGCCCAGGTTCCACCCCACCTGGCAGTAACCCCTGCAGCACATGCAGCACCCTTTGCTGTGGCAGCAAATTGGGTGAGTTAGGCTGGCACCCCTTTTGTGGAAGTTGGTTGCAGAGAGACACAGAACAGTTGCAGACACTGTTGCACAGAGACACAGAACAGTTGCAGACACTGCAAACCCAGATCGGCTTGCCAGTAAGCTTGCCACCAGGCACTGAGCATTGGGGCAGGATTAAAGGTGGTATCGCACAGTGGAGCGCAGTGTACCTGCATGACAAGACAAACTGCCAGATTCAGAAGCACTAGAGCCACAGGCTTGGAGGGCTGCATCCAGCCCCCAGGCCTTATGTGACTTAGGGGGTAACTCATACAAATGTGATGCAAGGACACCCCATGCTGCCGGTACTTGGGGGGGGCATAGAGGAAGTAAGTCTGTGTAGAAAAAAATGCTGTGATTTAAGGTTTAAAAGATGGAGGTTATGATGCTGCTCACTTAGAGATCACATGTGAAATACGTACGTACAGTGGAGACCTCACCTGCAAAAAATATATTATTCAAACAAAACAGAAGTCCAAAGGCGGGCGACCAGAAGGTTGGAAAGGCTTGATCATAAAAGACCTAATGAACTCCATTTGTAAAGCCTGTTTGAAACCTTTAAAACTGTCCAATACACAATTATTTCATAAGTTTTATCAGAACTGCTAGGCATGATGGGATGAAAGCCCACGCATGTGCATGGATCGAGGCGACAGAATGGGCGAACCAGGGGGTTTCATGCATAACCGGCCTTTGGTGTTTGCAAGCTGTGTGAACACCAGGGGCTCTGGGAAACACCTTTCAGTTACACCCTTTTCAGCTCTATTCCACTTCTTTGGTTTTCCTCCGATTTAATTTGCCACTGTCGCTCTTTTTACACATTGAGCTTGATTCATTGAAAGTTTGAAAATTAAATTACATGTTTTTTTTTTCTTAAAAAGATGCGATTTTTTCCTTCATCAACACTTAAGGCTCGGGTTTTTCGATTTCTGCTAATTAAATTCAAACACGAGAAAATGCAACACAAAAACACTTACTAATCTAATTTATTTTGCGTGGAATTTGAGAGTGCAAAATATTTACAATTTTTTATGTTGTTTGCAGGAGGGGAGAATGCTGTTTTACAAGAGAACTCTGGTCTGCAGCGATGGAGCTGTTCTCTGCTTTCCACATGAAGATTAAGCAGCTGGGTGCTGTTGTGCCCTCGAGAAGTCATGGAATTTGTGTACCTAGAGTCTTTAGAGAGCGCATTGAACAGTTACCTGATCGTGCCCACTATATACTAAACCAAAAGAAAATTAGGCTGCTAAGAACTGTACCTCTTGGTTTTGGGTGCCAGGCTGGGACTCCTTGTGTCCCCAGAAAGCATCAAGACAGAAAGGGGTAGCCGGCACAGCCAAAGTTATTAAAGTGTCCAAAATGTATTCCAGTTATTTAAATTCAGCATAGGGCCACCATGCCCAAAATGACATAAAATCAGATCTTATGTATTTTGGATCAGCCTTAGTCCTCATTAGTGTTAAGCAGGCTAAACCGTCCAAGTTCGGATCGTTGCCGGTCTGGAAGCCCCCTTATCCCACAACTTACTTTAAGCACAGTTTGGGTCCCCTCTTAAACCACCTTTTCATTTAAGCACTGGAGTTTGGGCGCCCCCTTAACCCACCTTTTCATTTAAGAACTGGGGATTGTGTGCCCGCTTAACCCACATCTTCCTTTAAAGAGGACCAAAACCTACCTTGGAGTCTATGAGACTCCAGGGCAGGCATACTTGCTCCCCCCAGGTCGCCCGAAAACTCACCTTTTTTCCCGGTCAAGCGGCACATGTGCAAGCAGTGGCCTCATCACTACTATCCCTTTAGCAGTGCGCGTACCTGCGCCAGGCATTTGTGAATGGCCAGCGCAGGCACTCTCTCTGTTAAAGGGTAGCGGGGATGTGGCTGCAAACAAGACAAGCTCCTGGACGAAGGGGCGGTAGAGGATCCGAGCACAATGACAGGACGAGAGACTGCACATGCGCCGTAGAACCGAGGAAGGGTCAGTGAGATTGGGTGACCTGGGGGGAGTCATACAGCGGGGCATCTCCGATCAGGGTGTCCGCGGGGCAAAGACCAAAAGCCAGGATAGTCAAAATCCTGGGTTTTGGTCCACTTTAAGCACTGGGGTGTATCCCCTTATCCTAATAGCAGCTATAAGCACTGAGTTTTTGTGTACTGTTATCCTACAACGTCCTCTAAGCACTGGGGTGAACCTCACTTTTAATACCAATTGTTCAGGGGACTTGTGTTTTAGTGCTCTTTAATACCTATTTTTAGTGTAGTATCCACTGATTCAAGGCACTTAAGACCCTCTTGGAAAAGTTACCCATAGTTCAAAGCACCTGATAGTGATCTGCAATACCTATAGTCCAATGCACCTGTTAGTGCTCTGCAATATCTATAGTTCTAGGCACCTGTTAGTGCTCTGCAATACCTATAGTTCAAGGCACCTGTTAGTGCTCTGCAATACCTATAAATAAAGGCACCTGTTAGTGCTCTGCAATACCTATAAATAAAGGCACCTGTTAGTGCTCTGCAATACCTATAGTTTAAGGCACCTGTTTGTGCGCTGCAATACCTATAAATAAAGGCACCTGTTAGTGCTCTGCAATACCTATAAATAAAGGCACCTGTTAGTGCTCTGCAATACCTATAAATAAAGGCACCTGTTAGTGCTCTGCAATACCTATAAATAAAGGCACCTGTTAGTGCCCTGCAATACCTATAGTTTAAGGCACCTGTTTGTGCGCTGCAATACCTATAGTTCAAGGCACCTGTGTGTTAGTGCTCTGCAATACCTGCAGTTCAAGGCTCCTGTCCATTTCACGTCACTGTAATTGCAGGTGTCTAACAATGCAGAAAGCACCAAATAAGAGACAGGGACATGGCCGTGGTGATGCTAATGTTGGTAATGGAGCTGGTGTTCCACCTGTCGCTGGTGCTGCAGGGAGAGAAATTCTTTCATTTCTGCCTGCTACACCTTCCTCTGGTGAAAGCAGGCGCCAGGGTTTGGAGCACATTTTTGTAGGCCCTCTGCTGGCACAGTGGTGAGGCCAAAACAAATTGAGGCAGTCACTGACTATATGGCAGGTAGTGCTACCAGTTCCATGGTATTCTTCCACCCACTCCACTGCTCAAGAGTGCAGAGCACTCCACCTCACCCCCATAAAATCTGCAAGGCCGTCCCAGAGTCACTAATGCTCTATGATGACACACCTGGCTGGGATACCATGGGCCACCCATCTGCCCCTGCCCCAGTTGAAGACCTAGGGCTCATGAATGCCGAAGAGCGTCTGTGGGAGAATGAGGACGTGGCCAGCAGAACATCACAGGACACCCTGGATGACGATGAGACCCAAGTGCTGACATGAGACTGAGAGGGAGGCTAGCAGGGAGGAGTGGTTGTAAGAGGATGCAAGGGGTGATGATGAGATCCTAGACCAAATGTGGACTGAAGGCCATCAGAGTTCGTGAGAAAAGGTGGTGGTCACACAGCCCCAGGCAGCCAGCAGAAAAAGGAGAAAGGTGCAAACCATCAGTGGTCAGGCCGTTGTGACTCCTGGCCATCAAGCCCAGTGATTGAGCATGCCAAAGCTGCCTCAAAGGATCTTACCAGTGTGGCATTTTTTGAAGCAGCGCACAGAGGACAAGACACGTGTCATCAGCACACTGTGGCAACAGACACTGAAGCAAGGGAAAACTGCTAATCATCTCTGCACCTCATGCATGACCAGACATCTGCAAACAAAACAAGAGCTGCAGTGGCAAAACTACTAGCAAAACCTGCATCTGAGTCTCCCTTTGTCTCTGCCTCCAGATCCGCCTCCCCAACAACAAGGCCAACTGTCTCCCCCCGGAAGGCAGAATGTGGGAAGCCCACCAGCAGCAGCACCACCACCACCACCAAGCTGGTCCACATCATCCCAGGGAAGCGTTCAGCTCTCCATCCTGCAAATGTTGGAGAGAAAGAGGAAGTTATGTGTAGCGATAACCCTTATCGCCGGAGGGCTTCACCGCCAGAGACGTCCTTTTCCCAATCGTAAGAGGTGCTGCTGGAATTCCAGAGTCGTCCGTGAGGAACAGGAACAGCCCTTACAAGGGCTAGTGAATTGTAATATAGCGTTTCCCCCAATAAGAGACAGAACTTCGGTATTGAGGGTGAAGGTGAAATGTCTTTATTAGTGCCACACTGGGCCTTATATGCAAGCCTCCATGCAAGGGGACCTCCCCCCATGGACCTGATGGAGGACTGCATGACAAATACACAGACCAATGGGAGCAGGGCACACAATCCCTCAACTCTGCCAGTGACGCAATCAGCAACACAATAGACGTCTGTAATACAATCAATCAGAACAATGCCATTGTCTGTGACGTAATCAATCAGAACAATGAATAACATAAACAATCAACACAATGGCAGTCTGTACATGCTTAAGAAAAGGAAAGTAATGAACCTGTGTAAAGTCCAAAAGGCAGAGAGTCTGTCACATTATGCCAATCTCAACCATGAAGTCTGGCCCTGTATGCGGGCATTTGAAAATTGCTGGTCTTTGAAATGCTCCCATTCTGCCTGAGACAGACAGTTTTAAAGATCTGATGGTGGCAGCTGTTCCACAATACGCCGTTCCCAGCCATAAGCCATCCCTGCAACAACAGGTTGTGAAAAAAATAAAATGTGCACTGGGCAATGCCATAAGTTCCAGTGTCCCCCTCACCACGGATATGTGAACAAGTAAGCATGGGCCCTACGTTACATCTCTCTAACTGCCCACTGGGTCAACGTAATGGCGGCTGGAACTGAGGCAGTAAGCACTGTGGCGCAGATCCTTCCACCACCCAGGATTGTTGCACATCAGTCAGTGCCTCCTGTAGCCTCCTCCTCAGACAGCACCAATTTGAAAACTGCCATGGGAAAACGGCAGCATGAGGTGCTAAAATTCATCTGTCTGGGCAAAAGACTCACCACCGCCCAGAATCTGTGGAGTGGCATCCAGGCATTGCACATGAAGCCTGGAAAAGTGGTGTGTGACAATGGGCTGAACCTTGTAACGGCCTTGGGCCAAGGTTAATGCACATCTCTAGCCTGGCGCATGTGCTCAACTTAGTGGTGCAGAGCTTCCTGCCCCATAATTCAGAAATGCTGGAGCTGCTCCCCAAAGTGTGTGGTGTGTGTTCTTAGCATTCACACCCTGCTGCCACTTACATGTCTGCATTGCAGAGGAATTTCCCACCCACTGGCTCATATCTGACTTGTCCACCAGGTGGAATTCCACGTTGTACATGCTGGAAAGGGTGTGTGAGCAGTAGCAGGCGATAGTGGAGTTCCAGCTCCAAAATGCCTAGGTGTGTCAAAGTGCAGACCAACAGCACTTTACCCCCAGTAAGTGGGCCTCCATGGCGGATATCTGTGTGGTCGCCATCACACCACCAATATGGTCAGCGCTGATGATGCCATCGTCAGCACTACCATCCCCATCATCTGCCTGCTCCCTCGGCAAACCAGAAATTCAACAGACCCACTCATCACTAGTCCTCATAGTCCCAAAAACTGCATCTATGACTAAGGCAGGCCCGAAACGTGCAAGATCTTTCAACTTGCCTTATCTGCTCAGAACCGGGTTGTGCTCTAATTTTATATCATTCTGGCCATGGTGGCCTTAGTCTGATTTTAAATAACTGGAATAAATTTGAAATATTTTAATAATATTGGCTGTGCTGGCTACCGCTTTCTATCTTGATGCCCTCTATGAACTCACACCTTTAAATAGATCTGCATTGAATGAGCTATCTTCATGCTTATCTGCATGCTAACGATACAAGCCACATAACAAGGCTGACTGTAAATAACGGCAACACTCACATTCACATATAAATGTATCCGCAGAGCAAAGTCAAAACTACAAACTGTTAATCTACAAACCACCCAAATAAGTGGGTCCAGTAAAAATAGAAGTACTGTAAACCGATACAAAGCAACACTGCAAAAAAAACAACATCACCCAAAAATTACAAACAAATCAAATGAAAAGTGCATAAATAAAGATAATTAAAGATAAACAATGACATGTACTTTTCAACATTAAATTATAAAGTCAGGAAAAACAAACCAAAAAAATCTACAGGGAACAGTTTACCAGTTGTAAAGTGATTTTCAACTAAGCTTGAAAAAAAAGTTGCCTGCAAATTCAAAGCGCATTTAAGCACACGTAATTAATTTGACTGCCTTTCTCGCATGCAATCCCATTTTCCAAGCGCTTTTTCTACTTTTAGTGAGTCAAGGCCATTATCTCTAGCTTTTTCTTTTTCAACCGTTCTCTTCCTGTTTCTCCTTCTCCTATATTTCCCCCTCTTTTCCTTTCCTCCTTCCCTATCTTTTTTTAATTTCCTTCCATTGCTCTCTCTTTTTAACATTCTATCTTTTCCTTATTCCCTCCACCTTTCTTCCTTTTGCACCTCTCCCCAATCTCTCTTTCCTTTACACATTCCCTCCATCTTTTTCCAAATTCCCTTCATCCATCTTTACACATTCCCTTACCTTACTTTCTTTTTCACATTCCATAAAGCTCTCCCCTTTCCACATTCTGTCCATCTTTCTCTCCTGATGCTTTTTCATAATTCCCTCATCTCTGTCTTTTCTGTATTCCCTTCAACCTGCTTTTATTTCCACATCTCCCCCTCCTCTCTTTTTGTAGTGTTCTCTATGTCTCTTTCAATTCACCTCTCTCTCTTTCACATTCCAGTCCCCTTGAGGCATCCTGATAAGGGAGTTCCTCCTGTGTGAAACCCCAGATTCCCAGAAAAACCATTTACGTTTTCAGGGGTCACATCCCTGCCCACCCTGTAGCTGAGGTGTGCCCCCACGCCCAGCAATTAATTAATTTGTACTGCACACAGCACTGATTGGATCAGAGCCCACACATGTACAGTAGGAACATCAGGAGGTAAGTTATTAGGGGTGACCTGGGGGTTTCACCCAAAACAGTATACCCTGGGGGCAAGGCCCCAATCCCAAGATTTTGGTCCTTGCCCTGGGGGCATCCCAATTTGAAATAACACACTGTTTGAAGCCCCCGTTATCCCCAGTAAAACTTATTTGACTTTCACTCTAAGGGCACATATGCGGACATGCAGCCCATCAGTGCGCTCGATTCAGCTTCCCTTAGCTGGTGAGAGGTCTCGTAGGATAAAGGACAAACAGAGCAGAGCGTGCTGACAGCCACATCCTCACTAGCCTCCAGCTTGGGCTGTGCCCACGCCGGCCAACCCTGTGCAAGTGCACACCAGGCTAGAGGTATAGCGGACTGGAACGCGACCCCCAGATGCGCCATTGGATAAGCAGATAAGCAGGTACATTTTACTGGGCATCAGAGGGGTTTCAAACAGTGGGGCAAGCCAAATCAAAATGCCCCAGGGAGAGGGAATTTTGGTCCATTTTAAGTGTAATTTTCAGGAGATAATTTGAGGAAGGTTTATAGAATCATGGCCGATATTCTGACGCTAGAACTCTAAGCAGTAAATATCATTAAAGGCACTATCTATGTGTTTTCCATTCTCTGGTATTTTCTGTTATTCTAGATTATAGGCGGGGATGGATTCCGAATAAAAAAACAGCTAAAAAGGAAACAAGAGAAAATGTTTTTGCAAGATCCGGCTGTTCCGTTTATGTCCTGGCAGCCGCTGTGAGGTTCTTGGAGACAATCAATTAGTGTTGCTGTGGATTCTACTTGGCGAGAGGTGCTGGACGCAACTTCTGCTGTAAAAGACGTGATTGGCGACTAACAAAGATAACAGAGGATTTCGGTTAAGAAAGTCACAAACACTAAGCGGGATATTTATTAAGAATTGTGGAGAGCTCTGTGACTCCTCTGGCCCTAGTTGAGCAATATTTAGGGGCAATTATGGCCCCAGAGCACCAGTAGGGATTATGCAGTCTCCTTACACCAGCCATTTATTCAGCCAAGCTCTAGGTGCATCCATGCTGGCTCTAGCAAGCCGTCCTCTCTACTTACACCCAGAACAGCCACGCTGGAATCCATTTCAGATTAGTTTGCTTGGCCTGAATTAAGGCAAAAAACAAGGTAGGTGTGAGGTGTGGGTGCAGTACTGGTTCACCTCTCTGGGTGACAGAGGTAAGTATATTTAAAGAGAAAAGGTTTACTTTTCTGGACTTTTGCCAAATACTCCAGGTCGATGAGTGCCAGAAGGCAGTAGACAATCTGCTTACCTGGCAATCGCTGCCGCACCACTAATCCTTCTCCCACATCCACAGTTTGAAAAGGCTCCCATCTCCGCTTCCTGGTTCCGTCTGACGGGTGGCCTGAGCATGTCCAGCTCACAATGAAAATAATGCTTGCATCCGTGTTCATCAGACTTCTGTTGTTTTCATAGTTTTCAGTACACAGGCCACACCCACCCGCCAACCAGAACCAGGCACCGCAGCTCCTGGGTTCACAAACTGGGGCTGTGGGAGGACAATCAGTGACGCAGGATTGGCGGTGAGCAAAGCAGGTGCCATGTGTCCTCTGCCACGTGTCCGGTCTGCAAAAAAGTCAAACAAATCTTTTCCTTTAAAGTACCACAAAATACTTTCTCCCACCGCCCTCTTATCTCAGGCAAATTAGCCTGCTCAGTGGTGGCCCCAATTTTAAAAAAATGCTAAAACACTAAGAACTAAATAATAGGCTAGGTGCAGAATCTCACCATAACAAGCTGTGTGGCACCCCCTCCCATTCCCCATATAGGAAGTGTGGTATTTTCCCCTCCCATTCCCCATTAAGGCAATGTGGCATTCCCTCCAACCCATTCCCCATTAAGGCAAAATGGCATTACCGCCAACCCATTCCCCATTAAGGCATTGTGGCATTCCCCCCAACCAATTCTCCATATAGGCAATGTGGCATGCCCCCTACCATTCCCCTTATAGGCAATGTGGCATGCCCCCCCTCCTATTCCCCGTCTAGGCAATGTAACAGAATCTTCCCGACTCTCCCCCCTTCCCTGAAGCTTGATGAAAAAAAAAAATACAATTCTGTAAAACTCACCTGTAGAATTGTTTTTGAATATATTCACATAGCTTCAGCATGTACTCTCTTCAACAAAAAACTTAAGGACAACGGTCCAATATAAAAATGGTAATCACCATAACAAGTGAAGAGATAATGAAAACAAGGGCGGGGTGGGACGACCTGGACTGGATATATTCAAAAACAATTCTACAGGTGAGTTTCACAGAATTGTATTTTTCCCTATATCCAGTCCAGGTTGTCCCAGAAGTAATGACATGTGGGACATCCAAAAACAGTGTCCATTAGGGCGGGATCCCCAGTGCGGAACAGCATGTAGTTCATTTCACTACCGCCTGAAGCACCTTTCGGTCAAAGACAGCATCAACTGAGGCCCTAACATCAACCTTGTAAAACTTGGTAAAGGTATGAACTGAAGACCAAGTGGCGGCCTTACATACTTGTTCAACAGATGCCTGGTGCTGAAAAGCCCAAGAGGCACCAATAGCTCTGGTAGAATGAGCTGTGATCCGAAAAGGGGGTTCCTTCCCCTTGGCAGAATATGCTTTGCACCACCGCCTGTCTGATCCACTTACTAAGAGTGGACTTGGCTGGTGGCAAGCCCTTCCTAGAACCTTCTGTTAGGACAAGAGCAAACCCGATTTCCTGAAGGATTCAGACGCAACCAGTTAATACTTTATGGCTCTGACCACATCCAAGGCATGGAGGGTCCTTTCCTTAGAATTAGTTGGTGCTGGACACAAGGAAGGCAAGACCACGTCCTCATTAAGATGAAAGGGAGAAATGACCTTAGGCAAAAAATCAGGTTTAAAGTGAAAAACCACCTTATCCTTATGATGCTCAAAATAAGGAGGCTTTATACAAAGCGCGGCCAGCTCTGACACGCAACGCACCGAGGTGATCGCTACCAAAAAGTCCACCTTGAGGGTCAAAATAGGCAATGCACAAGGGTGCAAAGGGAGGACCCTGGAGAGCAGAAAGTACCAAATTTAAGTCCCACACCGGTAATACAGGCTTACGTGATGGACGTACATGGGTGACTCCCTGGAAAAAAGTCCTGATCAATCTATGATTGGCAAAGGATCTCTGGAAAAAAATGGCCAAGGCAGAGACCTGGCCCTTGAGCGTGCTCAGCTGGAGACCCAAGTCTAAAGTCTAAGTCTAAAAACTCCAAGATCCTAGAGATAGAGAATGTGCGACAAGGGAGATTCACACCAAGCAATGTAGGCATGCCAAACTCTGTAATATATCATGGAAGAAGACTTCTTCCGTGCCTGAATCATGGTATGCACAACCGTGGCTGACAGCCCCTCTTCCATCAGGATTGAGGTCTCAATAGCCAGGCCGTCAAAGCCAGCATCTGTAAATTGGGGTGCCACAGCGACACCTGGGTGAGAAGCCCTGGGTCGTCGAGCATGATGTATCGATCCACTGACATCTGAACTATGTTCGCAAACCAATTCCTTCTCGGCCAGCGAGGAGCCACTGGGATGGTTGGAACCCCTTCCTGGGCTATCTTGTGCAGCACTCGGCCCAGGAGTGGAAACAGAGAAAATGCATAAAGGAGCCTGAACTCCGTCCAAGGAATTGCCAGAGCATCTGTGCCAAAGGCCAGAGGATCTCTGGACAGGGAGATGAACCTTGGGAGCTAGTGATTGTGTCTGGACGCAAACAGGTCCACATCCGACTGTCCCCAGCGGAGACACAGAGCGTGAAAGATCTTGTAACTGAGAGACCATTCCCCCAGATGTGAGGCCCCCCTGCTCAGGGAGTCTGCCTCCTGGTTTTCTACCCCAGGGATGTAAACCGCCGAGATGCAGGGAACATTCTCCTCTGCCCAAGTCAGAATCTGGGTCACCTCCCTGAGGGCTCGCTTGCTCCGAGTCCCACCCTGTTGATTGATGTAGGAGACAGCCGTCTGACTGTCCGAGCGAACCTGGATCGCACGACCCCTTAAATGGGGAGTCAGGCGAAGAAGCACCAAGCGGATCACTCTCAGCTCCAGGAGATTTATGGGCAAGTGGTTCTCCTGCAAACCCCACTCCACTAACCCTGAATCTTCTGCGTCTGCCAAACGTCTCCCTAGCCGGTCAGACTGGCATCCGTGGTAACTATCTCCCACCAGGCAGTCAGAAAGGTCTTGCCCACCAACAGGTTTCCGGAGTCCAGCCACCACAAGAGGGACTGTCTGGCCAGGGGGACAGTAAAAACTCCTGTTCCAGCGACTCCTTTATCCGGTCCCAGCCGGTCAACAGGTTCAATTGAAGAGGTCTCATGTGGGATCGGGTGAAGGGGACTGCCTCGAAGCATGACACCATTAGGCCCACCAGCTTCATCCCCAGACGGATCGATGGCCGCTGACAAGACAACACTGCTGCGGCAGGAATACCTTGACCTGAGAGGTGTCTAACGTCATGCCCAGGAAGGACCTCACCACTGAGGGAGTGATCGAAGACTTGGAGTAATTGACTACCCATCTGAAATCCTCGAGAGTGGATAACACCATCCAGGTGTCGCTCTGGGCCTGATGAAGGGACTGAGCCACAATCAGTAAATCATCCAGATAAGGCAGCACACGAATGCCCTGATTCCTCAGAATAGCCATGATGCCCGTCAGCACCTTGGTGAAAACCCGGGGGGCTGAGGATATCCCGAATGGCAGAGCCACAAACTGGAAATGTTGGTCCTCCAGCGCAAACCTCAGGAACCTCTGATGTCCCTGGAATATCGGGATGTGCAAATAGTCATCCCTGATGTCCACCGTGATAAGGAAATCGCCGGGCCGAAGCAAGCTCACCGCAGACCGTAAGGTTTCCATGCAGAAATGTCAGACTCTGACAAACCTGTTGAGACCCTTCAGGCCCAGGATAGGCCTCAGCGTTCCATCCTTCTTGGGAACCATGAACAGATTGGAGTAGAAGCCGTGGCCCTGTTCCTCACGAGGCACAGGGCAAATCACACCTAACCGCAGGAGGTGCTGCACGGCCATTCTCAGGCCCTGTGCCTTCACTGGGTTCTGGGATATTCGAGACTGAAGAAAATATAATTCTGTGATTACTCATCTGTAGAATTGGTATTATACGTATACAGCACGTCCTGTTTCAGAATATTCCTTACTCTTGGGTAATACATCCACAAGATGGCGCTGGATTGCAGAAAACAGCTTGTGGCTCCTCCCGGCCCTATATAAGTCAGGGACCTCCCACAAATTCCCCAGTATTGACAAGCAGTTAACAAGAAGCCGGGAGAACAATAATAACAAGAATTAAAAAATGAACATATGAACAATCACCACACAGAGGTAACTAAGAATAATGATAACAAGGGTGGGATGGAACAGGACGTGCTGTATATGTAGAATACCAATTCTAAAGGTGAGTAATCAGAGAATTGTATTAATCTAAGTATACAGCAGGTCCTGTTCCAGAATATTCCTTACTCTTGGGACATCCAATAGCATTGTCCGTAAGGTAGGGTGGGATCCCCAAAAAGTAACAGCGGGCAGTTTAAACCACTGCCGCCTGCAGAACTTTGCGACCAAAAGCAGCATCAGCTGAGGCCCTAACATCAACCTTGTAAAACTTTGAAAAAGTATGAACAGAAGACCAAGTAGCGGCCTTGCAAACTTGTTCAACAGAAGCTTGGTGCTGAAAAGCCCAAGAGGCACCAATAGCACGAGTAGAATGAACAGTAAGGCAGAAGGGAGGTTCCTTCCCCTTAGCAGAGTAGGCCTGTAATACAGCCTGACGGATCCACTTACTGATAGTGGACTTAGCTGGAGCCAGACCCTTCTTAGGTCCAGACGGGAGCACAAAAAGAGCATCAGTCTTCCTGAAGGATTCAGTAGCCACCAAATAGAACTTCAGAGTCCTGACCACATCCAGAGAGTGTAACTCCTTAGGGTTACTAGAATTAGGGCACAGAGAAGGCAAAACAATGTCCTGATTGAAATGAAAAGCAGACACAACCTTAGGCAGAAAACCTGGCTTAAAACGAAACACCACCTTGTCCTGGTGTCTCTCAAAGTAAGGGGGTTTGATGGAAAGCACTGCCAACTCAGAAACACGCCTAACAGAAGTGATAGCCACCAAAAAGACTACCTTAAGTGTCAAAATGGACAAAGGGGCCTCACGCAAAGGCTCAAAGGGAGACCCCTGCAAGGCAGATAAGACCAAGTTCAAATCCCAGGCTGGTAACATAGGCTTACGTGGAGGACGCACGTGAGTAACTTCCTGGAAGAAATTCTTGACCAGACGATGGTGAGCAAAGGATCTTTGGAAGAAAATGGCCAAAACAGAAACATGACCTTTGAGGGTACTAAGTTGAAGACCCAAATCCAAACCATGTTGCAGAAATTCCAGAATCCTAGGGATAGAAAACACCTGACAGTGAAGCGACTTAGACTCACACCAGTCAATGTAAGCATGCCATACCCTATAGTAGATGGATGACAAGGACTTCTTCCTAGCCCGAATCATGGTATTAACAACAGAGGCAGGCAGCCCCTTTTCCATCAAGAAGGAGGTTTCAGCTGTTAAAGCCAGCGTTTGTAAATTGGGACGGCGTAGCTGCCCCTGAGTGAGCAGGTCTGGACCCTTGGGCAGGGCGTACTGATCTACCGCCAACTGCACGATGTCTGCGAACCACACTCTTCTTGGCCAACAGGGGGCCACCAGAATGGTTGGCACCCCTTCCTGGGCAATCTTGCGCAGCACCCTGCCCAGCAGAGGAAAAGGAGGGAACACATAGAGGAGCCGAAAGCTCTTCCAAGACATTGCTAGTGCATCCATGGCCAAGGCCAGAGGGTCCTGGGACAGAGAGACAAAGGCTGGATCTTGTGACGGGACACAAACATATCCACATCTGGCTGACCCCAGCGGTGGCACAGGAAGCGAAACACCCTGCTGCTGAGGGACCATTCTCCCAGACGAGAAGTCCCCCTGCTGAGGGAGTCTGCCTCCAGATTCTCCATCCCCGGGATGTACACAGCTGAGATGCAGGGAACATTCTCCTCCGCCCAAGACAGTATCAGGGACACTTCCTTGAGGGCCCTCTTGCTCCGGATCCCTCCCTGATGATTGATGTAGGCAATCGCCGTCTGGTTGTCCGAGCGGACCTGAACAGCCGGACCCTGAAGGTGTGGAGTCAATTGGGCAAGAACCAATCTTATCGCCCTCAGTTCCAGAATGTTGATAGGGGTGTGGGCCTCTTGAGGGCCCCACTGACCCTGGAATTTCAGGGATTTCCAGAAGCCCCCCCCAACCTGTCAGACTGGCATCTGTGGTGACTGTCTCCCAGCACGGGGCCAGAAAGGATCTGCCCACCAACAGGTTCCTTGAGTCCAGCCACCACGAGAGAGATCGTCTGGCCAGAGGGGACAGAACCAACACCTGATCCAGGGACCGAGGGTCCCAATCCCATACCGACAAGAGGTGAAGTTGAAGAGGTCTCATGTGAAACTGAGCATATGGAACCGCCTCGAAGCAAGACACCATCAGGCCCACCAGCTGCATCCCCTGCCGGATGGAGGGATGAGGGCAAGACATAAGAAGCCTGGCTTGGGCTTGAAGACTCTCCACCTTCTGCTGAGGGAGAAAAATCTTGACCTGAGATGTATCCAGAGTCATGCCCAGAAAGGACCTCCCCATTGACGGTGACAGGAAAGACTTGGGGTGGTTGATCACCCAGCCAAAGGACTCCAGTGTGGACACCACCAGCTGGGTATCCAGCTCGGCCTGCTGGAAGGACTGAGACGTGATGAGAATGTTGTCGAAGTAAGGAAGGATGCGAATGCACTGAGATCTCAGCAGCGCCAATACGCCCGCCAGCACCTTGGTGAATACCCTGGGAGCCGAAGTGATACCGAAAGGCAAGGCCACAAATTGGTAGTGCTGATCCTCCAGAGCAAACCTGAGGAATCTCTGATGACCTGGAAAGATTGGTACATGAAGGTAAGCGTCCTTGATGTCTACAGAGGTCATGAAGTTGCCCGGGCATAGTGAATTGACAACTGAGCGCAGAGTCTCCATGCGAAAGTGTTTGAATCTGACAAATTACTTGAGGCACTTTAAATCCAGGATGGGTCTGATGGACCCGTCTTTTTTGGGAACAGTGAAAAGATTGGAATAGTAGCCTCTGCCCCTTTCCCTCAAAGCCACCTGACAGATGACCCCCAACTCCAGAAGGTTTTGGACAGCAAGGCACAGACCCTGAGCTGACAGGGGGTTTTGAGCCATCCGGCATTTGATGAATCTTGGGGGCGGCCAGGCTGCAAACTCTATCTTGTAACCGGAGGACACTACCTCCTGAATCCACCGGTCTGAGACGTGAAGCTTCCAGACGTGAGCAAAGAGCCAAAGCCGTCCCCCCACCCGGATGGGTGAGGGCGCCCCTTCATGCCTGAGGGGGCTTGGGTGAGGATTTTGGCTTGGGACCCCAGGAGAGGCCAGGACGGCCACGTCCTCTGTCCCTCCCCCAATGATCTCCGCGGGCCCCAGTAAAGGAGACTCCTCAGGAAGTTCTGGAACCACGGAAGGAAGGGAGAAAGGCACCCATCCCCCGAAAGGACCGGGACGGCCTCCTATGTTGAGGTAACCTACCGCCCCTGGCAAACAAATCCAAGCGTTCACCAAAGAGGCGCAGGCCCTTGAAAGGGAAACCAGTGAGAGCCTTCTTAGCAGCATTATCAGCTACCCACTGACGTAGCCAGACAGAGCGGCGTATAGCCACCAACAGGGCAGAAGTCCTACCACACATTCTAATGGCATCATCCATGGCAGAAAGAATGTATGCAATAAATTCCTCACAAAGCAGGAGAGATCCATACTGTTCTCTACTCGCATCCTCAGATGCCCCGTCCAAGAGACACTTAAAGCGGACCTTCACTCTGAATAAGAGTCTTATATGTTTCCCACACCCTGTACATACAGATTGCTCACATAAAAAATCATCCTACCTGCATCTGTTGCATGTTATAAGCCTTTAAACATCCAAGATGGCGGCTCATGGAACATCAGGCAGCCTGCAAACAGGAAGTGCCTTCTGACTGTGCTGCTCTGCATTCTGGGATTGCTGACCTTTTCCTGACCCCAGCTCTGCTCTGTCTGAGAAAAGCACAGCTATAATCCGTCCCCTGTACTTTATCAAACTCTCCTCTCCTCAGTATGTGATGCTTCTGAGTCGAAATGGCGGCGCCCGTATCCTAGATTTCTGAACAGAGTTGCAGCCCAGTGGGGGAAAGATTAATTTAGATGCTGGCGTTTTTTAATGATTTGGGCTTTTCAATAAATCATGGTGAAGGTCCGCTTTAAGCACCCCTTTAATGGCAATAGCCGTAATAGCAGAGGCACAGACCGTGCGCAGCGCCATCCCCACACAGGCAAAGGCGTGACAGGCCAGTTGGTCCAAGCACCGGTCCTCACCATCCCGCAGGGTAGTAGTATCAGGAGAATGCATGACAGATGTATTGGACAACCCGAGAACGGGCGCATCCATCTCGGGAGGACATGACCAACGCTTAACAACATCAGCAGGAAAGGGATACCTCTTGTCCCAACTCTTAGGCACCCCTGGCAGCTTGCTAGGTCGTTCCCATTCCTTGATTATTAAAGTGAGACTGCTCAGGGAACTCCCAACCGTATGAAAAAGCTCACCCTGCTGCTGCGGAGCCACTGCCGGGGGAGAAATACAAAGCACTTCAAAAATGTGACTCAGCAATTTGTCAGTGTCATCAGGGGACCATGGGTCTTCCCCAAAGGGAGTCCCAGTACCACTGTAAGTTTTAGGTTGTTCCTCAGAGGATTCAGAATCAGAAAATAATTCCCCCTCCTCAAGGGGGTAGGGACCTGAGAGTGAGTAAGGGCTCTCATCTTCTACAGGGAAGAGGGAAATCGCGGGTGATAAAAACCGCTTCTTAGCAGAAGCCTTACGCGGGGCAGACCCAGCAATATGTTTTTCAATGCTGGCCACCTGTGCAGCCAAATCAGGTTGAGACTCCCCGCTGGCATTCCCCCCACTGGGGGTCAGATGTAAGCGTGGAGGGGTAGGTGAAGCCAGAGTGGGCGCAGCACTAGGCCCAGTAGCAGGCAACACAGACTGCAGCGCAAGCACCTGCTGTGCGCAGGGTGCACACACCCTGACATCATCACTTATAGGGGATACCCCACACGCAACACATAGCCGGGCTTGTCCCGAAGGAACCCCAAGCACGCCATCCCCAGAAGCCTCCATATGGTGATTATCGTGGCACAACAGGCCAGTAAGGGTTAACGCTAATAATAGCTACCCGGGATGCCCCAATGACCCGCTAGGGAAGTGGGAGTAATGAGGGGAGATGGCCGGGAGAAACCACAGTGCCGAAATTTTAACCCGCCTGAAAGACATAATAAATATTCCCATGAGATAAAATAGAAGGAATTCAGAAATAATCACCCCAATGGGGTTACTCACGGACCGCGGGAGCCAGCAGCACACACAGCAAGGGTTGTCAAAATGGCGTCCGCAGACCTCTAGGGGCGGGCCTTCGATGAGATGTGATGTAAAAAAAATACAATTCTGTGATTACTCACCTGTAGAATTGGTATTATGAGTATACAGTACGTCCTGCTCCAAATATAATACTTACAAGTGGGTTATACTCTGCCAGATGGCGCTGGACTGCAGAGACATTGAAAATAGGCTCCTCCCGGCCCCTCAAATACCCGGGGACCTCCCACAAATCCCCAGCATTGAGAAGCAGTTAAGGAGAAGCCGGGAGCATTGAACAATCCAAACTATCAACTATAACAATGATAACAATCACCATACAGGGGATCCAAGAAAATGCAAAAACCAAGGGTGGGTGGGAGCAGGACGTACTGTATACTCATAATACCAATTCTACAGAGTAATCACAGAATTGTATTATTCTTAGTATACAGTACGTCCTGCTCCAAAGTAGGGTGGGATCCCCAATAAAAGGCAGTAGCAGACAGTTTAAACCACAGCCGCCTGCAGAACCTTTCGGCCAAAAACAGCATCAGCTGAGGCCCTAACATCAACCTTGTAAAACTTTGAAAAGCTTTGAACAGAAAACCAAGTAGCAGCCTTGCAAACTTGTTCAACAGAAGCCTGGTGCTGAAAAGCCCAAGAGGCACCAATAGCACGAGTGGAAAGAGCAGTAAGGCGGAAGGGAGGATTCTTCCCCTTAGTAGAGTAGGCCTGAATCACAGGCTGACGAATCCACTTGCTGATAGTAGACTTGGCAGAGCCAAACCCTTCCTAGGACCAGAAGGGACCACAAAAAGAGCATCAGTTTTCCTGAAAGGCGCAGTAGCCACCAGATAGTACTTCAGACACCTAACCACATCAAAAGAGTGCAAAACCCTCTCCTTAGCATTGCTAGGATTAGGGCACAAAGAAGGAAGAACAATATCCTGATTCAAATGAAAGGCAGACACTACCTTAGGCAGAAAGTCAGGTTTGAAACGAAACACCACCTTGTCCTGATTTCTCTCATAGTAGGGGGGCTGAATGGAAAGCGCCGCCAATTCAGACACACGCCTAACAGAGGTGATAGCCACCAGAAACACAACCTTGAGCGTAAGAATGGCCAAGGCAGCCTCCTGCACAGGTTCAAAGGGAGCACCCTGCAAGGCTGACAGAACCAAGTTCAAATCCCAAACAGGCACCATAGGCTTATGTGGACGGCGCACATGAGTGACCCCCTGGAAAAAAGTCCTGATCAGAGGGTGCTGAGCAAAGGACTTCTGGAAGAAAATAGCCTTCAGAGTACTGAGCTGGAGTCCCATCTCCAACCCATGCTGCAGGAACTCCAAAATCCTGGGAATAGAGAACACCCAACAGGGAAGAGACTTAGACTCACACCAGTAGGCACGCCAAACCCTGTAATAAATGGAAGAGGAGGACTTCTTCCTAGCCTTTATCAAAGTATCCACAACCGAGGAAGACAGCCCCTTCTCCATCAAGATGGAGGTTTCAGCAGCCAAGCCGTCAAAGCCATTGTTTGTAAATTGGGATGGCGTAGTGAGCCCTGAGTGAGCAGATCTGGCACCAAGGGCAGAGCATACTGATCTACTGCCAGCTGCACCACGTCTGCGAACCACACTCTTCTTGGCCACCTGGGAGCCACCAGAATTGCTGGCACCCCTTCCAGAGCAATCTTGCGCAGAACCCTGCCCAGCAGGGGAATTGGAGGGAAGACATACAGGAACTGAAAGTCCTGCCATGAGATTGCTAGAGCATCCGAGGTCAAGGCCAGAGGATCCTGGGACAGAGAGACAAAAGCTGGGAGCTTGTGATTGTGGCGGGACGCAAACAGATCCACATCTGGTTGGCCCCAACGGTGACACAGGGATTGAAACACCCTGCTGCATACGGACCATTCTCCCTGGCGAGAGGTCCCCCTGCTCTGAGAGTCCGCCAGGCAATTTTCCACCCCCGGGATGTACACAGTTGATATGCAGGGGACATTGGCCTCCGCCCAAGTCAGGATCAGAGACGCTTCCTGGAGGGCCCCCTTCCTCCGGGTCCCTCCCTGATGATTGATGTAGGCAACTGCCGTATGGTTGTCCGAGTGCACCTGAACAGGCAGGCCCCGAAGGTGAGTAGTCAAGTGAGCCAGAACTAACCTGATCGCCCGAAGTTCCAAGTTCCTCCTGAGGACCCCACCTCCCCTGGAACCTCAGGGACTTCCAGAAACCCCCCCAACCTGACAGACTGGCATCCGTAGTGACCGTCTCCCAGGGAGGGGTAAGAAAGGATCTGCCCCCCAACAGGTTCCTTGAGTCCATCCACCACAAGAGGGACCTCCTGACCTGAGGGGAGAGCACACAGACCCCGTCCAGGGACGCTGGGTCCTTGTCCCATACTGACAATAGGTGAAGTTGCAGAGGCCTCAAGTGGAACTGAGCATAAGGTACCGCTTCGAATCATGCCACCATCAGGGCCACAAGCTGCATCCCCTGCCTGATGGAGGGATGAGGATAAGCTAGGAGGGACTGAGCCTGTGCAATCAGACTGTCCACCTTCTGCTGAGGAAGGAAAATCCTTGCCTGAACTGTCTCCAGATTCATTCCTAGGAATGGAGTTACCAAGGAAGGAGACAGTGAGGACTTGGGGTGGTTGATCACCCATCCAAATGACTCCAGACACCACCAGCTGAGTATCCAACTCTGCCTGATGTAGAGACTGGGAAGTGATGAGAATGTCGTCCAGATAGGGAAGCACGCAGACGCCCTGCCAAAGGGCAAGGCCAAAAACTGGTAGTGTTGATCCATCAGAGCGAACCTGAGGAACCTTTGATGACCTGGGAACACAGGAATATGAAGGTAAGCATCTTTGATGTCCACAGAAGTCATGAAATCCCCCAGAGCGCAGAGTTTCCATGCGAAAGCGCCTGCCACTGACAAATTTGTTGAGGATCTTCAAGTCCAGGATGGGCCTGACTGAACCATCTTTTTTGGGTACTGTGAATAGGTTGGAATAAAAGCCCTTGCCTTTTTCTCTTAAGGGGACCTGGCAGATGACCCCCAGCTCCAGGAGGCCTTGCACTGCTTGCACTAGCTCCTGAGCTGACACAGGGTCCTGAGGAATCCGGGATCTGATGAATCTTGGAGGGGGACAGGCAGCAAAATCTATCTTGTAACCGGAGGACACTACCTCCTGAATCCATCGGTCTGAGACATGAAGCCTCCAGACGTGAGCGAAGTGCTGCAGCCGTCCCCCCACCCGGATGGGTGAGGGCGCCCCATCATGCCTGAGGGGGCTTGGGGGATGATTTTGCTTTGGGACCCCAGGAGGGGCCAGGACGTCCACGACCTCTGCCCCTGCCCCAGAAATCTCCCCGGGTCCCAGGAAAGGAAACCCCCCTCCCCTGTCTGGCACCACGGTAAGGGGAGGAGAAGGAACCCTGACCCTGAAAGGGCCGAGATTGACGCCTGCGCTGGGGTAACCTGCCTCCCTTAGCAAAAAGGTCCAGGCAGTCCCCAAACAGGCGCAGTCCTTTAAAGGGAAAACCAGTGAGGGCATTCTTGGCAGCGTTGTCAGCAGCCCACTGGCGCAGCCAAACTGAGCGGCGTATGGCCACCGCAAGGGCAGAAGTTCTGGCACACATTCTGATGGTGTCATCCATGGCTGAGAGGACAAAATTTACAAAAAAATCACAACTGGAGAGTGCATTGAACACCTCACAAGGCAAATCATCAGGGGCACTATCAAGCATATTTCTGATAAGGGTTCTAGTGGCCACAGCAGTAATGGCAGAGGCACAGACCGGGCGGAGCGCCGTCCCCGCACATGCAAAGGCGTGGGATGCCAGCTGGTCAATGCGCCGGTCCTCAGCATCCCGCAGGGTAGTAGAGTCAGGGGAATGCATGACAGAGGTATTAGACAGCCCTAGGATCGGGGCATCCACCTCGGGGGGGGGGGGGGGGGGGGGGGAGGACCAACACTTTACCACCTCAGCAGGAAAGGGATACTTCCTATCCCAACTTTTTGGAACCCCGGGAAGTTTACTGGGGCGCTCCCATTCCTTGAGCACAAGGTTATGGAAATGTGCCTGCTCGGGAAATTCCAAACGTGATTTTGCTGTATGGAAAAGCTCCCCTCTCTGCCTGGGAGCCGCAACAGGTAGAGAGATGGACAGAACCTCAAAAATCTGGGTCAATAATCTGTCAGTGTCATCTGGGACCCAGGGGTAAGAGACAGAATCGTTATGACCCCTTGGTCTCTCATCAGATGAGCCCGAGTCAGAAAACAGCTCCCCTTCATCAGACGTGGTATAGCCACAAAGATTCCAAAACTCCTCAGTTTCCATAGGGAAAATAGTGACATTAGGTGTTAAGTGCCGCTTTTTAGCAGGGGCCTTACGCGCTAAGGACTTAGCAATCAACTGCTCAACAGTAGCCAGAAGTGGGAGTATTAATAAGGCCTACTAGTTATATAACTAATAAAGGGCCGGGAGAAGCCAAAAGGGTTTGCCCCACCTGAAAGACATAAGAAGCCAAGACCGTAAGCACACAGTAATAAAAGGAAGAACATAAAGCCACCCGCGAGGGCACTTACGGGCCGCGGTAGGTAGAGGTCAGACACTCATTGGCCAACCAAGGAGGTTAAAGATGGCGTCGGTATACCTCGAGGGGCGGGCCGGTATCAGCGATGACGCGGATCGCGCCATAGACGGGCCCTGCCCCCCCGAAGAGTGCAAAGCCAGGACGTGACAAGCAGCCAATGACGGCGCACCAGCGCCTGAGGTAATGCCGCCGCCAACCGCAGAACAAAGTGTTGACAATAAGCGCGCGCCGTGGCGCCAGATTTAAAATGACAGTAAAAGGAAGCCAGCGTGGCGGCTGACACAAGACAGACAGAATATATATAAGGTGTAAAACACAGAATGCATAGCATACACATTTACACACCCCCCCCCCCTTCTTTTTCCCCGAAGGCTACAAGGAGAATGAGGGAGGACAGCGGCCACTTAAACAGGGCCCACCGATAGGCAGGGGCAAGGGGCATTAGTGCGGGAGGGGCATCCCATAGAGGCTCACCATAAGCCTGAACCGCCTACCCTTTGGTGGGGGATTGCGGTGGAGCAGCGCTCCTAAGCACCTAACAGCCGTGCCGCCTACCTTAACCCGACCAGCGCAGCCAAGGCTGGGAGGCATATTACTAGTGGAACGGGTGGGAATAGTCCTACAGGGCCGCAGGCTAATAGCCCCGCTCACCTGCGAGTAGAGAGCCATTTCTCGTCCTTCGCAGCCAGACTGCAGAGAAATTCTGGGGATTTAGTGGGAGGTCCCCGGGTATTTGAGGGGCCGGGAGGAGCCTATTTCTGCAGTCCAGCGCCATCTGGCGGAGTATAACCCACTTGTAAGTATTATATTTGGAGCAGGACGTAATGAAAACTAAGAATACATCATCCCCATAGCCCGCCCCCGCGAAGAGCGCGAAACGCGCCCACGTGATCCTGCTGCCCAATCGTGGCCCGGCAGCTCTGAGGAGAATGACGCTGCCTTTGGCGGAGCGCTGGACAAGCGGCGGAGTTTTACAGTATAACATACCAGCATTAAGTAAAACACAGGCTTTTACCACGGAACACCCCCCCCCCCCCCCCCCGGAGATCTCCTGGAGGGAGAGCGAGAGAGGTTAACATAAGGGAATAACAGCGCCCAGGGGACAATGGGAGAAGCGAGGGAGGAGGGGTAACACCTATGGTAAAGGGTTAACTGCACAGGATTACCTGGCAAACACCCAAGAAGCAGTGGGGGCATCCCAAAAGGCTCCCCATCAGCCTAAACCGCCTACCCTGTCAGAGCAGGTACTACGGTAGGAGCCTAGCTCCTGAGCACCTCTTTAACTGGTGCTACTAACCTACCTTCACCCGAACCTTGTCAGCCGAGGCTGGGAGGCAGTATATGGTACGGAACGGGTGGGAATAGTCCTGCAGGGCCGCAGGCATGAAAGCCCCGCTCACCTGCGCCACATAGAGAGCTATCTTTTATCTTCTCAGCGCAGACTGCAGAAAGAACTGGGCAATTTGTGGGAGGTCCCTGACTTATATAAAGCCGGGAGGAGCCACAAGCTGTTTTCTGTCCGGTGCCATCTTGTGGATGTATTACTCAAGAGTAAGGAATATTCTGGAACAGGACGTGCTGTATACTTAGAATATCTTGAGGGCAGCCTGAATGCCAGCTCTATTTTGTAACCGGAGGATACCACCTCCTGAATCCACCGATCCAAGACGCGCTGTCTCCAGATATGAGCAAATAGCAGAAGCCGTCCCCCCACCTGGATGGGTGAGGGCGCCTCCTCATGCCTGAGGGTCCTTGGCAGGGGGCTTGGACTTGGATCCCCAGCAGGGATTGGGTCGGCCATGGGACCTACCTCGTCCCCAGAAATCTCTGCGGCCACCTGAAAAAGAAGAGCCTCTTCCTCCTCGAAAGGAGCGATAGGCAGAAGAACCCCGAAAGGGCCGCGCAGGCTCCCGTCGCTGAGGGAGTCTACCATCCTTGACCAGGAGGTCCAGACGCTCCCCAAACAACCTGTGCCCCACGAAGGGGATACTAGTGAGCGACTTCTTGGCCACGGCATCAGCCGACCATTGCCGCAACCAGAGCGAGCGGCGAAACGCAACAAGCAGGGCCGAAACCCTGGCATAATAGTAGTGTTGGACAACCCCGACACAGGGGCATCCACTTCGGGAGGACGAGATCATAGCCGGACCAGCTCCTCAGGGAACGGATACCGCCTATCCAGGCCCTTAGGCACCGACGGTAGCTTGTTAGGCCTTTCCCATTCCTTGAAAATCATATTATAAAAATGGGCCTGCTCAGGAAAGACTTGCCTCTGTCTCTCAGGCCGAAACAAATCACCCTGCTTCCTCTTAGCCGCTCTTGGAGGGACAATGTGCAACGTCTCAAAAACGGAAGCCAGCAACTTCTCCGCATCATCAGGGAGCCACGTATCCTCGCCCGAGGAAGAACCAGGCCCGCTGTCATAACCAGTAGAATAATCCACAGTGAAAATGGAGTCCTCCTGCAACTCGCCTTCCTCCACGGAGCCCAGACCTCCAAAAAGATCATCATTATCATCATTATCCGAGTAAACAGGCTCGATGTGCCGCTTCTTACTCGTGGCCTTCTTAGGAGCCGTACGCGAGATCTGTCTCTCAAGGCTGGCCACCCGGTATGCCAAATCAACTTGGGACCCCCTGCTGGCTTCCCCCTCACTGGGGGCTGAGTGCAGTAGCAGGGGTTCTGGAGAGGCTGCAGGCAATAATGGGCTAGGGGCAGATACGCCCGCCCGATCAGGCTTCAAAATGACGCTCCTGGCGCAAGTGACACAAACAGTGCTGAGTCCACCCAGAGGGCTGGCACTGCACATGGGGCAGAGTTTCACCCGCCCAGATGGGGCCCCTAGCTCACTATCCCCAAAAGTCTCCATTATGGTGATTAGCAGACAAAAATCTTTATGCAGTTTACAAGGCACTGATGGCCCAAACCTATGTAGCCCTCCTATATATTCCCTCTTTTTGTGAATCCTCTTAATAAAAGGGGGGAGGAGGGGGGCGGGGGACCGGGAGGAACCACAACCCACCAACTATCAAAGGGCCCAACTTGAAACTCACAAGCAGGAGAAAGGGCCATAAGCATCCCACAGCACATGTGCATAGCAGTAAAACAATAGATATTGATAACAAAAGGGACTCACGACACCGACAGTGATGGCTACACCGGAGGGGTACCAGACAGCAAGGCAGGAGAATCAAAATGGCGCAGAGTCAGCAGCTCCGCGCGTACCTCGAGGGGCGGGCCGCACGGCAGTGATGCGAACAGCGTCATAATGCGGTCCCACCCCCCCCGACGGCGCGAACAGCATCACCCGCCTCCTGCCTCCTCACAGACCTGCGTCTGCCAAAAAAACAAGATGGAGGCCGTCCACCAAGAATCTACAAGACTTGCCGCAGGGCAGCCCACAGTGGGGCCCCTGCACAACGCACAGTGCGCGCACCGGCTTTGCACCGCGCCGGAGGTAAAAGGATTGCCGAGCAGCGTCTGACCCCCCCCCCCGCCCCACAGCGTAAGTGCCCAAGATGGAGGGGAGAGGGGAGCAGTAAGAGACAACTCGAGGGAGCGAGGGGGGTATGTATGACCAGCGCAATGGTCAAACACACACACACACAATAAAGCTTGTGGGGCAGAGGGAATAACAGAGGGCAGTAAGTAGTTCCTCCCCCCCCTATAGGCTCACCATCAGCCTATGGCGGCTACCCTTTAGACAGGGTCTGCGGCCCAGAGCCTAGCTCTGCCAAGACGCCTGACCCCGGCGTTCTCCCTACCGTCACAGACCCGACAGCCGTGGCTGGGAGGCAATAGTGGGTCCACGGGATCAGTGGTAATAGGGTCCGCAGCGGCCGACGGGCTAGGAGGCCCCGATCAGCTGCAATATCCAGGAGAGAGTATCCAACGATCTTCAGCAGCCAGACTGCAAGATGAACACTGGGAAATCATAGTGAGACACCTGCTTTTATAGGGGGCCAGGAAGAGCGACAGCTTTTGATCTTGCAGTTGAGCGCCCCCTGGGGGCGGAATACCCACATGTCAATACTTCTGGGACGACCTGGACTGGATATAGGGAAAAGTATACTTACATACAGTGCTCCCATGTTGTTGGCAGCCTGGGAGGCCAGCCTGGGCAGCACTGGGGGGGGGGGGGGGGGGTAAAAGCTATTACAAAGGGGAAGTTAGGAAAGAAAGTGACAGTGGGTGTAGACATGAAACTGGGGGTGGTGAGGGGGGAGGGGTTAGCACATCTAGCAGGAATAAGGGCAATATACACAATTATCAAAATTGTCATAAGCATTTGAAATACATGCTTACAAATGCTAGAAGCTTGACTAATAAAATGGATGAACTAGAACAGATAATAACAGAAGAACAATATGATATAGTGGGGGTAACAGAGACCTGGCTGGATGACAGCTATGACTGGGCAGTAAATTTACAGGGATACTGTGTGTTTAGGAGGGACCGTAACAAACGCAAAGGGGGTGGAGTCTGCTTAATTGTAAAATCCTCTCTACAGTCTGCTCTGCGGGAGGATATATGTGAGGGGAATGACCATGTGGTGTCTGTATGGGTAAGAAATACATGGAGGGAGAAACAAAAATAAAATACTGATGGGGGTTTGTTATAAACCTCCAGATATATCCGAATCCATAGAAAATATGATGCTAAGGCAAATAGATATAGCCGCTAAACTAAATGAGGTAGTGATTATGGGGGACTTTAGCCAGATATAGACTGGGATTCTGAAACATGTGTTTCGCATAAAAGTAATAGTTTTTTTATCTAAAACAAAAGATGGCTACCTTTCCCAACAAGTACAAGCTCCAACAAGGGGGAAAGCCATATTGGACCTAATACTAACCAGTGTACCAGACAAAGTAATAAAGGTACAGGTTGGGGGACACCTTGGAAGCAGTGATCATAATATCATTACTTTCCAATTAGCAGTCACTAGGGTGCCTTATCAAGGAGCCACAAAAACGCGGCCTTATCAAGGAGCCTCAAAAAGGCAAAGTTTGACCAACTTAGAGATGCCCTACACTGCATTGACTGGGAAAATGCCCTTAAAAACAAAAGCATGGATGCTAAATGGGATACTTTCAAAGGAATACTTAATTTTCATTGTGACAGATATATACCTTACAGAAATAAAACTATTAGACACACATGTAAACCGAGGTGGCTAAATAAAAAGGTTAAGGGGGCAATAAACAACAAAAAAAGGCATTTAAACGTTTAAAGCAGGAAGGGACAGCGGAAGTGTTAAAAAACTACAAAGAAGAAAATAAACAATGTAAACAGCAGATAAGGGCAGCTAAGCTGGATACAGAAAGACTGGTCGCGAAAGAGAGTAAAACTAACCCCAAATTATTTTTTAGCTACATAAACCGTAAAAGGTACAAACCTGAAGGTGTGGGCACCCTGAAAAGCAAGGAGGGGACCCCTATAGAGGGAAATGAGGAGAAAGCTAATTTGCTTAACAACTTCTTTGCTTCTATAGTCACAAAAGAATTTGACATGCCGAGTGAAATGCAGGGGAATAACCAAAACCCTCCATTAAATGTCACTGGTCTAACCAAGGAAGAAGTCCAGCACCGTCTCAAGCAGATAAAAATCGATAAATCACCGGGACCAGATGACATACAGCCTTGTGTTTTAAGGGAGTTATGTACACTAATAGACAAGCCGTTATTTCTAATATTTGGGGATTCCATAACTACAGGGTTTGTTCCGATGGATTGGCGCTTGGCAAATGTGGTGCCAATATTCAAAAAGGGATCTAGGGGGGAACCTGGGAACTACAGACCGGTAAGCTTAACATCTGTGGTGGGCAAGCTGTTTGAAGGTTTCTTAAGGGATACTATCCTGGAGCACCTTGGGGAAAATGACCTTATTACTCCATATCAGCATGGATTTATGAGGAATCGCTCCTGCCAGACAAACCTAATCAGCTTTTATGAGGAGGTAAGTTAAAGATTGGATCAGGGGGAGTCATTGGATATCATATATCTTGACTTTTCTAAAGCATTTGATACTGTGCCACATAAAAGGCTGGTACAAAAGATGAGAATGCTTGGACTGGGGGAAAACATGTGCAGATGGGTGGGAAATTGGCTTAATGATCAGAAGCAGAGGGTGGTTATCAATGGTACACACTCAGATTGGGTCACTGTTACTAGTGGAGTACCACAAGGGTCAGTTCTGGGACAATTCTCTTCAATATATATATAAATGACATTGGGTATGGATTAAACAGTAAAGTCTCAATCTTTGCAGATGATACTAAGCTGAGTAAAGTTATTAAAACAAGAGGACAGCAGGCAGCTACAAACAGATTTAGATAAATTGGAAGCATGGGCAGTTAAATGGCAAATGAAGTTTAACACAGATAAATGTAAGGTTATGTACATGGGAAGGAGAAATATGTGTCATGATTACACACTAAATAAACACTTGGTAAAACAACAATGGAAAAGGACCTAGGGGTTTTAGTTGACAATAAGCCCAACTGTAGTAATCAATGCCAGGCAGCTGCTGCCAAGGCAAATAGGATCATGGGGTGCATCAGGAGGGGCATAGGTGCTCATGACCAGAGCATCATTTTACCCCTGTACAAGTCACTGGTCAGACCCCATATGGAATACTGTGTACAGTTCTGGGCACCTGTGCTTAAGAAGGACATATCAGAACTGGAGCGCGTTCAAAGAAGGGCAACAAAGTTAATAAAAGGAGTGCGGGGGCTAGAGTACCCTGAAAGATTTTCCAAGTTAGGTTTATTTAGTCTAGAAAAAAGACGATTGAGGGGTGATCTAATAACTATGTATAAATATATTTAGGGTCAATACAAAGATCTGTCCCACAATCTATTTATACCCCGGAGTGTAACCATAACCCGAGGGCATCCACTAAGGTTAGAGGAAAGGTGCTTTCTCCACCGACATAGGAGGGGATTCTTCTGTAAGAGCAGTGAGACTATGGAACTCGCTGCCAGAGGAGGTAGTAATGATGGATACAGTAAAAACTTTCAAAAGTGACCTTGATGCCTTCCTGGCATGTAATAACATTTCCAGCTATGGCTACTAGACCACTGGAAGGAGTTAAACAGGCTGAACTGGATGGACTAAAGTCTTTATTCAGCCTTACATACTATGTTACTATGATTTTAACCAGCTGCTGTCTGGAAACCTGGACAGAAGTGAACCCCTTCCAGACAGGACTTTGCTTTCACAGGTTGTACAGTTACCAGAAAGTCCCAAACTTGTGGGTGAATCACCCATGGTCCCAGGCCCACCAAGAGTTAAACAGGCTGAACTGGATGGACTAAAGTCTTTATTCAGCCTTACATACTATGTTACTATGATAGGCCCGCTGTTCCCACTGCTGCTTCTCTTCTCAGGCACTGGGTGCACCCTACACAAACACCCACTCTGTGCAGTGAGTGTGTGGCCTGCAGCTAGTGTCCAATAAGGACAGCAGACTCAGGCCATGGCCACCCTCAGCATGAACCGTGTGTCTGTGTAGGGAGCGCGCCGCGATTGAGAAGAGAAGAGGTGGTGGCGAGAGGTGGTTTCCATCCGCTTTAAAGGGTTAAATGACCAATATACAATAACTTTTAAACATTTGGAATATTCAAGACTAAACCATGGCATGTGTCTTTGTATTGGGATTTTACAGCAATAAAGTGTGAAGAAGCTGCAAGACATGCTGCAAGGAGTGGTGATCATGTGGGTTGCTGGCAATGCTTGTTCATCTAGCGGATGTGTCCTGAATAAGGCAGTGTTAGACAAAGCACAGCACAATGCTGGACATGCAAGCCAGCCATGATTAATTGCCTCTACCCTCTTCCCGGCACACAGTAAGGTATTCTCGGCTCTCATATTTCTATAGTAACATCAGGAGCCTATGGCCTACGTTTCTATGGCAATCTTTCCTTCTTGCCAGATACTGTTTTACACAAATCATCACAACTTCTAATGAGATCTTTTTGTTTCTCTGAGTCCACTCTACACAATTCTGTGTTTTGTATTTAGGAAGCAGGTCATCTCCATTTCTACTTGGGAAGGGGGAGGGGAGCGGGTCAGAAAGCCATGTGACCTGCTGGTGACCTAAGGGCTTTCCCCAACAAGGCATACAACGCCAGCTGCTGGACCACATGTGTCGGCAGGTCATGTGGTCAGGGCTCATGGAACTGCAAGTGGGGCAAGTTGCCCGATTAAAGCATTTTCATTTTCTTTAAAGCAGACCAACAGTTTTCCCACTATTGGGTACTGATGTTAGTACCGCTGCATTAAGAAAGTGAGGGGGGCATCCAGAATGCTAGAGCCCCCCTCTCGCATAACCCCCCAGAACGCTCAATATTCTTACCTTTAACCTTGAGCCTCGCTGAGAATGTCTCCGTGCAATTGGCTACCCACGCTCACAAGGACAGGCAGTGGGGACTTTAATGGCACCATAGCATTTCAATTTGCACACTATATACTTATGTATTTTTGCAAATAATGTATATACAACTTATATGTATTATTATGAATTAGTGTTTGGTATCACTTTAGCTTTCTATATTAGCAGATCAAGATCTAGGCACAAGTGATTTAACAATATGGTTGTCCCGGTAGTCCACCAATCCAAATGAGGGGTACAAAAATATTATATTTTTAAATATGGCTGGACAGACCCTTTAAAGGGTAAGTCCACTTTCCATTGAGATTTTGAAAGTGTATAGTTTTGTGTGTCTTAAATGTGCTGAGCTGATCTGGCATTTTTTAATGTTTTAATTTTTTCTAATGTTAGCAAATGTGTGTTTTATGGAAGCCGTTTTCCTCTGTTGCTATTGGCAATGTACAGCAATTGCAGCTTGGTGTACATTGCCAAAAGCAACATATTCTGTGTTCTCTGTGTGCAGGACTCTGCATTCTCTCTTCTTGGTGTACAGACTTGGTGTACGTTGCCAAAAGCAACAAATTGCAGGTAGTGAAAACTGCTTCCATAACTCTGATGCAGCCAGCCACCTCGCTGCAGCACCTTGAGCAGTGGTTCTCAACCTTTCTAATGCCGTGACCCCACAATACAGTTCCTCATGTTGCAGTGACCCCAAACCAAAAAATAATTTTGGTGGCTACTTCAAAACTAATTTCGCTACAGTTATGATTGGGAATATAAATACCTGATAAGCATTATGTATTCTCATTGCTACAAATAAAACATAATTTAAACATAGTGATTAATCACAAAAACAATATTTAATTATATGTTGAGAAATATTTATTACTAATTCCAATAAATAAAATTTCACCATGGCATAGCATGTGTCGGAAACTGTCATTTCTCCGCCTCTTATTGAAATTAATAGGAGGCTGCGGCGGATTGTGTGGTAACTCGAGATTCTCGGGAGCTGTCTTCCACAAAATCCGCCGCACTCACAATGAAATCAATAGGAGGCGGATTCAATGCTGGAAACAGCTGATTTCAGCACTTTCCTCATTCAGAATATGGGAAAATAGTGGGAGATATGGGAGATCATTATACATTGGGGAACAGTGTGAACTACATCTTATAGTGGTCTCTTATAGTATAAGACCGATTGTAGTTCACACTGTGTAAATGTATGGTGCTTTGCGTAAGTGTAAGCTGCTTTGTGTACTGTGTAATGATTACGCACAAAGCACCTTACACTTACACAGTATTGTGCGTATGGTGTGTGTACTGTTTTTACATTAACCTTTATTACACCAGCAGGCTGTCTCGCAGGCTCTCTTGCCTCTCCGCCTCCTAGGCTTCTGTCCTCCGGAGCTTGCTGCGTTCGCCCACTGATGACGTCAGCAAACGCCGGACACACATAATGCGATGCTATGGACTGTGGAGCGCTCCCCCCGCTTCCCCTGCCCCTTAGGCCTCGGACGGATGATGCAATCACATTTGCGCATGCGCGCAGGCATTCGGTTTGGAACGTGCATCCATAACGGCGTGCGTTCCAGCTGAATAGCGCTGCTGCAGACGGTAGCGTGACTTCTCAGCGGCTAAAGCCATCAGAAATATGTATTTTCCGATGGCTTTAGGCGACCCCTGTGTTTTGGTTGTTCGACCCCCGCTGGGGTCCCGGCCCACAGGTTGAGAACCGCTGACCTAGAGTAATGTTACAACTTATTTCACTGGCTTTTATTGAATAAATCTTAAAGCAAACCATTATAGCCCATTTCCCACCTTCTCAGGCATCCTCACTTGGGATGCCCTGCAGTGTCAAATCCCTTGAACCCCCGGTAAAACATTCCCAACCGATGTTTCACGGGACGGGACTGTGCTATACCTTTAGCCAGGCATTTGTGGAGGGCCAGCGGGGGCACACCCTAGCTATAGGGATGAGGCTGGCTGCAGGCTTACGGCCCTCTCTTCAGCTAAGAGATGCTTAATTCAGCCGAGTGCAGCCGTTGGATCAAGGATCAGGCACGTTTACCAGCAATCCAGGGGGTTTCGCATATAGTGGGCCATTCCCGCAGCCAAGGACCAAAACCTGGCATAGTTAAAATCCTGGGTTTTGGCCCACTTAGTAAATGAGTACGTTTTACAGCCACGTGACCCTTATACTTGCCTGGATTGAATGATTTAGGTGTTAATAACCAGCATATGTGCAATTTTAAGCATTTATAAACTCTTGCAATGCTCTCTCTTTTCTGAGAAAAAAACTTTTTATCTCAAAGAGCCAGAAACAACCCTTTTTCCTGAGATATTTTATGGCAAGATTACTGAAATGAGGACTGTGTGTTAGGTACAAGCTTCACTGTTAGGTACAGATCGGTTTTACAGCGAATGTCAACAGGGAGGCCCAGTATGACAGTAGAAAGCTTTAGTGAAATTAGCAACAGGTGCACCCCAATTGGGTGTGCTCTAACAGGCTGATTTATCACTAACGCCAGATAGCGTCAGATGAGCGTCTGTAGAGCGGATTTTAGAGCGCCCGCTAGTAGTCGCTGTACTCGGCCATGGATCATTGTTTCAAAGCATCTCAGTCGCTGTCTGGCATTGATGAATATGATATGTAAGTTGCTGCTATACTACGCTGTATGTGAACGAACCATAACGCCAGCTCAGTGCGACTGACTAACACCACATTCATAAAAAAAACAGCCACAAACATCGCCGGCGTTCAAAATCATGTAATTGTAGCCCATAGCGCCAGAGGCTGTGTGATTAAAGGCTGTTTTTGTACATGTATCCACTAGTTACAAAGCGAAAACATATGGAATTACATTGTTATTACATTGTAACATGAACAATTTAATACCAGACATGTAAGGACAATTCTGCATAAAAATATTATTAATACAAAAAGTTTTCAAAAATGTCATTTTCTTGCCCACAATACATGTCAGAAGGTTTGTGTTTTTTTGGGGGGAAAAAGGAAAGGGATTTAAGGATCGTCCATAGAAATGTATGGGAGAGCGCCAGGTAACGACAGGTTAGACGTGGCGCTCTGCAAGGATGAACGCCGGCACTGTACGCTGAGGCTGGGATAATGATGAATTGGACGCTACATGGCGTTGTTCTAGTCGCTCACCAGATTCCGCTTCAGAAATGTGTAATTGCGTGCCGTCTCCGCCGTTCACCTGCCGCTACCTGCTGCTGTACAGGCACTGCCCGGCGCTATCCCTTCATGAATAAGGCCCTAACTTTATTCAGGGAGAGTTGCGACATTTACGCAAATTTACTACGGGTGGAATGAAAAGAAAAGCAGAAAGAACAGTGTACACTGCAAGCAGAAGCTTATACATGTGCTGCTCTATCAGAGGGATTTGGTGATGTTGGTATGTTAAAATCAAAGTGCAGTTTTGTTGGCCATAAGACTTTGCCCTAACAATTACAGCAGCAGCAGCAGTGCACGGTGGAGGTAACAAGAGATCCAGATCACACTGTAGCGTGAGTCACCTCGCTCGGCCTCGCCTGGGTGACGCGCATCTTGAATGGGATTAATTTGGGTCTAGAGTACAGGAAGAGCTCCGATCATAACTCTCCTCATTACACGTCAATTGTTCTGATTTTGACTTCCTGCTAAATTGTTATGCTCCTTAATTCCTTCAACCGTATTTTCGGTCACGTCGAGAAATATTGCTAAGTCCTTGAGCTTTGCTCACCCCCACTGTGCTGCAAATTTAATTCTCAGGTCATTAAAAAGCTAAATACTGGGCGAAAAAATCAAGAGAGAGGAAAGGTATGCAGCACCCAGCAAGTGATGTACAGAAGCCAGCATGTACTAAGACAGGAACACCTATTATGTTTTACATTGTACTTAAACCGGAACAGCTATTTTTCACAAATGCCAATGCTCCCCCCCCCCCCGCACAATAATAGAGCAGAAAGGGAAACCCCCCAGGACACAGAGAACAGCTCACCTCTGGTCCCACGGCGCGTCTAAGAGGGGGCGCATCCTCCGTTTCACTCTAACAGGGAGCGCGCCCGCATCGGCCATTCACAAATGCCTTGCGTGGGCATTCACCCTGCTAGAGGGATAGCGGGATGTGGGAAACGAGGTAAGTGAATGGGGCGACCTGGGGGGTTTTACACAGCGCGGCGGGGGGAGTAATCGATTGGCCTGGGAATCTTATAGATTTCCGGGCCAATCGGCGTGGGTTTTGAGCCACTTTAAAGCGGTCCCACAGCAATCTGTATGCCCCTTCATAAGCCCGTCACAATGCGGCCCACGACAATTATGAAGGACTGTGTTTAAAGGGACTGTCCAGGCAAAAATAAAAACCGACAGATACTGACCAATAGTCCCTCGCAACTCATTGGCACTATACCAGGCCAGTCAACAGAGGGATGGCCCCTCAGGTCGCTGGGATGCAGGAACAAGATCAATGTTGGTAACCTTTAAAGTACCTATATAGGGTGAAACGGCTGCACCTGACTACTGGCGAGTGTTTTGCCCAGACTGATTCATTTTGCATTCCTAACACAGTTGTAGATGAGTGACAACCCATATGAACCCCCAAGTGTTAACTGAGATCATTAGAAAATGGGAGGTAGTAATGTACTTGATGATAAAAGGTTGGAAACCCCCGCTCTTCACAGATTTAATAGTTTGTATGTGTTCCCCTAACAGCACATTTCTATGAATAGCACTGAATACTACAACTATTCCACAGACTCACAAATACATCATCTAATAATTACTAACTGATTCGTGACAAAAATACAAAAACAATTAAGTGGACCCATGCACTGGTCCTGCATGCAACGACCTCACAGCCACTACATCCATCATCTGCTGGGCATTCAGTCAGAGGGGGTCCTCGGAGTAGTGTGCAAGTCGCCACATAAACTTCACTGGCCACCAACGAGATGTCCCCAGCTGCCCGCAGTTATTTTACTGGAGGGTCTCTTAAAAAAGGCAGTTAATAGGAAGCCAATGGAGAAAAGTAGGGGCTAAAGGGCTGACCTGCTGATTGATAAAAAAAAAACAAAACAAAGCTTTGCTTTGTAGAGAAATGAAAAACCAAAACGTTACAGCCTGACAAGAAGGTTACAGTATATAATGATAGCTGTAAAAGAAAAGCTGCTGCTGTGGTAAGAAAATAAGAGCTGCTCCTGTAACACAATGCAGCACTAATAGGGGATACAGGATTCAGCCAAACCAGTGCCCCTGTCCATGGTGCTAAATCCTTGCTGCAGCTGTTTCTTCTTACCAACACTGTACAGGTAAAAGCCACGAGGTTTCCTGATCAAATCCACTTTCCATGGCAATTTTGACAGTGTATATTTTTTGTGCTAAAGGAATGTTTTTTTTTTATTTTTCTTATGTGTGTTCAGTATTCACTACCTATATCTGTTGCTAATGGCAACTGTACACCAGGATCGACAATAAGACAGAAGTGACCGTGGACACACAGAACACTGCTGCTGGGCATGTGAACTGTATGTGAGCTCCCTCACCTCAGAAGTGGCCACAATTGTTCTGTGTGTACAGGGCTTACTTCTCTCTTCTTATAGCTTTTGGTGTACAGTTGCTAATAGCTAAGATTGGAGGTAGTGAAGACTGCTTCAATAAATGTACACATTTGCTAACATAAGAAAAATGAAAATAAATTACTAGACCAGCATAGCACCTTAATTTTGACTATCCCGGGTTTTATTTCGTGCCCTGCTGTGTAAAAAACCCAAGTTCAACCAATAAAACCTACCACTTCCCAGTCCAACCAGAGCCGTTTGCCATCCCTACATCATTCAGCAAACGGCTCTGCTCCTCTGCAATGGGGATCGGGAGCACCCATATCCTGGCATCATTGGGCTGTGTGCGCTCCTGCCTCAGCCATTTAGACAGCCTGGGGTGGAAGCAAGCACGTTGCAAGGGATGCTGCCACTTGTGCTACCTGTTGTAGAAAATTGGAATTTAGAATACATAGGCTGTGTGAACCAGAGTCCATGCATCCTCCGTTAGACCGGGTAAGAGTAAGCTGTTGCATGCAAACTGGGGGGTTTCACACATTAGGGCATCCTGCTTTGGGGGGGGGGGGGGGGGGGAGGCCAGCTGCCAGCACTGGAATCTTTTATATTCCAGGGCCAGCAGAGCTGGGTTTTGTTCCGCTTTAAGGCCATAATTTCGGAACAAAATAATATACTTTCAAAAAAAACATTGAAAGTGGACTTTCCCCTTACAGGACCTGTAAATGCACTAGTGCCTTGGTGGTGGCCGTAATCGCTGCCCTGCAGTGGCTGCCCTGGGGGAGTGGACCAAAACCCAGGATAGTCAAAATTTGGTTTGGTTTTGGTCCACTTTAAGGTGTGGGACTGATGGGGGAGGTCTATAATAAAGGACCCATATACTAGAGAAGTAAGCCAATAAGCATGCGTATAGCTAGCAGGTGGGCATTTCATGTGATTGTAGGAATGTGGTGGGAGGACATACAAGTGGAGGTTGTGAAGACAGTGACTATAGTGATAGTTATAGAAAATATTCATTATGCTATCCCAAATGAAAAAATTCTGAATCAATCCATTGTGGCCCCCAACCAGGTTCCAAACTATTTAAGTGGCCCACGCTTGTCAAAAGGTTGAGCAACCCCGGTATAAAGGGGTAATTTGAGAACTATGCAAAACCATGTCTATGTTCCCTGTGAAAAAAGGGTCATAGCTGGAATGCTGTAAAGACTTGTGACTTGGTGGCCAGGCTTCCCTCCTCTCCATATACATTAAGATGCTAACGGCGTGTGTTTCTGCATACCAACGGGCGCCATCTGTATTTGTCATAAATCAGTCACCAAATTCTCTGTATGCAAACAACGCCTCCTGATCCAGCCTGGCCCGTATGCTCCATATATGCAGCTCACTGTCTAGCTTCCTTCTCCTCTGTCTTCACAATATATAGAATTATTTTTTTTTTTAAATGTTCTATAAAATCCAATGTGACGCCTTCTCCCCCCATTGCAGCCCGGCCACAGTGACTGACAAATGAATGAACATGTCTATTGTCCCTGAAGCACCATCGCAGCAGAATCCTTCACAAAATCAATTGTGTGATGGCTTGAGGACAGAAGTATCTATGTGATTAAATCCGCTAGGCTGACAGAGCTTCCCAAACCGCAGATGTATGAAATTTTTCCAGCCTAATTAAAGACTCAAAAGCCACCGTTTAATAGTCTCAGGGCAGCCTTGAATAAAAATATCTCCACTTCAATGCTTTATTGCAGCATCTCCTCACATTCAAGGAATATTTATTAGCAGATTTGAAGCGAATCAAAACCCAGTGTCTCCCTCACCCACTCCCTCGGATTTAGGTCCACTTTACAGGGGCATCCCAAATTGGCCTTATCCCACTTGGAAAGTTCACTAGAGGGCACCTCATACTGGCCAATTTTCCCATGGTGCCCCTCGGGAATGCTGCATTCACCACCTCCACCTTAAAGGAAATCAAGTGCAGCCTACTCAAATAGTTCCAAGAGTCTTTAGTGATTTAAAATGCAGGTCATCTTAGAATTTTGGTCTTTAAAGCTAAAAAGGAATGTTCTATCCCATTCTTTCAACATCCCTCTTGGTAATGCCCATCTACCATAATGACAAAAATCATGGTTAGCGTATGTGGGTTCAACGGGTTGGTGAACCTGTTCCATATGTGGCGCCACACATGCTCATTCGGAGAACTGCATTGGCTGCCAGGGTCACAGTGGACCTATATAGGATAGATTTCTCTGGAATGGTTTAGGTTATCTATGTGGTTCCTAAAAGAAAAATCTAATTTATATGGCATTTTGAAAATGTATATTTTTTTGTGTGCCAAAATGATGCTGTCACGAATGACTTACCTTCTACCCGTGCCCGTGGTGTCCCTAGGCAACGAGTTCGGGTTCCTCCTGCCCAGGAGCCGCTTATGCCTCGGTTGCCATCCCCTGTGGCGCATGTGTCACCGAGTAAGTCCTCTCCCCTTGCCCATTGTCACTCAGCTTGTGCTTGCTGGCCTATACAATCAGCTCATGTCTTCCGGTGGTGCAATACTCAGAATGGCCACCGGAGGCTGTTTAAAAGAACAAAGTCTAGAAGGTGCAGCACTGAGCAGTTTGCCTGGGAAGCTCAGCTGGGGCAATCAGCCCAGAGCTCACCAATCAGACTACAGGGCCAGTGCTCCAATCGGCCGCCAGATCCTATGTGCACCAATCCTAGCCATTGTCTCCCTGTCCAATCCTGCCGGTTTTCCCACTATAAAGGGATTTCCTCTGCAGTTGATCCTGGCCCGTGATAGCGTGCTGCTGGGTGTGATTGTGATATCTGTTTTCCCTACGAATCTTGCCGTGTATGACCATTCCTGATTGCTGCCTGGACCGACCTTGCCTGTTTTTGACCACGATTCTTGCCTGCTCCTCTGTACCGCGTATCTCTGATCTCCTGGTGTGACCTTTGGCTAGCCCTGACTATTCTTCCATCTAAACCCTTCTGTACCGTGCATCCTTGGACTGATCTCCCGTGTATGACCTCTGCCCGATTGTCGCTACCCAGTCTTGTTCCTGGTTCGTCCACCTTCCCTTGCATAAGTCAGCATCCTTTGTGCTAACAAGTCCTGGGGGCAACTGTGTCCGGTGAGGCGTATTCTGCGTCCCGGCAAACGGGGGCTTGGCTATAGGCGAAGAAAGCAGCGGAGATTGGGGGTTGCTGACTTATTGGAAGGAAGATGTCCCACGGGACCTGACAGATGCCTTATTATTGTCAGTTTTACATTCCCTTTAACCTTTGTATGCAAAATATCCTCTAGCGACAGGAATTATCCCATTATCAAGGTTCCCAAAATAAGTAGGCCACAAGCCTTGTAGTAGTAAAGCAAGAAGCAACAATTGGTACACGCCTCAAAAAAGTTGGTTACCCCTTCAACCTGCATTTCTGCCCCCCGGGCTACGTGTACTCCAGGCTGGGCATATCTGTAAAAAATGGTCTTACTATCTGATCAGATGGGTACATGTGCTGTGCAGGGCACTCCAAAGATCAAAACAAAATCCTTGCTTGCTTTCCCTCTGCCCCACTTTGTGAAACCTGTCCAACACCCCCCCAAGGGGCCGCGCAAATCTCACCTCTGTTCGGGCTCCCGTGGCGATGTAAACATCGGCGGAAGAATGCCCAGCATCTCTGGGCCAAAGAGCACTCCAATGTCCAGCCAGTAAGATAGGCTGGGGCGGGAGGACACCCTCGTCTAAAGGGAAACTGGGGATGCTGCTGCTCCCACTCACTATACCAGAGTGTGTAAACAGAGTCATATGCCGATCAATAATATGTGCGGTTGATTGTACGAGAGCCTGCACATGTACCGTAGGACCGGGAAAAGGTATGTAAAAATCCCGCTTTAAGCAGCTCCTATATCGTTCACAGGGCACATGCTGCCAAACTGAAGCTCTACCACTTGTGATCCCTTACTCTTTGTCTCCACCCAATTAGACTGTAAGCACACAAGGGCATAATGTCTCCTAATATTTGGTTTAAACTTTGTAGCGTGCAGCGATATGGCAGCAGATGGCACTACACTGTATATAGACAATAATAATAACTTTATGATGGGGTAGTGCATGCAGTAAGGCCAAACTAGCTGGATGTTTGGTTGCGGCTTCAGCAAGAAGCCTTAGGGGGATGCTGGCAAATATAAGAAAAACTTGTGGTTGAGCAGGAGGTCAGTAAGTCACTCTAGCAGCAAAGAGATAAGACTTTACAAGTCCCTCAACACCACTATACAGCAAGACAACTGGTAGTGTTTCCAGGGGGGAGATCCTGGCTGGATCAGCCATTGCTGGGGTGGGGGATTTCCACAGATCGGTGGATGGATAGGTCCTATGCTGCGTTATGGAAGGCTGCACAAGAGCCATATGGCCCCCATGCTGGACCTATTTATAAGTCCGTGTTCAGTACTTAATTTGTTATTGATTTTATCACTAAACCAATCCAATCAATTGCTCTCATAAAACATCCCTCCCCGTGGGACGTATAATATTAGCGCAAATGAATATGCTGCTCTCTGATAGCTCTGCAGAATGAAATCCGCTTTTAATTATTCATGCGCAATCATTCCTGTCAATGTGTAAAGGAAATCTAGGGCTCTAGGTGAGTAGCACAGATAGCAGGCTGAAGCTTAAAATGCGCTCTCTTGTTTGGGAATAATCTAGGGTCAATGTTTGAATTACTATCGATCCAACATGGTTCTCAATTTCCTCACTTTTAGGAGAGCTGATCAACTGCTTTGTTATTAGAGGCCTGCAAATGCTGAAGTGACGTCTTCCATGACCCTGAAAGGTGCGAAAAAAGCAGAATCCCAATACAGCCGATATATCGACTGTCATGTGACCATAAAGAAAAAAAAGATTGGTTGTTCTAAGTTACTACATGCTGCGCACCCATGTGCCCAAACCCTACTTTGAAAGTGACTTAAACCCAATAAGTCACTTATTTTATTTATTCACTCTTTATTCTAAGCCTTTCTATGTTCCATTTACGCGGTACGACTGGCGAACGAAAAATTGCTAAAGGGTCATGAATGATCAGATGACTTTTTTGGCAAATATTTGTTAAAAGCGTTCATAATTAAGATCAAATTGAAGGTATTTCTAATCCTATTTATAGCCGATTTCTGTTTCCACATGCAGACATTAAAGTGATGAACAAGAAATTTTATGTCAGTCAAAACTATTCGACGATCGAGCAACAAGTTAAACCGTTCTTCTAAAGTTCTTCTAAACCGCTTGGATCAGTGGGCAACAAAACAACCCCCCTGTGAGAATCTGTAATGTTACACATTTAAATGGACTAAAGCCCTGTGAAGCTGGTACCTGGAGTTGAAAAAACTCCAGGGCCAGCTGATTCCCTACAACTGGGTTATTCCGCTGAGTGAAACCCCCTGGCATAGTCAATATATCCACATTCGCGGTCATGTCACGGCACATACGGGAGCCATATCCCCAGCATTTCATGGCTTAAGTGCACTGTGGCTCCCCGCTATTCATATAAGCTGACACTGGAACACACGCATCAGTCGGCGGGAGACTGTGAGATCACTGGAGAGATGCGTTTTGGCAACGGGGGTGGGGGGTGTATTCACACAGGGAAATACGTTTTGGTCCACTTTAACTATACAGTATCTCAAAAATTATAGGTCCAAATCAGCTGATGATTCTCTGATGAAGTCCTAACTTTAAACAAAAGGTGTCAGAATCTCCATTCATTGCAGTGATGGGGCTGTGCCAAGGCCTGACATGCCTCTTTCACTGTAGTCAATAAAATGCCCCTGTGACTGATGGCAGTAGTGTGATGATTGGAGTTCCAGGGCGTTTAGAGAATACGTTCCCAAAATTTCCTCAAAACAAAAAAAAAATTGAAAATCCAATAAAAAATTAGCTAAACCAAACCCATTAAAGAGGGACAACACCCGGCATTTTCACTCTCCTGGGCATTGTCCCTCTTTGGTGGGGCATCCTAATTTGGGATCACCGAGTGAATTCATTCTTCAATCTCACAGCACAGACAGACAGCCAACCAGTGTGCTCCGCTCCATTCAGATTCTGCAGATTCAGATTCTGCAAGCCGTTCTTCTGCTAACACTCTCCCCTGGTGAATCCCTATTTGGAATGCCAATTACAGATCCTAAGCCAAATACAGCAATTAAGCCCTTTATGATGGAGGGCAGGAAGTAGCTGCATACATCAGTGCAGCTTGTGTCCTATTGGATGAGCTGTAGATTTCACACATGTGCATAGTTATTAACTACCCCCCAATGGACACAGACAGCATCTCTCTAATGCAGAGCTTAGTTTAGTGGGTAGGGGTAGCTGAGGTTAGTTTAGTGTCCTTGTGAACCAGAACCCACCCATTGAAGTAAAACACAAGGTGTCTATGCTCTAAACCAATTCCTTGACTTTGCTTTCCTGTTTTCAGTCATCAGAGGCCTTGCTGGTGGGTACTGGCCATTCTGAGTGATCCTATGTCAGGACTGTCAGTCTGGAGAAAGCTGAAGCCATTGGGGCAGTATAATGCTGCTGAAAACAGAAGAAAGAAGCCTCTACTGCTTTCATTGCTGGAGCTGCTGACCCAGAGGTGGGGTTAGGTTGGTACCTATTTCTTATTGTGATGTATTAAAAGCCCTGTGCAGGGAAACTGAAATAGTAAATAGTAAAACCGAATAGTGTATATGTGGTGACCAGGTTAGGGAAGCTGGGAGGCAGCTGTGGGTCACCAGCTTTTGGGGTGGCAGGCCGAAGCCTAGGTTCCGGACAGATGTTAAAGTCCGTAGGCCCAGATGGTATGAGGGCCCTGTGTCATGACACCAGGAGGGTTTGGTGGCACCGGTTACCCTACCAACCGGGGGTCCCAGGAGATCCCTTGCTACGTGTTGGGTAGCAATAACAGGCAGAGGCCAGGTTAGGATCAACGAAACTTTTACTGGCAGTCTAGATGGTACAGTGACAGTACAGATCGGGAGCTCAGGAGCGATCCTCTGGTGTGGGAGACTAGAGGACTTGCTGAGACTAGTGCAATTTAGGCTGAATAGCTTACTTGCAAGAATGAAGATGGGTTCTGCGACCTTGGAGATTAAAGCTGAATTGAAGACAAGCTCTGTGACCTGGAATATGAAAGATGATGCTGTAGATTTATCAGCAGACTTGGTAAGCATTAGGTTTCCGCACAGGTGCTGAGTCTGGCCCCTTTCTCCACACTAGCCACGTGAGACAAGCCAGCAGCACAGGCACAGATCTTCTTCCTTCAGAGATCACAACTATTCTGACTAGAAAAATGGAAGGGAGGCCAGGCTTAGGGGCTCAGCAGTCCTGATAGGCTCACCACTTGTCACATGACCCTTCCCTAGCAAGTTAGTTACAGCACTAGGGAATTATGAAGTTTCTGGAACTGCACAATGTGAATACATTAACTCTGAGTGCAAACTACATAAATTTGCATATGAAACATGTTATTACATGAAAACAGGATATAAAAGGTTATTATACAGGAACAGGGTATATATATATATATATATATATATATATATATATATATATGCTGTATGAACACAGATATATTATACCATATTAGCTATGCAATATAACAGACCCCAAAGTCACAGGGGCAGCCGAAGGTAGAGGGGACACATATAGAACAGTATTGCAAATGCTGTACTGGGACATTGCAAACCCCCGCACTTAAGAGAAGTCGTCCTCTACGTAAGTCCTTGAGGCATGAGGATGGACTTGTGGCTGAAGGAGTCATCCAAACAAACCTGGGGCATTAATATGCAAATGTCCATTATATCCAGGCAAAACAGAATTTGTTATTGTTAACTTGTAAACTAGACAAATATCATACTCTAGGTATATTATTTAACACGGTAGTATTACTATTAGGTTTTAGGCTATTAGTGTTTAGACGAACAGGGTTTATATGAGAAAGATCTTATTTAGAATAATATCCTTACGAACAGAGTCAAATATAGATTGTAAGTATTGAGGAGTGCTAGGAAATTTTTGGGTTGTATGCACACTAGCTGTAGTACTTATTTGAGATGTGAAGTAGTATTAATTGATGTTATGTGATGCACCGCTCAGGCTGTTAGTAACAGGTAATGTTGGGGTGTTGACTGGTATAAAGGCATTGTATTGAGGATGCCAGTAGCAAAGTTGTACATCCTGATAACGAATAGGTAGTTGGCCTTGTGTGGACCTTTGAGACCTACGCAACTCCACTTCAGGAGCTCTCAAAGAGTCTTCAGCTTCAGAGACATTTTCAATTTCAGGAACTCTTACTTCTTCCTCTGATGACGGCACTTCAGGTGCTACTTCAGGAACCACAGCAGGAGGTTCCTCGTTGTGAATTGGGGGATTTTCTGGCTCCGGCAAGGCAGGTGAACGTGGTACAGGGATGTACTCAGGAGCAGTTGGTGAGAGTGCTTGAGCAGGAGGGAGGGGTCACCAGAGAAGGCTGTAGAACTGCAGTATTTGGGCCCAATCCTAAGAAGGTCACTTGACCAGGAGAAAACATTGGAATGTCCATAGAAGGATGTATGCCTTCTCCAGGTACATATTCCCCGGTTGGTCTGTTAGTCACTAGAGGAGCAACAGGAACAGTGGAAACTACAGGCAGATCCTCTTTCTGGCAGAGCTTCAGGCGATTTCGATGAACCACTCGGGGTTCAAATCCTGGTTTCCAGACTTTATAGACAGCAGAGTTGGGCTAGGGCACCTCAATCACTTCATAAGACTCCGTCTCCCACAAAGAGTCTAACTTGTGTGTCCTCGGAAATTTCCTCATCCAAACCCGATCACCAACTTGAAGAGGTCGGGCAGAGGCCTTCCGGTTGTACTCTTGTTGTTGTCTGGCTTGAGCTTCCCCCATCTTTTTGCCGACAATCTCTTTGGCCTCCTGAATTCTCCGTTGATGGTCTGAGACCCACTCCAGAGGCACTTGAGGGGAATTATCGATCGGAGCTTGTAGTCCAAAGATCCAGTCCTTGGGCAGCTGTCCATGACGGCCCATCATCAGATAGAAGGGTGTATACCCGGTAGAACAGTGTACTGTGTTGTTGTACACCTCTCAGAGTTCTGGTAGAAGTTTGGGCCACTCTTCGTGTCTGGAGACTGCTGCCGCCCTTAACATTTGGAGAAAGACTTGATTGATCTTCTCACAGAGCCCATTTCCCTGGGGATGATAGGCAGTAGTCCTCAGTTTCTTACAGTCATGGAAATGGCACAACTCCTGGAACAGGTGAGCTTCAAAGGCAGCCCCTCTATCAGGGAGGACGGTCTCTGGACATCTGAGAACTTGGACCCAGTGGAAATAGAACAGTTGGGCGGTGGTTTTGGCAGTCAAATCCTTCGCAGGCACCACCACGACCCACTTGGAGTAGTGATCCACCATGGTAAGCACATACGAGTAACCTGATCGGGTAGGAGGCAGCTTGACATGGTCCATGGCAACCATTTGATTCGGTCTCTCGGTCTGAAGGGAATGAAGGGGGGCTCGAACATCTCGCCAGTTGTTCTTGGTGATATTACATACGGCACATTCACCACACCACTTCTCAATATCACTTCTCATTCCGATCTAATAGATTCTCTGGCGGATAGTGGCTTCTGTCTTGTGAACACCAAAGTGTCCCGACTGATCGTGATAAGCATTGAGGACCATTGCAGCATCTCTTCGAGGAATCAGAATCTGATGAATTCTTTCGCCTGAGACTGGATCCAGGGCATTTCTGTACAACAGCCCTTTGTGAACGAACAACCGGTTCCGCTGATGCCACAACCACTTCAACTCATAGTCACTCTGGTTTTGGCATAGACGGGTTGGCACCCTTCGCCTGAGTAGGTAATCCAACAGCTCCCCCATTACTCGACTCTCCTCTTGTAGGGTCCTCCAAGTATAGAGATCTTCCAGGATCTTTTGGACCCAGGGTTCGCCCTCTTTGAGGGTTGTCGCAGCATTTTGAGCCACGACCCGTTGGTAGAAGGGAGGCATCTCCACATCCTCCCATTCATCCACGATGGAGCTTCACCAGGCGCCAACCGGGACAGCACTGTCAGGGATTGCCGGACACCCTTCTCGCATGAGCCAACAATCCCCAATCTCCACCGCCTCTTGTGCCTATAGCTAAGCCCCCGCTCGCTGGAGATACGGATTATGCCTCTCCAGACTCGGTTGCCCCCAGGACTTACTGGCGCAAAAATTGCTGGCTTATGGTGAAGACGGGTGAACTGCGGGGTATCCCAAATCAGGGGTTAAAGCGAACAGAGTCCAAAACGTCAATCCAAGGGGTTAGGCAGAGAATGGTCAAGACAAGCAGGGGTCAAAGCCGGGAGGTCACAGAAGCACGGTATCCAAGGGGGTAAGCAGAAGCAAGGTCAGACAGGCAGAAGATCGGCGCAGGCAGCAGACAGGAGTGGTCAAAGACGAAGCCGGATCAAAACACACTAAACGCAATTCCAACAGCACACCCAAGCTAATAATGGCTATAACGGGCACTGGTGGACCGGGCGAGAACATATTTAAAGGGGAACTGACCAATAGGAGGAGGAATGAGTGATTGGTGCAACTGTGAAGGTGACTGGTGTAACTAAGATCTGGCTTCCTATAGGAGCAGCCCCAGGGACTGAACTGCCCTGGCCAGTCAAGCTGTCCAGTCCCTGGGTTCATCCCACCCCAGATCCCAGGACATGACTTGCCATTTCAAATGGCGAATGAGCTGGGAGTAGCGCCGCCGGGGGGCATATGAGGAACGTGCTCGCGTGCTGGGTTAGTGAAATAATACTATAAATAATTGTGACATGCAGATCAGAGGCATCGCTATTAGAATCGCAGAGCGGCACAATTGCAGAAAGTTGAGGTGGCATCACTATGAGGGGCCCCTATATTGCCTGAAAAACACACCCTGGAGCTAGCAGCAGCAGAAGCCCAAATATTGGCTGAAATACACCCTGGAGTTGTAAGCAGCAGCAGGAGCCCAAACATAGCTTGAAAGAGACACTGGAGTTGGCAGTAGGAGCCCAAAAATTGGCTGAATGACACCCTGGAGTTGCAAGCAGCAGCAGCAGCAGCCCAAACATAGCTTGAAAGAGACACTGGAGTTGGCAGCAGGAGCCCAAAAATTGGCTGAATTACACCCTGGAGTTGCAAGCAGCAGCAGCCCAAACATAGCTTGAAAGAGACACTGGAGTTGGCAGCAGGAGCCCAAAAAAAGGCTGAATGACACCCTGAAGTTGCAAGCAGCAGCAGCAGCCCAAACATAGCTTGAAAGAGACACTGGAGTTGGCAGCAGGAGCCCAAAAATTGGCTGAATGACACCCTGGAGTTGCAAGCAGCAGCAGCCCAAACATAGCTTGAAAGAGACACTGGAGTTGGCAGCAGGAGCCCAAAAAAAGGCTGAATGACACCCTGAAGTTGCAAGCAGCAGCAGCAGCCCAAACATAGCTTGAAAGAGACACTGGTGTTGACAGCAGGAGCCCAAAAATTGGCTGAATGACACCCTGGAGTTGCAAGCAGCAGCAGCAGGAGCCCAAACATAGCTTGAAAGAGACACTGGAGTTGGCAGCAGGAGCCCAAAAATTGGCTGAATGACACCCTGGAGTTGCAAGCAGCAGCAACAGGAGCCCAAACATTGGCTGAAAGAGACACTGGAGTTGGCAGTAGGAGCCCAAAAATTGGCTGAATGACACCCTGGAGTTGCAAGCAGCAGCTGCAGCAGCCCAAACATAGCTTGAAAGAGACACTGGAGTTGGCAGCAGGAGCCCAAAAATTGGCTGAATTACACCCTGGAGTTGCAAGCAGCAGCAGCCCAAACATAGCTTGAAAGAGACACTGGAGTTGGCAGCAGGAGCCCAAAAAAAGGCTGAATGACACCCTGAAGTTGCAATCAGCAGCAGCAACCCAAACATAGCTTGAAAGAGACACTGGAGTTGGCAGCAGGAGCCCAAAAATTGGCTGAATGACACCCTGGAGTTGCAAGCAGCAGCAGCCCAAACATAGCTTGAAAGAGACACTGGAGTTGGCAGCAGGAGCCCAAAAAAGGCTGAATGGCACCCTGAAGTTGCAAGCAGCAGCAGTAGCCCAAACATAGCTTGAAAGAGACACTGGTGTTGACAGCAGGAGCCCAAAAATTGGCTGAATGACACCCTGGAGTTGCAAGCAGCAGCAGCAGGAGCCCAAACATAGCTTGAAAGAGACACTGGAGTTGGCAGCAGGAGCCCAAAAATTGGCTGAATGACACCCTGGAGTTGCAAGCAGCAGCAACAGGAGCCCAAACATTGGCTGAAAGAGACACTGGAGTTGGCAACAGGAGCCCAAAAATTGGCTGAATGACACCCTGGAGTTGCAAGCAGCAGCAGGAGCCCAAACATAGCTTGAAAGAGATACTGGAGTTGGCAGCAGGAGCCCAAAAATTGGCTGAATGAAATCCTGGAGTTGCAAGCAGCAGCAGGAGCCCAAACATAGCTTGAAAGAGATACTGGAGTTGGCAGCAGGAGCCCAAAAATTGGCTGAATGAAATCCTGGAGTTGCAAGCAGCAGCAGCCCAAACATAGCTTGAAAGAGACACTGGAGTTGGCAGCAGGAGCCCAAAAATTGGCTGAATGACACTCTGAAGTTGCAAGCAGCAGCAGCAGCCCAAACATAGCTTGAAAGAGACACTGGAGTTGGAATCAGGAGCCCAAAAATTGGCTGAATGACACCCTGGAGTTGCAAGCAGCAGCAGCCCAAACATAGCTTGAAAGATACACTAGAGTTGGCAGCAGGAGCTCAAGAATTAGCTGAATGACACCCTGGAGTTGCAAGCAGCAGCAGCAGGAGCCCAAACATAGCTTGAAAGAGACACTGGAGTTGGCAGCAGGAGCCCAAAATTGGCTGAATGACACCCTGGAGTTGCAAGCAGCAGCAGCCAAAACATAGCTTGAAAGACACACTGGAGTTGGCAGCAGGAGCCCAAAAATTGGCTGAATGACACCCTGGAGTTGCAAGCAGCAGCAGGAGCCCAAACATAGCTTGAAAGAGACACTGGAGTTGGTAGCAGGAACCCAAAAATTGGCCTAAAGACACACTGCAGTTGGCAGCAGCAGCAGGAGGCCAACATTTGGCTGAAAGGCACACCCTGAAGTTGGCATCAGCAGGAGCCCAAAAATTGGCCTAAAGACATAAATATGTTTTGCACCATTTGGAAAGTGTAAAACGTGGCACCATGCTGAATCTAGTCGCATGCATCAGCCATTGGTGGGTGGAAATCCTGGCTGATCCATCCCTAATTCATTTTCACAAAGGTGAGTCTCTCCACATTTTTAGTTGACAGACGAATTCTCCTCGCCCTAACTATGGCCCCCGCTGCACTAAACACCCGCTCAGATGGCACGCTACTTGCCGGGCAGGACAGCTTTTCCAGGGCAAACTCAGCTAGCTGCAGCCACAAGTCAAGTTTGGCTGCCCAGAAGTCCAGCGGATACTCAAGGTGTGTTGGCATGGTCATGTCAAGGTATGACATGACCTGCTGGTCCAGGTCCTGCTCCAGGTCTTCCTGCTGCTCATGAGTAGACTCACTATGCAGGTGTAGAAAGCTACTCATTAGCGACTGAAGACTGAGGCTGCTGCTGATAGAGCTGCTGCTGCTGCTCCTGCCAGCCCCCCCCAGCAGCCATGGCAGTGGAAGGTGAGAGCAGAGGTCCCCCCGAGTCAGACCTGCAAGAGTATGGACCATGGCGCAGATAGGCATCGGCCAACTGACTACGTAGAATGTCTTTGTAGTAGGTCAGTTTGTCCTCCCTCTTGGAGGGTTTAAAAAATGCTCCCATTTTGTGCCGGAAGCGAGGGTCCAATAACGTGGAGAGCCAAAAGCCATCCCGCTGACAAATGGAAACAATTCTTGGGTCACTACGCAAGCACGTGAGCATGCTTCCTGCCATTTGTGCAAGTGACTCGGAGGGATTACCTGTCTCCATCTCCACTGCATACTGCCACGGTGTGTCTGGGTCCTCTGTCTCGCCTTCCTCACAACCCTCTAGCTCCTCTGGCTGCTCCTGCTCCTCCTCTCCTGTCCGCTGACTAGATAAACCAGCCATTTCGCCTAAACTGTGCACTGTGCCACTCCTCCTCCTCTTCCTCCTCCTCCTCCAGGTCAGCTCCAACGGGGTTCATGTGGCCGTAAGATGTAGACGCCATGTCTCCAGTGCCCTGACCAGCCATAGTTTCCAAAATGTGCTGTAGTACATGAAGCAGTGGAATCATGTCGTCCCCCCCGTAACCCTGGCGACTCACAAATAAAGTGGCTTCCTCAAAGGGCCTGAGCAAATGGCAGGTGTCACGTATGAGCTGCCACTGGTTGACATTGAAGTTACACAGGGGAGTCCCCCTATCCGCTTGGATCATCAAGAAATCCGTGATGGCTTTTCTCTGTTCGTATAGTCTGTCCAACATATGCAGGGTGGAATTCCAACGGGTGGAAACATCGCAAATCAGACTATTTTGGGGGCTACCGTTCTGACGCTGTAGCTCAAGAAGGGTGTGCTTGGCGGTGTATGAGTGGCTGAAGTGCATGCAAAGTTTCCTTGAAGTTGTTAGGATGTCTTGCAGATGGGGGAAGACTTCAGAAACCGTTTCACAACCAGATTGAAGACTTGAGCCATGCAGGGCGCATGGGTCAGCCTTCCTTCTCGCAGCGCAGACAAAATGTTCTTCCCATTGTCGGTAACCATGGTTCCGATTTTCAGTTTTCTTGGAGTAAGCCATGTTTGGATTTCTTGATAAATAAATTTAAGCAGTTCCTCCCCTGTGTGACTCGTTCGCCAAGACAAACCATGTGAAGCACAGCGTGACACCTCCGTGCCCTGCACACATGGTAGGTTGGAGGAGCACTGAGACTTGAGCCTACAGTGGAGGGTGAGGAGATGGCGGAGGATGAGGAGGCCGAGTCGCACGGTGTCACAGGCACAACGGCCAGGGAGCGCGGAGGCCAAAGCGGCGTGTCCAAGTTGCTGCTGCTGCAAAGGAACCACATTCACCCAGTGGGCCGTAAACGACATGTACTGTCCCTGACCGTAGTTACAGCTCCAGACGTCGGCGCTGCCATGCACTTTGCTACACACGGACAGGCTCAAGGACTGGCCCACCTTCTGTTCAACAAAAGTGTGCAGCGCTGGTACTGCCTTCTTGGCAAAGAAATAACGGCTTGGGACTCTCCACCTCGGCTCGGCACAAGCCATCAGTTCTCTGAAAGGTGCAGAGTTCACCACCTGAAAAGGGAGCGACTGCAGCACCAGCTACTTGTACTTGTACATTCAGCTTCTGCGCCGCAGGATGAGTGGGCGCATACTGCTGTCTCTTGGACATGGCTTCGCTGATGGATTGCTGGCGGGATGCATGACTTGGAGGAGGAGGAGGAGCAGGAGCATCTGGAGCCACAGAGGATGGGTATGACGCACAGCTGCCTTCAGCTGAGGTGCTGGAGCCTTGGCTGGCAGAAATTGGGAGCAGCGTGCCACTTGGTGAGGAAGCATCCTGGACCACCTCTTCGGAGCCTCGGTTCTCCCAGGCCGCTTCATGGTGACGCATCATATGTTGATGCAGGGCCGTGGTGCCAACATTTGGGCCCTGGCCACGCTTCACCTTCTGCCTACATATCTTGCATGTGGCCATGTTACCCTCCTGCGGATGCTTCAGGAAAAACTGCCACACTGCCGAGTAGCTACTTTTCCCACCAACAGCCCGCACTGATTCACTGCTACTGTCGCTAACTTCAGGAACCCCTGCTCCACTACCTCCCGATAAGGTAGCCTGCCGCGCAGCAGGTGCTCTACCTCGGCCCCGGCCCCGTTTGGCTCCAGGCTTTACAATTCTGCCCCCATGCTGACTGCCAACCATGCTGCTAACACCTTGCTGCCTCAGCTGCTGACTCCGGGGCAACCTGCGCCCCTCTTCTCCTGATGAGGATGAAGCCCCTTCTGCACCCGGCTCCCAAGTGCGATCGGCTTCATCATCATCATCATCATCACCGAGTTGTGGCTGCACGTCACTGATGTTCTCGGTTTCCTCAACAGTCTCTGGCGCAGGAGCTGGAACGCTCGCAACAACACCCACGCCACTCTCTACATCACTATTTGTCTGCCTAGCGAAGGAAGCCACCTCCATTTCTTGGCTGGGCAGTAGCTGCTGACTGTCCTTTATCTGATCGTCCTCCTCACTAAAGAGTGGAGCTGAACCCAAAGCACAGGATACGTCGCTGGGGGAGGGAACGGCGTAGGATAGAGGCAATGGGAGGACAGGGACTGCTCTCGGGCCATGCCAACTCAGGGTTGTGTCAGAGGAACCTACCGACCCTAGACTGGGGGTGCCAGATGTAACTTGTGATGATGTGGATGACCACGTTAACCAATCTACCATGGCAGATGCGTTACTAGTGGAGACACAACCGCTAGCAGATACTGGCAGATCAGGTCTCTCACCGCGACTCCTGCTGCCACTCGCCCCTAGTCTGCTGCGACCTCTGCCTGCTGAATCTTGGCCTCTGCCACTCCTCTTTGAACATACTGGCACTTGTCTGCCTGACATTTTTATGTATTTGAAATGCGCAATAGGCACTTAAAAAATGGGTTTACTTTAAAAAGCAGAAGCTAAATAAAGTGAGATACTGCTTCTCTGCACCAGATACTATGAAAATTGGCAATACCCTGCGGGCTGGTGTTTTTACAAGACGCAAAAAAAAATTCAAAATGCAATATATTAATAAAACAGAGCCTGTAAAAGCTGCTTTAGTATAATAGATAGGGTGAAATGTGCCGGTTTGGGATACCCTGCGGCCTGGTGTTTTTACAGGACGCAAAAAAAAACAATTCAAAATGCAATATATTAATAAAACAGAGCCTGTAGAAGCTTCTTTAGTATAATAGATAGGGTGAAATGTGCCTGTTTGGGATACCCTGCGGCCTGGTGTTTTTACAGGACGCAAAAAAACTATTCAAAATGCAATATATTAATAAAACAGAGCCTGTAGAAGCTGCTTTAGTATAACAGAGTGAAATGTGCCGGTTTGGGATACCCTGCGGCCTGGTGTTTTTACAGGACGCAAAAAAAAATTCAAAATGCAATATATTAATAAAACAGAGCCTGTAGAAGCTGCTTTAGTATAACATATAGGGTGAAATGTGCCGGTTTGGGATACCCTGCGGCCTGGTGTTTTTACAGGACGCACAAAACTAATTCAAAATGCAATATGTTAATAAAACAGAGCCTTTAGAAGCTGATTTAGTATAACAGATAGGGTGAAATGTACTGGTCTGGGATGCCCATGCGGCCTGGTGTTTTTACAGGATGCACAAAACCAATTAAAAATGCAATATATTAATAAAACAGAGCCTTTAGAAGCTGATTTAGTATAACAGATAGGGTGAAATGTGCTGGTTTGGGATGCCCATGCGGCCTGGTGTTTTTACAGGACGCACAAAACCAATTAAAAATGCAATATATTAATAAAACAGAGCCTGTAGAAGCTGCTTTAGTATAACAGATAGGGTGAAATGTGCTGGTTTGGGATGCCCATGTGGCCTGGTGTTTTTACGGGATGCACAAAACTAATTCAAAATGCAATATATTAATAAAACAGAGCCTGTAAAAGCTGATTTAGTATAACAGATAGGGTGAAATGTGCCGGTTTGGGATACCCTGCGGCCTGGTGTTTTTACAGGACGCAAAAAAACAATTCAAAATGCCAATATATTAATAAAACAGAGCCTGTAGAAGCTGATTTAGTATAACAGATAGGGTGAAATGTGCAGGTTTGGGATACCCTGCGGCCTGGTGTTTTTACAGGACGCAAAAAAACAATTCAAAATGCAATATATTAATAAAACAGAGCCTTTAGAAGCTGCTTTAGTATAACAGATAGGGTGAAATGTGCTGGTTTGGGATACCCTGCGGCCTGGTGTTTTTACAGGACGCAAAAAACAAATTCAAAATGCAATATATTAATAAAACAGAGCATGTAAAAGCTGCTTTAGTATAACAGATAGGGTGAAATGTGCCAGTTTGGGATACCCTGCGGCCTGGTGTTTTTACAGGACGCAAAAAAAACAATTCAAAATGCAATATATTAATAAAACAGAGCCTTTAGAAGCTGATTTAGTATAACAGATAGGGTGAAATGTGCAGGTTTGGGATGCCCATGGGGCCTGGTGTTTTTACAGGACGCACAAAACCAATTCAAAATGCAATATATTAATAAAACAGAGCCTTTAGAAGCTGATTTCGTATAACAGATAGGTCGAAATGTGCTGGTTTGGGATGCCCATGTGGCCTGGTGTTTTTACAGGATGTACAAAACCAATTCAAAATGCAATATATTAATAAAACAGAGCCTTTAGAAGCTGATTTAGTATAACAGATAGGGTGAAATGTGCTGGTTTGGGATGCCCATGCGGCCTGGTGTTTTTACAGGATGCACAAAACCAATTCAAAATGCAATATATTAATAAAACAGAGCCTTTAAAAGCTGATTTAGTATAACAGATAGGGTGAAATGTGCAGGTTTGGGATGGCCATGTGGCCTGGTGTTTTTACAGGACGCACAAAACCAATTCAAAATGCAATATATTAATAAAACAGAGCCTTTAGAAGCTGATTTAGTATAACAGATAGGGTGAAATGTGCTGGTTTGGGATGCCCATGCGGCTTGGTGTTTTTACAGAACGCACAAAACCAATTCAAAATGCAATATATTAATAAAACAGAGCCTTTAGAAGCTGATTTAGTATAATAGATAGGGTGAAATGTGCTGGTTTGGCATGCCCGTGTGGCCTGGTGTTTTTACAGGATGCACAAAACCAATTCAAAATGCAATATATTAATAAAACAGAGCCTTTAGAAGCTGATTTAGTATAACAGATAGGGTGAAATGTGCTGGTTTGGGATGCCCATGCGGCCTGGTGTTTTTACAGGACGCACAAAACCAATTAAAAATGCAATATATTAATAAAACAGAGCCTGTAGAAGCTGCTTTAGTATAACAGATAGGGTGAAATGTGCTGGTTTGGGATGCCCATGTGGCCTGGTGTTTTTACGGGATGCACAAAACTAATTCAAAATGCAATATATTAATAAAACAGAGCCTGTAAAAGCTGATTTAGTATAACAGATAGGGTGAAATGTGCCGGTTTGGGATACCCTGCGGCCTGGTGTTTTTACAGGACGCAAAAAAACAATTCAAAATGCCAATATATTAATAAAACAGAGCCTGTAGAAGCTGATTTAGTATAACAGATAGGGTGAAATGTGCAGGTTTGGGATACCCTGCGGCCTGGTGTTTTTACAGGACGAAAAAAAACAATTCAAAATGCAATATATTAATAAAACAGAGCCTTTAGAAGCTGCTTTAGTATAACAGATAGGGTGAAATGTGCTGGTTTGGGATACTTTGCGGCCTGGTGTTTTTACAGGACGCAAAAAACAAATTCAAAATGCAATATATTAATAAAACAGAGCATGTAAAAGCTGCTTTAGTATAACAGATAGGGTGAAATGTGCCAGTTTGGGATACCCTGCGGCCTGGTGTTTTTACAGGACGCAAAAAAACAATTCAAAATGCAATATATTAATAAAACAGAGCCTTTAGAAGCTGATTTAGTATAACAGATAGGCTGAAATGTGCAGGTTTGGGATGCCCATGGGGCCTGGTGTTTTTACAGGACGCACAAAACCAATTCAAAATGCAATATATTAATAAAACAGAGCCTTTAGAAGCTGATTTAGTATAACAGATAGGGTGAAATGTGCTGGTTTGGGATGCCCATGTGGCCTGGTGTTTTTACAGGATGTACAAAACCAATTCAAAATGCAATATATTAATAAAACAGAGCCTTTAGAAGCTGATTTAGTATAACAGATAGGGTGAAATGTGCTGGTTTGGGATGCCCATGCGGCCTGGTGTTTTTACAGGATGCACAAAACCAATTCAAAATGCAATATATTAATAAACAGAGCCTTCAGAAGCTGATTTAGTATAACAGATAGGGTGAAATGTGCAGGTTTGGGATGGCCATGTGGCCTGGTGTTTTTACAGGACGCACAAAACCAATTCAAAATGCAATATATTAATAAAACAGAGCCTTTAGAAGCTGATTTAGTATAACAGATAGGGTGAAATGTGCTGGTTTGGGATGCCCATGCGGCTTGGTGTTTTTACAGGACGCACAAAACCAATTCAAAATGCAATATATTAATAAAACAGAGCCTTTAGAAGCTGATTTAGTATAACAGATAGGGTGAAATGTGCAGGTTTGGGATGGCCATGTGGCCTGGTGTTTTTACAGGACGCACAAAACCAATTCAAAATGCAATATATTAATAAAACAGAGCCTTTAGAAGCTGATTTAGTATAACAGATAGGGTGAAATGTGCTGGTTTGGGATGCCCATGCGGCCTGGTGTTTTTACAGGATGCAAAAAAAAATTCAAAATGCAATATATTAATAAAACAGAGCCTTTATAAGCTGATTTAGTATAACAGATAGGGTGAAATGTGCTGGTTTTGGATGCCCATGCGGCTTGGTGTTTTTACAGGACGCACAAAACCAATTCAAAATGCAATATATTAATAAAACAGAGCCTTTAGAAGCTGATTTAGTTAAACATATAGAGTGAAATGTGCTGGTTTGGGATGCCCATGTGGCCTGGTGTTTTTACAGGATGCACAAAACCAATTCAAAATGCAATATATTAATAAAACAGAGTCTTTAGAAGCTGATTTAGTATAACAGATAGGGTGAAATGTGCTGGTTTGGGATGCCCATGTGGCCTGGTGTTTTTACAGGACGCACAAAACCAATTCAAAATGCAATATATTAATAAAACAGAGCCTTTAGAAGCTGATTTAGTATAACAGATAGGGTCAAATGTGCTGAAATAGTATGCCCATGTGGGCTGGGGCTTTTACAGCATACAAAAAAAATTAAAACGAATCGAGTTATAAGATATGCTTGTGTGTAACCGATAGGGTTAAATATGCCACTGCCAAGATGGGATGCACAGTGGCCAGGAATATTTACAGCACAAAAAAAATCAATTTAAAACTGATCTGGCAAATAAAGTGAAGTGAAAATAAAAAAAAAAAGTTTCCCTGTCACTTTCTCTGCTGTCCCTGCCTGGATCGTTCCCGACTATTCCCTATCTTTCCCTGGCTCTCCCTGGCACTGTGTGGGTCTCTGTGGGTCCCCCTGACTCTCCCTGCCTGTCTGTTAGTCTCTCCCTGTCTGCAGCAACCTCCGTTCTGTCTGCAATGCAAGGCTAAAATGCGCACAAGCAAGATGGCCGCCGTTTATATAGCACTGTGACGTCACCGGGCTTCCTGGCTGCTGATAGGCTGCATGTGACCTTCCCATGATAACTTGCCCCAGGGGACATGTCCGGACATGTCCATCCACCATTTTACAATGGCTGTAATTGATATAAATGGAGTTTAAAGGAAAACTTCGATCGATCGAATCGCGGGGAAATTCGGATTCGTTCAGAATCGATTTTTTCCTGAAATTCGGAACGAATTTGGGTTCGTCCGGATCGATTCGCTGATCCCTACCGGCGACCCCAGCCGCCGCCGATGTAGAGGGGGCGGCGGAGCCTGAAACCCCAGCAGAAGATGTGGAGGTGGCCGCGGCCGTACAGAGGCGCCGCAGGACGGGGCACCAGAGCCAGGTAAGTTCCTTACAAGCACATCCGCATTCACATTTGACTTTCCACTGCGATACTTGATAGAGAAGTCATAGTTCGCCAATCTGGAGGCCCAGCACTGTTCCAGAGCACCCAACTTTGCTGTATTCAAGTGCGCCAACGGGTTGTTATCCGTATAGACAACGAAGGGCGTAGCAGCCAGGTAATCTTTGAACGTCTCAGTCACAGCCCAGACAAGGGCCAGGAGCTCCAACTTAAAAGAGCTATAATTGGCATCATTCCTCTCCGCTCCTCGCAGGTTTCGGCTACCATAGGCGATAACACGCTCTTTCCCTTCTTGGACCTGCGACAGGATGGCACCAAGTCCCTAAAAACTGGCATCTGTGTACAAGCGGAAAGGTTGGGAATAATCCGGATAAGCTAGTATGGGAGGCTCTGTTAGAAGGTGTTTTGGGGCCTGGAAGGCCACTTCTTGTTCTTCACCCCAATTCACGGGGAGCCTTCCATTGTAGTTTTCTTTAGCTGTCCCTGGGAGAAGGGATGTGAGAGCTTCATCAATTTGGGCGATATGTGGTACGAACCGCCGGTAGTACCCAGCGAATCCTAGGAAGCTCCGGACATCCTTGACTGTGCGCGGAGCGGGCCAATTCTTCACTATCTCCACTTTTGCTGGATCAGGTTGAATGCCTTCCGCACCGACGACATGTCCCAGATAATGCACTTGAGGCTTCAAAAGGTGACACTTTGACGGTTTGATGTTGAGGCTGTGTGGAATACCTCAGAAAGGTGGGTCAAATGTTCCTGATAGGATTGAGAGCAGACAATAACATCATCGAGGTAGAGAGGGACACTCTGGAAATTAAGATGACCCAAACAGCGTTCCATCAGGAGCTGGAAGGTGGCCGGTGCATTACAGAGGCCAAAGGGCATGCTCTTGAACTCAAATAGTCCCATCGGGGTCACAAAAGCGGTCTTCTCTCTATCTTCTGGAGCCACTGACACTTGCCAGTACCCACTGATAAGATCCAGAGTGGAGAAATAGGCTGCTGATCCTAAAGCTGTGAGTGATTCCTCTATTCGAGGGAGTGGATACGCGTCCTTGTGGGTGACATCGTTCAATCTTCTGTAATCCATGCAGAATCGGGCGGTGCCGTCTTTTTTCTTAACAAGAACCACAGGGGTCCACGGGCTTTGACTCTCTTGAATGACATCTGCATCCTTCATGTCGCCCAATAGTTTCTTCACTGTCTGATACATGCCCGGAGCCACAGGTCGATGCCTCTCCCTGATAGGGGGATGAGTCCCAGTCTCTATCCGATGCCGTATCATAGTGGTTCGGCCGAAGTCAGTGGGGCGCTTACTGAAGGCAGCTTGATGGTCCTTAGCCACTCGCATTACCCTTTCGATTTGATCCGTTTGGGTATCTTCCCCGCCTATTTGGAGCTGTGTCCACCAGGGTGGTGATGGTTTATCTGTGGCTTCAGAAGTAAGGTAAGCCACGTTCTGGCGAGCCACGTCACGCTCTGACAACAGGTCTTCTGGCATGAGCAAGGATAGCTTGGCTACAGGCGTATACTTTGGCAGTACCGCGGGCACTCCTGATAGGACGGACGGGTACCTTTCCAATCATTACCGTGACTAGACTCCTAGCAGCTCGGATTAGTGGGTAATTCTCCATTGGTATAGGTTCCAGCAGTGCAGAATAATCTTGGTTTCTCGCTCCTGGCGGACCCGGCACCATAAGAAGATCTCTGAGTTAGGGGGGATGGTCACAGATCGGACTCCTGGACTCTCACTTTACAAACTTCTCCTCGTCGGTTAACGAACCTCTGTTCAGCTTGTAGCACCTTTAAGTGGTGTTGCGCAACCCTCTGGTCTGACGGGGAGAGATAAGGGAGAGAAGTGTGCAATGCCTCAACAATCTCTGGAAAGCAATGTCGCATAATATTCATTCCCAGAATAAAAGCAGCAGAACCCTTATCTGAAACTTCTGTGACTATTATCCCTTGTCCCCTTAATACACATTCCCCAACCTGCAGGGTGGGCTCCCAGTATCCATGTCTGGGGACTGGTTTCCTGTTACCGGCCATCACAATGAAATTAACATAGGTGGGTTCACACAAACATTCTGCACTCCAATACTGGTAAAAGAGGTCTTTGGAGATGGTGGACACCTGAGAGCCTGTGTCAACTAGGGCCTCCAGCTGAACATCCTCTACAATTACCCTTACATAGGGACATGAGGCAACATATAATGAGTGTCCTGATGTGGACTGTTCTCCAGACGGGCCTGAGAATGACTTTCCTGAGGGCCGGCCCTCGACCTCAGGGGATACCCGTTTAAAGCCCAGCACAACATTTTCCAGTGTCCTGGTTTACTACAATAAGTACAATAGGGCCTTTGAGTCCCAGGGGGTTCAGGGTTAGGGCCCTGACGGGTATTAGCAGAACGTGGAGCAGAAGCCGCTATGGGATTTTGTCCCACCGGAGCTTGGCGGCAAACTTGGACAGATTGGGTAGTAAGTTCCCTTACGGCTCGGCTCAGCTGTTCTATGTCTTGCTTGACACTTTGGAACTCAGACGAACTGGGTGTAGCAGCAGGGGCCGGATTATTAGGCTGCACCTGTGGTGTGGCAGGTGTAGCGATGGCACCGACAGTTTCGGGAGAGGGTTTACAAATCTCTGCTGAGTCAGTGCTGGGTTCTATGACCTGAACAGCTAGTCTCTTAAAGGCCGAGAAGGACAAGTTGGGATTCTGGGCGGCTAACATACGTAATCCCAATCTCACTTGTTATGGGCCCCATCTATGAACCGGTCCATCGGGACTTTGTTGCCCTGTTCGGGAGAGATCCCATCTAATTTTTGTACTGCTTCCAGAGCACTCTGTAATGCAACCACATAAGCCCTCAGGGTCTCACCTGGCTTCTGGCGTCTTTCATAGAGCCAGAGACGTACCTCAGAAGGAGAGTAAGCTTCAAACACCTGGCGGAGTCCCTCAAAGATCTGCTCCACCGCCGCCTTCTCAGTGGAGGGCAGGTACGGACCTCATCTAAGGCTGATCCCTGAAGTTGTCCCGCCAGCAACTGCACCTGTTGGTCAGGGGAAAAAGAATAAAAGAGACCCTGGATCTTCTCCTTGAAATCTCGGAGCGTGAAGGGGTCTCCATTATAGGTAGGCAGAACGGGGTTCCCTATGAAGACTGGGGAGACAGCTGGGGCTCCTATAGGATTTTGTGGCATCGGCGGTGATGGCGGCAATCCCATCCGATCTTCCCTTGGAGAAGATGATCCAGCTGCCCGAACTGGAGGGGCCCCCTCATCAGCAGACTCTGGTGCATTTGGATCAGACATGTTGCTGCTTAATGGTAATGCGCTATCGGCAGGAAAATTAGGGTGCACTGGCTCTTTAAGAAGTTGAAGAAGTTGCGTCGTCTATTGGGTACGCGGTCTTTGAGAGCGTTGTCCTTGAGAGCGCTGTCCTTGAGAGCGCTGTTCTTGAGCGCGTTGTCCGGTCGTCGGAGGTTCTGCAGCAGCCGCGACACACTTGCGCTGGCGTTCCGGTGAAGTCTCGGGGAGCCGGGGGAATTTCAAAGATGGGGGCGCCCAGGAACTTCCTGTTGGGTCCGGGGTTGAATATCTTCCCCTGTGCAACGCAGGGCGGATCTTTAGTTCCGGCTGGCGCTGAAGGGGGAGAGGCGTTACCGCTGGCGTCTGGCTGGGTGAAGCTGCGACCGCGCACGTGGGAAGTAAACCCTTCAGGTACTCTTTAACCGTTTTAGTGATCACAATGGCGGCCCTTACTTCACCTTCCCCGCAATTGTATAGAAAAGTCCCGTACAGCGAATTGCAAATTTTTCCGTGCAAATATCAACTTAGTCCAATAACTGATGAAGGACTTGATAATACAAGGTGACTTGTGGACATACAGGCACACACTTCGAATCCTGTTCGTGACGCCAAATTAAAGCTATGTGGTGACCAGGTTAGGGAAGCTGGGAGGCAGCTGTGGGTCACCGGCTTTTGGGGTGGCAGGCCGAAGCCTAGGTTCCGAACAGATGTTAAAGTCCGTAGGCCCAGATGGTATGAGGGCCCTGTGTCATGACGCCAGGAGGGTTTGGTGGCACCGGTTACCCTACCAACCGGGAGTCCCAGCAGATCCCTTGCTAGGTGTTGGGTAGCAATAACAGGCAGAGGCCAGGTTAGGATCAACTGAACTTTTACTGGCAGTCTTATTTTTTTTTTTAGTATTTCTACTTCAACTTGAGGCAAGCAAGAGGGTGTAAAAGGGGCCCTAGACTGCTGATCCTCAACACTGCAGTATGTAGTGGCATTAATTATGGCTCCTGACAGGCCATTAAAAGTAACAAGCAAAGTTTCTAAAATAACCCTCCTCACCTTGCTGTACCCAACAACCAGCCACATAGGTATAATAAAAAAATCAGGCCCCTGAGCCCGATGCCCTGTGTACTCCACACTGTAGTCCTTCCAAGCCACTGCACACCATGAGTGACATTCGGATGACCCCATCACTGTAAATTAATAAATTAAAGCTATGTGGTGACCAGGTTAGGGAAGCTGGGAGGCAGCTGTGGGTCACCGGCTTTTGGGGTGGCAGGCCGAAGCCTAGGTTCCGGACAGATGTTAAAGTCCGTAGGCCCAGATGGTGTGAGGGCCCTGTGTCATGACGCCAGGAGGGTTTGATGGCACCCGTTACCCTACCAACCGGGTGTCCCAGGAGATCCCTTGCTAGGTGTTGGGTAGCAATAACAGGCAGAGGCCAGGTTAGGATCAACTGAACTTTTACTGGCAGTCTAGATGGTACAGTGACAGTACAGATCGGGAGCTCAGGAGCGATCCTCTGGTGTGGGAGACTAGAGGACTTGCTGAGACTTATAGTGCCATTTAGGCTGAATAGCTTACTTGCAAGATTAAAGATGGGTTCTGCGACCTTGGAGATTAGAGCTGAATTGAAGACAACCTCTGTGACCTGGAATATGAAAGATGATGCTGTAGATTTATCAGCAGACTTGGTAAGCATTAGGCCTCCGCACAGATGCTGAGTCTGGCCCCTTTCTCCACACTAGCCACGTGAGACAAGCCAGCAGCACAAGCACAGATCTTCTTCCTTCAGAGATCACAACTATTCTGACTAGAAAAATGGAAGGGAGGCCAGGCTTAGGGGCTCAGCAGTCCTGATAGGCTCACCACTTGTCACATGACCCTTCCCTAGCAAGTTAGTTACAGCACTAGGGAGTTATGAAGTTTCTGGAACTGCACAATGTGAATACATTAACTCTTTGAGTGCAAACTACATAAATTCGCATATGAAACATGTTATTACATGAAAACAGGATATAAAAGGTTATTATACAGGAAAAGGGTATATATATATATATATATATATATATATATATATATATATATATATACTGTATGAACACAGATATATTATACCATATTAGCTACGCAATATAACAGACCCCAAAGTCACAGGGACAGCCGAATTTCGAGGGGACACATATAGAACAGTATTGCAAATGCTGTGCTGGGACATTGCATATATACCTCTTCTCCCCTGCTGCTGCTTTTAGTTTTTTTTTTTTTTTAGTATTTCTACTTCAACTTGAGGCAAGCAAGAGGGTGTAAAAGGGGCCCTAGACTGCTGATCCTCAACACTGCAGTATGTAGTGACATTAATTATGGCTCCTGACAGGCCATTAAAAGTAACAAACAAAGTTTCTAAAATAACCCTCCTCACCTTGCTGTACCCAACACCCAGCCACATAGGTATAATAAAAAAATCAGGCCCTTGAGCCCGATGCCCTGTGTACTCCACACTGTAGTCCTTCCATGCCACTGCACACCATGAGTGACATTCGGATGACCCCATCACTGTAAATGAGTGATGTTCCAAGGCAGGGGCTACTCAGGACAGCCCTGCTTCTGCTGTTGCATCACTCACCCCAGGTACAGGTAAGAGTTTTTTTATAACTCACTCTTATGAATGCTGGAGGAGGGGGTGGGGAGGGGTTATCTTAGAGACTTTAATATCTCTTGAAAGAGGAACAACACACCCGATTTTCAGGGTCTTGTTCCTCGCTGTGTGTATGCCCCTAGGTCACTCACCTTCCTGTTGTTCCCACGACGCTGACTTTCATGCGGCTTCCTTCGGCTAAGCAGCCAAGCACACTGCCAGCCGCATCCCCTGCTCACCTCCTAGCCGTCATGCGCCCGCGCTTCCCATTCAGAAGGGCCGGGTGCTGGTGCGCACACGGCTAGAGGTGAGTCAGAATGCGGGCGTGGCGCAGAGAGGTGGCAAAGGCTCCAGGACAAAGTGAGTGAGTTTTACACAGCAGGGCATCCCAATTCAGGATGCCCCAAGGAGTGGAACTCGAATGTCTCTGGAGTTATTTAGATTCCAGGGCCTCCGATGTTCCTCTTTAAATTGTATGTTTTTATTAAAGTTTTTCTGGACATCGCCTGCCTCTTGCCTCTCCTCATTCCATTTTTAACAAATTACAACATAGTAAGCAAGACTAATGGAAACAGGGACATACCAGTGGTGCATCAGAGAAAAAAGGGGAAAAAACCTATAGAGAAGGGGATGACAGACCGAAGAGGGGGGAAAGGAGAAAAAAATAAATAAATAAATAAATAAAAAGGAGGGAGGGGGGAAGGGTCGGATGGGCAAAGGAGACCCTTGTTGCAGCTGGCCATACTCCTGGAGAAATTTAAGGTAGTCCGCGGGTCCCGTGAACTGCACCCATGAAAGCCAAGTCTCCCTGTGTTTCTCTAGGTCATCCTTCAGAGAGGCCATGTCCTCCTCCATCCGGGCGCTACATTCAGGAGATAATTTGCCGGGTCAACCCCCAAATCGATATCTGTCAGGCATTCTACGATTACTCTAACATTGGCCCAGAACGTTGTCAGCCCAGGGCAGTCCCAGAAAATATGGCTCATAGTACCTCTATCCTGTGAGCACCTCCAACATAGAGGGGAGGTAGAGGAAAACATCCGCTCCAGTTTAGAGGAGACCAAGTACCCTTCTTGATTAAATATTGAGGTTTTGTGGGCAAGCTGGTATATCGCTTGCTTCTGATCGGCAGAAAATTTCCTTCCGAGTTCCCTCTCCCACCCCTCCACAAAGGGCGGCACAAAGGAGTCAGAGGAGTCCAAAGGCAGCGCATATGTGCTAGATAGGATTCCTTTAATATGACCAACCCTTGTGCAAATTTTCTCAAATGGGGTTAGGGCTCTAGGTACCTGAACTGTGCGCAAAATAGATTTTTGGTAATGGGAAAGCTGGAATGTCCGCCACTCGCTGAGGGGCCGCAGAGAGAACTTTCCAGCCAGCTCCTCCACCCCGCACCACTCCTCCCCCTTCCTCATATGCTAAATTCTGAAGCAGTTTTGTTTTGCTCAGGCCCGGAAGGGAGCATCTGAGAGGCTCACCGGGAAGTCAGGGTGGCCAATAACCGGAGTCAGGGGGGGGAAAGGAGGGGAGAGCCTTCTTAGCAGCAGTGTCAGCTGCCCACTGGCGCAACCAGACAGAGCGGCGCATAGCCACCAAGAGCGCAGAGGCCCTGTCGCTCAACCGCACAGCATCATCCATAGCATGGAGGATACAGGCCACAAAATCAGAGCAAACCAAGAGAGTCCTAAACTCTTCACCCCCTCTACAAGCTGAAGCGCCATCAAGGAGGCGCTTGAGCCGTGACTTAAGGGCAATAGCCGTAATAGCCGCGGCGCAGACCCCACACAGGTATCATGGCAGGCCAGCTGATCCATGCGCCTGTCTTCACCGTCCTGCAGAGTGGTAGTGTCTGGGGAAGGCATGACCGAAGTATTGGACAAGCCTAGCACGGGAGCGTCCACTTCCGGGGGAACTGACCATCTCCTAACAAGATCAGCAGGAAAGGGATACCTTTTATCCAAACCCTTGGGCTTAGCAGGTAGCTTGTTAGGACGTTCCCATGCTTTAAGCACCAAGGAAGTGAAATGTTTCTGCTCAGGGAACTCCAGACGCTGTTTAACAGGACGAAAAAGCTCCCCTTGTTTCCTTTTAGTCTCCACAGGGGGGGCAATGTGCAAAATTTCAAAAATGTGAGACAGTAAATTACCAGTGTCATCAGGATACCATGAATCCCCTGATTCAGGGTCACTGTCACAAACCTCCTGTTGGTCCCCGGAGGAGTCAGAGTCCGGAGGCAGTTCCCCTTCCTCTAGGGAATAACGTCCAGTAGTGACAGCAAATTCTTCATACTCCTCTGTAGAGCGTGAGGGAGTTGAAGCCAGGTGCCGCTTCTTGCCAGAGGCCTTCCTAGGAACAGACCTGGCAAGCTGCCTCTCAGTGCTGGCCACCTGCATAGCCAAATCAGAGTGTGACTCCCTGCTAATATCCCCTTCACTAGGGCCCAATATCAGGAGCGGGGGAGTAGGTGAAGCCGAGGGACGCGCAGAGCTAGGCAGCGAAGCATGCAAACCAACTTGGAGCGCAAGGACACTTTCAGCGCACGGCACGCACACCGTGACACTGTTGCTCACCGGGGATACCCCACACATGGAACACAGCCGGGCTTGCCCCGAAGGGCCCCCAAGCACGCTATCCCCAGAAGCCTCCATATGGTGATTAACACAGGCGCAATAGGCCAGCAGTGGGTAAAGGCTATACAAGAGCCACCCGGGATGCCCTCCCACAGGATGCCCCCAGAAGACAGTGAAGGGGGGGTTGAGAGGGAGGAAGGAGTGGAGCCGGGGGAAACCACAACCCAATGGTATCCCGCCTGAAAGACATAAGTAAAAAAGACACATGAGCATCCCGCAGCGCATACACCCCTAATGTGTGGGACTCACGGACCAAAGACACCGCAGGGTCACTCAGGCACAGACCAAGGCGACACACCGGAGTAAGCAGCGCTGCAGCCAGGAAAGGAGAAAACCAGACGCGCAGCTCAATCAAAATGGCGCCGGCAGAGGTACCTCGAGGGGCGGGCCGCAGGGAGACAACGCGATACGCATCATCAACCGGCCCCGCCCCCCCCAAAGAGTGCGAAAAACAGCGCTCACGTGACCAGGCCGGGGCCATGACTAAGCAAAATCACCTCAGGTGATAGCGCCCACAGCCGCGGAGCGCAGTACAAAGCGGCGCGGCTGCTAAAAACATTAAAAAAATGTCAAAACAGGACAGAAATAACCACTCGACATTACCACCCCCCCCCCCCGAACAGAGTCAGAGAGGGGGGGAAGAGAGAGAGACAAGAAGACAGCAGCGAGCAGCCATGGCCAGGGAGGGGAGGGGGGAGGGACCGCAAAAGGAAAATAAGGGGACATAGTTCCCAAACAACTCACCCGCTCAGAAGCCGTCCTAGGCCCAGAGACAGAACTCCACATCCCTAATAGGCTCATCATAAGCCCATGGCCGGCTACCCTTTGTGGTACAGGGTCTGTGCCTTGGAGCCGCGCTCCAGGAGCACTTGACCCTAGTGCTCTTCTACCTTCACCCGATCTGTCAGCTGAGGCTGGGAGGCAGTGAGGGTCCAGAAACGGATGGAAATAGACATGCAGGACCGCAGGCTTGGTTGCCCGCTCACCTGCGCAAGAGAGATAGCCATCTTCTAACTTTGCAGTATCACTGCAGAGAAAACACTGGGAACTCTATGGTTAATCCCGTTTTTATAGGGAGCCGGGAGGTGCCACAGCTTTCTGCAGTACCACTGCGCCACCTTGTGGCGGAATAACCCAACTGTTATGAATACCGAAGCGGGCGTGCCATGCATTAAAGAAAATCGGACGCCCACCAACATTACCTTACTCCCGGTCCAACGGCGCACGCGCAGGCCGCGGCCACATCTTGTGCTACTCTCTAGGAGGGCGCGCACCCGCGCCGGACATTTGTGAATGGCCGGCGCAAGCACGCTCCCTGTTAGAGGGAAGCGCAAGATGCGGCCGCTGGGGTTTGACAGCACTTTGACGAGCATACCACAGCGGCTTCAAGCGCGCTGATTGGATGAGCGGCCGCGCCGTAGGAGCGGGGTGAGCCTTGTGCCATGCATATTCATGATCAGCAATATGGCTCTGTTTAGACACAGAGCTCAGCAATATTGAGCTAGAGGCGCCACAATTTCCCCTTAGCTATGGGTGCACACCCATCCCAGCCTATATGGAGGGAGGAGGGTTCACACAGAGGGCATCCCAAATCAGGGATGGGAAGGCCAGCAGCTGTCCCCTGAGGTCTTTTAGATTCCGGGGCAGGCCGCCAAGGGTTTTGTCCTGCTTAAAATTGACACAGAAGAGAGAATAAGATCCTGTGTCCTGTGCCACAGTATAAAGAGAGCCAAAACCTGGAAATCGGCTGGTCCTAGAGTCTTATAGATGGGTTTTGTTCCTCTGTAATTTGTTATGGGTCAAGTTAAACTTTGCTACACCTGCACACTCACAGCTGTGTTGTATTGCTGGTACACAGCTCACAACTGCTTGCAACTTGCACTGGGGCTTGATCCTTCCCTCTTGTTTGCAGAAAAGAAAAGGATCAGAAGTGAAGTGCAGGCCAGGCAGATGTCTCCTCCACTATGATTCTCAGGGGAAGTATCTGCTCATGTAAGGCAGACGGAACACTCAAACAGCACAATCTGCAGACTCAGCACTTTCTGCTATTTCTGCCTAGTCCGCATGAACGACAATAGGGACGTGGTCAATACACAACACAAGCCGATCCTTCACACAATCTACGTATCTTTTTCATTCAGGACAAGCTGGTGATTGTTTCACAGCTGCTGCACCGCAGTTTTTATGTCGACTGGAATCATTTGATTGGTTGATTAAATCTTTTAGGCTGATCCAATGTTGATTTTTCATTTGCGACCTTCTACACTTGCTCGATTCAGTAAGAAAGTAGACAAAATCCCCATAGATCCAGCCCACAAACATTGAAAACTGGCGCCCTGCCAGGCTACAAGGGCATGGTGCTCAGCCCATAGGAGCAATGCAAACAGCATAGAACATTTCCCAACCCCCATAAAGCACACCTACACCCAGTGTTGTACTTGCCCAGCAAAGGATCCTCTGGTCCCAGGCACTGATCTAAGGCCACCATAAGAGAAATACAAGAGATTCTAGAATATCGCATTGATTGTCTGAAGTGTTCTGTGACTATTATTTGTTACTTTGTAAGTTAAATAGAACGCGCCCATGTCATGAACGGCTGCCCTCCATCATCAGTCATTGGCCACTCCATTTACTCCACCGAGGCATGTCAGGCCTCGGCACGCCCCCTCCATGAGCCATTCAGCTACGTGGGACAAAAACTGAGTCTCCTCTTGCTTTTTTTTTATAGCTAGGACAGTCCCCTTAAAGCAGACCAAAAATAAAAAAAAGTTTTAGAAAATTGCTCCCCTAAAGCCCTCTCTGGCAAAACCTATTTGAGCGGGCTTAACCTCATGGAGATTTACCATGACACGGATTACCAGAGTGGGGCTTTAGGGGTGAAATCTACTGAGCTTGCTTTTTTTTTTACTTTAGTCTTAGTTTATTCATATAGGATATGGACTCCAAAAATGATATATATGGACTACAAAAACTATGTTCTCAGATGGGTCCAAGGTACTGGCACTGTCTACACCCCTAGAAGGGAAGCCTATCCCTGTGAGACAGACCTCTCTCCAACTGCCCCTCTCCAGCCATCTGCTAGACCCACAATGAAACATGCCTACCTACTTTACTTCTGAGCCCCCATGTCACATGTCATATGGGGGGGGGGATGAGCAGCACGCACTGCCAGGTCCAAAAATAAGCCATAGCATGTCTCCAAATTTTTAGAATGTGTTAATTATAACGTTAAAGTTTCAGGGTCAAATAAAGCAATTTCCGGGGGCAAAAGGACCGGAAGGCCCCCATCACAGCCAGGGCTATTTCTTGCCCAGGTACCCCTCTGCACTAGCAATCCGCCACACCAATAAGCGACAGGCATCACATGACAGCCTGTGTCATATTGAGGAGCCGCATGCAGGAGCGAGGACTTGTAAGTACACAGCGCGCCTCACACTGCAGACTCTGCAGCGGCATCTGTCTGTCCACAGTAGAGGCAATAGCAAATATTAACATTTATTATGGAATAGCTCCCACGAAGAACATGGGGGGGGGGGGGGGGGGAGTTGGGCTGCTATATTCTGGTAGCTCTATCAATTTTGGAATGAAAGACATCCCCTGAAAATATGCCCATGCATTAGGAAGTTTATATGCACACCATTTTTTTTTCAGCAGCAGATGTACTTAAATGCCTTTAGTTTCTGGAAATGGAAAATGTCCCTACAAAATGATTAGAACATTTTTTTTATTGGAAACAGCATAGAAGTGATGTTTGCTGGCAGGCTACGCATAAATAAAGCATGCCGCCATTTATGTAATGACAGGTCTTTAACCCGATGCCATGCATAATAAAGCCGATGCAGAGGGCCGGCACGATTCACTATTCGTTAGCACTCATGTGATATGCTCCAACCCCACTCCATTACCTCGCAGACATATTAAAATATATTGCACAATGTCCATGGGCCTGCGCTAATCCTCTCTAACACACCCAGGGATGAGGGCGAGTGCCGTGTCTGGGGGGAGGGGGGGCGTCTGTCGCTGAGTTCAATAAAAATGCAGATACCATGGACAGCTCCTCTGCTGCCTGCAGCACACTATATATCCCGCCATTCTGCTCTGCACCAAGGGAAGTGGAGGAATCTGCTGCTGGGAATGCCACACTCACACCATCTGCCAATATACTATATGTATATAATTGTATAAATCTATGATGTATACATACAGCTATACTTTACATACACACATATATATATGCACACAGTCACATTATTATGACCACCAACTAATGTCTGGAGTAATTGCCGCTCAGTGTTATCTTGAAATCTTTGGACTAAAGTCCTAGTGGATCAAAACATGTGATTTCGGTCAACCTGTGTTTTGGTTCATGTCCCTGGAGCATCCCGATGTGGGATGTCCCACTGTAAGAAACCCTCTGGCAGGGGTCACACTAGACTTTTTTCCCAAGGAGTAAAAAGGCTCTTTCCATCACCTTGGAGGAGTCGTTTCTGTCACAAAGGAGTACGCAAATTGTGGAAATTAAATTAAACAATATAGAGGTATAGGTGGTTTTAAAGGGACATTCCATGCAAAGGGTTAATGTAGCTGATTCCTGCTCTCCCCATGTTGGCTGTCAGTGGAGGCATCTTTCATAAAGGCTGCTTTATATTTCATAACAAGCCAAGGCAACTCTCTTCCTTGTGCTGGACCTCCCATGATAAGATCAGTCATCAGCTATGCATGCGTGTTTATGGCTGACTGTAAATTCAAACAAGGGACCCTGAAAAATCAGCAGAAGAGAGCAAGTTGGTTTATCAGGGAATACAAAGTGCTGATGAATAAACGATGCCGCCTCTGACAACCAGCGCGCTGCAAGCTGTATGCAGCTGTGTCAACAGTTTGTATCTGCAGAAGAGGGGTGTCGCTGAAAGCTCTAAAAACATGTCTGAGTCTGACTATAGAGTATCTCTATCGATACAGAGTCTATCTTAATATAGTCAGACATCATGTTCTTAGAGCTTTCAAGCAACACCCCTCTTCTGCATATGCAAATGGTGAGCACAGAGATACAGAGTCATTATTTTGTAGCTTGTTCCCAGTTTACAAAATAAAGACTGTGTTAAAATGTTGTATGTGTAGAACAGGGATGTCACTGGAAAGCTTTGTAGGTTATACCCGATATGTATATGATTTATACAGCCTGAAAAATAAAGGTTCTGTATCTCTGCGCTCACCGCTTGTATATGCAGAACAGGGGTGTTGCTGGAAAGGTCTCTATAGTCAGAAATCATGTTAGAGCTTTCCAGTCACACCTTGCATCTAGATATAAATCTAGACACAAGTCTACAAAAAGATGCAGACCCCATGTCTGTAGTCAAAGTTAGCATTAAAAGTTGAGTCTTCTCTGCACCAGCTGGCCATGTAATAATTTGCAGCAGCACCCAAAAGATACAATGTATGAGTTTGTTTACATTAGCTCAGCAGCACATTAACACATTGTAAGAAATGACAGGCTGTGCTCTGTCAGGAGAAATCCCTTGCACTCTATCATGTATGTTGATGCATGGTATAGTATAGAGCCCTGTTGAGGACAGGCGGGTCCACTACCCTGGTCTCCTTCTGGCTGACATGAATGCTCCCATGCCAGCCTCTGAATGGTTGAGTACCAAAGCATGCAACAGCTACCTACAGGCTGCCGGGGATGTGGCCACAGCCTGTAGGTTCGCTTGTGATCTGAGTATATCAGTGGACCATCCCAAATCGGGGTATAGGGAAATGTCAGGCCCTGGAATCTTTTTTGACTCCACGGTCAGCAGAAAAAAGTTTTGGTCTACTTTGATGCTTTTCAAGAGAAAGTGCAGTACAAAAAGGACTGGGCTGACGCTTATCTTTGTAGTTTCACACCTTCCACCCCTGGAAGCTCAACAACAGCAATGACAGCATTGCCAGCATCCAGTATAAATAAGGTTTGCCAGCATCCAGTATAAATAAGGTTGGACATGTACACAATGTGCATACCCAGCTGAGAAACCCATTGGCCACTGAAATAAACCAGCTTTGAGATAAGAACAAGACTGTGCAGCATTTTTCAACAATATAAGCTCCTCCATCAGCTTCAGTGTGCTTTAAACTGGGTAATACTGGGTACATCAAGTTCATAGCAAGTTTAAGTAAAACATAACCCAGGATTTTAGGTCCCGGGTATTGATCCTTCGCCTGGGGGCATCCCGTTTTAGTCACAGAGCACATACACGGACTCTCATCCAATCAGCTCTGTGTGCCGTGCATAATAATGCCCGGCATACGACTCGTATGTTTAGACACGTACGTTTAGACACAGAGCTTAGCATTACAGAGCGAGAGCAGGCTCTTTCCCAGTTTTCCTTTAGACAGAATAGCGCTCCTGTCCCCAACCTTTCTGAATGGCAGGCCTCAGGAGTGTGCATCAGCCCAGAGATTATGTGGACGTGGTTGGCACTGTTTAAATCTCTGTGGGAGCCAGGGCAAACGTGAGTTTCTCACAGTGGAGCATCTCAGTCTAGGATGACCAGGGGTGGGGGGGGAGAGTGGTTTCTGCTCTGCTTTCAGACTGAGTGAAATCCATGACCCAACTAGAGGGGGAGCCTACTCCCTCATGACTGAGAGCCGAAGTGCATGCTCGAGTTTTTTTGATTTTGTTTTTAAATCAGGAAGTTTCCCGACACAAGCAAAAAAAAATAGTTCTTCAACCTGTGTTGAAAATGTTTTTGGGGTGGAAAAGCTTCTGCATATGAGGTGTAATTTTCCTAATATGTTAAAGTGAACCTAAACAGTTTGGCAGCTCCGCGTGGAGTGGGTTAGGTTAGTTTAGTGCCACAGTTAAATTTTTTTTTAGATTTGCACTGTCCTGGGTATTGATCCTGGGTATTAATCCTTGCCCTCCGCTATGTAAAACTCACTCGAGAACACCCCTATCTAACTTTCACAGTCCAACAGCACATGTCCAATCATATGGTTCTGTATAGACACAGACACCAGCAATAGGGAGAGGGAGCAACTGCATCCCCAGTTTCCCTTTAGACTCAGGGGCACTCCTGCCCCCAGCCTATTTGAATGGCTGGGCACTAGAGTCTCCAGAGATGCCAGGGATGCAGCCATGGGAGCCAGGGCAAACATGAATTCTGTGGCGACCCAGGGGGATTTCACATAGTGGGGCCAGTGCCTGGTCCTGGACTCTTTTCGACTGTTTTGTTCAGTTTTAGGACATTTTACAATAATTACTTAACAACAACCTTCACATGAGGCAGAAGTATAAAAAAAATACCCCCCCCTCTTGGTAGCTATAATGAGAACTGTGCTGGTATTGGTGAGAAACAGAACAGCCGGCTCAGCTATTCCAAGCTCATGCAGTGAGTTGCATTACAAGGGTGCATCCGGCCTAATTTTTTTCATTTAAAGGGAAGCTTTTTTTGCACCATAGGAATTAATTATAAAACCACTCGCTTCTCCAGTAATCATGAAAGCTCATCCCAGCGTAGCGAGCCACCACATGCAATGTAAATTCCCCAAACAGGGTAATCATATAAATCGTAATAATTCTGTGCTCCGGCTGATCGCGGCTCAGTATGTGGCAGCCGTTCCAGAGAGCCTCCTCTGTGAAACGGAGTAGAGCAGATTTTAACTCGCTCTGGCACTTATATATGGATGCACAGAGAAGCACTCATAGGATCTATGCGTTACGTGATGATAACGGACATTTATAAGCCAGAATACAGGAGCAGGGCTGCCTTAAGTGACATCAGCAGATCAAGCTTCAGCGTCAACCTACTTATAAAGATAACCTTCCACATCACTGGCTGCCTAATTTCCAGGCCACTGCGTAACCGCTGTAGCAAGTGCTTCCCCCAAAAGGCGATGCACATATCAAACCACACGAGGAGCGCGGGGGGGGGGGGGGTTAGCGATGCAGCATTTCTACCCAAAGCACCCCCAACAATCATCCATGGCGAATCTGTACAACACAGAGAGGTATGGACAAGGCTATGCTGTTATAAATCACTCAGCTTTTTGTATCAGGGTAAAACAATCCATACATTCACACGGAGGGCTGCATCTGCATTATGGTAATCCAGCCAGTGGCGGCCTGGATCTGCTGCATATCCTCCAGCCCCTTCTGAGCAGCCAGCAGCAATCAGACATAAAGCAGGGCTACAGCAACAGCATACACCATAAACAGCCATTGCAACTATGTTGCCACAGTGATGCTATAAACATCCTTATTTGTACAACATATAGGCCAAGCCAAGATCCTCTCCTAAAGATTCCAGGGTGCTTACTGCTTTTACCAGGCTTCTCCTTCCTTCAGCTCTGTTAAGAAGCCTTGCTATCAAGTACAGTACGCTTGCCACTTACACTGGTACCAAAAGATATGGGGTGGTAGGTCAAACTAATTGTGTATATTCATGACTAGATGCTGCAGCCTTTTCAATATGCTCAATTAGGATGAAACCCTGACCCATCTGGTTGCTCAGCTAGAATAAACTACTGATTAAACTGCTGGCTTAGCTAGGATGAGCTCCTGACCTATCTGCTGGTTAAACTAAAATTGACTACTGTTCCCACTGCTGGCTCAACTAGGATGTGCCCCTAAATTGGCTCAGCTAGAATGGGCCACTGATGCAACTGCTGGATCAATTAGGATGAGCCACTAACTCATCTGCTAGCTCAGCTAGAATGGATTACAGAGGATGAGCTAACAATCCAACTGCTGGCTAAACTAGGATGGGCTACTGATCCATCTGAAGGTTCAACAAGGATAAGATTCTGATCCAACTGCAGGCTAGAATGAACTACTGAGGATAAGCTTCTGATCCAACTTATAGCTCAAATAGGATGCACCACTGATCCAAACTGTAAGACTAGAAATCTCCAACTGCTGGTTCAACTATAATGAGCTACTGATCCAACTGCTGGTTCAATTACAATGAGTTTGTGATGCAACTGCCGGCTGAACTAGGATGAGCTACTACCATGGTCTGGCTCAGCTAGAATGCACTACTGAGGAAAAATCTACTGATCCAACTGCTGACTCAAATAGGATGAGCCACTGATCCAGACTAGAAAACTGTGGTTGAGCACAGCGATGATGATCATCTACACATGCCTAGGGGGTCAAAATAAATATTTGGTAAAGTCAGTGTGACTTGTGGTGTGTATTGCAACATGCATCCCGGTGAGCTTTTTAGTGATAACAGACAAAAAAGTGCAAAAAAAGCCTTTGTCCAACATTTTCCCCAAAAAAACCATCAGTGACGGCACATTTTTACAGTTAGGTACATTATTTTTCCAGTGATGTAAGGATATATTTTTAAAGTTTGGAAAAACAGAACCCTATGGGCTATGCTAAAGATTTCACCTTTTATTCTGCATAGCCCATAGAGTGCTATTGTTTCTAAACGTCTTACAAATATCTTACAAATCCTTACCACATTGATGGTGTACCTAAAAATGCCCCACCACAGGTACATGTACTTTTCAGGGGAAAAAGTAGAAAAAAAATTTCATTGCACTTTTTTGTGTCTAAACACTAAAAAGCTTACCGAGAAGCAGGCTGCAGTCCACACCGCAATGCACACTGCAAGTCACACTGGCTTCACCAAATATTTAGCATGACCCCCCTAGATTCAACTAGGCTGAGCCAGCCACAAGCCCAACTGTCACCAAACAGCACTACAAGCCTAAACCAGGGAAGCTAAACTGAATCAGACTTAGGAAAGGCTAGAGCATCTACACCTATCTTAGCTTGACTAGGTTGAGCCAAAACCCACTGGTACCAGAGAACGAAACGAAAAGATAAAATCAGGCAAGCACAACTCATCCAGAATAAGACACCCATAAAGATAAAGGCAAGAGCATCAAGAGAGCACTAAACATAAATTAAGCAACAAGTCCAATAGACCAATGGAATCAGGGAACAGATACCAAAATTATGCAGAATACCAATACAGATAAATCCCAGTGTGCTGACTGTAGGTCTTTCTCTCATGGCAAGATTATAATTTGTTGGAGAAAAAGTGGTTGGCCATGTCCTGCTGCTTGTAATAGGTAAGAAATCCCCAATTGTCCTTTTCAATGTTTAAGAATAAGCAACAAGAAAAAGGGAGGGAAAACTAATTTGTTCTAAGCCAAGACTTTAAGTCTAATCACACAGAGCAATGAGGGGCAGCGTTAAGTGGCAAAAGGCTAAATATTGCCTGTGTCATCCACCATCTTCTAATTGCAAGAGTGAATCATCTACACCAAACATTTCCTTTTATCGCTCACATCCCCTATATCTATCAATATAAGCGCTAGTCAAAATAGCAGGAAATGCCCAGGGCAACCATTAAAATCTTTGACACCTGATTTGTGGTGCTGGGCATGCGTTGCTATTTTGATCAAGTTTTACTTTCCTCTATATACTTTAGCTCATCTGGGTTGATCATTTTGTTAATGTGACTGAACCAAAATCTGATTAACTGAATAGAGTATAGTAGATTTCTGGGTAGAAACTAAGGCTGACCTAAAGTGTAAAACAGTTGCAGTCTCACTTATGATCCTTGCAGAAATCGGGGCTACAGCTGAGCTATGGATAAAGCTTTGCAAGACTTACAGGAAAAGAAAGGAGCCCCGGCACAGACGAGGTGAGTATATTGTTTATATAATTTTCTTTAGTGTGGTTAGCTATGATAGGGGTATAGCAAGGGGCAATTGTTGCAGAAGAGCATAGGTCCAAAATATATAACATTTTCCACCCTACAGAGTTTGCCGCTTAAGGGTGTGCTCTCTCTGCAGCAGACCATTAACTTTAATGGGACCTAAAGCACATGATGCAGTGGTTTTAGGAATCCCCCCACACACTCTGCAGGAAAGCTTTCTAGACCAACAGCCTTTAGATGAGCAATAATAATAATGCCGTAATAACCTTGCAGGAAACAGTTACCTATTGTATCTAAAGGATCATTGTCTAATAATACGAGTCTGACTGCAGGGTAATACTTTAAAAAATAGTTCACCTTATGCACATTCCTTAAACTTACTATGGGCAGCGTTTCACAGACAAATGCAGGGCACTCACCCGAAAGTGCAAACGCCCTGCAATCACGCTGGTCTGAAACCAGCCACATGGTCAGTTGCATCCAGCCTAACCCTGTTGATAATGCAATGCAGCACTTTGCAGGGAAAAAGTGGTGGAAGCTCTGGGGTATAGTCTACAACAGGGGTCCCTAACCCTCTCCTACAAGGCCCACCAACAGGCAAGGTTTTGCAGCTCTCCACAAGGATGAATGGGTCATTAGTGCAGCAGCAGAGCTATAGAGGCAGCTATATGGAGATCCACAAAACGTGAGCTGTTGGTGGGAAATGTAGGAAAAGAGTTGGGGACCCCTGCATCTGCATGATGCACAAAACAAGGAAGTGAAACCTGACCAGGGGGGCACAGTACTCTGCAGATCAACTGGCTGTTCGCTCAGCGAGCGAGTGACCATACAAATCGTTTGTGAGTGAGCGACTGTGTTCAGACGCCAAAGATTTGTTGGTCAATCGCTAGAGCGATCACTTGTACTCATAGAGAAACACATTTTTAGTGCAACTCCTGTTTACACACTCCAATCATCAAGCAATAAACGAGAGTTTTTTAATCAGCCAAAACGATGGTATGAGAGACCGATTAACCAATTCTCGACCATCGCTTGATCGCAGCAGCCGTTTCCACGGAGCGATTATCGCATAATTGCGGTCGCTTTAGCGGTTTCTGGCTGGATAAAAGATCCATCTAAATGGGCCATAAGAAGCAGGATTTACTCCCCCCGGCTATGTTGCTCCAGAAATCAGGTGATAACAAAAGACAACTTGTTTAGCCCCAGTACAACAAGATCCCTGCTGGCTTCAGCGCACTCTAAACTGGCAACATTGAGATAACAGCAAACCTTGTTGCCAGTGAGCTAGTAAGCTTTTTCATCCTCAGATCAGCACAGGAGCCTGCTCCTTTCTGACTAAGCATATAGCAGTGCACTAAAGATTGTGGAGAAGGAGGCACTGATGAAGATCAACTAATACATAAACTAAGAATATAAAAATGAGCAGTGTTATGAGCTCAAAACTGGGGCCACCAGCCAGTGGTAAGAAGAATAAAGCCTGTATGTTTTCTTTTGACTACATATGTGACCAGCAGCACTCACTCCATTCAGCTTTTCTTGCTGCTCAAAGATCAGAACGGCAAAGAAAATCTGAAGGGAACCCGAATATGCACCGCGGGAACAAAAAATGAGAGGCACACAGCGGGCATCGCAAATCAGGATGCCACAGGCAGGAGGAACATATACAAAGTGAGAACCTTGTGTTTTGTTCCCCTTTAACCTGCCAGGCCAGAGATTCAGCAGGCATCATTACACGGCTCCTTGCAGCACTAGTGTGATGCAGGGGATAGGATAGGATTTAGGTGCCTCTGTCTACAAAGGCATTGCCTCATCCATAATTGTGGTGGTGTGTGTGTCACAGAATGGAGAGGAAAGTGGAAACAAGGTAATTTTCATTGCTTCATTGTAATACGTTGTAATGTTAGCACAGAAAACATGTTATAGGAGTCCAGCAATAGCGATCTTTATCAAGTTTATCTCCATAGCTTTTAAACTGGAGGAATATGAAAAATTGTGGTAGCAGTTGAAAAATACCGACACACAACCATACAGAAACGAGTACCAAAGACTGCTTGTATTAATTCATAATGTCTGCTGTCTTTCCAGCAAATACTTACAGGCATTTGTAACAGCAAAACTGTTGGATGTCTCTATGTTGTCTACATGTGGAACCAAATTAAAAAGTGCTTCCGACTCATTAGGGCTGGTGTTATGAAGAAAGATCGCTAATCGGAAAGCAGTATATTCCTGATCTGTGTTCCGGATAAAAAGTCCACCTGAAACAGAGAGATTTGCATTAGAGATATATCCATACATGGGGCCAGATCATCAGTTCAAATGTCTGCAGGTGCAATAAGGAGCGCCAGCGTTCCGCTCTAGTAATCGGGACCACGGATATGTGACATGTGCATGGAGTGACAGTCAGATCACATTGCACAATGCAAGAGGGGAAATCACATCACAGCTCGGATACAGGGCTAAATCTTACACATTATTTAACAATATCATTTCATCTATGCTAATCATTCATCAAGAATGGCTGAACGGATACATCCGCAGAGCTAAGAGCAGGCCCTAAGATACTGTGAATGAAATATCCCTGTGCTTGTTATGCTATGACTAAAATCTACATGTGGTCTTTTCACTCATTCTTTATATCATATATATCAAATAGATGTTATGTGGTATTTAAAGCGGACTGAAACCCAGAAATGGCTCCAGTGCTCAATCTCTGGGCCCCTCTCTCCGCCCGGCCGGGCACTGCTGTTGGCTCGGCAGTGGCCCTTTTGAGAGGGATTATTGCCCGCCGTGACGAGGTGCACCCGGCACACTGTCACCATTCAGAAAGGCTGGGTGCGGAAGTCCACACAACTACATTGAAGACGTGGATGCGGCCTACGGCGGATATCGCACCGCGGGACCCGCCTGGATCAAGTAAGATCACATAACGAGGCATCTTTATAGGGACCCTATCACGAAAAAAACAGTCCAATAGAATCTAAATAAATATGCTAGATGGCAATAGAATGTTTACTTATACAGCAACCATGCTGCTTTTACAGGGAAGATCTGCTAAACTCTAATGACCTTTCTCTTGATCCAGCCTGTGCTGAAATAATGGATTCACAAATGCCTGGCACAGGCAAGTGCCCTGATAGAGGTATAGTTTGCAAAGGCCATGGCTCACTCATGGTTTACAGGGGTTTTACATGGAACTCGGGAGGTTTCACACAGCAGGGCATCTCGGAACTGGATGCCACGGGGTAGCGGCCCTGGAGTCATATAGACTACAAAGATGCTTTTGGGACACTTTAAATTGTATCCAAACTCATATAACCCGACTATACAGCCTAAAAGACTCCAGGCCCACGTTACTGCTTGCACAGGGGGCATCCCAATTTGGAATGTCCTGCTGTGTGAAAACCCTGGGATCACCAGTATACTCATCTCAGGAATCAATCCCATGGCACATGTTCAGGCATCCTCCTCAGCACTCCACCATGCATATCTGAATGACTGTTGCACATGCATACAGCAGAGGGGACCAACCAATGGGGGGCATATGACAAGCCATTTATTGAGAGCTCATTGGCAAGCATGAATATGCACCCCTATGCAAGAGTGTGTTTGAAGGTTAGTGAATGGGTGACTCAAGTGGTCGCCCCTCTAAAGCAGACCAAAGCCTAGATGAGTAAAAAGCCTGAATTTTGGTCGAATTCAGGATGAAAAGATCACATTATCACCAGTACTTCATTTATTTTTTGCTTGCACTCCCAACTTTAACCCCCACTGTGCTGCAAATGACCCAGCCGTGCCTTAGAACACTAATGAGATGTGAGCCCTAGGCAGGCCCCCCCCCTTGCACATTGTATGGATACACGACCAGACATGCCACCGGACACATTCTGGACATAATGGGAACATTGGGCTTGATTTCCATGTCTCATGTGATCATGAAAGCTCACATCTATATCAGTGTTATTGCACAAAATTACTCCCATCCGATTTGATGATCACATACTGAAATACAATATTTGCATTTGAAACAAAAGACTTTCTGTGAAACAAGTCTATTGTCTTATCGTATGAATAAGACAAGTCAGTCTGCTCCACAATCTCAGCTAAGGCGTTTCTGGCTGTCAAACTGAGATAAGTCCATCCCTCCATCGGGTAAGCAACAGAAGCTCCTCTCCCTAGTCACAGGAGACATCCCAAGACAGAGGGGCTTGCAGGGCTAGGTTTCAAGAGCTTAAGCTTACTTTCCAGTACAGTCACACTGCCGCATGGGATTGGGTGAGTGACCCAAGGTCCCAGCTTCAGATTCCATTCAGATTGCTCACAAGATAGCTTATCACAGGGAGAGGAAAGGGTGGGCGGGTTGTTACAAAATACTTGCACTTCTACTTTGAAGCATACCAACCCCCCCCCCCCCCCCCCCCCACAACAACTCACCCCAGGTACATTATCGTTTGGATGTTTTCTGCCCTCAATGCTGCTGGGTATTACTGTTAAATTGATTTAATTTTCGTTTTTCCCCAGGTATGTCATTGTATGCCCTTGGTTTCTAAACTAGCTGTTAACATAGAAACATAGGAGGTTGACGGCAGAAGGATACCATATGGTCCATCTAGTCTGCCCTTATATATATACTGTATGTACTCTTTATCTTAGGATAGATGTGTGCTTATCCCAAGCATTTTTAAATTGTGACTGTCGATTTTTCAACTACCTCTGCTGGAAGTTTGTTCCAAGCATCTACTACTCTTTCTATAAAATAATATTTTTTAACATTGCTCCTGATCTTCCCTCTGACTAGCTTCAGGTTGTGCCCCCTTGTTCTGTCATTATGTTTCTTCTTAAAAACACTTCCCTCCTCAACCTTATTCAATCCGTTCACATATTTAAAGGTCTCAATCATGTCCCCTCCCCCCTACTCCAAATCTCATGCTGGGGGCAGTTAGTACCTACTGAAAATAGTGATAGTGCTAGAAGAAAGATAAGAGCCAAAAGGAGATTTAACTTTCCCTTAATTTTACCCCAGTTTTTCATTTGAAGTCAAAATCACTGTAGTAGTTTTATCCAGTTCATTACCAGGACACTAAGGAGAGTTAAAACATGGGTTATTTTCTTTCTTAATTTAACCTTCCATAGGATGTGGCTGATCCGCTTTAAAGCGATTCCCCACAGTTTTTTACATACTGGGTGTAGGGACGCATTGTCTCGGAGGGGGGGGACCCAAATTGTTGAAGCCCCCGTCCCCAGTGCATAGCCCCCCAGCAATCCTTACCTGAACCTCAAACCCCAGGCAAAACACGGCCCGCGATTGGCCGCCAGCAGTCACGTGGACAGGCCTGGACCGGTGGCCAGCAGGGAGAAAGCGACCCCGGCCTCAGAGGCTGCAGGCTTTGTTTATGACAATTAGGAGCGCAAGCGGGCGCATCCCCAGCCTATCTGAATGTCTGAATATCGGTAAGGGAGACAGGAAGAAGTTGAGTACTGGGATGCCCCAGAGGGTTTGCACACAGCAGGTCATCCCCATTTGGGATGCCAAGGGGAAGGCCAGCGGCCAGCCCTGAAATCTTTTAGATTCCAAAGCCAGCCAGATTGGGTTTTGTTCCTCTTTAACAGCAATAATATCTGAAAAAATGCAGCAAACTCATGTACTTTTGATCTGGTGACTGAGGTACTTTAAAATTGATTTCCAGTCTCCAAAGTATCCCCCAGCCCTGCCTCAGCACCAAAACGTGCACCAATCTTTAATCTTCTGCACAGAGCGGCTTCTCCTGGGCAGGGCAGTGGGGTTGCAGAGACTGGACAACCACATTAAAGAGGGCCTACATCATTTATACAAAGTCAAAATGGACCATAGGCCCATTTTTTCCTCCATTTCCCACTGGTTAAGCAGATTATACCCGTAGATTTCACACAGTGGGACATCCCGATTTTGGATGCCCCGTGGGAGCAGCCAGCGGCCGGCCCTAGAATCATTTCGAGTTTTCTTCTGCTTTAAGAGTGAAAATGTCTGAAACAAAACGCAGCAAGTCCATGTGCTTTTGGCTACAGATATAAAAAAGGGTCCACCTTTAGCCCGGTTGCCACAATTCTCTTTTCTAGAACTGGAGACACAGTAGCAAGTGCAGCAAGTGGCTGCAACTTTTTTACAGAGCAAATGTAGAACATTTCCAGTAGAGTTCCAGTGAAGATGGGCCAGGGTGGCTACAGACACAGACAACTGATCAGGGAAGTATAGGTGCAATATAGGAAGTTTAGCAGTTACAATAGATGTCATCTCATTGTTCCTGCCCAGTAAATTTAGACTTAGTCTGAATACAAAGAATGCTACAGCATCCCACTTGCTATGGATATGTCTTTCATGTTTAAATAAAAACAACCTAAAGCACTCACATGTTTTGGCAGCGTGCATAATTCATCTTTACAAATAGCACATTGGATAAACCCCTACACATTCCCTTTAACTCCATCCTTCCATTTGGAAATGGCAGCGCGATACATGGCTCCTGGCATAAACTATAAACTAACTTTAATGCAATCTATGCCAGAGAAGCCTGTAGCCACAACTTTCAAACTGGCCATCGTGTAGCGAGAGGATGGGGGACGCTGCACAAGCACAGGACAGCAGCACTACTGCCGCATCAGCACAAGCACACACACCATTAAGCATCTATACAATGCAGGGGCAGCCAGGCCTGCATGGCAGCTGGGATGGTGGGGGGGGGGCTTTTTGGATGGGGGGACAGATGTCATCCAATGGCGTGATGGCATGAACAAAGCTGTCAATCAATATAGATGAATGTAGCAGGGATACTGTAGAAGCCCTCAGCCTGTCAATGGCAGTTGGCACAATAATGACTGCCAGACTGAGCGTCCAAGACGTTATGCGGTAGCTAATCTCCCACAATGACGGGTGGCCAGGCCTGGGTGGCATTAGCTAAACTTAAAAATTAAATTAGGGGTAGATAATGTCAGAGTAGCAGCTGCAGAAGCTCTTTTTTTCATATCAAATATTATCTGATTTATCTAAATAACTAGTTAGTAATCACTGATCAATGTAGAGGAGATTGGAGTAGCTGCTGCAGAAGCTCTTTTTGTCAATTAAATATTACCTGATTACCTAAATGACTAGTTAGTTAGCAATGATCCTCGCAGCAAAGACTAGAATAGCTGATGCAGAAGCTCTTTTTATTTTCAACTGACTTGCCATCTGAATGGAAGTTGGTCCTTAGCTTGAAGTAGCTGCTGTAGAACCTCTTGACAACATAAGATATTATCTAATCGCGTTAGCCGGCCTCTCAATCAATGAAGATGGAGGTTGTCGTAGCTGCTGCAGAAACTCTTGGCTATCACTGAGAGCTGGCACAATGGCGACTTCCGGGAGACCATCTATGCAGTACTTGGTCACTATCTTCACAAAGACACACATGGGGGGGGGGGGAGTTATCAGTGACATGATGGCCTCTGTTGATCTAGGTAGCATAGCTGAATTAACCATTGGCAGAAATCCTTATATTTCTGTCTTTAATAATGATACTGGATGAGTGATAACGGACAAAGTTCTGCAGCCCCTGAACTCTGGCCTTTTTTAGACACACAATACAGCAGCCCAGCAGGTAACAGTGGGGGGTTAACCTAAGAGCATATGTCATCTGATAATCTGAACCCATCTGTCAATCAGTACATAAATGACTGCTGCAGAAACTCTTCATGCTCAGCTGTCCATCTCTGTAATAGACATCCAAGAGCTTCTGCAGCAGCAGATCCCCAACCTCCTTCAATGCAGGGCACCCAAGCCTCGGATGTATTTGACCAAGGGGGGGGGGGGGGGATATCATGAGACAATCTAAACTGACTGGTCAGCTACAGATTAAGGTAGCCGATTACATTATTGAGGTGGCTGCTGCAGAACCAAGTCTCGCCACTTTGACATCTACAAGGTTATGAAGCCGGACCCTGAGCTCCTTTATACAGCACATCAGATGGCTTCCACCATAAACTCTTCCGAGCATTGCCGCCATTCCTATTGCTTTATGCATGTGTGTGTAGCGACATGATGTGAATGAACCTGCTGCCAATGATGGCACAGAAGCAACTATAACATGAGAGTAGCCCTAATACCAGCAGAAAATATCATACCTAAAGCACTAGCAAATAATTAGATTAGCAAACGCAATACTTATAATAACATGGAATAATAAAAATACCAGCAATAGCGGTGCCAGAATAGTATTAATAATGCAGCCCCAGCTACAGAATGAAGTTACAGCTGCCTGTCATCCAAGACCTCATGCCCACCATGTATGCCCCTGTGATTCTCCCACAAATCTACTGCGCCCCTGTGGTTCTCCTTCCAGTCTCCGCCCCCCCCCCTTCACGCTCCTGTACCCCTTTAGGCACCCAACTCATTAAATACCCCTGTGAACCCCCAATGCCATCTTGTGTCTATTATTACATGTGTATACTACTTATGTTCTGTCCCATTATGCCTTCAGTGCCATAGTAACCCCCTCACAATGCCCCTGCAGTTTCAGCTGTGCGCCTTTCGCATCTTTTGTAGCCCTGTACTGCATCCACAATACTTTTGCAGTGCCCCTTCATGTTGCTGATAGGCCACCTGTATTGCCCCCAATGCCTCATGTGATGTCCCCTAATGCCTCCTGTGCCCATTTAATGCCCCATTATGCCTCCTGCACCACTGTATATAATGCCTTCTCTACCCATGTAATGCCCCCAATGCCTCATGTGATGTCCCCTAATGCCTCCTGTCCCCATTTATTGCCCCATAATGCCCCTGTACCACTGTATATAATGCCTTATGTACTCATGTAAAGCCCCCACTGCCTTCTGTACTCATGTAATGCCCCCTAAATGGCTACTGCACAACTGTCTTGCCCATTAATGCCTCCTGCACCCATGTAGTGTCCACTGCATTTCCCATGAATGCCTCCTGTACCCATGTAATGCCCATAATGCCTCCTGTACCCATGTAATACCCCCTCATGCCTCCTGCACGACTGTATGAATGCCTCCTGTACCCATATAATGGCACCTCATGTCTCGTGCACCATTGTATTGCCCATGAAAGCCTCCTGTACCCATGATGTAATGTAATGCCCCCAATGCCTCCTGTCTGCACCACTGTATTGCCCAAGAAAGCCTTCTGTACCCATGTAATGCCCTCTAATTCTCCCTGCACTATTGTATTGCTTATGACTGCCTCATGTACCCATGTAGTGCAGCTGTATGCCTCTTGTACCAGGTTAATGGTCCTGCATGCCTCCTGTACCCATGTAGTGGCCCTGTATGCCTCCTGCACCACTGTATTGCCCATGAATGCCCCCTGTACCCATGTAATGCCCCGCATGTCTCCTGTACCCATGTAATGCCCCGCATGCCTCCTGTACCCATGCAGTGGCTTTGCATGCCTCCTGTACCCATGTAGTGGCCCTGTATGCCTCCTGCACCACTGTATTGCCCATGAATGCCCCCTGTACCCATGTAATGCCCCGCATGTCTCCTGTACCCATGTAATGCCCTGCATGCCTCCTGTACCCATGCAGTGGCTTTGCATGCTTCCTGTACCCATGTAATGCCCCGCATGCCTCCTGTACCCATGTAGTGGCTCTGCATGCTTCCTGTACCCATGTAATGCCCCACATGCCTCCTGTACCCATGTAGTGGCTCTGCATGCTTCCTGTCCCTATGTAATGCCCCGCATGCCTCCTGTACCCATGTAATGCCCCGCATGCCTCCTGTACCCATGTAGTGGCTCTGCATGCTTCCTGTCCCTATGTAATGCCCCGCATGCCTCCTGTACCCATGTAATGCCCCGCATGCCTCCTGTACCCATGTAGTGGCTCTGCATGCCTCCTGTACCCATGTAGTGGCTCTGCATGCTTCCTGTACCCATGAAATGCCTTGCATGCCTCCTGTACCCATGTAGTGGCTCTGCATGCTTCCTGTACCCATGTAATGCCCCGCATGCCTCCTGTACCCATGTAATGCCCCGCATGCCTCCTGTACCCATGTAATGCCCCGCATGCCTCCTGTACCCATGTAGTGGCTCTGCATGCTTCCTGTACCCATGTAATGCCCCCATGCCTCTTATACCCATGTAGTGGCTCTGCATACTTCCTGTACCCTGGCTGTGCCCACAATGCCTCCTGTACCCCGGAAGTGCCTTTTAACACTTCTACTACTACAGTGCCCCTTGTACCAATTAGGAGCCCCTCGAACGTTCTGTAATGCCTTTAATGCCTCAGTTCCCCTGTGGTGCCCCCTATACATACTGTAGCAATGTGATGCTCTAAAAAGTCTCCTGTACCGGCCTCTTACAGGTACACCTGTTCCACTGGAGTTACCCCCTTATGCCCCTGTAGTGCCCCCAATACCACTAAAGTTACCCCCTTATGCCTTCTGTACCCCTGTAGTGCCCCATGTACCACTGAAGTTACCCCCGTATGCCTCATAAACCTCTGTAATGCCTACTATACCCCATTCCCAATGCACAGTCCACTCCTGTTGCCCCCTATGGGGGTGTGCATATTATTAGCCCCCCGCATTGTGCCCCCCATGGCGGCTCACCTATCTGCACGCTGCTGGGGAAGGCTGCCATGGCCATGATGCCCCATAATCCGGAGAGCAGGAACAGGGCGGCGGGCGGCGGGCACCGCATCCTCTTCTTCATCTAGTCGCTGTGTAGCGTGTGGTGGCGGCACAGGAGCATGGAGGTGGGCGCCCGTCTAGCAGTCCAAGGTGGCAGCGGCAGGGTTGGCGGGCTTTCCCGCAGTGTCCATGGCCCCGGGAGAGCCGGGCTCCGCTCTGATGTAAGATGGTGGAGGAACCGCGGCAGCAGCAGCGGGTGGAGGGGGCGTCTAGCGGCGGCTGTGGCGGGGCTCAGTCAGGAGACATGCGCTATCTGCCCCCATCACACAACGCCTTGCTGCCCCTTCCGCTACCCCGTCACTGGCGGGGAGATGCCATGAATGGGAAGCCGCTCGTAGTATGGCTGGCGGGCGGGCGGGCGGGGGGCTGAGGCGCCCGGTGTGCGGGGACAGACACACACTGCACACACACACAGACACTGCAGCACTGCCTCCCTCCTCCCTGCACCAGCGCAGCCAGAGGGGGGGGGGACCAGCAGGGTGAGCCAAGGTCAGCGCTGCCGCCCGCCGAACCCCGGGGGTGCCCCCTGTCACCTCATATTCCCGCCACAACCAGGCGCCTGTCTCTGAGGTGTTGCCCCTAGCAACCGGCCTGCTGCCCCCCCGCCGAACCCCGGGGGTGCCTCCTGTCACCTCATATTCCCTCCTCTATTCTGCCTTCCCGTCACAACCAGGCGCCTGTCTCTGAGGTGTTGCCCCTAGCAACCGGCCTGCTGCCCCCCGCCGGACCCCGGGGGTGCCCCCTGTCACCTCATATTCCCGCCTCTATTCTGCCTTCACGCACAACCTGTCTCTGAGGTGTTGCCCCTAGCAACCGGCCTGCTGCCCCCCGCCGGACCCCGGGGGTGCCTCCTGTCACCTCATATTCCCTCCTCTATTCTGCCTTCCCGTCACAACCAGGCGCCTGTCTCTGAGGTGTTGCCCCTAGCAACCGGCCTGCTGCCCCCCGCCGGACCCCGGGGGTGCCCCCTGTCACCTCATATTCCCTCCTCTATTCTGCCTTCACGCCACAACCTGTCTCTGAGGTGTTGCCCCTAGCAACCGGCCTGCTGCCCCTGGAGTGGCTTATCCCTACAGCATAACATGCAGGTTACATGTACCAGATATACACCAACATACAAACATATAAAATAAAGGGGACTAAAATAGAATGACCCCAATATTTTCCTAGGGCTCATCCAAATTTGGGATGCCCTACAGCAGCCTTTTGAAAAGCGAGGACCACTTAAAGTGGACCAACACCCAAGATTTTCACTATCCTGAGTGTTGGTCCAATTACGCGGGGCACCCCGATCGGGGGTACCCCGCTGTATGAAACCCCCCAGAAAGCCCCTAAAATCTTACCTTATCGGCGATGGACAAGCGCTGGATAAGCCGCCGCCGCCTCTCGCGCGTCCCTCTTACAGGGCGCGCGCCTGTGCCGGCCATTCACAAACGCGTCCTGCTAGAGGGATGCGCGGAAGGCGGCGGCTTATCCATCACCGTTAAGGTAAGTTTTTAGGGGCTTTCTGGGGGGTTTCACACAGAGGGGCATCCCAATTTCGGATGCCCCGCGGGGAGGGAGCTGATCGGCCCGGGAATCTTATAGATTCCCGGGCCGATCAGGGGTGGGTGTTGGTCCACTTTAAAGCGGACCTTCACCCTGAATAAAAGCATATGTTATATGTTTCCCACACCCTGTACATACAGATTGCTCACATTAAAAATCATCCTACCTGCATCTACTGCATGTTATGAGCCTTTAAACATCCAACATGGCGGCCCATGGAGGTGCAGGCAGCCTGCAAACAGGAAGTGTCTTCTGACTGTGCCGTTCTGCATTCTGGGAGTGCTGTCCTTTCCCTGACACCAGCTCTGCTTTCTCTATAACCCCGCCCCCTGTACCTTATCCCACTCTCCTCAGTATGTGTGACGCTTCTGAGTCAAGATGGCGGCACCCGTATCCTAGAGTCCTGAACAGAGTTGCAGCCCAGTGGGGGGAAAGAATAATAAGTAAGTGAATGAAAACGTAAAATATATTATTTTAGATGCTGGGGAAATAGTTTTTTAAGGGTTTGGGCTTTTCATTAAATCATGCTGAAGGTCCAGTTTAAAGTGGACCAAAACCCAGGATTTTGACTATCCTGGGTTTTGGTTCTTGTCCCCGGGTGTGCATCCCCCCCTCCCCCAGGTCGCCCCCAGTCCTACAGCGCATTGGCTGCCGCTCGTCCAATCGGCTCAGGTCTGCTGACTTCAAGGTGAGCGGCTCCGAGCGCGCTGATGGTCGCATCCCACGCTACCCTGTAACAGGGAGTGTGCCTGCGCTGACCATTTACGAATGCCTGGCGCGGGCATGCGTCCTGCTAGAGCAGGGGTGGGCAATTATTTTTTCCATGGGGCCACATGAGAAACTAAAAATATTGTGGAGGGCCGGGGCCAAAAGGCTGAACTCAATTCTGCATAATATAATTGTATTTCTTTATAAAAAGCAGGAAATAGCATTGTGTGACAAGCTGCTACCAGTATATGTTATAGTTAAACAATGAAATAGTGAGGTTGCCTTACAAAAAAATTAATTTATTAAATAAACCACATTTGTGTGTCCAGTGAGGTCTCACACAGCAACATGAAAAATGGCAGACTCCATCCCTTAAAGTGGACCAACACCCAGGATTTTGACTATCCTGGGTCTTGGTCCACTTCGGTGGGGCACCCCCGATCGGGGTGCCCCGCTGTGTGAAACCCCCCCGATCTCCCTAAAAACTCACCTCTCCCCGCTCCCAGCGCCGACGGACAAGGGATTTGACAGCCGAGGACAAGCGGCTCCTCCGCCGCCGCCTCCCGCGCGTCCCTCTTGACGCGCGCGCCTGCGCCGGCCATTCACAGACGGCCGGCGCGGGTGCGCGCACGCCTAGAGGGGAGCGAGGGAGGCGGCGGCGGAGATAAGGTAAGGGGGTTTGGGGGGGTTTCACCCCGCGGGACATCCCGATCTCGGATGTCCCGCGGGGAGGGAGGTGATCGGCCCGGGAATCTTATAGAGGGTGATGGTCCACTTTAAAGCGGAACAAAGCCCCGATCTGGGATGCCCAGGTGGAAGATCAGTGGCTGCTCTGGGTTCATTTCCACTTTAAGGGGGAGTCCACCATTTGTCAAGTTGCTACTAAGTAACAAGGGTTTCACACAGTGGGGCATCCTGATCTGGGATACCCAGAGGGAAGACCAGTGGCCGCTCTGGGTTTTGTTCCGCCTTTTTTCACGTTGCTACTGAATAAAACGGGTTTCAAAAAGTGGAGGATCCCGATTTGGGATGCCGGGGTGGAGGGAGACCAGTGGCCGGCCTTGAATAAAAGGCTGTGTGAAACCCCTCCCACCTTGCAGCATGCCCCCCCCCGCCCTCCCAAAGGCATTGGTCTGGCCAGAAATGGACTACGAGAGCCAGTGCACCATCAGGCGCTGTGTTCAGCATGTAACATATTTGGTGTGGACTACAAGTACCAGCAGCCTGCGACATGAGGCACAGACAAGTGGTTGGAGAACCTCCATCTCCGGCGTCAGCTCCGCAGCGACTGACACGTGCCACACAGTACAGGCCAAGGTGCGGGAAGAGAAACTCCGCCCACAGCCAAACCTGCAGGAGGGAGCTGTCCAATAGGACAGCAGGCTCTAATCCAAGCTAAGCTAAGTGTATGGGCGACCTGGGGGGATTCACACAGCGGGGTATTCCGATTTTGGATGCCTCAGTGGGAAGGAATCGATCGGGAATCTACAAGATCACCGTGGGTTTTGGTCCACTTTAATATATACTGCAACGCTCTGCGCAACGCAGCGCAAATATGTGAACTATCCCATCTAGAATAATGTACAATGTGTTCTCTGTGTTGTAACTGCATTGCAACGCATAGAAAGCGCAAAGGTGTGAACAAAGCCTTAAAGCGGTCCGGCTGGTCCACTCGCTCTTAACATCATGTCTGATACTGGAGTATCATCAAAAGATTGAGCACCCCTGCCTTAAAGTGGACCTCCAGTCAAAAAATCTAAGTTTAGTAAATTGCGCCTCTCTGGCAACACGTGCTGTAAGATACCTGAGTTATATTGTCATGGAATAGCAGGCAGATTCTATGCTAATGAACTACATGGGGGCGCTCTTCTTAGCACAATATTGACAGCCCTGCTTCTGAAGTTCCACAGTCAAAATTACACTAAACCTCTTAAAAATAATGCTTTTTTTTTTTTTTTACAATAAATCTTTATTAAGGTAGAAAGGGTAGCAAGGCAGTCAAATACAAAAACCTGGTTCATAGGGCAGATAAATCCAGAATGCATATTACACAAAGCCATAACAAAGATCACAACGTCAAAAACCTACTGGACCTCTGCGTACTTCACCCTCCGGCTGCCACCTATATTGTGCCTCGCCATTCCCCTCCACCAGTTTTTGCTTTGTTAAAAGAGGGGGGGGATAATGGGGGGGGGTCATAGGTCAGGATGTAAGGTTAGAGAAGAGCAGAGGGAAAAGGGGAAGGCAACCCCCCGGCCCACGCCCCCCCCCCCCCCCAGGGACGCCCCGCGCCCCATCCAGACCCGTGCTCCCCCTCCCGGACCGGACATCTTGTGTCGTCGTTCACCCATCAAGCCTAACCCCTTGCGGTCATACTGAGTTCCACAGTTTCTTGCCTTCAGCGGACTCTATGAACATGTCCCAAGGCAACCATCGATATCTATGCTTTTCCTCCGAGCCCTTGAGAAGGGCCGTCAAGTCCTCCATGCGTCTAGTATCTTCCACCCTGCGGATCCAAGAGCTAATGGGAGGTGCAGCAGGAGACTTCCAATGGGCCGGTATACACGCCGTAGCTGTGTTCACCAGGTGAATAGTCAATGACTTTCTATATTTCCCCACCTATCTGATGAAGTGAAGCAGGAGGGTCTCCGGGAAAAGTGGAATGTCGTCACACGTTATCTTGCGGATCCACTCCACAATGCTCCTCCAGAAGCCCCTTATTTTTTCACATTCCCAGAATATGTGTAGGATGGAGCCTTGGGCCTTTTCGCACCTCCAACATAATGGCGAGACTGATGGGTAAAACCGGTGCAGAGTCTGAGGTGTTCTGTACCAACGGCAGAGGATCTTGTATCCCGCCTCCTGGTATGAGTTGCTGACCAACGCTCGATGCGCCAGCTCGAGAATTTTCTTTACTTGATTTGGGGAAAAAGTAACTCTGAGGTCTCTCTCCCATGCTCCCACAAAGCCTGGTACGAAGGTCTCTCCTGGATCTATCAGGAATTGATATACCATGGATATCACCCCTTTGATCGGTTCTGGTGACACACATAGCCGCTCAAAGGGCGTAAGCGCCCTCCCAAACCCCTCGGGGGGGGGGGAAAGTTACCCAGAAAGTGAGAGATTTGAAGCACTCTCCAAAGCGACAGGTGGGATGGGTCCCCCCCACGACACAAGCTCCTGTTGGGTCTTCCATCTAGAGCCGTTCAGGAAATCCCGGGCGGTGCCTCTTCCGGCCGCCCTCCACCTCCCGAAACCCCCGTCCAACCGGCCCGGGATAAAATTCAGGGCCCCTATGACCGGTCTGAGTGGGGAGGGTATGGGGCCTATGCTCTCCCTCGAAGCTTGTCTGTGCCATACCTGTAGGGTTGGGCCTATCGTTGGATGAGTCTTGAGTGCACTCGGAATCGCACCAGGGGACCAGGGCAGGCCCGCCAGAGGAACCGGGCACCACGTCTGCTCCAGCTGGACCCAGCGTTTGTGTTTTTCATGGAGGTTCCAGTCCACAATTCTGCCTAGATGTGCTGCTGCATGATACATTTTAACGTCTGGGAGTCCCACTCCCCCTCTCGTCTTCGGTAAGGTAAGTAGTCTTTGTGAGATTCGTGGGCTCCTGCCTCCCCACACAAATTTGATAAATTCTGTTTGAACAGATTTCTAGAAGGAGGCTGGTAGATGGATAGGTAGCACCTGAATGGGGTATAGCAGCCGTGGTAGGACATTCATTTTAAGGACATTACACCTGCCAAACCAGGACTGTATCCTGTCTTTCCAGATGTTGAGGTCCCTCTTAATTACTGTCAGCAGTGGTGGAAAGTTTTTGGAAAGCACATCCTTCAAAGAGGGGGTAATCTGCACTCCCAGATAAGAAATTGATACAGCCGACCAGCGAAAGGCAAAGCTGGTTTCCATGTTTGCTAAATGTCTCTGTGGCAGGGAGATATTGAGTGCTTCCGATTTTTGTAAATTGATTTTGAAGTTCGAGAGTTCCGCATACTCTTTGAACTCCCGTAATAGGTTGGGAATCGTTATTGCCGGTTGGGTAATACAAAAAAGCAAATCGTCGGCAAAGGCTGCTACTTTATGTTCAGATCCTCCACCTACCACCCCTTTTATATCAGGATTCGCCCTCACCAGACACAGGAAGGGTTCCAGCGTTAGAATGAATATAATCGGGGATAGCGGGCACCCCTGCCTCGTTCCATTTGTTATATTGAAAGACTCTGAAAGCATACCATTGACCTTAACACATGCTGAGGGAGAGGAATATAGAGATGATATCCAGGCCCTCATATTTTCCTGTAGACCCTATTGAATGCTTTCTCCGCATCCGTGGAGAGCAGCATGGCTGGGATTTTCTCCTCATCGATCAGGTGGATAAGGTCAAGGACTCGAGTCACGTTGTCTCGTGCTTCTCTCTTAGGGGTAAAGCCCGCTTGGTCCAGGTCTATCAACTCACTTAGATGTAATACCAGTCTATTCGCCAGTATTTTAGCGAATAATTTCAAGTCTACTTTTAGTAGAGATATCAGCCTGTAGTTGGAGCATAGAAAGGGATCCTTCCCCTGCTTCGGTATGACCGTAACTTGGGCCTTTAGCATGTCAGGGGGCAATATGTGTTCGGCGCGAAATAGAGTTGAATGCGGCCACCGCTTGCGGTGTTAGAATGTCTCCCAGCCATTTGTAGTAGGACAGGGTAAACCCGTCCGGGCCTGGGGACTTGCCTGTCTGTGAAAGTTTGATTGCCTGAGCCCACTCCAGTTCAGTGATAGGCTCTTCCAGCGTCTCTACGATCTCAGGACTTAGAGTTGGGGGGCCTGAAGTAGACACGTAATCCCTTGCATTATAGAGCAGGTTAGGCCTACTACTTCCGTGTGCTCACCATCCTTTCAACGTTCTAAATTACCTTCTGTATAATGTGCACGCAAGAGCGCACATCAGCTATCATTACAGTCTTGGCGGCCATTTCTTTGTAGCCCATATGAGAGATCTATGCACCATTACGGACACCATTTTCCTATGGCCTGGACATATGTATAAGGACGCCATTTCCTTGGAGCCCAGGCACCGACGCCATCTTATTAAAGTCTGGATATCCACATATGGACGCCATCTTTTGGGAGCTCAGACACTAACAGCGCGGCTGGCTGCCGCGTTGGAGACTCTGCTGGACACCATCTTGCTGGAGCCTCCGCCCAGTGGGACGGACTCCATCTTTGTGAAGCCGCGAATTGCACATAACTAATTCTCTCACTAATTGCCTTAAAATCACAAAAGCGGCATCCCTATGGACCCCGCGTGCCACTCTCAGGCAGGGAAGGCAGATTTGCCACCCTGTACTGGAGGTGGCCGGGACCCAGGGGAATCGCCGCTGGTGACGTCATTAGGCGGCGCCGCTGTGTGCGCCGTCAATTTGGCGCCACCTGCACGCTGGATGGTTACCTCTAGCTCTACTTAAAGCCACCTTCATTACCGCATGGCACCACTACTCCTGAGGAAGGCAGTTACGGCCGAAACGTTGAGTATGATTTAAATGTTATCTCATGTGTTCCTGCCTGTCTGCTGCTTACATTGCTTTCTTTATGCTTGACTACTTGCTCTGCATTTGCCACTTGGCATTGATACTGCATACCTCTCAGCTATCAAGTCATTATGCTATATTGCTGACATTTTGTTGCCTGTATATTCCTTATGAGAGACGCAGGATTAGCATTGGAACCAACTCAGTTGCGCCATCTGGTGGCCATTTATTGTATATAGATGTATTCATGCTATATTGTCTTTTGATATTTTGCTGTATAATATATGGTTTCCATGTTATTAAAATCACCTTGTTTGGCATGCATAGCTTTGATGTCGGGTGTTCATTTTTCCTATTCAAATTTGGTTTCCTATTGTGTTGAGTGTGCACTAAGCAGGCACACTAAGGAAAAATAGAACCCCTCTTGTTTATTCTATCTCTTTAATTGATTTTGGTGTGCTTCAACCATTCCGCTAATCGTGTGTAGGCCTACTACGTCCCCCATCAGCTAGATTATACAATTTGCAGTAAAATTGCCTGAATGCCTCAGCGATGTCACCTGGGCTGGAGCATACCCACTCCTCCCGCTCCCAAGATCTGTGGAACAAAATTGTTCGCTCTCTGCTCGCGGATTGCCCTTGCCAGGGAGCGTCCGCATTTATTTTCATATTCATAAAAGGAACCAGTGACTCTTAGGAGCGAAGCTTTAGCTTTGACCAGCATTAAATCTCTTAGATTTTCCCGTGCTCTTGCCAGTTCCTGTCCAACATTTATTGCTTGCTGTCTTTTATGTTCGGCTTCCAGTCTACCGATCTTCTGCAGCAGGTCACTGATGGCTTCTCTCTCTCTCTTTTTCTTCTGGATGCTATCTTCAAAAGGATGCCCCTAATATAGCACCTGTGTGCCACCCACAGATTAAGGGGACTTGTCTCTGGTCTGGTGTTCAGATCAAAATAAGATCCAAGCTCTCCCCTGACCTCCTCCTTTATGATTGGGTCCTGAAGTAGGGACTCATTAAGAATCCACAAATTTGGTTTTGCAGGCCACTAGGGTATTCTCAGCGAAAGAGAGATCAAGGCATGGTCCGAGATTGTAATAGAATCTATCTCGGCCTTCTGTGCCAGCTGGAGGTATCTATGTTCTATGAAGAGATAGTCGATCCTAGAGTAGGAATCATGGGGAGATGAGTAAAAAGTATAATCTCTCTCTCGAGGGTTTTGTATACGCCAAGGAAGTTGGGACAGCCGAAGGTTTTTTAAGGGCCGAAAATGAGAGATGGGAGGCCCTCCTGGAAACATCGAGCAGTGGGTCAAGAGCCACGTTGAGGTCACCTCCAAAGATCACCATACCCTCCAAGAAGGTCTGAAGGATCTCCAGAGTTTGCTCTATGAACCGAATCTGGTCGGTATTGGGTGCGTAGATATTTGCAAACGTGCACATTTGGTTTCCCATTCTACCCTTGAGGAAGACGAATCTCCCTTCCTTATCGGACATGCTGTCCATGAAGGTCCAGGGGAGCGAGGAGACGAATGATAGCCTGATGGGAAGCGCCTGTCTGAGAATTTTGCTGCCTTTCCTTTCTGAAAGTGTGATTCTTGGATAAACACTACCTGAGCTCTATGTTTCCAGAACAATGTCAGGCACATCCTCCTTTTCTCGGGGATGTTGAGGCCCTTGGCGTTCAGAGAAACGATCTGTAGCTCCATTGTGTCCTCAGCACTCGTGGCGAACCACAACCAAGTAGGGCAAAGAAGGGAGCAAACACCCAACCCAAGGGTGGGTCCCAGAAGGGAGCAGGAAGGAGAGAACACCAGGGGCGAGCTGGGGGGCAAGGGCCACGGGGAAAACCAACCCCCAACAGCCCCCGTGGGTCAGAGGGTGGGGGGGGGGACAAAGACAAAGAGAGCAGTAAGAAGAAGAAGGAAGAATGCGGAGTGGGGGGTGGGGAGAGACGTGAAAGGGGAGTAAAAAGATGCCCATCAATACAGGTCTCCCAGACCTTGACGGGCTAACCTATGTGGGGAGTATAACTGTGGCACTACACAACAACGGGGGTCTCCCGTCCCCAGCCCAGGGCAGTTCCTCTCACGAGGGACGGTTCAATAACTTAACCTAATTTAACTTACCCTACCCGCCCCCGGTGAAGGCCACCAGGGACATGCGTGTCCCAGTATTAACAACTAAAACCGTCAACCATGAAAAATACTTGAAGAAACACAAATTATACAGTCACTATCCCGGCCTCGGACGTCCACCACCCACCGCCCCCCATAAATCACTCATGGTCCCACCAGACCCAGCCGGTGAGCGCCCCAGGTCCCCCCTCCGACCCGGGCCCCAGTATCACAAGAGAACTGGAAAAGCACATAGTGCAACAGACCATTCCTTCGTTGGGGCCCGACCAAGAGAAGGGACGCCGTTGAGCCCGTCAGCTTCCCCACCCGACCGCCCCCCCCCACCGTAGGCCGGAGTCTGCCACACCACACCAGCCAGCTCCACATCCGCCCGCCATCACCGCCCCGCGAACCCCCCCACGGAACCCGCCCAGAGCCCCCCCACGGAACCCGCCCCCGGAGCCCCCCCAGGGCAGGGGGAGGGACCCCCCACACAACTCGCCCCCCCCAAAAAAGTCACAAACTAGTGCCCAGCAGGGAAGTGTGAGGTAGGGTTAGCGCGGCGCACAGGGGGGCCCCAGCCGGGCCCCGGCATCACTCATCCGGCCGGACTCCAGCAGTCCCCCCCCCGGCCAGGCCCAACCAAGAACAGGCGTGGAGAGCCCTCCATGAGAATACGTGGGAAATTCCCTCCAACCAGTCGCCCACGGCGGCCCGCGGAAGGAGGCCAAAGGGTTCCTCCCAAACAGAGGAGGAGTCACGCGTAAGGGTCTCTCTCCGAAGAGACCCCCTAACCGGCACCGACAGCCGCGCCCCACCGCAGGACCCACCGGCACCCCCCACACCAGCATGACATACATAACAGAGCACTCAGCCCCCGCCGGGACCTTAGGCCGCGTCCCAGGCCCCGCCCGTAAAGGTCAAGGCCGGAGCCCCGGCCCGGAAGCCAGGGGCGAAACACCACCATGGGGGGGGGCGGGGGAGGGGGACCCCCCCCATCAGCACACCCCACATGAGTCGAAGTCTGGGGCAGCACGCCGCAGGAAGTCCAAGGGGGCCGAAGCCAGGCCCAGTGGTCCCCCCGGATTAGGGGCGAGGCGTCACCAGGGGGGGGGGGGCACCAGGGAAGCCAGGCCCAAGAGGCCTCCGCTGTCACTCCGCGCCACACCCGTCGGGAATCCGGGTAGTGACCAGAAGAAGGTCCAGTGTAACGACCGCGGACAGGGCCAAGGACCACCCAACAGTAGTCTTCGGTGCCACCTCCCCCACAGGAAGCAGGGACACAGGCCCGTGATTAAAAGTAGATTGCAGGTCCCGGGATAAAACGGAAGCGGGGGCCAAAGTCCAGATGGACGGTTGCAAAAAATCGTGAGGGGGCCAGGAGGCAAGGAGGGGAGCACAAGTCTGGAGGGACTGTTTTCCCATCACCTCACATGAGACGAGGGGTCCGACCAGGGAATTTGTAACCGAGGGGCAAAACGGCAGACAAGTTCGGGCGACTGACAGAGAGAGTTAGACAAGAGTTAGGGCAGGGAGCAGCAGCGGATCCGAGGCCGAGGACACAGGCGGGAAGGAGAATTACTCTTCCAGGGGAGGGGGTGAACCCCCCCACGTGGTGGCCCCCGTCGGGGTGGGGCTCTTCTCCGGCGGATCCTCTGTGGTAGTGGCTGAAACAAAGGAAAGTCCAGCCAATTAGGGACCTAGAGCGGTATCCAGGAACACGAACAGGTTGTCTAGAAGAGTTCAGAGAGTGAAAGATCCTCCATTCTTGCGGAAGATAAGGTGGAAGGGGTAGCCCCACCTGTAAGCTGCTCCGCTTTCTTTTATTTTCTGGAGGAGGAGCTTCAGTTGCCTTCTCATCCAAAAGGTGGATCGTGCCAGGTCTGGTAGTACGGTCAAAGGGCTGGAATCGTGGACAATCTGCCCGCCTCCCAGGCCTTCCTCAAGATTTCTTCCTTAACTCTGTAATGGTGGACTCTGCAGAGGATGTCACAAGGGGCATCTGGGGCACCTAGCGGCTGACCCGCTACCCTATGGATTCTATCCAGCTTGATGACGGCAGTCAGCGGGTTGCCCATTAGCCGGTTAAAGACGGAGGTAACAATGGCTTCGTCCTCATATTGAGGCAGTTCGGGGAGCCCACGTATACGAAGGTTGTTCCGTCTACTCCTGTTCTCAAGCTCATCATTTTGGATCTTTAGGTTGGAAATTTGAGTTGCTTGTAGATCATTGGTCTGTTCCAGATGGGTGAGGCGGTCCTCTGTAGCTACTCTTGCATTCTCTAAGGCTGCAACTCAATCTTCCACTGCCACAACATTGTGTTGGACAACTTCCAGATCTTTCCGAAAGGCTTTTTCGATCCTCAAAATCATGGTTTCCATATCCGCCTTGGTGGGGATCGATTCCAAGTCGGCCTTCGTGGGGAGGGACAGCAACACGGAGCGCAAATCCAGGTCTAGGTCTCGCTGGGTCAAAATTGCATTCCTGAGAGGGAGCGCCCCTCTGTTGTCTCTCTTAGTGGGAGTGGCGCTAGCAGGCGGCGGCACCCATGGATCCCACGACCCGGAGGGACATTCCCCCCCTCCTCGACCCGGAGGGGTGTTAATTCTTGCCACGCTGTTTAGACGCGAGGGCCCGTGGGGTGGCACTGTGAGCGGTTGGTGCCTCCCTTGGGACCCTCGTTGTCGCGGGCGTCAGCTCTAGGCAAGTTGCACCGAACCATGTGTTTGGGATGCCCCTCCTTGCTTCATCCCCCATCCACGCTTGACACGCCGGCACTTCCTCTAGCAGCTCTCCCCAGCTCTCCCGCAGCATAGAGGTCGAGGGGCGCCTGGCTAGCTCACCAGGGTGATGGGTGCTGCTGACTCTGCTGCCCTGGCTGGATATGGACTGTGCTGGGGACTCCCTCCATCCCTCCATCTCTCTGCCAGCAAGGTAAGCTTCCCCTGAGCGAGGGGAGCAGTTTAGACATTCGGGCTCCAGGCTGGGGACGGGAGCTCCCTCCGCCTCACCCCCCCCCCCGATCCTGCCCTGCATATGGCTTCCCTGGGTGAGGGGAATCCCCGCCCGCAGTCCCCTGTACCTGAAGCCGCTCCTCGGTTGCGGCTGGCGCCTGTGGAGCTCTCTCTCCCCACCTCGCTGCTCACACGGCGGGGACAGCTGCTGAGGCGGCACTGGCTTAGTCTCCGCCTGTGTCAGCAGATCTTCTGCGCGCTGGCTCTTCACACTGCCAGGCGCCTCCGCCTGCCGACAGGCGCTTCGCTCTCCTCTCCCTCCTCGCTGCTCACACGGCGGGGACAGCTGCTGAGGCGGCACAGTCTCTGTTAGTGTCAGAGGATCCTCGGCACGCCAGCTCTCCAGACCGCCGAGCGCTGCACTCCTCTCCTCTTCTCTTTCTCTCGGCGCGCTCACCGCCATCTTGGATTTCCTCACGGAGGATGATCCTGGCCGATCGCCCGGGTGCAAATAACGGGCGATGCACCTCCCTCCTCTCTTTAGGGGTCCGGCTGCTGACCCTTCCGCTTCCTCATCCTCTCCGGGGACAAATTATGGTGTCAAGCGCACGTTTAAGGGGCGCCTGGGCTGGGGTAACGGAGGAGCCTTACAGGATACGTCTTCCCGCTGCCATGCCGCGGCCATGCCCCATAATGCTTTATTTTTATCCAGAAGTAAAAATCAGCTGTAATGACTCATCACTGCTCCGAAAGCTCTTAAAACATTGTATCAACATTGTTTATAACTCTGGGTAACCCTTCCAGCAGCTGGTGATTCAGTGTGTGAGTGTGTTTAACATGACAGACATGCTGATCCTTTTTCTGATGCAAATCTCTCTCAGTTTGGTGGAGGATGCTTATAGTAAAACCCCAAACTCCAGACAAATTTCATTGTGTGAAGAAACAATATCACACAGGCACACTGCAGCCAGTTAGAGAAGTTCTGTGTGGAAACAGATAAAATCTCTCTCGGGCTGGTTGGGCTAATCATAAGGAAGCTCCCAGCTCATCTGCAGCATGTCTGTGTGCTAGCAATGACTCTCCCCCATCCCCCCCACTCATGCTCATGTTTAAGCCGGGATCTCTGATTTGATCCAAAATGGCCACTTCCATGTAATTCTAGGAGCACAGCTATTCCACAACTTTTGCATGGGTTTAAACCGGATCTTCAGCATCATTTATTGAAAAGTCCAAACCCTTAAAAAAATGATTCCCCAGCATCTAAAATTAATATATTTTAAGTTTTTAGTCACTTTCTTATTATTCTTTTCCCCACTGGGTTTTAACTCTGCTAAGGGGATATGGCCGCCACCATCTTGCTTTAGAAGCATCACATACTGAGGAGAGGGGAGGGGTGAAAAGTACAGGGGGTGGGGTTTTAGCTGTGCTTTGCACAAACAGAGCAGAGTTCGTCAGGTGTCAGGAAAAGGACAGCAATCCCAGATTGCAGAGTAGCATAGTCAGAAGACACTTCCTGTCTGCAGGCAGCCTGAGACTATGTGCTGCCATCTTGGATGTTAAAAGTACAGATAGGAAGATTTTTAATGTGGGCAATCTGTATGTACAGGGTGGGGATACATACAAGATAGGCTTTTATTCAGGTTTGGTCTTAGGTCTGGTTTAAACCCTATCAAACAGCATATACCACTGATCATCAAATGAGCTTTAGGAGAACAAATAACTAAGAGGTCTGCTTTAAGGTCTACTCAGAGCGGAGGGAGCAGGAATGCCACGAGTATTGAGTATGTAGCACAGGTAAAGGGTTAGCAAGCCACACAAATAGGGATCAACCTAGGTGGAGCATCCTCAATCTTGAAGATCTGCTTTAAAGATAACAAAACCCATGAAACCTCTGGGGTCTAAAAGGTTCCAGGGCCAGGTTACAGCTTGCCCTGCTGTGTGACACTCCCTAGTTCACAGGGTACTCAACTCGATCCAATAGCATCCCCTGCACCCCTCCATTCGCTAAGCACACTAACCTGGGTTCCTTGGGTCCTAGTTATCACATATAGCTAATGACGGGGCAGACATCCTGATCATCAAATGGGTTTTAGGAGAACAAATGTCTAAACTTTTTTTTTGACTAGAGGTTTGCTTTAAGGTCTACTCAGAGCAGAGGGAATAGGAATGCTGCTGCAGAGCATTTATTGACACAAAATTGAGTATGTAGCATAGGCAAAGGGTTAGCAATCCACACAAATAGGGATCAACCTAGGTGGAGCATCCTAAATACTGAATGTCTGCTTTAAAGAGACCAAAACCCATGAAACCTCTGGGGTCTAAAAGATTCCAGGGCCAGATTACGCTGTGTGACACTCTAGTTCACAAAGTACTCAACTCGATCCAATAGCATCCCCTGCACCCCTCCATTCGTTAAGCACATTTACCTGGGTTCCTTGGGGCCTAGTTATCACATTTAGCTAATGACAGAGAAGACACCCTGGGGGGGGGGTCCATACTGGAGTCTTGGCTTTCCTGCTCTGATGGTGGCCCTGCCACACAATGTACAGTAAGGCCCCTTTTACGCCTTCAAAAAAGTTTCATGTTGGAGTAAGAATACCCCACCGCAAGGTAATTGGGTAGAGAATCTGAATTTGCATCCGTCTTTCCCTCTGTGCCCAGTGTCACATTATGGGAAACAGAACCACAACATGACCACAAAGAAGCCCATAGATGTCAATAGGCAGCATAAGTAAAACGTATGCATTGCACATACCTCACCTATTCAGACAAGCATACAATCTGGCTTAAACCGGACCTTCAGCATCATTTAATGAAAAGCCCAAACCCTTAAAAAACTATTCCCCAACATCTACAATTAATATATTTTAAGTTTTTAGTCACTTAATTATTATTATTTCCCCCACTGGGCGGCAACTCTGTTCAGGACTCTAGGATACGGGCGCCGCCATTTTGCCTCAGAAGCATCACATACTGAGGAGAGGAGAGTGGGATAAAGTACAGGGGGTGGGTTTATAGCTTTGCACAGACAGAGCAGAGCTAAGGTCAGGGAAAGGTCAGCAGTCCCAGAATGCAGAGGGACACAGTCAGAAGACACTTCCTGTTTGCAGGCTGCCCGATGCTCCATGAGCCACCATCTTGGATGTTTAAAGGCTCATAACATGCAGTAGATGCAGGTAGGATGATTTTTAATATGAGCAATCTGTATGTACAGGGTGTGGGAAACATATAAGATAGGCTCTTATTCAGGGTGAAGGTCTGCTTTAAGCAATTCTCTAAAGGGCACATGCCATAAAGCTCAATACTGACTGTTTGTGATCCTCCCCCCTCGTCTTCACCCCTCATCCTTTAGACTGTAAGATAGCAAGGGCAGGGTTCTCTTTCCTATTGTATCTTGTATTCAGAACATTAACTGTAAACTCGGTAACACTGCATTTATAATAGTCTAAAAACAGGATAAATGTCCCACCATTCCTAAATCTATCCCAAATAGAAACAGTGGCACTACTCTTTTCATACCAAAAATATATCCACTTTTATTAATCACATAAATCTTCATGTACATACATTAAGACACATTAAAAACAATTCAAATACAAATAACATAAGACAGGCCTGAGAGGAGGGGGGGGGGGGGAGATGACAGAACTGCTTTTTATAGGACACTAATTATTACAATAAATGAACATAATATTTAATTTGAGATCCTCTTTAATCCTGCTGGAAAATATCTAACCTGTGCTCAATCATATCAAAACGTCTAAGAACCTATATCATTAATATAAGTGTTACCTATAAGTGTACATCTATTAAAGTGCCACGTGCTGAAGTGCCTTTAAAAATATATAAGGACCAGCCGGGTAGAAATAAACAGAAACAAACACTATCCCCTCGATTCAAAGAGCAAAAGTTAATTGATTTCGTATCGAGAATCGTAAGTTTGGGTGGGTGTTAGTCATTTTTTCCTGTTTTTTTGGCCATTTCCGACTCGCACGAGCCTACGTACGAATGCGTATATGCTCTTACGATCAGCGGAAGTCCGTTCCTAAATTTTAGGATCAAAACGTAAAACTTAGGATCAAATCCTAAAACTTACGATGAAAACGTAAAACTTAGGATAATTGGATGTGTTTAGGTGTGATTCAGAGAAACCTGTAAACGCGTTTTAAAAGAAAGCCACAGCCGACACCTTTTAGCAGCCGGATTGCTGTTCGTGAACAGGTTTTTTGGCTATGTGGAGGAGTCTGCGCGTCTTGTGCTCCAATGAACTGCATGTATCAGCATGGCCGAGGCCATTAATTGTATGGCAATGCATGCCTGATTTAATACATTTCCATGTATGCCTTATAAAAGCATTTTAATGTGGACCTTAATTAGTCCTTTGCATGTAAACCTTTATTTTGCAATATATTTGCGTTAATTAAAGAAACTTATGTCCTTTGTTATTTATTGTTAAATTGATGTACTAGAATAATATTTTTAGATAGCATTTATTGTTTTAGTTGTTTACCTTTGCTTTGTTTAATTAGTTAAGCACATCTTTGGTCAGATGCATCACACTTACTGAGGAGAGGAGAGCGGGATAAAGTGCAGGATGTGGGTTACTGCTGTATTTTGCCCCCAGAGCTGGGGGCACGGACAGTCACAAGGCCCTTTCTGTTTGCAGGCTGCCCGAGAATACCTGAGCCGCCATCTTGGCTGTTTCTAGACTCATAACATGCAGAAGTTGCTGGGTGTTTTTTAATATTTGAGAGCAATCTGTATGTAGAGGGTGTGGGTAACCACACACCAAAAATTTAAGTTGTACCATTTGAAGCCAAAATATTAAAATTAAATCCACAAGTAAAAAATGCAAGTTAACTAAAAATTAAACAAAGTAAGATTTTATTATGCAAATGCATTCATTAATGGTTGGTTTCAACAAAATGAATGAAATAAAGAAAAATAAGACCAAATATTTAGAATGCACTTTAATGAGGTAAGTTTGTAGTGCGCGGCCGCAAGATCAGAAGGATTTACGTCCAGACAAAAAAGGAAAAAGGGCAAAACCAATGTTGCAACCTGAGAAATGAAACGGAAAATTCAGGATGGAAACTGACATAGGTCTGATTCCCGAACTGCCATACGAACGGACGTATATTTTAGGATAGAAGCGTATTTGCTTATTGAATCACTCGCAAGTTCATACGAACGCACGAGCGGACGTGAAAAATAGGATGATCGTGAGCCAAATCCAAGCTGTTACATGTTTCTTTGAATCAACCCATATATATGACCAGAAATCTCACATGTCCAAACGGCCAGATAGCATAACCCCCCCCACTCACCGCCGACGCGTCACTTCCTCAGGGCGAACAAAGGCACACTGTGTCACTTCCTCAGGGCCACTATTTCTATTTGGGATAGATTTAGGAGTGGCCACTGTTTCTATTTGGGATAGATTTAGGAGTGGTAGGACTCCATTTCTTCTGTTTTCTGTAATATGCACAATTTGTGTACTTATCCCTTGGTGTGCACACTTTGTAACTAGAGAGCTGGTGCGGTCTCATTTCTCTTGTTTATATAAATAAACAATAATAATAATAATAATACATGCCAGTTTGTTGCTTGACGGTTTGCCAGCAGTGGTGTGCAGAATGAAAGGAGCAGCTATGCTGTTAGCTGAAGCACACAGCTGCCACAAGAACCCAGAAGTACTGTAGGTGAATCTTTAGCCCGATCCCAGGCTTTGTGCAACATATTAGAGTGCTGGCAAACTATTGTTGGTTCATTCAGTATGGAAGTAGGGACGTGCTCTAGCCAGCCATGAAGTGAGCTGTCAATACCAGAGCCGACAACAGAAGAACGAAGGTCAGTCAAGCTGTGGAGCTGCAAGTGAATCTAACCTGTGGGAGGGAAGGTAAGTAAAGAGCTGGTGTGATCTAACAATGGAAGAAGTTTTCATAAGCCTAGTAATTTTTATCATTGCTTGGTTGCCATCATTCTGCTTTTGCATATTGTGTTTACTGCAACAGCTTTTGCAGATTGTGATACTGCAACAGCATTGGTAAGCATTTGTTACTAAGTAGCCTTCAAAGGTGTTGCACTGCATTTCTCATTAGGCTGAATGGAGGATCAAGACGTCCAGAAAAATCCATGCAGCTTGTAAACAAGGTCTGAGTGAGACATGTTGGGTTGGAGCTCAAACCTTCACCTATAACCTATAAAGTCTGTTTCACACTGCCGCGTTGGACATCAATTGCGGGGCAATTATGATTCATATTCTATGAGCACTGGTACAAAAATGGATATGATTTCTTTCAGGAACAAACAAGTTTGGCGTATAAAAAGGGAAATCAAACATCATTGTTTTGCCAGCTGAGCTCACCCTTCGGAGAAATTGTCTCTGACAGCAAAGGCAGATTATGTTTTATGCATTATAGGCCAGTCCACAGCCTGCAGTGGGTGACAGTGCCTGTCCTCTTTCTGGAAACCATGCTGTAGCCTTACAAATTTGTGCACCTTCTCTGCTGTATCTACATTCAGTTGCATTGGTCTGTGGACAGTGGCGGACTGAGGCCAAAAATCTGCCCGGATTTTACCAGTCCCTGGCCAGCCCAAGACATCCTTGCTGAGGCCCCCCAAGTGTGATGCTGGGGCTATAGCACTGGGGGTTGGGGTTCCTTGGCTTGTAGGTACAGTTGGGCAAGGTTCAAAGGGCTGAGAGGAAGACTAAGGGGGCAGGGATTGAATGTGCGGCCCAAGAGCATTGTCTCGGGTCTCCCTTTAGCCAGTCCACCTCTGCCTTTGGAGCATTTACCACTTATTTGCCAAAAGGCAACATTTCACCATTCTTCTGTCCCAGCTAAGTCTGTAATTGATTGGCCTTGTTGGCATCCAAACTCTTTCTTGTATAGGTTTGCATGAGGTTTGCCACAGCTCCCTATGATGCAAAGCAAACTGGTGGTAATTAAGGGGCACACCCAAAATCCCCACTTCCATCCCTGCTCTCTCCGGCATTCCAGGTAATATTGCCCCAGCAACATAAAGGCTAAAATATTCAGAATCCAGCATGAAAGAAGTGGACCCTATGTCATTCACAATGCACAGGAACAACAGAATTCACCAAATATCACCAACCACTATGCACAGCCTCAAAAGACAGGGAATCATGACCCAGGAACAGCAAAACAGGATCTCAGTCAGGTGCTGCTTAAAGCGGAATTTCAGTCAAAACTATCCCCCTGGCCTTCCACCCGCCCTGGCGCTGAGGCAGGATGGGGGTTTACAAAGAGAAAAAAGCCGATCGCTGTACAGATTGACTTCCCCCACTCTGTGTGCAGGCCCAGCATTGGATACATTGGATGTACACTGTGCCAAACTGTAGGATGATGCACCCCAGCAGGAGCACACTAGCCATAGGGAGCACAGGCAGATTTTCTGGTACCATGTCTTTAATACTGGCCATTTACACCCCTGCCCATGATCTGCCCCTGCAGTTCTACAGGAATATCTGACAGACACACTTATTAAAGGGCTGAAAAGCACCCTGTAGGCGGAGCTTAGCATCTTGTGGGCTGGTCTGGGTCAGTAAAGATCTGGGCTGATTTTTGGTCCTAGTCTGCCATACTTTGTGCACTCTAATGAACAAAATTTATCCCCCACTCCAGACAGAACTTGAGCTGGGCAGGTGCTACCCCCTCAACTCTACCTAGATCAAAAGGTAGTACATTTTAAAAAAAGAAACCAGATCGAAAAAGTTTTTTCCAGCCATGAAGTATGCTGTCAGTATCAGAGCTGACAGCAGAAGAACTAAGGTGAGTCAATCTGATGGTGTGTCTTTTGGATTTTTTTTTGTACCAATCTTTTGTTTTTTGTTTTACAAGATCTAATTATGAGATATTCTGCATTCACCAAGAGAAATAATAAAAGTGCCTGACCTACATTGAAATATCTTGGCTATACAAAACATAAAAGTAGAATCATGAGATATTTTGTATACCCAAAAAGAAATAATACAATTACCTGACGTATCCAATTAACAATTGCCTGATGTATCCAATTTTCCAGCCTGTTATTGAATTCAATATCACAACAAATCTAACAATAACATTTTCAGTGTTCCGTTTCCAAGTAAGTAAGATTTAGAAAAAGGTTAAAAAAATAAAAAGCAGAATACTTTGCCAAGCTGTCCTCCAGCATTGTGCCGCCTCTCAGCTCGCCACTGTGAATGAGGAAATACAGTTCTCTATCTGTCCCTTCTTTGCCACCACACCAATGTGGGCCACCAATACTATCTCGGGGAGCTAGTCCACATCACACCCAGCTCTGTATTGATGGCTTGAATGGTGCTCTCAGAGATGCCATTTCAGCCCATCTAACCCCTGATTACCTGCATGCTTTAGAGAAGAAATCATAAGGTAAAACTGTAAACCTTCATATTGATATTGTTTAGGACAGCCCGACACAGTAGCTTAACAACCGGCTTTGCCTGAAATTTCACTTTAACAGAAACGGTTTGTGTTTGGTAGCGTTTCCAAGGCTCCCATAGAGCAAGATTTTTTTTTTTATGTTTCTCAGCTAATAAACTGGGTATTTTTTCATGAATGAAAAATCCATTAATTCTATTGGTGACTTTAGGGAAGGGGATCAATTGTTTTTTAGGCATTTGCAATTGACTACCTAGCAGGCAGCCAGAAAAATAATAGCTTGAAGCCGATTTTGGTTTTGGGTTAGATTTGGATTTGATGAAGGATGGCCTCCAATGGATCTTTGCAGATAGCTTTATTACAAACTTTATTCACCATTTTTTATACCTTTGCTCAAGACCTTTATGTGAGTGGGCAGGTCCACCAGATATGAAGGGCATCACCAACCTTCCTACAGCTTCTAAACAGGTTTCCGCATGATGAGCATTTTGACTTACATTGGGGTCGATTCATGATCGCTAATTGGAGCACCAAATTGCGATCAGGCTTCTGCATGATTCATGGATCATCAAAATGGGATACAGATTTGTTTTTGAGCCAATTTGCATACTAGCATTCGTCAGTGTGCCAATTTGCGTCTGAAATTTCGTGTTAGCGCCACCAAACTGTCTCCGGCACCCAATTTATGGTATGTTTAGAGGGCAGAAATGCGTGCGCAAATGTGGCAATTTGAAGAGTGAATTTCCACTCTTCATTTTCTCAGCAAATAGGTGGAGGAAACTGGCGATCCAGGGAGCAACAGCCTTATTTCATTCTGAAAACACATGTCGGCGGTGTACAGCATGTTTTTGAACAATGAAAGTGTCAACTGTAAGGCCTTTTTAGGGATTGAACCCCTTTTCTTTATTTTTGTTGGAAAACAATGATAAATAGAGCTTCACAGAAAACACAGAAGCTGGAGAGATCAAATTGCTATCTAGAAAGAGTAAAGGAAAGGGGAGAGACACGGGAGACCATCGGGAGCAGTTAAGCGGTTAGCCGGCCAAATGCATGTGGGACAGGGCCATTTGCGCTTCAATACAGATTTTCTTTGTGGATGACGTAAATTGGCGCAAGAAGATGCTGTTTGTGCTTCTCCCCTGTGCTTGCCAATTGGTGTGATTCGCACATGCCTCCGGCGTGCACACACAGCCATGCTGGGTGCAATGGAGTAAATAAACAGCACCATCTACTGTCATAAATGTAAACTGCATTAACCCAGCAATATAGATGCAGATCACATATTAAGCTAAGTCTGTTTTATCTCCAACACACCTTCTCAACAGCTGAAGCTTAGTCTGTTAATCCCATCTTCTTTGTGAGACTCAAGTGTCGTTCAGTGGTCAGGGGCTTGGCAGAGATATCTGCTGTCATATACTTAGTAGATTCATAGAAAAGTTCTTACTGCTCACCCCTAGATCCGATCTTCTCTGTGTAGGCAACCAGAATTTGGTCGATCACAAGGCCATGCACAACAATTTGGATGGTCCGTCCAGCACTCCAAAGATCATATAAAAATCCAAGTTTATTGGTCATATAAAAACATCATATATCCACTTTGCCCTAAGTCAAGGGCAGAGAAAATGTACACAGGTAATGTATTTCTTGGCTGTCCGCCCCTTAGTCTTACCTAAAAGATAATGAAACTTACCGCCATTTTGAGTGCCTTGCAACACCGACCACTCCCCCCCCCCCCCATGAAACGAGGATGATCTGCAATGTGGAAGGGAGGTGAGGAAAACCTAACCTTAATGCGAAGCAATGCCATAGGAGCCAGCAAGAGAAAGGAGAATCCTAGGGTAGTTACAGTTGCGTCCGCCAATCAGGATGAGCCAGAGAAACCCTACCCCAGACATCATCTTAGATGTCACCACCAATCAGGCCAAGAATCGACCTGCTGTGTAGACATCGACGCCTGGCCAGACCTCCCCCACACCAGCCACAGAAAAGTTTGCATCAGACACAGCAGGGAACAAGAAAGCGCCACAGGACACACTCGACTTGGTGAGTATCAATAAACTTGCATTAAAACCACATTACAATTCTTACTTTAATCCCGTCTTTCAACCCCTGATGTTGACGGCCACGTTTTCACTGAGCAGACTATACATCCCACATATTGTAGGAGACAGTCTGTGCAGGTGATCACATACATTGCTCCTTTCGTTCTACAGGTGTAGATCCCCCTTATAGGATACTTCTCTCCCCCTTTGAATGTCACCATGCTGTCCTGTAACATAAACGGGCAAGACGGACACCTCGAAATGCCACAGGGAAAGGAACCTTTTACTGACAGCCATGTTGCTACTTTTCTAGACACTATCCTCACACATGGAGATAAAAGGGTCGATTCTAAATGCAAAAGTTAATTGATTTCGGATCGGGAATCGGAAGTTTGGGTGGGTGTTAGTCATTTTTTCCTTTTTTCCTTTTTTTTTTGGCCATTTCCAACTCGCGCGAACGTTCAAACGAATTTGTATATGCTCTTACGATCATCAGAAGTTTTACTAACAAAATCGGAAGTTTTACAACCAAATCGGAAATGTTCCCAACCAAATTGTAATTTTTCTGTTCGTTCCTAAAACTTCCGTTAATTGGATGTGTTTCCATGTGATTCAGAGAGCTGATTCCCACCCTAAAAATCTGTTTAATTGAAAATCCACTTCCGACACCTTTGAAGACTCGGATTTGCTATTGTAGAACATGTTTTGTGGCTATGTGGAGGAGTCTGCGCGCCTTCAGCTCCAATGAACTGCATGTATCAGCATGGCCGAGGCCATAAATTGTATAGCAATGCATACCTGAATCAATACATTTCATGTATGCCTTATAAAAGCATTTTATTGTGGACCTTAATTAATCCTTTGCATGTAAACCTTTATTTTGCCACACATCCATATAATTGCGATTTATTTTTAAACTTATGTCCTTTGTTATTTTTTTTTTTTTGAATTGTTGTTGTACTTGAATCTTAATTTGTTTTCGGATTTATTGTTGTAGTTGGCAACCTTTGCTTTGTGTAATTATTTTATCTTATCTTTGGTCAGATGCATCACACTTACTGAGGAGAGGAGAGTGGGATAAAGTGCAGGATGCGGGTTACAGCTGTGTTTTGCTCAGAGACAGCAGAGCTGGGGGCCTTGAAAGGTCAGAAATCCCAGAATGCAGAGCAACACAGTCACAAGGCCCTTTCTGTTTGCAGGCTGCCTTATATTACCTGACCCGCCATCTTGGCTGTTTCAAGGCTCATAACATGCAGAAGATGCTGGGTGTTTTATAAATTTGGAGAGCAATCTGTATGTACAGGGTGTGGGTAACAACACAAAAAATTTAAAGTTGTACCATTTGAAACCAAAAATTTTAATTAAAAAACGCAAGTAAAAAATGCCAGTTCAAAATAAAAAAAAATAAAAAAATGTATGATTTACTTTTAGAAATACATTCATTAATGGTTGGTTACCACAAAACGAATGAAATAAAGAAAAAGCAGAAATGAAGATTCGCCTGAGCGCACAGTGGTTTGGGTCAGTTTTAGGGGTGAGACATGGAAGATGTAAGAAAGTGCAAAGTGATTTAGCTAAGCATTGTAGAAGAAGTGAGTGAGCCAAATATGTAGGCAGCACTTTAATGAGTTAAGTTTGTAGTGTGCAGGCGCAAGATCATAAGGATTTTCGTCCGGACAAAAAAAGGAAAAAGGGCAAAATCCAAAACCGACTTTGAAACCTGAGAAAGGAAACGGAAAAGTCAGGATGGAAACTGACATTCAACTGATTCACTAACTGCCATACGAACGGACGGAAAACTTACACACGGTTTGAAATGCATTATAGAATCGCTCGAATGTTCATACGAAATCGGAAAATTTACACCAAAAAACACAGATCGGAAAAAATGCTAACGTTTTTGGTGTTTCTCTGAATCGACCCTAATATCTCCTCCAGTTCCTTATCTGTTTTTAATATAGGTATGTTAGACATGATCATTTGTTTAACTCCTGCAAATTGTGAGGAATATCCTGTAACTAATGTTACATCCTTGCCTCCGTACTAGACATTTCCATTGTCTGCTTAATTGCAAGAATGTATTTATGGTTCCAAGCTCATGCCTTCTATTCTGCACTGGATAATAATCGAGATGGATACCCATGGGCTTTTAACCTCTTACCTATCCATTGGCATTTGGAGCCAAAATCAGCATCATCTGAGCAGTTCTGCCTGTCACGCAAAAACTCGTCATACGGAGCGGCCCAGATGGTATGACGCTCCTGGCATGTAAGATGGTATTAAGTTATTAGAAAAGGTTGTAGCACACTGATTTTTGTTATATAAAGAATAATAGCAAAGATTAAACATGCAGTATCTGGAAGATGTGGGTTCAAAAAACTTCCTAGTACCCCTGCTCAAAAGAGTACTGGACCACAATATATATACAAATAGGGAAGAATGAACACCAAAATGGTTAAGCAAAAAAGCCGATGTTTTTAATGCGCATAAGGTAGTGATACAGGCAAAGTGTTAAAGACTATATACAGTGCATACATGGATTCTATATACATAGAGACCATAATCCATCCGGATTCAAGAATACAAATATGCAGCATAGGATAACATACACAGGCTTAGTATATCTAGGCAAACAGAGCAAGTTCAGTAAAGCAGAGTAGCAATATCCGCCAATGTATGTCCCTTTAAACAAAAGCATAGTGCTTCCATAACTAGATCCTAGAAAATACTAAAGGTATAAAGAACAAGGCTTACAGGCTGACCGCAAGTGAAAAACACCTCAACGTTTCGGTCTGGAGCGACCTTTCTCAAGAGGATGCGGTATCCGAGATTAACACAGACTGCTTTTTATAGTAAACCTAAGGTCTCCAGCTTACCAAGAAATGGCGCCAAAATGTGACACGCGCGTGTGTGCGCGCCGACAAGTGACGTCATCGGCGATGTCCTGCTCGCGTCCCGATCATTCCACCAATCAGGGAATGACGCACGGGGCGCTGCAGGACTCGCGCAAGTGGGCAAATGTAATTGCTCTATCTAAGATGGCGACGCCCAGTCGGGCGGCAGCAGCCAAAAAGATGGCGGCTAAGCAGTATAAAATATATAACCAGCACGATGATGGAACGCATGTGTGGCGACCGGCGGAAGCCGGAAGTGCCGCTCCTGTCAGCAGAGCACAATCCGTGCGTGGTGTATGTCCCCGGGGAGGCGGAAGTCTGCATAAACAGAAATGAGCGAAGGCCGGAAATGACGTTCCTGTCAATAGAGCAGAAGCTGTGCGCAGTAGATGTCCCTGGCTGACAAGGTGAAGTGAATGGAAGCTGGAGACCTCATAGGGGAGACTGGAGTGGACGCAGAAGCATCTTGCATAATGCCGCTGAAAGGAATAAAAAATAGAACCATATTAAAGTGGGGTTAAAAACGGATAAAAGACAGGGGTGTGGAGAAAACCCACACCCAAAACAGATTATTGCACAAGATTCCCAACAGAAATTATCTTAACCAGTTAGGGCTTCAAGTGGAACTGAACGAGGATAAGAATGACCAGGCATAGGGGTATGACAACCTAGCATAGTGTCTCAATAGAATACTGAAAAGTCAAGGTCTTCATTTAGACCATTCGGGCTTTTTGTTCCTAGCTGGAATATCCAAAATAATTCTCTTTGTAGGAGTTTTTTCTCAATATCGCCCCCCCCTGTAGGGTAGCCTAACTGATTGAATACCTGTAAACCTTAATTGACTGATTTGGTGACCGAACTCTAAGAAGTGTCTAGCAACCGAGGACTCAAATTTCCCATTCCTAATGTCTGACCTGTGTTCACAGATCCTTTGTCTGAGTTCCCGCTTGGTTTTTCCTACATATCCCTTACCACAGGGGCATTTAAGAAAGTATATGACATTCTTTGTGGAGCAATTGATAAAGTCCCGTATGGGGTATTTTTTGCCTGAGCTTGGATGAAGAAAGTGATCTGTCTTAGAAGTGTAGCCGCACTGGGCACAATGCCCGCACAGGTACATACCTTTAGGTTTTTGTCTGTCGGTGAGCCAATCGGATCCAATGTTAGGTTGTTTGGAGTGGAACTCAGCTTTTACCAGTGAGGTTTTAAGATAGACCAATGTCTTTTAATGATTCTCTGGATCTGGGTGGAAAATTTCGAGTAAGTAAGAATGTACGGTATCCTATTGGTCTTGTTTCGGGGACGGAATTTACGTAGTTCTGCCCTGTCCCGGGACCTAGCCTTAGCTTGTGCCGCTCTTAACTCAGAGAGATCGTAACCCCGTTGTTATTGATCAGCTCATTAGATCTTAGCATCGAATCCTCACAAATTGACTAAAAGGGAGCGCCTTAATGAGTGATGGTGGATGAAAGCTAGTCGCATGCAGTAATGTGTTGCGGTTAGTTGGTTTTTTATAGACGTCTGTTGTCAAGGATCCATTATCAACCGTGACACAGACATCTAGAAAATGTATGGTCTTGTCACTGTGATCAAGGGAGAACCTGATTGTTGGTCTGCATTGGTTGAGGTAATCGTGGAAGCTGGTAAGTCCATTGATGTCGCCCTGCCAAATCAGGAAGACATCATCGATATACCTCAACCAAATAAGTACATTGTGCAGGTAAGCTTCTGAGGGGTAGACAAACTCTGATTCAAAATTGTCCATATAGAGATTTGCATAGCTTGAGGCCATATTAGACCCCATGGCCATGCCTTGAGCTTGCAGATAAAATTGATCATCAAATGCAAAATAATTTTTAGTAAGGATAAGAGTCAATAGATCCAAGGCCAGGGTTTGCATCGCTACTGGAGTTGTGGACCTGGCTAGAGCTTTTTTAATGGTATTAAGACCGTCAAGGTGTGGAATAGACGTATATAAACTTGAGACGTCCATGGTGACCAGGGTACAGTTGGGTGTAAGTGTGCCCAGAGCGTTGATCTTATTTAAAAAGTCAGTAGTATCTTGTAAGTAAGATGGAGTGGAAGAGACCAGTGGCTGTAGGAGGCGGTCAATGAACACGGCTGGGTTTTGGAAAACTGAATTAGTGCCTGCAACAATAGGGCGCCCCGGAGGGTTCTGTAACCTCTTGTGAATCTTTGGGAGACAGTAAAGCACAGGGATAAGAGGGTTTTCAGTTTTAAAAAATTTGGCCACCTTATCTTCTATAACCAGATTATCACGGGCATTGTCAATAAGACGGTCTATATCAGCTTTAATGTCTGGTGTGGGGTCCTTATTAATAGGTATGTAGACTGTATGGTATTTCCACTAATCCTTTCTCTGGGTTTTGGTAGAAATCTTATTATCCTTTGTAGTTCTTAGTTTTAAATCGAGAAACTCAATTTTCTCAGTTTGCATACATCCTGTAAATTTTAAATGTAAAGAATAATTGTTGAGATTATGAGGCAAGAAATTCTTCATACTGAAAACATTGTTCAGCAGTTCCTTGACAGATTAGCAACAGATCATCAATAAATCTACCATAATAATCTATCTGACCATGGAAGAAGTTCCCACTTGCAAAGACATGGCGCATCTCCCACAAGCTCATTGTCAGACCCCGCGAATACCTGTCTTCGTTGTGAGCCTACAACCCCCAAATTCCACAGCCAGCTTCACCTATAGATGGGACGCTATTAGAGATGAGCGAACTTTTGAAAAATTTGATTCGACTGATTCACCGAATTTTCCGACAAAAATCGATTCGACCTGAATTTATTCACAACGAATCGCTATTAAAAGCAGCTATTTCTGAGCCTCCTAGAGCCTCAATAGGGTTGTAAACCATTCTGCCTTGCTGTAACACGCATAGGATGCGTGCTGGGTTAGTGAAATAATATTGTAAATAATTATCACATGCAGATCAGAGCCATTGCTAATAGAATCGCAGAGCGGCACAATTGCAGAGAGTTGAAGTGGCATCACTATGAGGGGCCCCTATAGTGTCTGAAAAACACACCCTGGAGCTGGCAGCAGCAGGAGCCCAAAAATTAGCTGAATCACACCCTGGAGTTACAAGCAGCAGCAGCAGCAGGAGCCCAAACATTGCTTTAAAGAGACAATGGAGTTGGCTGCAGGAGCCCAAAAATTGGATGAATCACACCCTGGAGTTGCAAGCAGCAGCAGCAGGAGCCCAGACATTGCTTTAAAGAGACACTGGAGTTGGCTGCAGGAGCACAAAAATTGGATTAATCACACCCTGGAGTGGCAAGCAGCAGGAGCCCAAACATTGCGTGAAAGAGACACTGGAGTTGGCAGCAGCCGCAGCAGGAGCCCAAAAATTGACTGACACACCCTGGAGTTGGCAGCAGCAGGAGCCCAAACATAGCTTGAAAGAGACACTGGAGTTGGCAGCAGGAGCACAAAAATAAGCTGAATTACACCCTGGAGTTGCAAGCAGCAGCAGCAGCTGCAGGAGCCCAAACTTTGCTTTAAAGAGACACTGGAGTTGGCTGCAGGAGCCCAAAAATTGGATGAATCACACCCTGGAGTTGCAAGCAGCAGCAGGAGCCCAAACATTGCTTTAAAAAGACATTGGATTTGGCTGCAGGAGCCCAAGAATTGGATGAATCACACCCTGGAGTTGCAAGCAGCAGCAGCAGGAGCACAAACATTGCTTTAAAGAGACACTGGAGTTGGCTGCAGGAGCACAAAAATTGGATGAATCACACCCTGGAGTTGCAAGAAGCCGCAGCAGGAGCCCAAACATTGCGTGAAAGAGACACTGGAGTTGGCAGCAGCCGCAGCAGGAGCCCAAAAATTGACTGACACACCCTGGAGTTGGCAGCAGCAGGAGCCCAAACATAGCTTGAAAGAGACACTGGAGTTGGCAGCAGGAGCCCAAAAATAAGCTGAATTACACCCTGGAGTTGCAAGCAGCAGCAGCTGCAGAAGCCCAAACAATGCTTTAAAGAGACACTGGAGTTGGCTGCAGGAGCCCAAAAATTGGATGAATCACACCCTGGAGTTGCAAGCAGCAGCAGGAGCCCAAACATTGCATTAAAGAGACACTGGAGTTGGCTGCAGGAGCCCAAAAATTGGATGAATCACACCCTGGAGTTGCAAGCAGCAGCAGGAGCCCAAACATTGCTTTAAAGAGACACTGGAGTTGGCTGCAGGAGCACAAAAATTGGATGAATCACACCCTGGAGTTGCAAGCAGCAGCAGGAGCCCAAACATTGCTTTAAAGAGACACTGGAGTTGGCTGCAGGAGCACAAAAATTGGATGAATCACACCCCGGAGTTGCAAGCAGCAGCAGCAGCAGCAGCCCAAACATAGCTTAAAAGACACACTGGAGTTGGCAGCAGGAGCCCAAAAATTGGCTGAATGACACCCTGGAGTTGCAAGCAGCAGGAGCCCAAACATAGCTTGAAAGAGACACTGGAGTTGGCAGCAGGAGCCCAAAAATTGGCTGAATTACACCCTAGAGTTGCAAGCAGCAGCAGCAGTAGGAGCGCAAACATAGCTTGAAAGAGACACTGGCGTTGGCAGCAGGAGCCCAAAAATTAGCTGAATTACACCCTGGTGTTGCAAGCAGCAGGAGCAAACATTGCTTTAAAGAGACACTGGAGTTGGCTGCAGGAACCAAAAATTGGATGAATCACACCCTGGAATTGCAAGCAGCAGCAGGAGCCCAAACATTGCTTTAAAGGGACACTGGAGTTGGCTGCAGGAGCACAAAAATTGGATGAATCACACCCTGGAGTTGCAAGCAGCAGCAGGAGCCCAAATATTGCTTTAAGGAGACACTGGAGTTGGCAGCAGGAGCCCAAAAATAAGCTGAATTACACCCTGGAGTTGCAAGCAGCAGCAGCAGCTGCAGGAGCCCAAGCATTGCTTTAAAGAGACACTGGAGTTGGCTGCAGGAGCCCAAAAATTGGATGAATCACACCCTGGAGTTGCAAGCAGCAGCAGGAGCCCAAACATTGCTTTAAAAAGACATTGGATTTGGCTGCAGGAGCCCAAAAATTGGATGAATCACACCCTGGAGTTGCAAGCAGCAGCAGCAGGAGCACAAACATTGCTTTAAAGAGACACTGGAGTTGGCTGCAGGAGCACAAAAATTGGCTGAATCACACCCTGGAGTTGCAAGCAGCAGCAGCAGGAGCCCAAACATTGCGTGAAAGAGACACTGGAGTTGGCAGCAGCCGCAGCAGGAGCCCAGAAATTGACTGACACACCCTGGAGTTGCAAGCAGCAGCAGCAGGAGCCCAAACATAGCTTGAAAGAGACACTGGAGTTGGCAGCAGGAGCCCACAAATAAGCTGAATTACACCCTGTAGTTGCAAGCAGCAGCAGCTGCAGGAGCCCAAACATTGCTTTAAAGAGACACTGGAGTTTGCTGCAGGAGCCCAAAAATTGGATGAATCACACCCTGGAGTTGCAAGCAGCAGCAGGAGCCCAAACATTGCTTTAAAGAGACACTGGAGTTGGCTGCAGGAGCACAAAAATTGGATGAATCACACCCTGGAGTTGCAAGCAGCAGCAGGAGCCCAAACATTGCTTTAAAGTGGGCCAACACCCAGGGGTGATCGGCCCGGGAATCTATAAGATTCCCGGGCCGATCACCTCACACACGCGGGACATCCGAGATCGGGATGTCCCGCGGGGTGTAACCCCCCCAAAACCCCGAAAAATCCTTACCTCTCCAGCCGCTGCTTCCGCCGCCGCCTCTCTCGCGCTCCTCTAGTGACGCGCGGGAGGCGGCGGCGGGCGCGATCCCTTGTCCGTCGACGGACGTCACTTGTCCGTCCGCAGGCATTGGACAGCGCACTCACGTGGGAGCGTGGAGAGGTGAGTTTTCGGGGTGTTTGGGGGGGTTTCAGCCAGCGGGGCACCCCAAATCGGGGTGCCCCGGGGAAGTGGACCAATACCCAGGATAGTCAAAATCCTGGGTGTTGGTCCACTTTAAAGAGACACTGGAGTTGGCTGCAGGAGCACAAAAATTGGATGAATCACACCCATGGAGTTGCAAGCAGCAGCAGCAGCCCAAACATAGCTTAAAAGACACACTGGAGTTGGCAGCAGGAGCCCAAAAATTGGCTGAATGACACCCTGGAGTTGCAAGCAGCAGCAGCAGGAGCCCAAACATAGCTTGAAAGAGACACTGGAGTTGGCAGCAGGAGCCCAAAAATTGGCTGAATTACACCCTGGAGTTGCAAGCAGCAGCAGCAGTAGGAGCGCAAACATAGCTTGAAATAGATACTGGAGTTGGCAGCAGGAGCCCAAAAATTATCTGAATTACACCCTGGAGTTGCAAGCAGCAGCAGCAGGAGCACAAACATTGCTATAAAGAGACACTGGAGTTGGCTGCAGGAACCCAAAAATTGGATGAATCACACCCTGGAATTGCAAGCAGGAGCCCAAACATTGCTTTAAAGAGACACTGGAGTTGGCTGCAGGAGCACAAAAATTGGATGAATCACACCCTGGAGTTGCAAGCAGCAGCAGGAGCCCAAATATTGCTTTAAGGAGACACTGGAGTTGGCAGCAGGAGCCCAAAAATTGGATGGAGTTGGCAGCAGGAGCCCAAAAATAAGCTGAATTACACCCTGGAGTGGCAAGCAGCAGCAGCTGCAGGAGCCCAAACATTGCTTTAAAGAGACACTGGAGTTAGCTGCAGGAGCCCAAAAATTGAATGAATCACACCCTGGAGTTGCAAGCAGCAGCAGGAGCCCAAACATTGTTTTAAAGAGACACTGGAGTTGGCTGCAGGAGCCCCAAAATTGGATGAATCACACCCTGGAGTTGCAAGCAGCAGGAGTAGGAGCACAAACATTGCTTTAAAGAGACACTGGAGTTGGCTGCAGGAGCCCAAAAATTGGATGAATCACACCCTGGAGTTGCAAGCAGCAGCAGCAGGAGCCCAAACATTGTCTTAAAAAGACACTGGAGTTGGCAGCAGCCGCAGCAGGAGCCCAAAAATTGACTAACACACCCTGGAGTTGGCAGCAGCAGCAGGAACCCAGAAATTGTCTGGAAGGCACCCTGAAGGTGGCAGCAGCAGGAGCACAAACATTAGCTGGAAGGCCCACCCTGGAGTTGGCATCAGCAGGAGCACAAAAATTGGATGAATCACACCCTGTAGTTGCAAGCAGCAGCAGCAGGAGCCCAAACATTGCTTTAAAGAGACACTGGAGTTGGCAGCAGGAGCACAAAAATTGGAGGAATCACACCCTGGAGTTGCAAGCAGCAGCCCAAACATAGCTTAAAAGACACACTGGAGTTGGCAGCAGGAGCCCAAAAATTGGCTGAATGACACCCTGGAGTTGCAAGCAGCAGCAGGAGCCCAAACATAGCTTGAAAGAGATACTGGAGTTGGCAGCAGGAGCCCAAAAATTAGCTGAATTACACCCTGGAGTTGCAAGCAGCAGGAGCAGGAGCACAAACATTGCTTTAAAGAGACACTGGAGTTGGCTGCAGGAGCCCAAAAATTGGATGAATCACACCCTGGAGTTGCAAGCAGCAGCAGCAGGAGCCCAAACATTGTATTAAAAAGACACTGGAGTTGGCAGCAGCCGCAGCAGGAGCCCAAAAATTGACTAACACACCCTGGAGTTGGCAGCAGCAGCAGGAACCCAGAAATTGTCTGGAAGGCACCCTGAAGGTGGCAGCAGCAGGAGCACAAACATTAGCTGGAAGGCCCACCCTGGAGTTGGCATCAGCAGGAGCACAAAAATTGGATGAATCACACCCTGTAGTTGCAAGCAGCAGCAGCAGGAGCCCAAACATTGCTTTAAAGAGACACTGGAGTTGGCAGCAGGAGCACAAAAATTGGAGGAATCACACCCTGGAGTTGCAAGCAGCAGCCCAAACATAGCTTAAAAGACACACTGGAGTTGGCAGCAGGAGCCCAAAAATTGGCTGAATGACACCCTGGAGTTGCAAGCAGCAGCAGGAGCCCAAACATAGCTTGAAAGAGATACTGGAGTTGGCAGCAGGAGCCCAAAAATTAGCTGAATTACACCCTGGAGTTGCAATCAGCAGCAGCAGCCCAAACATAGCTTAAAAGACACACTGGAGTTGGCAGCAAGAGCCCAAAAATTGGCTGAATGACACCCGGGAGTTGCAAGCAGCAGCAGCAGGAGCCCAAACATAGCTTGAAAGAGACACTGGAGTTGGCAGCAGGAGCCCAAAAATTGGCTGAATTACACCCTGGAGTTGCAAGCAGCAGCAGCAGCTGCAGGAGCCCAAACACTGCTTTAAAGAGACAATGGAGTTGGCTGCAGGAGCCCAAAAATTGGATGAATCACACCCTGGAGTTGCAAGCAGCAGCAGCAGCAGCAGCTGCAGGAGCCCAAACATTGCTTTAAAGAGACACTGGAGTTGGCTGCAGGAGCCCAAAAATTGGATGAATCACACCCTGGAGTTGCAAGCAGCAGCAGCAAAAGCACAAACATTGCTTTAAAGAGACACTGGAGTTGGCTGCAGGAACCCAAAAATTAGATGAATCACACCCTGGAGTTGCAAGCAGCAGCAGGAGCCCAAACATTGCTTTAAAGAGACACTGGAGCTGGCTGCAGGAGCACAAAAATTGGATGAATCACACCCTGGAGTTGCAAGCAGCAGCAGGAGCCCAAACATTGCTTTAAAGAGACACTGGAGTTGGCTGCAGGAGCCCAAAAATTGGATGAATCACACCCTGGAGTTGCAAGCAGCAGCAGGAGCCCAAACATTGCTTTAAAAAGACACTGGAGTTGGCTGCAGAAGCCCCAAAAATTGGATGAATCACACCCTGGAGTTGCAAGCAGCAGCAGGAGCCCAAACATAGCTTGAAAGAGACACTGGAGTTGGCAGCAGGAGCCCAAAAATAAGCAGAATTGCACCCTGGAGTTGCAAGCAGCAGCAGCAGGAGCCCAAACATTGCTTTAAAGAGACACTGGAGTTGGCAGCAGGAGCCCAAAAATTAGCTGAATTACACCCTGGAGTTGCAAGTAGCAGCAGCAGGAGCCCAAACATTGCTTTAAAGAGACACTAGAGTTGGCTGCAGGAGCACAAAAATTGGATGAATCACACCCTGGAGTTGCAAGCAGCAGCAGGAGCCCAAACATTGCTTTAAAGAGACACTGGATTTGGCTGCAGGAGCCCAGAAATTGGATGAATCACACCCTGGAGTTGCAAGCAGCAGCAGCAGGAGCCTAAACATAGCTTGAAAGAGACACTGGAGTTGGCTGCAGGAGCCCCAAAATTGGTGAATCACACCCTGGAGTTGCAAGCAGCAGGAGCACAAACATTGCTTTAAAGAGACACTGGAGTTGGCTGCAGGAGCCCAAAAATTGGATGAATCCCTCCCTGGAGTTGCAAGCAGCAGCAGGAGCCCAAATATTGTCTTAAAGAGACACTGGAGTTGGCAGCAGCCGCAGCAGGAGCCCAAAAATTGACTAACACACTCTGGAGTTGGCAGCAGCAGCAGGAACAAAGAAATTGGCTGGAAGGCACCCTGAAGTTGGCAGCAGCAGGAGCACAAACATTAGCTGGAAGGCACACCCTGGAGTTGGCATCAGCAGGAGCCCAAAAATTGGTTTGCATTTGGAAAGTGTAAAACGTGACGCCATGAGCAGCATAAGCAGGAGCCCAAACATTGCTTGAAAGACACCCTGGAGTTGGCAGCAGCAGCAGCAGGAGGCCAAAAATTGGCTGAAAGGCACACCCTGAAGTTGCCATCAGCAGGAGCCCAAAAATTGGCTTGAAGGCACACCCTGAAGTTGGCATCAGCAGGAGCCAAAAATTGGTCTAAAGACATAAATATGTTTTGCACCATTTGGAAAGTGTAAAACGTGGCACCATGCTGAATCTAGTCGCATGCATCAGCCATTAGTGGGTGGAAATCCTGGCTGATCCATCCCTGACGAGATCTCCTCGCGGTAACTATGGCCCCCGCTCAGATGGCACGTTACTTGCTGGGCAGGACAGCTTTTCCAGGGCAAACTCTGCTAGTTGCGGCCACAAGCCAAGTTTGGCTGCCCAGAAGTCCAGTGGATCCTCAAGGTGTGTTGGCATGGTCATGTCAAGGTATGACATGACCTGCTGGTTCAGGTCCTGCTCCAGGTCTTCCTGCTGCTCATGAGTAGCCTCACTATGCAGGTGTAGAAAGCTACTCATTAGCGACTGAAGACTGAGGCTGCTACTGATGGAGCTGCTGCTGCTGCTCCTGCCGACCCCCCCAGCAGCCATGGCAGTGGAAGGTGAGCGCAGAGGTCCCCCCGAGTCAGACCTGCGAGAGTATGGACCATGGCGCAGATAAGCATCGGCCAACTGACTACGTAGAATGTCTTTGTAGTAGTTCAGTTTGTCCTCCCTTTCGGCGGGTTTAAAAAATGCCCCCATTTTGTGCCGGAAGCGAGGGTCCAATAAGGTGGACAGCCAGAAGTCACCCCGGGGACAAATGGAAACAATTCTGGGGTCACTACGCAAGCACGTGAACATGCTTCCTGCCATTTGCGCAAGTGACTCGGAGGGACTACCTGTCTCCATCTCCACTTCATACTGCCACGGTGTGTCCGGGTCCTCTGTCTCGCCTTCCTCAAAACCCTCTAGCTCCTCTGGCTGCTCCTGCTCCTTCTCTCCTGTCCGCTGACTAGATAAACCAGCCATTTCGCCAAGCCTAAACTGTGCTTCACTGGGCCACTCCTCCTCCTCTTCCTCCTCCTCCTCCAGTTCAGCTCCAATGGGGTTCATGTGGCCGTAGGATGTAGATGCCATGTCTCCAGTGCCCTGACCAGCCATGGTTTCCAACATGTGCTGTAGTACATGAAGCAGTGGAATCACGTCGTTCATCCCGTAATCCTGCCGACTGACAAATAAAGTGGCTTCCTCAAAGGGCCTGAGCAAACGGCAGGTGTCACGTATGAGCTGCCACTGGTTGACATTGAAGTTACACCGGGGAGTCCCCCTATCCGCTTGGATGAAATCTGTGATGGCTTTTCTCTGTTCATATAATCGGTCCAATGTGTGAAGGGTGGAATTCCAATGGGTGGAAACAAATCAGACTATGTTGGGGGCTACCGTTCTGACGCTGTAGCTCAAGAAGGGTCTGTTTGGCGGTGTATGAGTGGCTGAAGTGCATGCAAAGTTTCCTTGAAGTTGTTAAGATGTCTTGCAGATGGGGGGAACACTTCAGAAACCGCTTGACAACCAGATTGAAGACGTGAGCCATGCAGGGGTCATGGGTCAGGCTTCCTTGGCGCAGCGCAGACAAAATGTTCTTCCCATTGTCGGTAACCATGATTCCCATTTTAAGTTTTCTTGGAGTAAGCCATGTTTGGATTTCCTGTTGAATAAATTTAAGCAGTTCCTCCCCTGTGTGACTCCGTTCGCCAAGACAAACCATGTGAAGCACAGCGTGACACCTCCATGCCCTGCACACATGGTAGACTGGAGGGGGCACTGAGACTTGTGGAGGGGGAGGAGATGGTGGAGGATGAGGAGGCCGAGTCGCACGGTGTCACAGGCCCAACGGGCAGGAAGTGCGGAGGCCGAAACGGCGTGGCCTGTCCAAGTTGCTGCTGCTGCTACAAAGGGACCACATTCACCCAGTGGGCCGTAAACGACATGTACTGTCCCTGACCATAGTTACAGCTCCAGACGTCGGCACTGCCATGCACTTTGCTACACACCGACAGGCTCAAGGACTGGCCCACCTTCTGTTCAACAAAAGTGTGCAGCGCTGGTACTGCCTTCTTGGCAAAGAAATGATGGCTTGGGACTCTCCACCTCGGCTCGGCACAAGCCATCAGTTCTCTGAAAGGTGCCACCACCTGAAAAGGGAGCGACTGCAGCACCAGCAACTTGGACAGGAGCACATTCAGCTTCTGCGCCGTAGGATGAGTGGGCGCATACTGCTGTCTCTTGGACATGGCTTCGCTGATGGATTGCTGGCAGGATGCATGACTTGGAGGAGGAGGAACAGGAGCGACAGAGGATGGTTATGACGCACAGCTGCCTTCGGCTGAGGTGCTAGAGCCTTGGCTGGCAGAAATTGGGAGTGGCGTGCCACTTGGTGAGGAAGCAGGCTGGGCCACCTCTTCGGAGCCTCAGTTCTCCCAGGCCGCTTTATGGTGACGCATCATATGTTGACGCTGGGCCGTGGTGCCAACATTTGGACCCTGGCCACGCTTCACCTTCTGCCTACATATCTTGCATGTGGCCATGTTACCCTCCTGCGGATGCTTCAGGAAAAACTGCCAAGTAGCTACTTTTCCCACCAACAGGCCTCACTGATTCACTGCTACTGTCGCCAACTCCAGGAACCCCTGCTCCACTACCTCCCGATAAGGTAGCCTGCCACGCAGCAGGTGCTCTACCCCAGCCCCGGCCCCGTTTGGCTCCAGGCTTTACAATTGTGCCCCCATGCTGACTGCCAACCATGCTGCTAACACCTTGCTGCCTCAGCTGCTGACTCCGGGGCAACCTGCGCCCCTCTTCTCCTGATAATGACGATGAAGCCCCTTCATCACCCGGCTCCCAACTGCGATCGGCTTCATCATCATCATCATCACCGAGTTGTGGCTGCACGTCACTGATGTTCTCGGTTTCCTCAACAGTGTCTGGTGCAGGAGCTGGAACGCTCGCAACACCCACGACACTGTCCACATCACTATTTGTCTGCCTAGCTAAAGAAGCCACCTCCATTTCTTGGCTGGGCAGTAGCTGCTGACTGTCCTCTATCTGATCGTCCTCCTCACTAAAGAGTGGAGCTGAACCCAAAGCATTGGATACGTCGCTGGGGGAGGGAACGGCGTAGGACAGAGGCAATGGGAGGACAGGGACTGCTCTCGGGGCATGCCAACTCAGGGTTGTGTCAGAGGAACCTACCGACCCTAGACAGAGGGTCTCAGATGTAACTTGTGATGATGTTGATGACCGCGTTAACCAATCTACCACAGCAGATGCGTTACTGGTGGAGACACGACCGCTAGCAGATACTGGCAGATCAGGTCTCTCACTGTGACTCCTGCTGCCACTCGCTCCTAGTCTGCTGCGACCTCTGCCTGCTGAATCTTGGCCTCTGCCACTCCTCTTTGAACATCCTTGCACTTGTCTGCCTGACATTTTTATGTATTTGAAATGCGCAATAGGTACGATAAAAAATGTGTTTACTTTAAAAGGAAGAAGCTAAATAAAGTGAGGAACTGCTTCTCTGCACCAGATACTATGAAAATTGGGAATATGAGATACCCTGCGGCCTAGTGTTTTGGCAGCAGACCAAAAACCAATTCAAAATGCAATACTTTGATTAAGCTGAGAAAGGATGAACAAGCGTATATAGTATAACAGATAGGCTGCTAAGTGCAGGTTTGGGATGCCCTGCGGACTAGTGTTTTGGCAGCAGGACAAAAAAACAATTCAAAATGCAATACTTTGATTAGTATCAAGAGAGGAAGGATGAACAAGCGTATTTAGTATAACAGATAGGCTGCTAAGTGCAGGTTTGGGATGCCCTGCGGCCTGGTGTTTTTTTTGTTAAAGTAAGGACAAAAACCAATTCAAAATGCAATACTTTGATTAAGCTGAGGAAGGATGAACAAGCGTATTTAGTATAACAGATAGGCTGCTAAGTGCAGGTTTGGGATGCCCTGCGGCCTGCTGTTTTTTTTGGTAAAGGCAGACCAAAAACCAATTCAAAATGCAATACTTTGATTAAGCTGAAGATATTGAAATGTATTGAAGATATAATGACCGCCATCTCCCCAGTGCTTTTACTTGACATGCAGCTCCAAATCATCAATGACTGTGGAAATTTGCATGTTTTCTTCAGACAGTTGTCTGCATAAATCTCTTTGGAACGGCACCAAACAAAAGTTCCAGCATCATCACCTTTCCCAATGCAGATTCGAGATTCATCACTGAATATGACTTTCATCCAGTCATCCACAATCCACGATTGCCTTTCCTTAGCCCATTGTAACCTTGTTTTTTTCTGTTTAGGTGTTAGTGATGGCTTTTTTTTTTAGCTTTTCTGTATACAAATCCCATTTCCTTTAGGTGGTTTCTTACAGTTCGGTCACAGACGTTGACTCCAGTTTTCTCCCATTTGTTCCTCATTTGTTTTGTTGTACATTTTCTGTTTTCAAGGCATATTGCTTTTAGTTTTCTGTCTTGACTCTTTGATGTCTTCCTTGGTCTACTAGTATGCTTGCCTTTAACCACCTTCCCATGTTGCTTTGTACTTGGTCCAGGTTTTAGACACAGCTGACTGTGAACAACCAACATCTTGTGCAACACTGCGTGATGATTTACCCTCTTTAAAGTGGACCAACACCTTTTGACTATCCTGGGTTTTGGTCCACTTCAGGGGGGCACCCCGATTAGGGGTGCCCCGCTGTGTAAAACCCCCAGAAACCCCCCAAAACTCACCTCAACACGCTCCCACGTAGCCACGGACAAGCGGGTGACAGCTGCGGACAAGACAGCGCGTCCGCCGCCGCCTCCCGCGCGCCCCTTTGACAGTGCGCGCGCCCGTGTCGGCCATTCACAAACGGCCGGCGCGGGGGCGCGCATGCCTAGAGGGGCGCGCGGGAGGCGGCGGCGGCCGCTGCCGCCGCCAATCAGGTGAGTTTTTTGGGGCTTTTGGGGGGGTCCCTCGCCGCGGGACATCCCGATCTCGGATGTCCCGCGGTGAGGGAGGTGCGGCCCAGGAATCTTATAGATTCCCGGGCCGATCACCCCTGGCTGATGGTCCACTTTAAGGAGTTTGATAATCCTCTCCTTTTGTGACATCTCTGGTGTTGGAGCCATGATTCATGTCAGTCCTCTTGTTGCAGCAGCTCTCCAAGGTGTGATCACTCCTTTTTACCTGGACACTAACGAGCAGATTTAATCTGATGCAGGTGTTATTGTTTGTAAATATATTTTGCAGGGTGTGGTGCCCATATTTTTTTTCTCAAAATTGAGTGATTCCATAATTTATTCCCTGTGCTTGTTCTAAAAATGTCACTGTTACTGGCTACCACAATTATTTTTCTTGATTTCTTTTAGTATTTCTTAAAGCCAGAAAGTTGCCATTTGAAATGTCTTTAATTTTTTGTCATGTCTGTGATCTGCTTTTTTTCAACAAAATTCAACAACTGAAGGAGCATCCTCAGAGACTGGTGATTCCATAATTCTTGTCAGGGGTTGTATAGTCTTCAAGATCACTGTGAAATGTTTTCTGTTTTATATACCAGTTATATCTGACTCCAACTTATATATACCGTATATACTCGAGTATAAGCCGAGTTTTTCAGCCCACTTTTTGGGCTGAAAAAAGCAGCCTCGGCTTATACTCGAGTCAGTGACTTACCTGAGCGAGGGCAGAAGAGCCTCCGAGGCGGCAGACGAGCCGCCGAGGCTTCAGAACTCGGCGGGGAGATCAGTACACCCAGCGCGAGGTGGGTGTACCAAGATGGCGGCCCGGCCTCAGTGACGCAACGTGACGTGGCGGCGCGGAGCGCGCCGGCCGCCATCTTGGTACACCCACCTCGCGCTGGGTGTACTGATCTCCCCGCCGAGTTCTGAAGCCTCTGAGGCGGCTCTTCTGCCCTGCGGACCCATGCCGTCGTCCCGCGCCGTCCTCACTCTCTCCCGCACCGTCGCTGGAAGGAGCCTCGCTGAAGATCCTGCAGGAGCTGAACTGGTGAGTGTGTGTGTTGTGTGCATTGTATGTGTGCTGTGTGTGTATGTGTGCTGTATTGTGTGCTGTGTTGTGTGCTGTGTGTGCCTTGTGTGTGTATGTGTGCTGTATTGTGTGCTGTGTTGTGTGCCTCGGCTTATACTCGGGTCAATAACTTTTTCCAGGTTTTTGGGGTAAAATTAGGTGCCTCGGCTTATATTCGGGTCGGCCTATACTCGAGTATATACGGTATTCCATTACATGGCCTGTTGAAATGCATCATAATCTTGTTGCTCTTTGAATTGCTCCATATTGGGCTTTAGACCCTTTAACTCTGTATGGATCTTAGTCAGTCTTTCAGATTCATATTTTATGATGAGGTTCATTGAAGCAAGTGAATCATCTGCCATTCAGATTCAAAAACCGTGGTGGATCCTCAATCCACATGTGATCATATGCTTTTCCACTTAACTTTCTGGTGTATATGGGGCACTTGGAAATAAAACAAATGGATAAGGGGAGCTAGTAACAGTCCAAACACAGTATATACATAGAAAGGTTCATACTGCTCACCCCTACATTGGCAGATTGGCATTTGCTGTAGTCCATCTGTGATGCTTCACAGATAAGAGTCCTACCTTCATTTACTGCATTTTATGAGCCTTTAAGCATCCAAGATGGCGGCACTTGGAGTTGCAGGCTGCCTGCAAACAGGAAGTGTCTTCTGACTGTGCTGCTCTGCATTCTGGGATTGCTGCCCTTTTCCTGACCCCAGCTCTGCTCCTTCTGAGCAAAGCACAGCTATAACCCCACCCCCCACTACATTTGCCTCCCTCTCTTCTCCTCAGTATGTGATGCTTCTGAGGCAAGATGGCGGCGCCCGTATCCTAGTGTCTTAAACAAAATTGAAGCTCAGTGGTGGAAAGAATAAAAAGTAAATGGCTAAAAACTTAAAATATATTAGTTTTAGATGCTGGGGGATAGTTTGTTAAAGGTTTGGGCTTTTCATTTAAATTATGATGAAGGTCCAGTTTAAGCACAGAGTGTCCATACAGTTCATCCGTGGGAGTTTTGTTTGTGCTTTTCTGCAAAAAATCCAGTTCAAACCCAGGATTGGATCCTACTGTCAGAAATGTAAACTGCATTAACACAGCAATATAGATACAGATTATATACTAAGCCTGTTGTATCTCCAACAGTAAGTAACTTTTTTTGTTTAATGTCTTAGGAAGCATATACCAAAAAGATATTTATAGGCGTGTCTTGTAGAATTTTGAGCTATAAAGCACCAACCCAACATTCCCCACAACTCACACTGTTTTTCTGTACGCCTTGATCCTCCATTCGCAATAATGAGAGATACATTATCTTATCAGTGCTGTCACAGTTCTATACACTCACTCTCCTCTGTATACATCTAACATCTTATGAGCATTTTGACTTACAATGTGTGCGTTGCTGTCTGTCTGACTTATGGCCAACAAATAATGCAAATACGGTCACCAAATAGTAACTGCAGCTCAATATAAAACTTGCATAGAAGGGAGAATTCTCAGTTTCACATATGTCCCCTAAATCATGCATGTATGCAAGAACTTTCACATGCGAGAATGCTTTTGCAGGGAAGGGAGATTTTCCCGACCTGTGCCGAATGGACCCTTTCTGTACGTCACTAAACTGACACCCCAAAACTGCAGTGAACTCATTATTATTTGACAATGGTGACACAATATGGCTGTAACAACTTGAAATAGCTTTAAGAAATAAAGGACACTTTATAAGTGGACTATAAATTGACACATTAATTATTATTATTATTGTTTATTTATATAGCGCCATCGTCTTCTGTAGCGCTTTACAAGATATGATTACAAACAAGATAAAACAAATATTACAGGGAACAATACAAAACTAGATGCCACGAGGTTCAAACCATGTGTTGTGTGCACAGGAGACAATAGGAAGGAGAGCCCTGCCCTTGCGAGCTTAAAGTCTAACATAATACATGTATTTTTGAAACAAAGTTCTGTTGTATATACTGTATACTATAGAAAACACAACAAATTGCTTAAAGAGCGCTGTCACCCTTAGCCTACCTCACTCAGACATATGATTGGAAATTTTCATAGCCACCAACTCGAATCCTTCCACCCCCTGTCAGTGTGAGCTTGCCCTTGTGTTCTGCTGTTGAATGCTGAACTCTGTCCTTTCATGTCTGTGCATCTTCACACAGTACCCAGACATGATTTACTCTCTTCTGGCATACAGACATCACATTGCAAGCATGGTGAATAAGTGTGGTACATTATGTTTGTATGTTTCCACACACCATAAATTGACACAAACCACACTGGCTTTGTATGAAGACACAAGAGTCTAATAATGATAATTACAGTGCAATTATATGTTTGGTCCAGGTACCTGCGTCAGGTTATAATGTCCTGGATGGCATTAACAGTAAAATGACCAGTGTGACATTTGAAAAAATGAATGGAGTAATTGCAGCAATTGTGAAATGGTTGTGTGGGGAGTGATGTGTCATTCATAGGCAGCCAATAAAATGGCCGGGGCTTGTTTCTGTGTAGGGCTAATTAGTGTATCATGAAATATGAAAGCTATAATTACTGAATAACTCGGCATAACTCAGCTCAGCCACCCAGCCTCCCCGTCTTTCCAATCCTTAGATACAGCAATGAAAGTCTTAGTCAATAAAAACACCTGAGGCACTTGCTCATTTAATCTAATATCTATATTTTTATGTCCCTTAAAATGGACCTAAACTGGACCTAGTGTCTAGTTTGGTGCGCCAAAATGGCGGTAGCGGAAAATTTCAGGTGCAAATTGGAGCAATGGCGAATACTAGAGCGCAATGGCGAATACTAGAGTGCAACTACCTACTGCCACTTCATCAGAGTGTTGATGAAGTGGCAGTAGGTAGTTGCCACGCAACGCGTCAGTGGTGCTGGTATGCTGAGTTTGAGGTGGACTAGGACTGTCTTATGCGGTAATGTACACTGTTTTTTGACCCTATTTAATATATTTTAAAATATGGTTATCATCTCAGTATCATTGTGACTTATGCCCTGGAGCCTATCACCTCTTCTTTGTTCTCCTGCACATGTATGCGCACATTTGCACATAGCACTCTCACTGTGCACTTACATTTAACAAAGGGACATCTTGGTCCCCCTTTTTTACTTCTTTATAATCTCCACTTTATTTATTTATTGAATAATTTTTCTTGCACACTTTTGCACACCAATTGATTTATATATTTCTATAATCTATTGCACAATGCACTAGCACTTTCAGAGGGGGAGACCCCGGGGCATAATCTGTATACTGGTGTAAATTTAATATTCTAAAAAACCTTTTTGGCAACTATACCCATTGTTATAAGTCCGTTATGTCCCCCCATCTCATGCACATTGTTTTAATTGTTTTTAATATGTATGTCTTTTTGGCTATCATAATAAACATTGAATTTTTTTGAATATATTATCTGTAGAGCGGCTCATCTGTATAGATAATAGGGGGGGCCTTGGTGGTCTGTACTGGCAGCCCACTATCTTGTACACAGATTCATTGGTAGACACCCTTTCCTGCCCAGGAGTCTCCCCCAAACTGAATCAGCGCTTTAGGAGATTTTCAGATAAATAACAACTATGCTATGTAATATGCGCACCTTGCAGTTTTTCAAGAAAAAACAACCCTTTATATTTGAAATACCCCCCACAAACTTTATATTCTCTGGAAGTAGAGATGAGCGAGTAGTATTCGACCGAGCCGGTATTCGATCGAATACTACGCTGTTCGTCATACTCGATTTCGATCGAGTACAGCGGCGATGGCGCACTCACAATTCGTTTCCCCTCCCACCTTCCCTGGCGCGTTTTTTACACCAATCACCATGCAGGGGGGGTGGGACAGGTCCTGGGAGGACGCTGGCATCGCGAGAACGGCGTCTACACGCATTGGCTGGAAAAACCATGTGACCTCGAATATACAAAACTCAGCACTTCCTCTTCGTCAGCATTAGCAGCTTGAACTTAGTGAGGGACAGACGCTCACAGCAGGGAAAGACAGGCTGTCGCTGGCAGGGCCCCAGAAGCTCGGAATATCGCATTTACCACCATCTATACCAGCTACCAGAAGACAAGAGAGTCATTAAGAGCCCTTATTAGGGCTACTATGCTGAACGGTATATAGCTCCTATCCTATGTAGGCAGGCAGGGCCCCAGAAGCTCAGAATATCGCTTTTACCACCATATATACCAGCTACCAGAAGACAAGAGAGTCATAAGAGCCCTTATTAGGGCTACTATGCTGAACAGTATATAGCTCATATCCTATGTAGGCAGGCAGGGCCCCAGAAGCTCAGAATATCGCTTTTACCACCATATATACCAGCTACCAGAAGACAAGAGAGTCATTAAGAGCCCTTATTAGGGCTACTACGCTGAACAGTATATAGCTCATATCCTATGTAGGCAGGCAGGGCCCCAGAAGCTCAGAATATCGCTTTTACCACCATATATACCAGCTACCAGAAGACAAGAGAGTCATTAAGAGCCCTTATTAGGGCTACTACGCTGAACAGTATATAGCTCCTATTCTATGTAGTCAGGCAGGGCCCCAGAAGCTCAGAATATCGCTTTTACCACCATATATACCAGCTACCAGAAGACAAGAGAGTCATTAAGAGCCCTTATTAGGGCTACTACGCTGAACAGTATATAGCTCCTATTCTATGTAGTCAGGCAGGGCCCCAGAAGCTCAGAATATCGCTTTTACCACCATATATACCAGCTACCAGAAGACAAGAGAGTCATTGAGAGCCCTTATTAGGGTTACTACGCTGAACAGTATATAGCTCATATCCTATGTAGGCAGGCAGGGCCCCAGAAGCTCAGAATATCGCTTTTACCACCATATATACCAGCTACCAGAAGACAAGAGAGTCCTTAATCCCTTATTAGTGCTGCTATGTTGAACAGTATATAGCTCATATCCTATGTAGGCAGGCAGGGCCCCAGAAGCTCAGAATATCGCTTTTACCACCATATATACCAGCTACCAGAAGACAAGAGAGTCATTAAGAGCCCTTATTAGGGACTTATTAGGGACTTATTAAGGACTCCACACAATTTTTAAAAGGTCTCAGCTCTTGGGCCTCCACACAATTTTTAAAAGGTCTCAGCTCTTGGGCCTCCACACAATTTTTAAGAGGTCTCAGCTCGTGGGACTTCACACAATGTTTGAGAGGTCTCAGCTCTTGGGCCTCCACACAATTTTTAAAAGGTCTCAGCTCTTGGGCCTCCACACAATTTTTAAAAGGTCTCAGCTCTTGGGCCTCCACACAATTTTTAAAAGGTCTCAGCTCTTGGGCCTCCACACAATTTTTAAGAGGTCTCAGCTCTTGGGCCTCCACACAATTTTTAAAAGGTCTCAGCTCTTGGGCCTCCACACAATTTTTAAGAGGTCTCAGCTCTTGGGCCTCCACACAATTTTTAAAAGGTCTCAGCTCTTGGGACTCCACACAATGTTTGAGAGGTCTCAGCTCTTGGGCCTCCACACAATTTTTAAGAGGTCTCAGCTCGTGGGACTCCACACAATGTTTGAGAGGTCTCAGCTCTTGGGCCTCCACACAATTTTTAAAAGGTCTCAGCTCTTGGGCCTCCACACAATTTTTAAAAGGTCTCAGCTCTTGGGCCTCCACACAATTTTTAAGAGGTCTCAGCTCGTGGGACTCCACACAATGTTTGAGAGGTCTCAGCTCTTGGGCCTCCACACAATTTTTAAAAGGTCTCAGCTCTTGGGCCTCCACACAATTTTTAAGAGGTCTCAGCTCTTGGGCCTCCACACAATTTTTAAGAGGTCTCAGATCTTGGGCCTCCACACAATTTTTAAGAGGTCTCAGCTCTAAGCTTCCCTTACTGCTGGGGTGACACACTGTAACAAACCTCCTCCTGTAAGCTTCCCTGACTGCTGGGGTGACACACTGTAACAAACCTCCTCCTGTAAGCTTCTCTTACTGCTGGGGTGACACACTGTAACAAACCTCCTCCTGTAAGCTTCCCTGACTGCTGGGGTGACACACTGTAACAAACCTCCTCCTGTAAGCTTCCCTTACTGCTGGGGTAACACACTGTAACAAACCTCCTCCTTTAAGCTTCCCTTACTGCTGGGGTGACACAATGACACAAGAGGACATGTCTGACCACATCTCACACACACACACACACACACACACACACACACACACACACACACAATGACAATTAGGGGTGGGGTCTATTTATTTTCCCCCTTGCCTATGCCATCTGTGGTTGTCATTAGGCAACGTGATTTTAAGGGGTGCAGAATTTTGTTCTTCTTTTTTGTACAGTTTGGCTTGGGGTCCATGGCAATGTAGAGGAAAGAAGGTTTCCTTGTCTTGTCTCACTTTACGTAGAAGTTATATTGTGTTTGGAGTGTATTGTTGAGTGGCTGTGATAGTGGCGTAATAGTGCGACTTAGGCGCGTTATATGCACCCAGACATGCTTCCCCTGCTGTCCCAGTTGCATTCCAGCAGTGTTGGCATCATTTTCTGATGTTTCAGGGTGGACTTGGTGACCTCCAAGTGGTCGAATTGAGATTTCCAAGTGTCGAGCATTTTTTTCCCATAGACTATAATGGGATTCGATATTCGGTCGAGTAGTCGAGTAACGCGGTCTATTCGAATCGAAATTCGAAATTTCGAATATTTCACTACTCGCTCATCTCTATCTGGAAGTACAAACCTCAAGCTTTCTAGGCGTACCTGGCTTGTTAACATGGGTGCAGTTTTCTGGATGTAATTCCTCAATGAATTATTTGGTTGCACAGGGTTTTTCTAAAAAAAACAATAAAAAAGCAGAATCGAAGCTACATTTTCCTAAAAAAATGTTAGCAAACAAGAAAAAACAAAAATCTGAAAAAGCAACATCTCCGAACAGAACAATACCCAACATGCATAGGTACTGTCAAGGGAAGAGTCGCAAAATACACCAAAGTAAAGCATGTGCGTAAGAATAATTTTACTTGAAAATTTCAGCTCTGCAGACAAAGTGCGCACCTTGCGCTTTTTCTACCAAAACAATATGCATTGCATTGACTCGGGAGCAACCAGTCACATGGCAAGTGATGGAAGCTTTTTCACAGAACTTCATCTGATTAACAAAGAGCATAGAACCCTCGTATGCCCCAATGATGTGGGACATCATTTAGCCATACCAGTGAAGGATGTGCTTTATGTTCCTGATCTAGATGCAATGACTGTTTACACATATGGCACAGCCATTTAGGCATCAGACATCCAGAATGCATACAAGATCTGCAAAAGAGAATCTAACACTATCCCCTCGTCCATTTATTGTTAAGTGTGAATGTTACATCAAATCCAAAGCCACAAGAGCAACACTTCCTAAAGTCAGTCAGAATAGAGCTCAAGACCACTTGACCTAGTTCACAGTGATGTATTCGGTCCCATAAACCCACCTACACCTGGCGACAACAGGTACATAGTGACTTTCATAGATGACTATTCAGGATACACAGTCACTTACCTAATGCAACACAAGAGTGATGTTCTTGACAAATTACAGGACTATATAGGCAAAGTAACAAATTTCAGAAGAAAACCTCTCAAACTTTGAAGTGACAATGGAAGGGAATTCACAGGACACAGCACAGGAAGCAAAGACACAGCCACATCTCACTGCCACTCCCATCTGAGATCAGCTCTCTTTCCTTAAAGTGGACCATCACCTCCCTCCCCGCGGGACATCCGAGATCGGGATGTCCCGCCGCTGCCTCCCTCGCGCCCCTCTAGGCGTGCGCGTGCCCGCGCCGGCCATCTGTGAACGGCCGGCACGGGCGCGCGCGCATCAAGAGGGACGCGCGGGAGGCCGCGGCGGAGGAGCCGCTTGTCCGCGGCTGTCAAATCCCTTGTCCGTCGGCGCTGGGAGAGGTGAGTTTTTAGGGTGATCGGGGGGGTTTCACACAGCGGGGCACCCCGATCGGGGGTGCCCCACCGAAGTGGACCAAGACCCAGGATAGTCAAAATCCTGGGTGTTGGTCCACTTTAAGACTGTTCCAGTTGAAAGTGACTACACACAAAAGGTTAGCTCTCCTTTCTTCCTCCTCCTCTGTTTACCTTTCCACCCCCTCCCTGAAAATGTATCCAGAGCTTGTTGTAGTGATGGCTGTTCAGGGCTTTATCCTGCCGACATAAAGATTTAGACAATATGAGGGAACACACCTTTAAAATGCCATGTGTGTAAGAGAGGTGTGGTCTCCCATCATGCCCCTGTCCAGCCATGCTGTTTATATAAACAGCTCTATAACTCCTTCACTGCCAGGGAGTGTAGTGTGACACAGACATGCTGTTGCTTTTATGAAAAAGTATATGAATAGACTTTTACACCAGTAGTTGCACATGCTACAATAAGGACCTTGCTGACAGTAGCCGCCATCTACATGGAACAACCACCATGGTTCAAAAGTGAACAAAGGACAGACCTAGTATGCATACTTCAGAGGAGTATACATGGTCTAAAGCAAGCTGCCTGAGCATGGAATATGAAAACAAATGAAGTGCTTACACATGAGGACTTTCAGAGGAGTAAAGTAGACCCCTGCTTATACACAAGAAAATTTGCAAGCAGATGGATTTATGTGCGATTTTGGACGATATCCTGATTTGTTTTGAGCAAGAAGGGGATGAAGCAGAGATACTGCAAAGCGCATGCATGTGACCTGGCTTTTCATCAATTGCACTGCTCAACAGCGCCACCTGGTGTTCAGCACACCGCAAGTGCATGGAGCCTAAGCCCTTAGACTTACATTTACTTCTGGGTTTTCCTTGGTCTCAGTGGACAGGAGGTGATATAACTCATGCTCTGAGACCTCCCTCCCAGCTTTAATGGACAGCTAGCCAATTTTCATTGCTGTGTTATCAGCAAAGTTCCTGGATTCTGTTCTCTTGTTTCCTGCATATCCTACGTTTCCTGACTACCTGAATTTCCTGGGTTGACCTGGCCTGCTCTTGGATCAGCACTCAGATGGATTACATGGTTTGAATTTGGAATTGTTTATTGGACCTTGCCCATCTGCTGCCAGCCCCTGAACTATTATTTGTTTTATTGGACTTGTTTTCTTCACTGCGCCCCCACACCTGGAGCTCTGCTCAGCCCTATCTACTTGTCAGAAGTCTACCTTTCCATGGTTGTAGATGGGAGGTTTCATACAAAGATCTTGGAAACATAAATAATTACTTTGGCATTCAGATTGAAAGAGAGGAAGATGGCAGCTTTCTTCTGAACCAAAGCACAAAATACAAAAAATAATTGAAACATTTGGAAGGGAAGATACCAAACATGTAAAATCTCCTATGAAAACCTACTGCTATCAGTTGGACCAGCAAAAAGGAGCTCTCTTTTACACGTTCATCTCCCGAAGCAGAGTACATTGCAGCAGCACAGGCAAGCCAGGAAGTTATATGGCTGAGCCCCGCTGAAAGACACTCACGGCTTACAAAGAAGATGAGTTTCACAGACTAAGCCTCAGCTGTTGAGAATGGGTGTTGGATATACGACAGAGTTCCAACTCAGGTCTATTGCTGGAGTGACTTTTTTTAGATTCACTGACACTAGATGGCGCTATGACCAGTGCTTAAACCAGACCTTCAGCATAATTTAATGAGAAGCCCAAACCCTTAAAAAACTATTCCCCAGCATCTAAAATTAATATATTTTATGTTTTTAATAATTTACTTTTTATTGTTTCCCCTACTGGGCTGCAACTCTGTTCAGGACTCAAGGTTACGGCCGGGCGCCGCCATCTTGCCTCAGAAGCATCACATACTAAGGCCCTTATTTAAGAAGGGATAACGTCAGGTAGCACCTGGTTAATGAGAGGTAGCGACAGATAGCGACTGGTCAACGCCGGACACGGCACGCAATTACACATTTATCAAGCAGAATCTGTTTAGCGACTGTAATTGCGGCATGTAGCGGATGATTCATCAATTTCACAGCTTTAGCGAACAGCGCCATTGTTCTGCCTTGCACAGCGCCAGGTATTACCTCTCGCTACCAGTTGCTTTGCCATACATTTCTATGGCAGACACAATGTTTGTTTGTTTTTGGGTGTTTGTTTTTTTTTTACATATAATGTATTAAGCATTATTTCTGAATTGTCTTGAATGTTTCCAATGTTTTTTTTATTTTTCCTGAAAATGTATTTAGGAATGTGTCACTTGGATGTAAAAATCACAGCCCTCTCCCAATGTCATTTCAGTTATTGTTAGCATTTTCAAAGGTGTCAAACCACCCAAATAATCAATCTTTTTAAAGCGTTACAGGCGCTCTATGCCACAGTCAGCTAAAAACAGCGCCCACGCTATATCCTTGAACTTTCTTTATTGAATCAGTGGTGTTGCGGCGAGGGCCAGTCGCTATGTGTCGCAGGCGGCGGCGCTGTGCTGACCATACATGTGTTTTTTTTTTTTTTTTTGGTTGAATGTTCTTTTAACGCCCACAGTCGCGGGCGCATCTGACTCATCACTAGCATGACTGCTACATTTTTTTTTTTGTTTTGCGTAGGCTAGCGATTTGGAAAGCTTATGTTAGCGTATTTTAGCGATGAGTGTCCTTTTTTTTTTTTTGCCTTTCACTTTCGTTTTGCAACTTCCGGTTTCCACCTCTGAGGATTCACCATGCGGCCTAGACGCCCTGCCACACGCCTCCCCAGCTACACCTCTGATTCTTCACCCCCAACCCCTCCCCACCCTCCCCTCCTTGTCTCCCCTGGCCCCTCAACATCCCCTGTTCCCCCCACAACCAGCAAACTGCGCCGCAAAAGGGTGGATCCGCGTGTTAACGCCCAGTTGGTTAAAGTGAGTATATGGTCCATTTATGTTGTGCAACAATATAGATTGTTATATATGTTTATTACTGTATATATATATGTTTTGATGTTTTTTTTTTAAATGTGTTTTTGTCTAGCCGAATATGACTATGCCCGTGGTGCAAAGAGGCGCATAGTGTTGGAGGTGAAGGCCACTGTGTCCCGGCGCTTCAAGACCAATCTCAGTGTCCGGTCAATTATACAGAAGTGGTCGGATTTCAAGCACCGTGACCCAGAGGGCGTTTATAGGCTCTATGATGCCTATGCTTCAGGTAAGTGTCACCTCACTACATACATACATGAGACCCCTTATACCACTTCACAAGGCTGGGGGCTGGCAAGTCACCTGCTAACAGGTGACTTGCCATTAACCCCCGGCACCCCCAATTACCTGCCTCCCCAAAGCCCGGGGGGGGGGCAGAAGAGCCCGGGCCCACATAGGCTATGTGGGCTCGTAGGCTGCAGGGTGGGGGGCCACAAAAGCTGGCCCCCATAGCTGCTCCCGGGCTGGTAATGCTGGGTAAGGGGGACCCCATTTCACTTTTTTGGGGGTTTTTAAGGGTTTTTAACCCTTAAAATTCCCCAAAAAAATGGATCCCCCCCCCTGGGAGGGGGACCCTATGTCATTTTTTTAAAATTAACCCCTTATGCTTTGTCACCCAGCAGCTATAAAAGGCTTCCAGCTGCAGCAGGAGAGCAGAAGCCAGATTGATCAGCGTGGGACACAGTGCCCAGGGATGGATGGGAGGTAAGTATAAAAAAAATTAAAAAAAATATAATAATAAAATATTTTTTCTCTCTGTCTCTGTGTTTTTTTTTACATTTAACCCTTTGTGAACTGGTAAGGGGTCCATGAGACCCCTTATACCAGTTCACAAGGCTGGGGGCTGGCAAGTCACCTGCAACTAGCAGGTGACTTGCCATTAACCCCTTGCACCCCAATTACCTGCCTCCCCAAAGCCCAGGGGGAGCAGAAGAGCCCGGGCCCACATAGGCTATGTGGGCTTGTAGGCTGCACTCTGTGCCTACAAGCCCCCATAGCTGGTCCCGGGCTGGTAATGCTGGGTAAGGGGGACCCCATTTTTTTTTTGATTTTTAAGGGTTTTTAAAATTCCAAAAAAAATGGGGTACCCCCCTGGGAGGGGGGGGCTATGTCATTTTTTTTAATTAACTCCTTATGTTTATAGTGTGGATAGTAGTAGTATTTTATTTGTAAATGTTATAAAGTGCTATTTTCAGTTTGGGGGGTCGCCTGGGCAAGAATGGGGGGCTACCGATACATATGGGGCTTTCACATGCAATATGGTTTTCTCTAATAAAGTAAATGTTTTATTTAAAATAAAGGAGACCATTTTCTAAAAAATAATTTTTAAATTTTTTTTCTTTTTTCGCAAAAATATTTAAAAAAACTGTAGAAAAATTACAAACAAGACATTTCATGTTAAAGCCTAAACCCTGCTGCAAAAAATATATCTATAATTTTCCTGGAAATTCCTCCAAAAATCACGGTTAAACATGGTGCAAAATTGTGAAAAATTACCTGTCAACAGAGGGTGAAAAAATTTCAAGTAGACGGGCAATTAAAAGGGTTAATAGTACATATGCATGTGGGGTATTGTTCTGCTCGGGGGACCTTGCTCTTTCAGATGTAGCTGGTTGTTTTTTCTTGTTTGCATATTGATTTTTTAAGAAAATTTGTTTTTTATTCTGTTTTTTTATAATTTTTCTGAGGGAAACCTCGTGCAACCTAAGAATTCTTCAAGGGATTACTTCTAAAATGATGAGCCCACTACAACAAGCTGGGTACGCTTAGAAATCTTAACATATGTTCTTTCAGGGAATATATGGTTTATCAGGGATATTCCAAATGTTCCAAGGTTGTTTTGGTAGAAAAAGTACAAGGTGCGCACTTTGTCTGCAGAGCTGAAATTTTCAAGTAAAATTACCCTTACGCACATGCTTTACTTTGAGGTGTTTGGCAGCTCTTTCCTTGACAGTAGCTATGCATGTTGGGTATTGTTCTGTTTGGGGCATGTTGCTTTTTCAGATTGGGCTTGTTTTATTTTGTTTGCATATTTTTTTTTTTTGGAAAATATGAGATTGATTCTGCTTTTTATTCTTTTTTAGTGAAACTCTGTGCTACCAAAGAATTCATTGAGGAATTACTTCCAGAAAACTGCACCTATGTAAAAAAGCCTGGTACACTTAGAAAGCCTAAGGTGTATACTTTCAGGGAATATGAAGTTTGTGGGGGGCATTTCAAATGTAAAGGGTTGTTTTTCTTGAAAAACTGCAAGGTGCGCTTAGAGCTTAGCATATTTGTATTTTATCTGAAAATCTCCAAAAACGCTGTTTCAGTTTGGGGGAGTCTCCTGGGCAGGAAAGGGTGTCTACCTATACATATGTGGTAACGCTGTGACCGGGAGAAATTAGGATTTCACATGCAATAAGATTTTCTTGACTAAATTACTTTTTTTATTACAAAAAACACTACAAATTGTAAAAAAATAGATTTTTTTTTTATTTTTTTGCACATATTTCACCCCAAAATATTGAGAATACACCTAAAAAATGACAAAAAAGGCATTTCATGTTAAAACCCAGATTCTGCTGAAAAAAAGAATATATAATTCCCTGGGAAATCCCTGGAAATCTCTTAAAAAATCACAGTTGAACATGTGGAGCGCAAAATAGTGCAAAATGGCCTGGCAACAAAGGGTGACAAAAACTCCAGGTAGCCTGGCAGCGAAAGGGTTAAACCATATGTTAAGTTTATAGTAACCCATTTTTTTTGTGTTTCTTAAACACATTGTTCTGCATTTCATTTTGTAAACATATTAATGTATGGGAAACAATGACTGTAGTAATTTTCAGTCAACATTAACATATCTAGATATAGAGAGGTATCCCTGACTGTGTTTGTAGGTATGTATTTTGGTAACCCACACAAATTCTAGCGTTTACAAATACATTTATTTAAGTCAATCAAGTCAATACAAATTCAAGCCTTTCAAATGGCTAACAACTGGACCAATTAGTTCCTGGGTGGGCGGGGAGGTTGCGACTCATGGCTAGACTGCTGCTGTATTAGCTGCTGTAACAACAACAAAGTTTTGTCCTGGCGCTGTAAAGATTGCTGGATGCCATGCATCATTTCTTGCATGGCATGCAGCACTCCAGACTGCTGTTGAGTCCGCACTTAATTAAGTTGTTGGCGCAGTTCATTAATTTGTTGTTGGTCCAGCAGCGACTGATTTTCCAACGCCGCAATGCGCTCCAGAGTTCCATCACGCGGCTGTTGGCGACTGTAGGCCTCCAGCATCCGGGACCCTAGCTCATAAAGCTCAGCACTTGTTGGTGCACTTCACCCAGTTGTTGGTTGAGCAGCCTAAAACAAAAAAAAACAATATTGTAGTCAAGCTTGAATAATGCAGGTAAGAAAAAAAAAAAAAAGTATGGCTCCATTAGAATTTACCGTTGGTCCAGCCTCTGCAGCCTGCGCACATGGCACTTGTGCGGAGGGCACATCCTGTGTTTCAGGGAAGGAGTCCTGCTAACAACAAAGTATGTTGTATGTTACATGGTGGGACCTGATTGACCCCCAAAGAGGTAATCGTGGTTAATCTCTAAAACATTCATCCATGGTACCTGAGTGTGCTCCTCCACAAATAGTTCCGGTGTCTGGCTGCCAGAAAGGGGCAAATCATCATCTGAGAGATGTGGCAAGCTCGCATATGCTAAACAGGAAAGTCGTGTTAGTGTGTCATTTGATATTGTGTGACTAGTTCTTAACAACATTATCGAGCCCATACCTCTCCCAAGTGACTGATTGTGCAAGACACAAAAGCTTTTAGTTTCTAACATATTCTGAAGATGTATGGAAGAGCAAGATGAGGTAATCAGTTTGCCAAACTAGAACATACACACATAGGTCAAATTACACATACCCGCCACCTCAAAGATGTCCAGCCCTAGGGCCTCAGTCGAGCTTTGCCCTAAAATAACATGTTTCAAAACAAATGTCAAGACACAAACAACATTTAATTGAAAACAACATCCTTACTAGAACCCCACAAAAATCAGTTTTACCCTCATCCCTAGCAGCCGCACGGTGAAGGACCCTTTCCGGACGCGCACTTCCTGTATTTGGGTCTAAAACAAGCCACAATGGATATCAATATTAACAACCATATTATTGTTAATGTTTGCATTTCAGAAATAATGACTTATTTAAGCACAATAACTTAGCATGGACAACATTACAACATTATCATGTAGGATCCGGTTGATGCCCAATCCCCTTTAACTATCCAGCTTGGAGTGAGAATTAACATGATTTTGAAGTTTCAACTAACAAAATATAGGCATTGGAACTCAAACAACAGAAAGGATACAGTGTGCTTTGCAATACACACCAACAGGGTCCTGTTGACCTGCAACACAGGAAGTGGGATCCAAAGATGAAGCAGGGACTTGGCCTACAATGAAATAACATGATTGAAAGCCATGCACACTTATATGACAATGCCAAAATCAAGGTTGACACATGCACTAACTGGCATCCAAAGAGTAGGTAGCCTCATGAGGAGATGCTGGTGCAATTCTGAGGGCAACTTTGATAAAGCAAAGTAATAAATTATGCATTGTTAATGTGTGACAAACAATCAAAAAAGTTAAGAAAACAACCAAAAAAAACAAACCTTCAATATCAGACTGTGTTAAGCTTGAGGGTGGGGGAAGGGCAGGATTCCGGGTGACCTCATCAGGCGAATCATGTGAGTCATCATGTGCCACTATGCATAAAGCAAGAGACAGGAAGTTAAAATATTACAGAGGTTTAATCTGCTACTTAACATGTCCTACTGTTAGTATTGCAAAGAATTGGTTAACAAATAAGAAGATACATTAAACCAACCATAATTTGCAATGTTAAAACTATGTACCTTCACCCCAACCTGTGGTGTCATCCCCAGCATCCACACCCTGCAGGCGACTGAGAGGAATCTTGCACTTCAGCATCTCCTCATATGGCCTATATTTACTCTTTGGACCCTGCTTGGTCCCACTGTCTACAAGTAGATCTTCATCTTTAGCATAAGGGCCCTTTTCAAAGTGTAGAAGCGTTTCTTGCAGGATGTGCCACTACATGGGTATTGAGCAGTGCTAGTAAGCTGCTCACCAATGGCACCCCACAATTTGCTTTCTTGTTTGCCTAAACACTGACTTTGGTAACCAAATAATAACTCCCATTTAGCCAGTGTCAGATGCACAAGAGTATTGTTATCCGCCAAATTAAATTCTGGCTCCCTCTTGGCAAATGGACGCTTGGCCTTGGGTGGTGCTTCACCTTCCAGCAGTCCCCTTTTCCTTAAGGAAGGTCTCCGGCCAGCACCCACCCCACTGGTACTCGGTCCAGCAGTGGCTGGCAGATGTCCAGAATTTGGCTCCATCCTGTAGCTGCACACCACAAAACAACACACACCAGCACGCATGCAGACTACAAAATGGCAACAACTGCTGTTTGAGTGTGCCAGATTTTATGTGGTATAAGAACCAATCACAAACAGGCCCAGTTAATTGCTTCACACATACTGGCCAGGTGTTTGTAGCTATATCTTGACTCCAATGACTGAGGTTTCTGGCAAACATGTGTGTCAGGCAATGAACTGATTAATGACCTACTTAACAAGGCAGACAGACATTAGGAAGAAATGTGGACCATGTCTCTTAACAACATTGGAAATGTGGTGTCAAAAACGGCTATTTGAATTTGCAGCCACATAACTTTCATTGGCCAAAAGATGTCTGAGCAAACAGATCCGCAAAAGTACACTATTATGCTTGCACTAGCCGTTTACAACACACCTGTGGTAAGCTAATTACAGACCGGAAACAGCTAACAAACGCAAATGTGGTTGGTCTCCAAGTTAAACCCCCCAAAAAAAGGGTCCCAAAAATCCTAATCCAAAAAAAAAATGGGTCTACTTATATGAGAAATGACAAAAAATAAAAAAAAAAAGGTGGTTTGGTATGTAATTAAATGCAACAACCAAAACAAATAGGGAAGTATACAAAAAAAAAAAAAACTAACTACACTTTTGGTGTGCTGTTGGTGTGCTTTGCAATACACACCAACAGGGTCCTGTTGACCTGCAACACAGGAAGTGGGATCCAAAGATGAAGCAGGGACTTGGCCTACAATGAAATAACATGATTGAAAGCCATGCACACTTATATGACAATGCCAAAATCAAGGTTGACACATGCACTAACTGGCATCCAAAGAGTAGGTAGCCTCATGAGGAGATGCTGGTGCAATTCTGAGGGCAACTTTGATAAAGCAAAGTAATAAATTATGCATTGTTAATGTGTGACAAACAATCAAAAAAGTTAAGAAAACAACCAAAAAAAACAAACCTTCAATATCAGACTGTGTTAAGCTTGAGGGTGGGGGAAGGGCAGGATTCCGGGTGACCTCATCAGGCGAATCATGTGAGTCATCATGTGCCACTATGCATAAAGCAAGAGACAGGAAGTTAAAATATTACAGAGGTTTAATCTGCTACTTAACATGTCCTACTGTTAGTATTGCAAAGAATTGGTTAACAAATAAGAAGATACATTAAACCAACCATAATTTGCAATGTTAAAACTATGTACCTTCACCCCAACCTGTGGTGTCATCCCCAGCATCCACACCCTGCAGGCGACTGAGAGGAATCTTGCACTTCAGCATCTCCTCATATGGCCTATATTTACTCTTTGGACCCTGCTTGGTCCCACTGTCTACAAGTAGATCTTCATCTTTAGCATAAGGGCCCTTTTCAAAGTGTAGAAGCGTTTCTTGCAGGATGTGCCACTACATGGGTATTGAGCAGTGCTAGTAAGCTGCTCACCAATGGCACCCCACAATTTGCTTTCTTGTTTGCCTAAACACTGACTTTGGTAACCAAATAATAACTCCCATTTAGCCAGTGTCAGATGCACAAGAGTATTGTTATCCGCCAAATTAAATTCTGGCTCCCTCTTGGCAAATGGACGCTTGGCCTTGGGTGGTGCTTCACCTTCCAGCAGTCCCCTTTTCCTTAAGGAAGGTCTCCGGCCAGCACCCACCCCACTGGTACTCGGTCCAGCAGTGGCTGGCAGATGTCCAGAATTTGGCTCCATCCTGTAGCTGCACACCACAAAACAACACACACCAGCACGCATGCAGACTACAAAATGGCAACAACTGCTGTTTGAGTGTGCCAGATTTTATGTGGTATAAGAACCAATCACAAACAGGCCCAGTTAATTGCTTCACACATACTGGCCAGGTGTTTGTAGCTATATCTTGACTCCAATGACTGAGGTTTCTGGCAAACATGTGTGTCAGGCAATGAACTGATTAATGACCTACTTAACAAGGCAGACAGACATTAGGAAGAAATGTGGACCATGTCTCTTAACAACATTGGAAATGTGGTGTCAAAAACGGCTATTTGAATTTGCAGCCACATAACTTTCATTGGCCAAAAGATGTCTGAGCAAACAGATCCGCAAAAGTACACTATTATGCTTGCACTAGCCGTTTACAACACACCTGTGGTAAGCTAATTACAGACCGGAAACAGCTAACAAACGCAAATGTGGTTGGTCTCCAAGTTAAACCCCCCAAAAAAAGGGTCCCAAAAATCCTAATCCAAAAAAAAAATGGGTCTACTTATATGAGAAATGACAAAAAATAAAAAAAAAAGGTGGTTTGGTATGTAATTAAATGCAACAACCAAAACAAATAGGGAAGTATACAAAAAAAAAAAAAAACTAACTACACTTTTGTTTCTTTTTTTGGCACCATGAAGATTCAAAAGCCAGATTTTGATTTATGTAAATATAACAAAATACAATTTAATATAAATCAAAACATACATGGTTCAATGTGTTTACTACAGAATGTTCTAACAGATTGATTTCTAGGCAACAGCAAAAAAACGCTCAGGCGCTGTATTGAACACGGTGTAAAAACTCAACAGCGCCTAAAGCAGATCTTTAACATCAAATTCACCAATGTCAGCGTGATTCCCAAGAACGGCAGATAGCGACTGAGGAGCCCTGCAATAGCGACTGACAGCCGATCGGGGCAGACAATAGCGGTCGCTCATAGCGCCGCACTCCAGACGCTCATCTGTCGCTACCTGCCGCTAGTATTGAATCAGCCTCCCCGAAAAGGAGAGAGGGCAAAAGTGCAGGGGGCAGGGTTATAGCTGTGATTTGCACAGACAGAGCAAATCTGGGGTCAGGAAAATGACAACACTCCCAGAATGCAGTGCACCACACTCAAAAGACAAGTACTAGGAGTCTGCATCTGATGATGAGTGGACCATGGAGGGGGGAACACTGTCAGCGCTGTGGTTATTGCTGAGTCAGGAGTCGGCAAGATGGAGCCGAGTCGATATCTGTCCTGTGGAGTGAGGGGAGGGCGTGGTCCTGGAGCATGGCTGGATAGGCCTCAATGGGTGGCCAATGGTTGCCACCCTCTCAGGTACTCCACCTGAGATCTGCTTGTTTCTAGCACAACCTGGGTCCGGTGTGAATGCGGTAGGAATGGTTGTTGTCGTTGTCTGATAGGATGTCATTTTGCCTGTGGCACCTAACAAAACAGAACAATTTGACGTGTATATGTATGTTGTTTCTACGTTACAACGCAAAATAAAAACTTAAAAACTTAAAAAAAAAAGACAAGTACTGTTTGCAGGCAGTCTGAGACTCCATGTGCCGCCATTTTGCATGTTTAAAGGCTCAAAAAATGCAATAGATGCAGGTAGGATGATTTTTGATGTGAGCAATCTGTATGTACAGGGTGTGGGAAACATATAAGATAGGCTCTTATTCAGAGTGCAGGTCTGGTTTAACTGTAGTTTCTCTATGCATCTTACTGATGTGTTGTATTTCCTTTGCATTCAGTTGCTCTATGATACTTTTTCCTGTCTGCGTTATGCACCATGTAAGGTACTGCATTCATGTTCCAGTAAAACCAGTTCCTGTTATATCACTAATGTCTATCCTGATTATGACTCAGCTGCACCCAGCACTCACATTCTGCAATATATTCTTGGTCCTTATTACCTTATATATGATGGCTGGGCCCCATGCTTGCATCATGATCTGGATGTGGTTGCTATGGGGCCTAATTATCCTATTATAGTTTATGAAGGCCCACACACTATAAGCTGTATAGTATGGGCTTCCCCATAATCCTATTTGTGGTAGCTGCTCCCGTGCTTGGAGCTAGAGAATGATCGTTCATGGCATTATACTGTATGTGATGGGCCACTCATTCACCCTAGGCTGTATGGCCAGTGCCCCGTAACATACACATATGTGTTGGCTCCATGATGAGCCACCTGACCTCCTGGGCCCAGGTGTGGTGACACCTCCTACACCCCCTCTAGTTACCAGCCAGCCCCTAACCCCTAACCTAACCCTAACCGGACCTAAGAGGACCTGGAACTTCATAGTACCCTTGTAGACAGAAAGGAATAAGTAAGTATCTATCTAATGTCAAGCTCACAAATGGCAGAAGGGGGGCGAGTTAGATGCATCTTAAGTTCCAAGAGGCCAAGACCTCTGGGTGAGGAAGGGGTCCAGGTCTACAGGGTGCTTAAAGACTTCAGGGCCTGCCTGCTGTATAGTATGGGCTTCCCCATAATCCTATCTGTGGTAGCTGCTCCCGTGCTTGGAGCTAGAGAATGATCGTTCATGGCATTATACTGTATGTGATGGGCCACTCATTCACCCTAGGCTGTATGGCCAGTGCCCCGTAACATACACATATGTGTTGGCTCCATTGGTGCACCCAGGATTTTGTCCTGGGGGGTCCAGTTGGGGAGGGAGGGGGTGTGACCACACCCCTGGTCATGTCCATGCCACACCCATAAACTAGTGGCATAACTAAATGTGCCAGGGCCCTAGTGTGAACATTAAATGGGACCCTTTCAAGTCTCATACAGTAACATTTTTTTCTGTCTTTTTCTGACTTTTAAATTGGATGCAACTAGACCGAAATAGCAGAGACAAATAATGCTTTCTTTCTCTAAATGCTGCCAAGTGAGCACAAATATGATAAATAAGTTGGAGGTGAACAATGATGAGCCACCTGACCTCCTGGGCCCAGGTGTGGTGACACCTCCTACACCCCCTCTAGTTACCAGCCAGCCCCTAACCCCTAACCTAACCCTAACCGGACCTAAGAGGACCTGGAACTTCATAGTACCCTTGTAGACAGAAAGGAATAAGTAAGTATCTATCTAATGTCAAGCTCACAAATGGCAGAAGGGGGGCGAGTTAGATGCATCTTAAGTTCCAAGAGGCCAAGACCTCTGGGTGAGGAAGGGGTCCAGGTCTACAGGGTGCTTAAAGACTTCAGGGCCTGCTGATTGCCTATCCCAAATCGGAATGCCCTCCTATGTGAAATGCCTAGTATACTCACCTTACCAAGGTTCCCACAAGTCATGTGCAGGCTGCGCTGCCATCTCTGGCTTTCCTCTGGCTGATGCACGCACCCTCGTCGGCCATTTCTGAATGGCTGTCATGACTGTGCACAGCCAAAGTGGAGCAGCCAGCTGCTCTATTCAGCTTTACTAAGCCATTCTTATATCAGCTCTGTCACGGCTTGGGATTGGGATACCCTGCTAGAGAGAGGCAAAAATCTCAAAATCTTTAACCCTCCCTCTCCTGCCACCTGTGAGCCATGCAGTGCAAAGATGCCTCTTCAGGTGCTTTATTTGTTGCAGGACCTGAAAATGGTTGTACACTGGGCTAGGTGTTTTTACAGTTACCTGATTTGCATTGCATTGTGGGTCAGTACTCACCACAACCTCCAGATCAGTGTTGTCAGTCTCCATTCTCTTCTGCTGGTACTTGCTGCAACATCTGGTTCTTTAGTTTTCCCCCCTCCTATTCTGTTGAGACTTCTGCTAGGTTAGATCAGAGGTACAGGTCAGTTGCCAGGGGGAGGGGTTAGGTGAGTGGTAGAGGACATTGGCAGGGGGTAAATTGGTTAGGTAACCGGTAGAGGACTGTGACAGGTGATAAAGGGGTTAGATGAGGGATAGAGGGGGGTGCTGGTTATGTGAGCAGTAGAGGACAGTGGAGGGTTTAGGTGATTGGTAGAGGACAGCGGCAGGGGGTAATGTGGTTTGGTGAGCGGTAGTGGACAGTGGCAAGGGGTGGAGGGGTTAAGTTAGTGGTGGAGGACAGCAGGGATAAAAGTGCAGGTGAGCAGTGGAGAACAGCAGCACTGGGTGGAAGAGTTTGGTGAGGTTTGGTAAAGGGCAGCACCAGGGGGTAGAGGACAGTGCCAAGGAGTTGAGGGGTTAGGTAAATGGAAGAGGAGAGCGGCAGGGGAGGATGGGTTAGATGAGTGTTCGAGGACATTGGTAGGGGGTGGAGGGGTCAGGAAAGTGGTGGAGGACAGTAGCAGGGGGTGGAGGGGTTAGGTGAATGTTACAGGGCAGTGGCAGGGGGTGGAGGGGTTAGGTGAGTGTTAGAGAAAAGTGGCAGGGGGTGAAGGGGTTAGTGATAGAGGCATGATAGGTGATTGATATAGGACAGTGGCAGAGGGTGAATGGGCTAGGTGAGTGTAGAGGATGGTGACAGGAGGTGGTAGGATAAGGTGAGCAGTGAAGGACAGTGACAGGGGTGCAGGGGTTAAGTGAGTGGTGGAAGACAGAAGCAGGGGGTGAAAGAGTTAGGAGAGTGGTAGAGGACAGCAGCAGCGGGTAAAGGACAGTGGCAGGGGGTGGAGGGGTTATGTGAGAGGTAGAGGACAGCAGCAGGGGGCAGAGGACAGCGGCAGGAGGGTAAATGACACGGCAGGGTGTATATGACAGTGGCAGGGTGGCTCACACAGCAGTGCATCCTATATCAGATAGGGATAGTCAAAATTGCAGGATTTTCTCTATTTTAAGGTCAAAATAGAATACATCCTAGGGGGCATCTTTATTAGGGATACTCCACAGTTCAAAACCCTAGGGACACCCCACAGTCAGAACCACATAGTCATATAATTTCGGTATCCTATGCTGTTCAAATGCAATATCAGAGGGTTTTCCTGTTCAGCTGTAACCCTGCTGGTCTGCCAAGGGGGACACGCATAGTGGAGTAATGGGGAGGCGGCTACTCATGGCCACATTTGAACAGCACAGCATCACACAATTAGGTGAGTATGTGGCCGCATTGGGATCTCAGACCATATTTCTTATTCTCATCCCCTCATAGGGCAAAGTAAGTGATGCATATGCGGAGAGACAGTCTACACTTGTAATAGAGACTTCATATTATCACTGTAAATACTGTAAAAAGTATGGGGTCAGATGGTGCCCATGTAAATAAATGTTTACAGTCCTTTCTTTTGTTTGCTATTATTTTTATAAGCAGTGTGCTTGGCCAAGTGGATTGTGTACATATAATTTATTTTTGTCTTGTTACAAATGTGACACACTGCTGTCTGTATAAGATTATTTTATAAAAAGTGTTACAATCTCTCATAGTGGTCACCTCTGTATTACATTGTGTATCTGAATGTCCAGATCTCATTTCTGTGTTTAAAACCTAACTACAAACCATGTTTTACATATTCTCGTGTCTATGGTAGCTGCATGAGTTTTCTTTAGGACAACCATGGTATTCTTAGGCTGGTTTCACATCAGCGAGGATCCGATTCGCTCGTGTTTTCACATGCATCCGCCTGTGAAAAGCTGCTCATAGTAATCTATGCTGTAAATCCAGCAGTTGCGGATCAGTCGCATAGATCTGCAAAAGCCCTGTGATCAGAGTCCTGAGGGTACATCGCTAGCGATCTTCCTCCATTTAAGTGGAGAGCACTAGCGCTGAATGCCCACGACATGCGCAAGCGCTCCGCGCTTATTTCAATGCAAGCCCTCAGTGATAATGACCCAGAGAAACTTGTGACTCTCCTGATCTCTCCCCTCTCTTCAGACTTTAGGGAGGCTGTTGTTGCTCTTTAAAGAGGTGGATGGAAGGGATGATTACTGTTCCCTTCTGTTTGTCCCTTTGTAATTACACCCCAGGCTGAGCCACCACAATATATAGTATGTCAGGTAAGTTAGGGTTTACTTATTTTCACATCAAAATATAAACATTTACACCGGAAGCTATGTTCTTTTTCAATCATGTTCCAGCTTCGATAAAATGTTGTTAGCATGGTGTATTACTCCTTTGCCTGCAGCTAGTGCTGTGTCTAAGTTATGAATGTATTAAAGCAGCAAAGGAGGAAGCGTAATTTGCCCTGGAGGAGTTCAGGTAAAGCAGCTCATACAAATCACTTAATTACAGGTACTCTGTACTTTATACGGCCATGACTATGTGTGTCTGAAAAACACACGGTGCTTAGTCCTTGCTTTTTGGATTTCTAAATCAATATGTAGTGAGGTCTAAACCTGATGCAAGATGCTTTTATATTTGCACATTTGATTTAATGTTTTCTTACTTAAGATGTTAAGCATCCAGCCATGTTTAGATAATGCAGGGCCAGATTTTCCCAATCTTATGAGCCCCTCAGGGTGCAAGTTGTTGAAGATACTGTGCAACAGCTTACAAAATGTGATCTACATCTATGTTGCTAGGTTAATGTAGTTTACATTTGTGACAGTAGATGGCGCTGTTACATATATCTGTGTGTAATCATTCTTTGCTGCATGTTGTGTTTCCTGTACATTGGTGATCTCTATGACTTTTTTCCTGTCTGTGTTCTACCATCCACCATGTAAGGTGACCTTCTCTTACTACACTCATGTTCCAGTAAATCCAGTTCCTGTTACACCACAAATGTCTATCTGGATTTGACTTGCTGCAACACCTTGTCAAGTCTTGTCCTTGCTTGCAATTTCCTGGTTATGCCATACGTATTTGTTAATAGATGAGTGACTGTTGGGTGTTCTCCATCCCCCTTCCTCCCCCAACAATAGTCTTGCCAAAGTTGCTTCCCCTGCTTTTTAATCTTGGTGTGGAAATTCAGCATGGCATTGCAGAACTCAATAGGTCCCAAGATGGTCACATCCTACACTGTTTATTCTGCCAGAAGAAGACTGGTGTAGGGATGCCAGGATTGCCCTTGAATTTCATTCAAAGTCTTAAAATAGGTGTCATCACTATAATCTGACGTATTCATAATAATGAGGAGAACAACTTTTGTAGAGAGGTGAGAAGCTTCAGCCTTTAGAGTAAGGCAAACAACTGAATTTTAAATACAACAAGGACTGTGGATATGTTAGTAGACTTTAGGAAGAATCACCCAAATATACTTCCCATCAATGTCTTTGGTGAAGAAAGAAGGATGGTTGAGTAGACAATATTTCTTGGTTGGACCATTTGCAAAGACCTGACATGGGTGGGAATATCAAGGTAGTGCTTAGAAAGGTCTTCTTCAGACAGCTAAAGAACTAAGGCTTGCCCAAGAAGAAATGTTATTCATGTCAGAGGGACATACATGGTGGGGGACTCTCCAAAACTCTAAAATGTACCCATGCTGAGCAGTGGATGTTGGGGATGCTCCACCCCAACACCTATGAGGGGGTGTCAGGCACCATGTGCACCGATAGGCGGCATGTGCCCACCTGTGGTAAAACTTGTTAACAAATTGCAGCTTGGCACAGGGGGGAGTAGGTCAACCAAACAGCCACCCAGCAACCTTAGTTCCCACATGCATGGCCAACTTTGAGGGCCTGCCTACGCAACAAGGAAAGGGATATAATTAATCACAAATGACATAAGTGGAAAAAAAAAACATTCAAGAAAAAGAGTCATCCACCAAATGTTGGCAAATGGTTTAGGTTCAGCATACAGATGTCCAGGAATCTCTGAAGCAGAAGCAGGGGTTGTCTCCTCCAAATATGCTTCCCCCTTCTCACTCAAGGCAAGGCTCTGAAGGCTGAAGCACGCCAGGCCTTCTCTGGCCTGTAATGAAGGGTGTCCCCTGTGTGGTCCAGAGAGCTAAATCTAGCATTCAGCAGCCCAAAGGCACACTCAACTACAGCCCGTGTGCGGCAGTGGGCTCCATTATAAGCCTCCTGGCCAGGTGTTTGGAGCCTTAAGAAGGGAGCCAGGAACCAGGGCAGCACTGGATAACCTGGATCACCTAAAGGACAAATGAAAATTATACTTATATTACTTATCATAACAGGCAACACAACATCAAAACAGCCTAGACCAAATATCAAGTATTACAGAAGAGTAGGGCTAAACAAGCAAATAAGGCAGGATACTCAGACTAAGCATTTGTAACTGCAACAGGGAGAAGGGAACATTCAAAGAGGGGATGAGCATAGTAGAAGTGCTGGAGGGCAGGAAGAGCAATTGGCTAGCTATTGTGTTACTTTCTTGCACCATATGACAACAGATATCCTAACCAAGCCCCTAACCACTAAAAGACACTCAATGCTTACAATGAAGATGGGTTTAACAGACTAAGCCTCAGCTGTGGAGAAGAGATGTTGGAGATACTGTGCAACAGCTCTCAGCTTGTCTTTGTATGTGGTCTGCATCTATATTGCTTGGTTAATGCAGTTTACATTTATGACAGTAGATGGCTGTTACATATATCTATGTGTAGTCTCTGTTGTGCATTATCTATTGCACGTTGTTTTTCCTGTACATTGAGGTGATCTCTATGACCTTTTTTCCTCTCTATGTTATCCACTACGTATGGCGACCTTCTCTTACTGCACTCATGTTCCAGTAAAGCCAGTTCCTGTTATACCACAAATGTCTATTTGGATTTGTCTGTACCCAACACTCGTTCTGCAACAATATATATAAAAGACGCTAAAGAAATTACACACAATGGAAACTGCTTGTTATCTTGCAAGGAAAATTCTGTATATTGATCCTACTCTCAAGGTTAAATTGCCTCTAGATTTAGGGTTATAATGTAACATAGTCTCCCTTAGAAATTGGACAAGCTGGCATTCTGTGAACTGTACTCTCTAATATGCAAATTATATTTCCCAAATTCTTCATAAGCTTTTTTTTATTACACCATCTATCTTGCGCTAATGAGACAAATGACATGTTTATAAGTATATTTACATCCTGCCCGAGCCTTTCTGCAGTCCAAGCACGCTCCGCATAGATAAATCACAAAAATATATGAAGCCTGTAAATAAAGAACAAATATTTTTCTAACTAGCATGACTTAAATTTCAAAGTTAAACAGAAAACATTAGCATTTTACCACCTTTACTGACATTTTAATACACAATACAATGAATTAAATGGTCATAAAGAACATGTATGTGATAAAGAGATTTACCTAGAAGCATTCTGTTCCTTATTAATGAGTTTTTGCTATGCTGCAATTGTTTGCTCGTCCCTTGTTCCTGAAGATAAGGAGCCTTCTTTACCTTAAAGAAAACCCCTGTCAAAAAATGAAAATCAGCAGCACATCTGGATGCATCATCAGAAGGAACTTTCCAGTAAGCTGAAAAAACTAACCCATCCCTGTCTGCTCTTCACTCCTGAACCACCAGTGACCATTCAAGGTCCCAATTTTGCCTACTGTGCAGCAATGTCTTGACTGAGTGGCTATTGGTTGGGCTAAAGCCTTCAATGGAAAGGCATAGTTCCTTCTCGGGTGTACATTCTATTATTAGTCTGCATGGCATCCCAAATGGGATTTTTTAAATGGACCTATACATTTTACTCTGAGTCCCTTTCAGACATTTTTGATTGGAGGGCGATTTGAAGGACAACGTGAATGCCCTGCGGCTGGCCATCTATAAAACATTGCCAGCACATGCAGGCTACTGGGATTAACTGATAGCCTGATGATATGCCTGGTAGCAGTCTCCATCACTCTCCATCACTCCAAACCTTTAAAAGTTCCGTCAAAACTCACTTCTTCAGTATATATATATATATATATATATATATATATATATATATATATATATCATGGCTTAAGCAACTCCTATAACCTCCAAATAGCATGCATAGCATGCAGTATGGGGTTGATTCATGACCATGAGTAATTTTGTTGAGAGTAAACACTTTCTCTTTTGTTTTTTCCCCTAAGTGCAATTCAGCACCACATTTAGCTGTGCAAATTGTTTAAAAAAATGCACAGCTAAATATGGTGCTGAATTGCACTAAGGGGAAAAACAAAAAAGAAAAAGAGAAAGTGTTTACTCTCAACAAAATTACTCATGGTCATAAATCAACCACATACTGCAGGTAACAATGATATATATATATATCTCAATATATATATATATATATATATATATATATATATATTTATATTTATTTATTGAGATATATATATATATATATTTTTTTTTTTTGAGATATATATATATATATATATATATATATATATTTATATTTATTTACCCACAGCCTGACACTATTCACAATGCCCCCACCTGCTAAGGCTGGGAAAAGTATACCACCAGTTACCTACCAGTAAAAAAAAAATGGCACTCGCAAGCCAGTAGCCAGTAAAGTAAAAAGAAAACACCAACCAGGTAGCAACCTTATATAAAATGCCTAGGCAATATATAGAATGCTTTGCATTGGGACCACCAGAGAGCTGGAGCAGGAGACCACCAACCTTTTTTTATAAGAAGTCTGCCTGTGTCCAAATACAAATAAGTGACCCATATTTTCCTATTGAAGACTGAAGGTCAAGTCAATTTAGCAGCTTTGCATTACAATCAATAACTTGTCAATAATGTTGTAATTTAATTATCCTACCTAGACGATTTCGCACTGATTTTCTTTCAAGACATCTAAGACTTTCTTTTTTAAACCAGAGTAGGCTGTCCTGACCATCCTCACTATGATGACACCAAATATAAAGTTTATAAAGTAATATGCTCTGAGGCAGTTGCAGGATCTGAATACATACAGATGCTTGAATAACGACTCTACCACCTTGTTCCAGAAGATCCTTTACAAACTGGTTGGCGAAGAGGTATCTCTAGGGGTCCTCTCGGATAAGATGGCAGAACATCTCAAGGTTGTGAATCCCGTGGTCCCTCTTTTCCATCATCTTCCTAAGATACATAAGCCCAACAATCCACCTAAGGGTAGACCCATCGTGGCGGGTATAGGGGGACTGAACGAACCCTTGGGCCAATGGCTAGACCATCTTTTACAACCTTTGGTTGTTCAACTTCCCAGCTTTTTTAGAGACACGGGACATTTTATTCATCTACTGTCCAATACTTTTTGGGCTGATGGTTTCTTACTATGTACTATGGATGTTACATCCTTGTACTCGTTCATTCCACATGACTTGGCAATTAATGCATTAGAATTCTATCTTGCCAACTATTCTGATTATGACCCCGACCTTTGCCAGTATGTCATTATGACTACGGAATATCTATTGGGACACAATTACTTTACGTTTGACTCCCAATATTACCTACAATTGAGGGGGGCCTCCATGGGAGCACCATTTTCTCCATCCCTGGCCAATTTATATATGGGGTGGTGGGAGCACCAATTTATGTATGGCCAACTCAATCCCTGGCGCTCCCAGATAGTGACTTACTTCCGCTATATCGATGACCTGTTTTTGATTTAGAGAGGTACAGAGCGAGACTTAAAACTTTTTTGGGAACACTGCAATGACAACCGACTTAATTTAGAGTTCACCTCCCGGTTTGATCCGGTTGTTATTGATTTTTTGGACCTTAAGATCACGGCAGACCCCCATACTAATTCCTTACTAACATCCACATTTCGTAAGCCCACGGCAGGAAATAATATCCTGCAAGCTTCCAGCTGTCATCCCCCTCATACCATTAAAGCCATACCTGTGGGTGAAATGGTCAGAAGCAGACGTAATTGTTCTTGTGTGAATTCTTTTCTTTGCGAGGCGGAACAGATTGAATCATGCCTTGGTGAAAGAGGGTATCCCACTTGGATGCTCCGGAGAGCCAAAAGGATTGCCCTAGCGAAGGACCGAGGGAGTATCCTTTATAAAGGGCCTAAAACAAAGACATCTGATCACCCAACCCCGGTCACCTTCAGTACTCCATATTCTCGGGAATTTAAATGAATTTCCCAGATTATTAGGAGTAACTTACCCATTTTAAAAGTGGATCCTGTACTATCGAAAGAGATGGAAGGCGGTATACGCATTGTAAGCCGCAAATCGCCCAATCTGGGCAACTTTCTATCACCTAGTTATTTCCAAACGACACTAACTACTAGCAGTACTTGGCTGAGTACCACAGGATTTTTTCCGTGTGGAGGGAATAGATGCGGCCTATGCAAGTTTGTTCATAAGAGCCGCACATTCGCCTCTACTAGTACGGGTAAATCATTTACAATCAAATCCCTACTAAACTGTAATTCATCTTTTGTTATCTATTTGATAACGTGTCAATATCATTTCAAGCAATATGTGGGGTGTACTAAGCGTAAATTGAAAGTCAGAATCAATGAGCATCTCTATGGTATTGGACGTCCTGACTTGACTAAAAATTCCAATGTGGCACGCCATTACAACGACTGCCATGAGAGTCTGCCCCCTTTGCTCCAGATCAGTGCCATTGAGAGGGTTACTGCTGGATTCAGGGGTGGCGATGCTTATAGGAAACTTTTGCACAGGGAAGCCTATTGGATCTTTACCCTCCGTACAAGATATCCTGGGGGTCTGAACCACAAATGGGATATATCCTTTTTTATTGATAGATAAACCCTTTTGGCGATTATTCCATTTATCTTGTCACGTATTATTCTGGTGATCTATTCAACAATTCATTTCCTTTTCCTCACCTAGGTGAATTTCCTGGGGGTCATCATTACAGGATGTTATTCTTTGTATATCATTTCTCGCATATACATACAGGAGCCCCTTTTACGTTGGATCCTACTTATGATGCACATATTGTGCTTACACACACGTTGCATCAATTGACAAGTCATCTTCATTATGGATGACCATATGGTTTTTACATAGATTGTTTTCATTCCAATTTTAGATGCAACTATTGTATATATCCATTTTGCTAGCATACATATGGTATATGTTTATTTGATACGTTGATTATTGATGCTACATATTGATTACTGATGTTATATAGTTTTTTAAGGGTCCCCATGATTTAGGTAAAATCTACCTTTTTTTCTTCTCTCCACCTAATCATTGGAGATCATTACTGTAATTCATTCACTATATATAGATTTTTCTTGTGCATTATGATGCTATACTGTTTCATATATTTGCCTTTATTCTTGATCATGTATCACTCAAGTTTGTTTCAAAAATGCCTGTTAATCATGTCTGTGCGTGATCCATGCCTTTTTGTCCCCTTCTTGCCCTCAGGTTGGTTTTCCGCGTCTTTTGCACTTCCCTCCGATTGTGCCTATTCGGGGAGGTGTGTCCGCCACTGCCTGGCGGCGCCCCGGCTGGTCCGCGGTATTTGCCATCTGGACCCTGTTTGTTCCCCTTTATGTTTCCGGCTGGCGCGCGCCTGTCACTGGCTGACACACCGCTCGTTTCTCATTCCCGCGGCGTGGCGTCTTTGCCATTGCTATGGCGACGCCCCAGCCGGGTTTCCAGCCTGTCCAATGGGTGAAGGCGTTCTTCGCCTCCCTTGATTGGCTCAGGCTTTCCATCTACCATTGGCTGGGGTGCCGCCGTTGCTGGCTCTGACGTCACTGCGCCGGCACCCGGAAGTGGTCTACGGCACGGCCTCCTGGGGGTAAGTCGGTTTCTATACTTTTTTGTATAAATATGTCCCTGTTTTGAATACTTATTATCTATGACTAAGGACCATAATGGCGTCCGAAACGCGTTAGATCGCTGTCTGGGCCTTTGATCTTCATATGTTTTTATGCTGTTTTGGATTATATGCTTTTAACGAGGACACCAATAAATGCTTTATTTTATGGAGTGCTGACCTACCAGTGATTCTCTAATATGGTTTAATACCTGTAGATGGTAAATAGGACAGGTGGTGCATCCTTTCCTAGTCCAGGCTGTTTTCAAGGCCTTTTATAAAAAATTACACTAAATGTCGCTCTTCATAAACGAGGCTCCTTATATGAACCCCTCTGTTTTCCAGGGCTATGGCAATTTATTGGGTCAACTGGATGGATGCCCCCTGTGGTCCAGTTAGCAAGCCTACGTTTTTTTAATTTATTGATGTAAACTGGGCCCATGTCCTATGGCATATACACCTGGGTGTTACCTAACAAAAAAAGAGCTGAACATGCTTTTTAATTTGGGAACCCGTTTTCCTCTCTTTAGTATTGCATGGGGACGTTCATGGGCAGAAAGCGTGTTAAACTCAAAATTTACATAAACAGATTGAAAGAGGATCAAGTTAGGTTTGTGGTGATAGAAACTGGGCCAGCAGTGCTATTTTTAAAGAGTTGTGACAATGACATTAGGCACATTTGCATGTAGATTTGACACCTAGCAATCATAGTTGGATGAGTAATTCTCACTGACATAACAGGCACAAGCCTCTTCCAAATTTTAGATATTTGGCAGGGCTCTCCTTTGCTCCATTCATAAAATTGAAGATGACAGTGGATTTTTCCTTTATGCAACAAATCCAATAGCAGAATACAGGTAGAACTTAATATCTGTCCACTATTCTGACCTCTCCAGTTATCCCATAGCACATGTGCATCAGCTTTCTGTCCTGCATGTATTAATGAGCAGCATAGAATACAGAATGGAAGGGGAGCTGCAAGCATGGCCGGCCTTTGAGGTGTGCAAGCTGTGTGGTCACACACGGCGCCATCCTGATCTCTCTGTAAAAGGGCGCCAGGTGACACCAATCAGATACTTCATCCTCTCTCTTACCTGTTTTCCTTTTTCTTTCCCCTGTATGTCTGTCTTTCTTATATGTGGTTCTCTTTCTCTCTCTGTCCCTTCTGCTCTTTTATCATCTCATTTCCACATTCCCCCCTTATTCTCCTTTCTATATTTGTTCCTTCTTTTCTTGTTCAAGCCCCCTACCTCCTATTTTACATTTTCATACCTCTTCCACATTCCATTCATCTTTTTATCTTTTCACCTTCCTTCCATTACCCCCCTTTTTCACCTTGCCTGTATCCTTTTTTTCCACATTGCTCTCTTCCTCCTCTTTTTTCATATTTCCTCTTCTCCTTCATCTTTTACACTTTCCCTCCATCTCCCTTTTCCACATCCCTTTCATCTTTTTATATTGTTATCTTCCTTCCACCTAATTTTCCTCTTCCACTTTCTCTTCCTTCATTTTTCTTCATTTCCTCTCTCTCTCTCTTTTTCAAATTCCCTCGTTCTACTTTTTAAACCGTCCCTTAATCTCTCTGTTCCGTGTGCTGTTCACCTCTTACTTCACATTCTCAAAGTAATACTCCCTTTTCCCTTCTTTTATCTGCCCCCATTACCATATTTCCTCATCTCTCTTGTTTATTCTACCCTCAGTTTTTCTCTCTTTTTCTATGCACCTTCCTTCTCTCTCTGTCCCTTTTCTGGGTTCCCTAAATTTGATTTTACAGTATATGTTTGTCGGGGCACCATTCTAAACTCCTGCACAGGCCGCAAGCATCCCTTTGTCTGCTCCCCTGTGGCTGTGACCTACACCAGCCATTCGGATAACCCTGCCTGGATGTGGTTTGAGGGACATGGCGCACAAATTGGATTTGGTCCGCTTTAATTAATTATTCTGGGAATTGTATCTTATTTTTAGCAACATGTCTATGGGCATCTTATATTATAATGCCTTTTACTGTAGTAACTGACATATAACCAGAGTCAGGCTGACTGTTTTGTAGATTGTTGGGTAATACTTTTTACCTTATTTTATTTTAATAAAGGGATAATATCAGCCATTCATCAGTTCTGTGAAACCAACCCAGTGAGAACAATGTAAAAAGTAAAAGATAAAGTAGTCATCCTTCATTGAGGTGATTATTGCAAAATGTGGCATGCCCCCCTCAATCACATTGCAAATATAGTATGTTAAAGCGCCTATCGGTTACTAAGGGCAGTGCTTTCACATTAATTTGCAGCTTGCAATCTCCCGAAAACATGTTGGTGTGAAAGCGGCCTAAACTCAGCTATCTTAGGCCCTTATTTAAGAAGGGATAGCGTCAGGTAGTGCCTGGTTAATGAGAGGTAGCTACAGATAGCGACTGGTCAACGCCGGACACGGCACGCAATTACACATTTATCAAGCAGAATCTGTTTAGCGCCATGTAGCGTCTGATTCACGATTTTCACAGCCTCAGCAAACAGCGCCAGCGTTCAGCCTTGCACAGCGCCAAGTATGACCTTTCGCTACCTGTCGCTCTCCCATACATTTTAATGGACGATACTTTTCTTCTCTTTAAACGGGTTTTTTTTTTTCTTCAAAAAAATCACAAATAATTCTGTGACCTCTTCTGGCATTGAAATAGCAGTTTTTTCATAATTTTTTCATTTTTTAAATATTTCCTCAAAAATGACATTACAGATCTGGCATTAAAGTGTTCATGTTATAATGTAATTCCATATGTTTTCGCTTAGTTACTAGTTGATAGATGCTTGAAAACAGACTTTAAATACACCGCCTCCTGCGCTCTGGGCTTCAAACAAATATTTTTCAGCGCCAGAGATTTGGGAGGCTGTTTTTTTGCTGAATATGGTGGAGTCGGTCGCTATGAGCAGTCACTAACATGCGCTACCATACAGCGCTGTACTGGTCAAATAGCGACTCCTCACAATGTATTCAACATTACTGAACAGCGACTGAGTCGCTATAAAGTAGCGACCCACGGCCGAGCACTGCGACTACTAGCGGGCGCTCTGAAAATGCCTGCTACAGACGCTCATCTGTCGCTACCTGCCGCTAATGATGAATCAGCCTCCCAGTAGGTGGATACCTTTGGGATCAGGATTTTCAGAGGGTCTTTTAGGTGAGCACATCTACTTGAAAACTGAAGGCCGATGCTTCATCTACCGAGTAGGAGGTTCATCCTTTTCGACTGAGTGCACAGCTTTGGAAGTGATGTACAGACGCAGCAGCACCGTCAGTGATAGAAAATAGCTCTGGGAGTTTTATCATTTGCACTTCTGCAGGACAGGGCAGGAATCTCGCTGTTACATTGTTAAAAGCCTGCCTGCTCCCTGCTGTGATACACTGCAATACTCAAGAGTGTGGCTGATGTTACAATGTAATAATGGCTGCTCCCTGCTATGTGCTGTTTTACAAAGCAAGCAGCTTCACACCTGCCTGGGATGTGTGAGCGATCTCTTTATCATGCTCCTCTTCATGGCCATCCCCAGGGCATTCCAAATCTGGATGCCCCGCTCTGTGAAACCCCCCAGATCACCAATATAGCTTACATGCACACGGCCCAATGGTGTATGCGCGGGCTCTTGTTGAATCAGAGCCATTTTGTTTCACTTAAAAAATGCTGCATCTGTAGATGAACAAATAAGGGAGGACACCTTCCGAAACACAGCGAAAAAATCACTTTATGAGAAAAATGCATCAGCATTTCACTGTTGCTGAATCACCAGGAAGACAATGAAAGTGACACTGTTATACACCTGAGAAAAATAAATTGCCATTGTCTTTCTTTGTCTTCCTATCTGGTGATTCAGCAATAGTGAAATTCTCATGCTATTTTCTCATAAGGTGAATTTTTTACTACCATGAACATTTTTTTAAACTCTTACTGAATTGTGGCCATTATGTTTAAAGTAGAGTATGGGGGTTATTCATGAAGGGATAGCGCCAGGTAGTGCCTCGTAGCGGCAGGCAGCGTCTGGTGAACGCTGGGCGCTGCAGGCAAAACCTCATTTTTGAATGCGAATCTGGTGAGCGACTCCTACAGTGCCAGGTAGCGTCCGATGTGTTATTACAGGCGGCTCAGCGTATAGCGCCGGAGCTCTAACTTCCAGGTATTACTTTTCGCTCAGTGTCGCTCTCCCATACATTTCAATTGCCGTTCACTTGCTTGTGTTTGACATGCAAGTGCTGTACTGGTGTTAGAGCGCCCAACGTACATCACATTAATCAATGTGGGCCAGGGTACTATAGTGACTGAGGTGCTCTGTTACAGCGCCCAATACCTGCTTACTAGCAGTCGCTCTAAGTGCCGCTATACAGACACTCATCTGCCTATACCTGGTGTTAGTAATGAATAAGCCTCCACTTTTTTTTATATTTTTTATTTTATATTATTAGAAAATGCTAATTAAAGGAAGGGTAATTTAAAGGACCAGTCCAGCTAAACTGTCTCTCTTTTCAAACCGCTGAAGCAGGGAAAGGGGTTTACACAAAAATAAACCACTTACCGGTCCTACTATCCAGCAGCGATCTCTGGGCATTTGCTATGCTGTTCGCCGCCAACTTCGTCTCCTGAGGTTTTTTGTGGATCTTATCTATGGCTTTGTCTTTTATCATTTCTCCAAGTTTATCTTTGAAATGTCTGTAGTGACCAATGTGCAGGCTTAGCTGTATCTTTTCACCTTTTCTCTGACTTTCCTAGAGCATTTTTGGACCTGTTTTAATATAACTACCAATTTATTAAATACGCAACTGAATTAGAGAGCTCACTCCTCTTTCATCATCATACCATTACATACATTGCATTTTGACATTTTGCATGAGTACTAAACAATGTCATTTCAAATGAAAACAAAAGACATCCAAAAAAACCTGTCCAGTGTACAGAGTTTCTGTGTTTTAGCGTGTGACCTTTGCTCTCCGTATTCTCTAAAGCAGTTTATTAACTGTAAATGCAGCTTCCCATCAGGCAGATAAAACACCCTTAAATGAGCTTATTCGGAGCAGTTTATGGCCACCTGCTAAGTGCAGGCATTAAGCCATTTGGAGTTTGATGGAACTTTTTACAGCTAAGCCTGCACACTGGTCACTATGTTTTACAGACATTTTAAGGTGTTAATAAATACGCCTAATTTTAGATGTATTAAGTAGCTGCATTTAGAAATAAAAATGCAGAGACCATTATTCTTTAGACAAGGTGTATTACTATGGGGTAAAAGCGATTCAGCTAACACTTCTAAGTCTGGATTTGTCCCCTGGGTCGTACATTAAATGCAGATGTGGGTAAGAAGCTCTTAAAGCAGTGCACAACCCTGCACGGCCTGCTTTGGATACTAAAAGATTCAGGGGCCGGCCACTGACCTTTCACTGGGGCATCCGAAAACTGGATGTGTGAACCCCCCCGGGTGGCCGCAAGACTCACCTTCTTCTTGGCCCCCTGGGTGATATAAACACTGGCGGCCACATCTGGGGTGTTTCACACAGCTGGCATTTCAGATTAGGATGCCCCAGGGACAAGGAACAAAACCCAGGATAGTCAAAACCATGGGGTTTGTTCTGCTTCAAGATACATGTCCTAACTAGGTGGAGGGAGGTGGTCTTGGCGATCAAAACAGGGACCACATTATAAAGACTGCTTTTTCAATGAGCAGTTACAACATGTTTTCAATAAATGATCTACCTAAATATGGAGAAAAATGAAATCCTGAGAAAAATCTGTTTTACTGTGCAATCACACTTAAACTGACTTATTAAATTTTGCTTCCAGTGATCTGATGCCTTCAAAATAAGAAACTTCTTGTTGCTGCAGGAACCTGGTTATGGCCTTCTGACTGCATTATCATTAGAAAATTGTTGCCCATGCAGAAATTTCTTCAGGTTACGCAAGAGAAAGTAATCACTGGGTTGATGGTTAAGCTCCATGAAGCTGCATTCTCAAGTAGCAGCTTGTGATTTGTGAGACTTGTGAGCCGGCGCATTGTCCAACACACCTGCTGTCACCTTTCTACTGTGTTTCTTTGATTGCCTTACATAATTTCATTGTTGAAGAAAAGGTGTCCCAATAATTGTTGCTTGTATGGCATGAATTGTAGAAAAATTCTCTGTATCCTGTTGCCATGACCTTTCCAGCTGACTGCTTCCTTTGAAGTGCTGCCATCTCATCTGGGTGCGCAAGGTCTCTTAGCTCAAGAATTCTTTTTTTTGCCCCACTCACATGCCATATTGATTATTTGCATCTGATCTGAGTGACACTGGCTACTTCCTTGATTTACAAAATCAGGCTTTTATGATCTAGATTATTCTATGTATAGGCAAATGTATTACAGGATTAAAAAGGGTAACTACAGTGAGAAAGGTATAGAACCCTGTCAGAGGAGTAAGCCCTGAGAAAGAGCTCAGTTAGCTGGTTCTTTAATAAGTTTAAATAGGAATTTCCATACAGTACATTGGAGGTTCAATCTCTGTTGTATTGATAAAATGGAGTTGCTAGATGGCAGAAGAGAGAAAGCCCCCCATAGGAAATACCAGGCCTCATCAAAATTGCTGTTGAAAATGTGGGGGATAGACATATCTACCAACATTTCAGGGTGGGAAAGTGGGACACTTGTTAAATTAAGCCACACGCCTTCACCTCTTCACAGTCATTGTCAGCCCTCAGTTCACTGCTCATCCTTCGTGGCCACCCTTGCCCGAGGAGCTTGGCGCTGCTGTTGGTTTGGTGGTGGCCTGGTTTTCAAAGAACATTTTTTTTTCACCACCGAATCCACGCCCAGCAGCTCTTTTGAGCTTGCCAATTGGGTGATTTTTTTTTATGGGTGTCAGAGGGTATATCGGGGGGTAACACCAGGGAGATTGGCCTGCACAATATAGGGTAGGTAAAGTACTCCAAAAAATCACACAAAACAAACAAATTTGTCAGAGCGAAAATGGGGCGTAACCCCAAAATGCTTGCCCTGCACAAAATGGTGTAGAGGAAATACTAATATTATGCACCCTTTATTAAAAAAATATTAACCACCCCCCATAACCCTATAACAGGCTGTGTAACAGAGCCAACATCTTCTCCTATAGCAGACTGTGTTGCAGAACAACCCCCATCATCTCATAGCAGACTGTGACAAAGCCCCTATCTTCTCTTATAGCAGACTGTGTTGCCCCATCACTCCACAGCATGCTGTGACAGAGCCCCTATCATCTTTCATAGCAGACTGTGTTGCAGAACAACCCCCATCATCTCATAGACTGTGTTACAGAACAACCCCCATCATCCCATAGCAGACTGTGTTGCAGAACAACCCCCATCATCTCATAGCAGACTGTGTTGCAGAACAACCCCCATCATCCCATAGCAGACTGTGTTACAGAACAACCCCCATCATCTCATAGCAGACTGTGTTGCAGAACAACCCCCATCATCTCATAGCAGACTGTGTTGCTGAACAGCCGCCATCATCTCATAGCAGACTGTGTTGCAGAACAACCCCCATCATCTCATAGCAGACTGTGTTGCTGAACAACCCCCATCATCTCATAGCAGACTGTGTTGCTGAACAACCCCCATCATCTCATAGCAGACTGTGTTGCTGAACAACCCCCATCATCTCATAGCAGACTGTGTTGCTGAACAACCCCCATCATCTCATAGCAGACTGTGTTGCTGAACAACCCCCATCATCTCATAGCAGACTGTGTTGCTGAACAACCCCCATCATCCCATAGCAGACTGTGTTACAGAACAACCCCCATCATCTCATAGCAGACTGTGTTGCTGAACAACCGCCATCATCCTATAGCAGACTGTGTTGCAGAACAACCCCCATCATCTCATAGCAGACTGTGTTGCAGAACAACCCCCATCATCCCATAGCAGACTGTGTTACAGAACAACCCCCATCATCTCATAGCAGACTGTGTTACAGAACAACCCCCATCATCCCATAGCAGACTGTGTTACAGAACAACCCCCATCATCCCATAGCAGACTGTGTTGCAGAACAACCCCCATCATCTCATAGCAGACTGTGTTGCAGAACAACCCCCATCATCTCATAGCAGACTGTGTTGCTGAACAGCCGCCATCATCTCATAGCAGACTGTGTTGCAGAACAACCCCCATCATCTCATAGCAGACTGTGTTGCAGAACAACCCCCATCATCCCATAGCAGACTGTGTTACAGAACAACCCCCATCATCTCATAGCAGACTGTGTTACAGAACAACCCCCATTATCGCATAGCAGACTGTGTTGCTGAACAGCCGCCATCATCTCATAGCAGACTGTGTTGCAGAACAACCCCCATCATCTCATAGCAGACTGTGTTACAGAACAACCCCCATCATCTCATAGCAGACTGTGTTGCTGAACAACCCCCATCGTCCCATAGCAGACTGTGTTACAGAACAACCCCCATCATCCCATAGCAGACTGTGTTACAGAACAACCCCCATCATCTCATAGCAGACTGTGTTGCTGAACAACCGCCATCATCTCATAGCAGACTGTGTTGCTGAACAGCCGCCATCATCCCATAGCAGACTGTGTTGCAGAACAACCCCCATCATCTCATAGCAGACTGTGTTGCTGAACAACCGCCATCATCCCATAGCAGACTGTGTTGCAGAACAACCCCCATGTGTACAATTGTGCACAAATGACAACAGACTGCAGATTAGGAAAACTGCTTCCATAAAACACACTTTAACTAACATAAGAAAAAAAATATAGATCAGATTAGCTTGAGGACACGATTTTACCACACCAAAAATATACACAAATTCATTGAAAGTGTCTCTCTTTGTAAACTGGCACAAAACCCCACAAAGGCCGCCCTGCACCCCACCTATCTTCCCCACCTGAGTACCTGCAGTAGGCTTCGCCGTGTCCCAGTTAAAGAAAAGACAGTTTTCCAATTTTCCAGCTTTCCAATGCCATGGATATGCCTGCCAGGTATTTTTGTGATTGCCGATCGGCTGATTGGCATGCCTGCTGGCCACATTCCCGACTTCCCTCTAATCTTGGAATCGCTTCCGCCCTTAGCCTATCTGAATGACACATGGTGCAGGAGCATGCCGCAGCTAAAGGGAAGCCGGGGATGCAGCCGCAGGCAGCGCCAGTGCCATGGGAGCCCTGGTTAAGGTGAGTTTTGTGTGTGACACTGGGGGTTTCATACAGCGGGACATCTCTATTTCTGATGCCCGGGGTGAAAGCTAGCAGACGTCTCTCAGGGCTGAGCCGCACAGGTTTTGGTCCAATTTAAATGTCCTTTCTGGTAAAAGTTATTTTCTTAATTATAGTGGTTAAAAGGTCTTAACAAACATTACAATAAAGGATGAGTGCAATAAGAAAGTTTATTTTATGAAGAATATAAGGACGTGTTTCCCAGGAAATGAGATAATGGCTTGTGCGTGCCTTTTTCATGCCAGATGTGATAAGCGAAGGGCGCCGGTGCAGGGCGCGCGTGTGCGGGAGATCACATCCAACTGCAGAGGTAAATGCAGCTTCTCATTTCTCCCCGGGGAACACAATCAATATGCGTGAAGGTATAAGGCTGTACATGGTGCAGCCATTAAAATATTAGCCTTAGCCTGGCATCACAATTGTGGCTGCCGGTAATGGCAAAAACGCTGCTGATCTCAGCCAGGAAGAGATGAAAGGAAAAGCAAAAGAAATCTATTTTTTCAGATTAGCAGCCATAATGTTTAAACCAGCTAAAGCTGAAAATTGATTTTCATTTCAGATTGTGCGGCTTCCACGGTGTTGTGTCACCGATGGCTGCACAGGAAGTTATTTAGCATTGCAGTATAAGGTTATGCACCATAGCTGCACAAAGAAGTGTTTGTGCGCTTCTACAACAGCCACTATTTCCCCATAGCATAGCTAATGCTGCCATGTAAGTCTGGAAGCTGACATTATACACAATGCCAGATAAATCAAGTTCATGGAAAATAGAAAAATAACTTCTTTGATCCAATCACACATACATTTAACCATTTAAACGCCAAACACGTAGAATCTACGTAGCTGCTTTTTCGTCTGTTATGTACAGACAAAAAAAAAAGCTCAAATCTATCCAGGAACCAAGCGTTGGGGGTCTCCTCTTCCTCCGGATGGCCTCCGATCCAAGGTCCAGGGTCTTCAGCGAGAGAGAATAGCGATTCTCAGTCCTGCGTGCCGGCTTCTGTCATCTCCCTACTTAGCACAGGGAGGCCTTTAATACCAGCAAGTGAGATGACATCGGCTCACTCCACTGGTATAAAAGGCCCCTGCATGCAACGAGATTAGTGGAGAAGCTGGGGGCCGGGAGTGGTCCAGAGGACACCGATCCTGTGCCCTGCTCCTGGCTTCCTCTGCTCAATTCCAGCTGTAAAACTGCAGCAATGGATGCCGTGGGACAGCAGCGATCAGTGATGAAAGGAGGTTTATAGTAAAAAAAAAAAAGTTCACAGGGCAGAACGGGCTGGAAAGTCACCTGCCGCCAACTTGCCTATAACCCTCTGCCCCATTACCGGCATCTCCAAAGTCCAGAGGGGTACAAAAGAGCCTAGTGCACATGTGGTCTATGTGGGATTGTAGCATTAAGTACTGGGAGCCAGCCGCTCTGCCCCCATGCCCTGGTCTACCAACCCCCATAGAAGGTGCCCGGCTGGGTTTGCTGAATAGGGGGGACCCCATGCCATTGTTTTATTTTAATTCTTAGGGATTTATCCTCATGGATAGGGTAGACAACACTTGTTTTTTTTTCATTTTTAAGAGGTTAACCCTTTATAGTTAACCTGCAATATGCAATTTTATGTAGATCGCATAAAACGATTTGCAGTTTGCAGTGTCTCCTGGGCAGGAACGGGGGTCTACTGACACATATGTGGTACCGCTGTAATGGGGAGGAATGAAGGTTTTCACACGCAATATGATTTTCTTGAAATCTTACAGTATTTTTCACCCCATAGGACACACTTTTTCCCCTAATGTGGTGAATGTTAAATAAAAACACAAAAAAGTACATTCCTGGTGTTTACACACTGCTGACCTGCAGCAGCCTGTTTCCCACTACCATAGGCACACACATGCATACGCACATATGTTACCGGTCTCCGTCCCTGCTCTCTTTACCGCCACTACCTCCGCCTCTGCTGCCCGCCGCCTCTACTGACCCTCCCCTCTGCCGCAGCAGCCTGCCGCCTCCTCTGCCACAGCTGCTCGTTACCAAACACACATATACCTGGTATGTGTGTCATAGTTGCCAGGAGAAGGGCTGCTGTAGGAGATGCAGGCTAGCGGTGTGATGCAGGAATGTATGTTTTTTTGAGGGGGCATGTTGCACACTGCCTATAATTGGGATGCCTCACATTGCCTGTAATTGGGATGCCTCACACTTCCTATAATTGGGATGCCGCACACTGCTTGTAATTGGGATGCCGCACACTGCCTGTAATTGGGATGCTGCACACTGCCTGTAATTGGGATGCCTCACACTGCCTGTAATTGGGATGTCTCAGACTGCCTGAATCGGGATGCACCCTCCCCCTGGAAGGACATGTAATGCTGGAAAGGGTTATTTGAGCACGCCATTTGATCCAGAATATTTAATTTGCTTATTTTCCTCCTCCAAATCCTGCGTCTTATGGCAGGTGTGAAAAAAGTACCACATTTACCAAAATAGATTTTTTAGGGACACATAAAAAGAGACTGTACTATATGGAAAGCAGAGCAAATGAGACAGCGTCCCTCTTATACTAAACAGAAAGTCAAAGCCACAATCTCTAATCAATGTAAAGGGAACTGGAATGCTACATTTAAAGTGACAGGCAATCATACATTTCAAGGCTGGTGCTTTGATTCAAGTCACATGAAAACTGATAGAAGGTTTTTCGCAGAACTTACTCTGAATAACAAAGAGACTATTTACCTTGCAGATGGAAGTAACATACATGCAGAGGGATATGGGCATGGAACCCTTGTATGCCCCAATGATGCGGGACACAATTTAGCCATACCGGTGAAGGATGTGCTTTACGTTAATGCAACACAAGAGTGGATTTGACAAAAATACAAATTACAGGACTTTGTAGCAAAGGCAAGTAACACATTTCAGAGGAAACCTCTCATACTTCAAAGTGACAATGGAGGTGAATTCACAGGACACAAAGAGCACTTAAATCTGAATGGAATAGAGCATCAAAATACAGTCCCATACACACCAGGGCAAAATGAGGTAGCTGAAAGAAAGAACAGAACCCTGACGGAAATGATCAGATGTATGCTGACAGACTCTGGACTACCCCCGAAATACTGGGGTGAGGCAGCAATGACAGCCACTTATTTGCAACAGACTCTTTTCTATAACAGTGGAGCAAACTCCATATGAACTGTGGTGCAATGAGAAACAATGCGAGTGTAAAACACCCAAGAGTTTTTGGGTGCAAAGCGTTCATCTACATTCCAGAGGAAAAACGCACCAAACACCAAAACAGATCATTTGAAGGAATCTTTGTTGGATACAGTGATAATAAGGGTTACAAATCCTTAATCCCAAAACAGACAAGGTTACCATTAGTAACAGCATAACTTTTGTTAGCAATCTGAGAAACAATGTAATGACAGCAGAACCTACCAGTACTGAAGAGCAGACACAAGCAAGCTCAGACACAGAACCAAGATGCCCAACAAGAGAAAACAGATGTTAACCACCTGTACGTGTTTCATACAAGGCAAGCACTGCCAGACCTAGTATGCAAACTTCAGAGAAGTATATACGGTCTAAAGTAAGCCACCAGAGCATGGAATATAAAAATAAAAGTAAGGTAGACCCCTGCTTATACACAAAAAAGTGTCAAACAGATGGATCTATGTGCTCATTTATGTGGACGATATCCTGATTTGTTTTGAGCAAGAAGAGGTTAGGGTATGAAGCAGAAATACTGAAAATGCTGATTAAGCACTTTGAGACCAAAGATCTTGAAAACATGAATCATTATCTCGGTATTCGGATTGAGAGAGAGGAAGACGGCAGCTTTCTTTTGAACCAAAAACACAAAATACAAGAAATTATTGAAACATTTTGAATGGCGATAAACAGACAAAATATGCCCCTACCAACTAACACTCAGTACAGAAAAAAATAGGGAAATTGCTGTACATCACCACCGCTCGCTAGCTCGCTCACTCTAGGCATTTGTGAATGTGCACGGCCCCCTCTCCCTGGTAGCGGGGGATGCGGCCGCCAGCGAGTGTATTGGCTGGATGAGGGGCTGCGCATGTGCTGTAGGACTGGGGAAGGATGAGTGAGATCGGGCGATCTGGGGGGTTTCACATAGTGGGGCAAGGATAAAAACCCAGGATAGTCAAAATTTGCTAGATTTATTTCAGTTAGCAACTATGACAGGTTATACCACTACATGGCACTGTGACCAATGCTCAGCTGTAGAGTTTCTATGTATTTTACTGCTGTGTTGTATTTCCTGTACATCAAGCTGTGATCTCTATGACTGGTACTTCTCCTTTCTCTGTGTTTTAGCCACCATGTACGGTGACATTCACTTACTGCATTCATGTTCCAGTGAAGCAAGTTCCTGTTATACTACTAAACTAATGTCTATCTGGTTTTTGACTCTGCTGCATCCAGCACTCTGCAACATCTCTAACCTCCACAGCATATACTACCCCTGATTCCCAGAAAATCCGAATGGTCACTGATAGTCATGTGGAGTAGCAGAATGGCAGCCATTCGAGGTAACACATAAATAAGGAAGTATTGGGGGTATGCAAAAAGATGTGCAATGGGGATAGGAGGAACTTCATTTATATAGTGCCACCATATTCCCAGACAGGCACTATAGCCCTGTAAACCTTTTTCCCTTTAAAGCGGAACAAAACCCAGGGATTTGACTTTCGAAGGTTTTGCTCCATGCCCCTGGGGCCTTCCGAAGTGGAAACCGCCCAGCCATAAAAAAAATTTACAGCGACATGCTGCAACGGGCCATGTGAGGGCTCTTGTCCAATGAGAGTCGTCTACTGTGACTAGGTTATCCGGCAGGCAGCTCTCATTGTTTACAATGGAGAGTGCATGCTGCTGTATTCTTTGCATCCCCATCTGTGCCCATGCTCCGATCTGAATGGCTGGAGGCACGTGAACCACGCAGGGGATGCAGCAGCTCACACTCTCCATTGTAAACAATGAGAGGCGCCTGATGAATTGTGCTCAAGGTGCTGAGCTGATTTTTTATTCTTTCCCATGTTATCTAATGTGCCTTTTCTGGAAGCAGTTTTCAGTCTGTTGCTATTGGCAACGTACACCAAGAAGTGAGAAGTGAGTCTTATGGGAGCTCACCAAACGTACACATGATCAGCAGCAGTGTTCTGTGCAACTATTTGCAATCTGTTGCTATTGGCAAAATACACCAAATCTGCAATTGGTGTACGTGCCAGTAGCAACAGGTGAAAACTGCTTCCATAAACACATATCTGCTAACATTAGAAAAAAACTAAAAATACTAGATCAGCTAAGCACATTGAGGACATCATTTTGCTGCACAAAAATATACACAAAAAAATATACACTTTCAAAAATTTCAAAAAAAGGACTCTTTCACATGTGAACGGTATCATTTTTACTGCTTGCCCATTGGGGACATATTTTTATCCTTGGATAGAAAAAATCCGGTCCACCAAAGAAAATAATTTTTGGGTTCACCAGCGTACATCATTCTTGGGGCCCACCAGAGGAAATCATTCTTGGGGTCCACCAGAAGAAATCATTATCGGGGTTGACCAAAGGAAATCAGTCTTGGGGTCCACCAGAGGAAAACTTTCTTGGGGTCCACCAGAAAGAAATCATTCTTCATCCACATAGAAATAATGCAAGACCCCTTTTAATTAATTAAATAATTAAAGTAATTTATTGAATAAATATCAAACTCACAAAACACTTCAGGCAAACTAAAAACAATGTATCAGTCTTGGACCTCCTGTGGTTCCTCTGGTTCTCTGGCAGGCCAGTTTGAAATGTATTTTTCAACCACTAGGTAATGCGGGCATCCAAAAGGAATTCAGTTGCCTCCTGAATACCTTCTGGCTTCCTATTGGTTGGTCCAAATAATGGTGATATTTTGTTTTGATATATTTTTTTTTTTTTCGGGGGGGGGGGGGGGGGGGAATTGTTTAATTCAATGCACAGTGAATGGGGATGCATAATTAACAGTGGTGTGGGAATAGTGCTTACTAGGGCCTCAATGTCAACAAAGCCTATGAGGCCGATTCATTAATAGCGGCAGGTAGCGACAGTTGAGCGACTGTAGCGGCATTTTCAGAGCGCCCGCTAGTAGTCGCTGTGCTTGGCCGTTGTTCGGTAGTTGATAGCGACTCAGTCGGTTTGCCGTAATGTTGAATATTGGGTGAGGAGTCGCTATTTGACAGGTTCTGCGCTGTATGGGAGCGCATGATAGCGATTGGCCCTAGCGACCGGCTCCCACCATATTCATTAAAAAATCACGCTCAAAAAATTAAAGCGCTGTGAAATGCATGTTTAAACCCCAGAACGCTGGAGGCGATGTGTTAAAAGTAGTTTTTTAACCACCATATTTTTGGAAACCAAAAAAAGTATTTTAAACAATTTAGTAATATGAATACATTAATATCAGACCTGTAATATCAATTCTGTACAATTTTTTTCCCTTAAAAAAATTATCTAAAATGGCAGAAGTGGTCACAGAATTTTTCACATTGAAAAAAAAATAAAAAAAATTAATAACAATTAATTATTAATATTTAAAGATTGTTCCATTGAAATGCATTGGAGCGCGCCAGGCACCGAGAGGTCATACCTGTCGCTGTTCAAGGTCGGACGCTGGCGCTGTGGGCTGAGGCTGGAATAATGATGAATGAGTCGCTATATGGCGCTATCTCAGTCGCTAAGCAGGATTGGCTTGATAAATGTGTGATTGTGGTGGGGAGCCGGCGTTCTCGTGGCGGGGCCTGTCATTACCGGCCGCTCACCAGTTGCTACCTGTCGCTATTCCTTCATAAATAAGGGCCTATGCCTCAATGGGCCAATTACTGGTTCCTGATGCAACCACCACTGTTGTGTCTTTCACAGTAGCATCTCCAGACCTAATGCTGAGCTAATCAAGTTCTTAAAGCAGAATAAAACCCAGGAATTTGACTTTCCATGGTTTTTATCTGTTCCAAATTGGGATGACCAGCTATGTGAAACCCCCCTAGTGCCAGTATTCACTCGCCTTTCCTGGGTCCAACAGCACAGGCTTTCGTCCACTGAGAGAGCCGTTTGCCAGTGGCCTAGGTGGGTTTTGTTCAGCTTTAATTTGCTGAGTTCAGGTCTATTAAGTGCTGCCACTGACTGAAATAGTAGTAAGCTGGATCCAATATGGGGCAGGTGCAATCTGCTTGTATTTTTCCTGATATCTGGGGTCTGAATATGTTTTTGGGGGCTGAGATGATTATCAACTTGAAATAAGTTTTTTAAATTTAGGGTCTAGGTGGGACCTAGACGTACTCAGCTGTTGATCACAAGACCTCCGGGGGTCAGAGAGGTAGCAGAATGTTTGCCCTAACCCTGTTTAACCATAGGACCCCACGTTCATGCCCCTAACCACAGCATGTCTCTCAAAGTTGCACAGGACTCTCTTCATGTAAATGTTTTTGCCATACTTGCAGGGCCTGGCATAGGACATATATTTGGCATGCATCCTCAGAGGCAGGTACTTCTCATTAAGGCATCCTGGGACCAAGAGGAGGTCTTTTATAGAATCAGCCACCCATCTTTTCATATGGTCCTCGAAAATCTTATTCCATTCTCTATCGAATACAGGAACTCAAATGGAAGGTCCTGGGCACAATGTTCCAGGGTCGATAACTGTGCCCAAGAGAATTTTGGGCTCCCTATAATCAAGAAGGACATAGCATTCTTAAAGTTACCGTATTTGCCGGCGTATAAGACGACTGGGCGTATAAGCCGACCCCCGAAGATTTCCACAAAATATATATACTCGCTGTATAAGACTACTCCCTCTTCCGCACACCAAATAAAACGTAAAAGAACATCAGATTTTATTTCAACATGTTAATTTATATTTAAATGCTTATGACATGCAGGAAAACTGTCACAAGGCTATATGTTATCAAACCCTTGTGCACACCTGCCAGGGCTGGCTCCGGGATTTGTTGGGCCCTTGGGCGACAGTGTCACAGTGGGCCCCTTACAGTGATCATGCCTGTGATTTTCTGCTGTTCTTTTCTAGTGCTCAGAAACCAAGAGGCCGATTCATTAATAGCGCCAGGTAGCGACAGATGAGCGACTGTAGCAGTATTTTCAGAGCGCCCGCTAGTAGTCGCTGTGCTTGGCCGTTGTTCGGTTGTTGACAGAGACTCAGTCGGTGTGCGGTAATGTTGAATATTGGGTGAGGAGTCGCTATTTGACAGGTTCCGCGCTGTATGGGAGCGCATGATAGCGAATGGCCATAGCGAACGGCTCCCACCATATTCATTAACAAATCACGCTCAAAAAATTCTCGCGCTGTGAAATGCATGTTTAAACCCCAGAGCGCTGGTGGCGATGGGTTAAAAGTAGTTTTTTAACCCCCAAACAACCATATTTTTTTAAACCAAAAAAAACAAGTTTTTCAAAACATTTTGTAATATGAATACATTAATATCAGACCTGTAATATCAATTCTGCACAATTTTTTTTTTACCTTAAAAAAATATCTAACATTGCAGAAGTGGTAACAGAATTTTTCACATAAAAAAAAAAAAATTAATAACAATTATTTATGATTATTTAAAGATTGTTCCATTGAAATGCATTGGAGAGCGCCAGGTAGCGAGAGGTCATACCTGTCGCTGTTCAATGTCGCTCGCTGGCGCTGTGGGGTGAGGCTGGAATAATGATGAATGATTCGCTATCTGGCGCTCTCTCAGTCGCTAAGCAGGATCGGCTTGATAAATGTGTGATTGCGGTGGGGAGCCGGCGTTCTCGTGGCGGTGACCGTCATTACCGTTCGCTCACCAGTCGCTACCTGGCGCTATCCCTTGTTAAATAAGGGCCCAAATGTTCTTTTCTGGATGTTTAATAGTGATGCAGCAGGACCAGCACCTAGGCAATAGTGGGTGTTGATAATAAGGCATCCCAATTTGGGATTAAACACTTTACCTGTCCTGGGAATCTAAAGCCATGGGAGCTGTGGCCAGTGAATGTGCAGAGCAGGCAACAACACGATGGCTAAAGTTCAAATGGAGCCATCCCCGCTCGCGCATGCACCGTTGGATCACTGCATAGGTAAGTTTATGCACTGATCCAGGGGGGTTGACACCACTTACCCTTCCTGTGGCCCCCACGTTGCAGCCACATCTCCAGCATCCCTATAGAGGCACACGCCAGCGTTCCAGCATCATTTAGACTCCAGGGAGACTGGGGATGCGGCTGCACCTCCTTTGTTATGCCGGGCACACTCCAAAACAATGCTTTACACCATGTATTATCATGCATGGCATAAACTGCTGATTAGAGAATAGCCTGCTCATGCACCATGGGAACAAAGGAAAGGTGAGTTGTGTAGGAGATCTGGGGGGTTTAACATGGCGTGGAATCCCAAATCGGGATGCCCCGGGAAAACAAACCTATTAACAAGATAGCAAAAATCCTTTTGCCCATCAGGGCATCCCAAATCTAGATGTAAAAGCCTCTAGATTGCTGTGATTACCTACCTCGCCAGTGATCCTATTGCGCATGTGCCTTTGGGTGTCCAGTGGCATTCTTCCAGTTGCTGCGTGCTCTCCCCCCAGGCCTATCTGAATCTAAATGCTCATTAATATGAACAACTAGGAAACCTGAATGTAAGAGAGACCGCACATGTGCAGTGGGATCGCCAGTGAGGTAAAAATACTGGAGATCCAAGAAGGATTTCCCACATTACAAAAGGGCAATCTGCTAGGCCCCCCCACCAATCTATGTGTCTCCTCCTCCGTACACATATGCACACCAATACATCCCCCCTCCCTATTATATAAAGATCCCGAATTGGGATGCCCCACTTTGTGAAACCCTCCAGAAAATTCAGAAGAACTCTTGATCAATCAGAGCCATTTGCCCTGCATATGTAATGCTTGGCAAAAGGCTCTGTTCACATACACGGCTTTGGCAAGCGCCCGCATACCCAGCAGTGCGGATGCTTCTGCCCCCAGCCTAGGGTGCCAGGAGGCAGGTGAGTTCTGTGGTGCCTGGGGGGAGGGGGTTGCACAAAGTGGGGCATCCTGATATGGAACGCCCCCGGGTAAGGCCATTGCCCAGCCCTGGAATCTAAAGGACTCCAGGGCTGGCCAATGGCCTTACCCAGGGGAGGATGCCCCACTTTGTACAACACCCTCCCCTCTGGGTGCCGCAGTGGATTTTGCTCCCCTTTAATAAAATTTCCCTGCTCCAAATGCCATGTCTCCCCCCCCCCCATTCATGCATATATACATAAACCTATTACACATTGAAACAAGAAAAAACACTTTCTAACTTCCCGCCCACTTCCTCCTTACCTCAAGAGATCGAGCAGCAAACTCACGTGTCTTCTGTGCTGGGAGGACATCAGGTGGGCGGAGCCGGCTGGGCAGGCCACACTCACATCTACCTCACAGCTGCACAGCGGGCAGATGGGGAGGAGAGGTAAGGGGAGGGGAGGAGAGGGGGGATGCCGTCGGTGCGCAATCTGGCGCAATCTGGTGCGCGCCGGGCACGAGTGCGCGATCGCGCCCCCCGTGTGCACTAGCGCGATCACACACTCGCGCCTCCGCATGCACCAGCGAGATCGCGCACCTCCACTGACCACCAATGCTTACAAAAGAAAAAATAAAGTTACTGCAGCCGCCGTCAGGCCGCCTCCATGCCTGGGTACCGCCGCCTTAGGGGAAATACGGCCCTGGGTGCACCCGGCGTATAAGACGACCCCCCCACTTGGAGGCACGTTTTACAGGGGGAAAAAGTCGTCTTATACGCCGGCAAATACGGTATTTGTAACTTTTGGTCCAATTTAAGTAGTAAACAAAAGAGTATTACATGCACCATTCAAAGTGGTTGCCATTTGCTAGGATGACCACATATCCACTCTTCCACTGATTCCCTCAATCTGCTTTGTGAAGCACTTACTGGCTGCTTCCTGCGAATCAACTCACCCCATGCAATCTCAGTTGAGTTAGGTTGAGTGATTGTGGAGGCCATGTTTTCTGAGACCGGGCAGGAGCATGCCATCAACTACAGGGTCATCAACTAAATCAGGATGCCCCAGGGACAAGGACCTATCACCAGGATAGTGAAAATACTGGTGATAGCTCCACCTCAAAGCAGAATAAAGCCCTTGATTTTGACTGTCCTTGGTTTTGGTACCTGACCCTGGGCATCCTGATTTTGGATAGCACGCCTTGTGAAACCCCATCAAAATTGGGATGCCCCGCTGTGTGAAACTCCCCAGATCATGCATACATTTACCTTCTTTCCCGGTCCAACAGCGCATGTGCAGGCCGTGGCCCCAACCCCACTATCCTTCTAGCAGTGCACGTGCCCACGCCAGGCATTTTTGAATGGCTGGCGCAGGCACACTCCCTGTTAGGGGAAGTGGGGGATGCAACATTCAGGGCGCTTGGAGCCGCTCGCCTTAGATGAAGGCTTAGACGATGTGGCATCAGTGGATCCGAGCACGCTGATTGAGAAAGTGGTTGCGCATGCGCCATAGGCCTGGGAAGAGGTGGGCTGGTTTTGGCAACCTGGGGGGTTTCACACAATGGGGCAAAAACCTGGGTTTTGGTCCACTTTAAGCATTACATTTGGGGTTTCACACAGCGGGGCATCCCGATTTTGGATGCCCCGCAGGGAGGGATTGGCTGCTGGGTTTTTGTCCACTTTTAGGAGACAGGTCCAGTTATAGATATTCTTCAGAAAAAGCAAAGACTCCAAGCACCCTAAAGCAACTAAAGAGATGCAGACTCGACGGCCCTCCTCAGGGAGATCCTTGCAATGAGGCAGGAGATGGCTTCAATGCGGGATGCCCGGAGGGGCTAGGAGCTCAATACGAGTTATGCATTGCTACTGCGCCAACTACTAACATGGTTGTTGGGAGTCAGGGGGATAATACAGGGGTATCCCTTACAACTAATTCACCCAGTATGTTTTCTGTGGGACCACTTCATCATGTGAAGAGGACCTGTCCTCACAAGATTCCTTGGATGAGGAAAACCTGGATGAAGGGGGTGCAGACTATTCGGATAAGATGTCAGAGGAGCTTGAAAGATTATTTGGAGATATTTATGCAACCTGGGAGAAATCTCTGTCAATACAGGATAAAAATATTAAATAATTTTTAGGAAAAACTTCCAAGGTTTCCTGTCCATGCAGCTCTTAAGACATTAATTAAGGGTGAATGGGAGAAGCCAGAGAAAATGCATAAGTCATTGAAAAGGAAATTCCTGCAATCCAGTAATCAGGACATGGAACCATGTAGCAAGTGTCCAAAATTGGATGCGCCACTGGGTCAGATGTCCAGAGTGGCAGATTTAACTTTTAATGACATGGGTACATTACGCAATTCCATGAATCGCAGAATTGAAATTCTGGCAAAAATAGATTGGGACGCTATCCCTTTACATTTATACCCACATTCGCTTCTGGTATCCTAAGGAGCATAGTGGTTTGGCTCAATAACCTCAAAGGTTACATGTAAATAAATACTCCTGAGGAAGGCTTACTAGCAGTCTTGACGACTTTTTACAGAGCTGTTAATTTTCTTACAAATGCTTCTGAGGAAGCCAACAGAGCCACTGCAAAGGACTCGGCCTTAGTTTTCTGCGATAGAAGGGCCCTTTGGTAAACTTGGTCAGGGGACAATGTTTCTAAGACCAAATGTTGTGGGATCCCTTTTCATGGCAATTTCTATTTTTGGAGAAGAGTTAGATACTATCTTGTCCCGGTCAAATAAAGCAGGAAAAAGGTTTCCTGTTAGGAGAAGGAGATTTAATGCCCGAATGGGTAAGAGAGGCAGAAATAAGGTATGTATATCTCCTAGCCTAGACAAAAGAGCTAAAGAGGCGTCAAACTCAGGTTAGGGCCCAAAAAAGGTTTAACTTACAATACAAACCTACAGAGGGGCCTAAACCTCAATCCTTACAATGAACATCTTGTAGGGGACAGACTCTCCAGGTTCATAGTCTCCTGGAGAGCAATCACTCAAAATCAGTTTGTGCTACAAACACTGGTAGAGGGATATTGACTAGAATTTTCTTCTTCCCCCACTCCTCCTTTTTAGTGATCAAGTTCCCAAGGGACCACAAAAATTAGCATCCCCTCTAGTTCCTCAAGAACTTCTACAGAAGAATGTGATACAAGCAGTATCTACTTTCATGTTTTTCTAGTACAGAAGCCGTCAGGAAAATATTGAATGATTTTGAATCTGAAGAGATTAAACAAATTCATTTGATACAAAAAGTTTAAAATGGAGTCAATTTACTCAATCAGAAACATTCTGATAGAAAATACCCTGATGGTGAACTTGGATTTACAGGATGCCTACTTGCATGTACCCATTCTGAACGTGCACCGCAAGTATCTGAGGTTTGCGGTTAAGATAGACCAGGAAACTTTTTCACTTCCAAGTTCCAGTACAAAAATCTTGGGTCTCATGACCTCGGCAAATCCGGCCATGTAACACAAGAATGTTACAAAATTTCCTTCTGGAACTCTGGGTCAAGCAGTAGTCGGGTAAGGGTTCAGAAGAGTGATGTCTGAACCAAGACGTTTTTTCTCAGATCATAAATGCTTGGGGGCTCCCACAGATAGATGTAATGCGCCGAACACCCTTCTCTCCTAAGCCAGGTAATCCCCAATCTCCACCGCCTCTTCTGCCTTTAGACAAGTCCCCGCTCGCAGGAGACGCGGATTATGCCTCTCCAGACTCGGTTACTCCCAGGACTTAGTTGGCGCAAAGATTACTGGCTTAAGGTGGAGACGGATGTTTGGCGGGGTATCCCGAATATGGACGCCGGGATTTAGATAGGATAACAGGTGGAGAATCAATCAGGAAGGTCCAAAAAACAAGCCGAGGTCAAGCCGGGTGATCACAGAGCGCGGTATCCAAGGGGTCAAGCGAAGAGTAGTCAAAACGAGCCGAGGTCAAACCAGGTGAGCACCAAAACGCGGTATCAGAGGGGTCAGGCAAAAGCGAAGTCAGGACGAGCAAAAAGGTCAGGACGGGCAGCAGACAGGGATGGTCAGAGACGAAGCCGAGTAGTAACTTATCAAAGCAGACTAACAAGCACACCCTATTAACCAAAGGCTATAACGGGCACTAATGGACGGAACCGAACCATATTTAAAGGGGAACTGGCCAATGGGAAGGGGGAACTGGTGATTGGTGCAACTGTGATTTGAGGGGGAAATGTAGTGTTTGGTGCAACTTAGGATGTAGCTCCCTATTGGAGCAGCCCCAGGGACTGGACCGCCCTGGCCAGTCAGGCTGTCCATTCCCTGGGTTCATTCCCACCCAGGCTATGGACATGACTGGTCCATTTGAATCTGCCCCCTGCGAATGCGCAGGGAGCAGCGCCGCCGAGGGGCATATTGGAATCAGAGGGCCGGGCGCGCTCCCCGAGACGGAAGGGGAAGACGCGCCGGCCACCGAGGAGACGGAGGCAGCAGAAGAGGCGGAGGGAGGCCCCGCGATGCCGGCCACCCCCGCCAAGGCAGAAGTAGCGGTGGCGGGCGAGACTGCCGCAGTCGCGGCGGCAGCTGCCCGGCGCGGCCGCCCAAAGACTGGAGCTGCGCGCCGCCGCACAGAGACGCCGCGGGACCGGGCGCCAGGAGAAGGTAAGAACCTAACAATAGACCTGTTTGCCAACGCCAGCAATAAAAAGTGCAAGACATTTTATTCTCTGATGAGAGAAGAGGGTGCGTTAGCAGTGGATGCTCCAGCTCAACCGTGGAGGTTTCACTTTGCTTATGCCTTTCCTCCATTCACAATTCTGCCACAAGTAATCCGCAAGATAGCACAGGAAGAAATCTAGGTTATCCTAGTAGCTCCTTTTTGGCCATAAAGAGCATGGTTCATAGAACTAAGAAGAAGAATGAAAATGGGTCCTTGGTGACTTCCAGACCCTCTGAACATAATTCATCAGGGCGTCATTCTTCATCCAAATCCCTCAAAGCTTCAACTGACAGCATGGATCTTGAAAGGACCATCCTAAAAAGTAATGTGTGATTGAAACGTTTCTGGCTAGTTGAAAACCTCTAGGCAAATTTATGAAAATGTATGGAAATGTTTTTCTTCTTTTTGTGAAGTTAACAAGTTGAAGAAAAAGGAGATAGCTACAGTACTCAAATTTCTGCAGGAAGGTTTTGAGAAGGGGCTAGCAGTAAGTACGCTAAAGAACGCTAAGTATGCTAAAGACTCAAAATTCTGCTTTATCAGTATTCCTCAACAAAAATTAAGACAGAATGAACTAATCAGTCGTCAGTCGCCATAGACCAGAACCTTTTAAAGGTTTTCCTACATGGGACTTATCAATAGTGTTAAAAGGATTAATACAACCTCCTTTTGAACCACTAGAGGAAGTTCCAGAGAAATGGTTGTTCCTGAAATGTTGTTTCCTGTTAGCCATTGCTTCTGCCAGAAGAATGAGTGAACTGCAGGCCATATCTATGAAGGAGCCCTATTGTTCAGTACTCCCAGATAAAGTCATACTTAGAACTAATCCATTAGTTTCTACTGCTAACAGGACGCAGGAGATAATCCTTCCGACATTACCAGTAGGAGCAGGCAAGAAAGAGGATCTCTCATTGCTAGATGTTAGAAGAGCTCTGGTCCAGAGAGTGGCGTATAGCAGAATAACTTTTAGTAACTTTCAGCAAAAATGAGAGGCTTAGCAGCCTCGAAGTCCACTATAGCCAGATGGATGAAACAGACTATTGCACAAGCATATTCATCCAGGGGGGCTTCTCCCCCAGAGGTGTCTGCTCATTCTACAAGAGCTATGTCAGCATCTTGGGCAGAGAGTACTGGTGCCTCGTTGGAAGAGATCTGCAAGGCAGCAATATGGTCATCACCCCACACCTTAAACATTATAGACGGGGAGGCCGATTCATTAATAGCACCAGGTAGCAACAAATGAGCGACAGTAGCGGCATTTTCAGAGCGCCCGCTAGTAGTCGCTGTGCTCGGCCGTTGTTCTGTTGTTGATAGCGGCTCAGTCGGTTTGCCGTAATGTTGAATATTGGGTGAGGAGTCGCTATTTGACAGGTTCCACGCTGTATGGGAGCGCATGACAGCGAATGGCCATAGCGAACGGCTCCCAGCATATTCATTAACAAATCACGCTCCAAAAATTCTCGCGCAGTGAAATGCTTGTTTAAACCCCAGAACGCTGGCGGCAATGGGTTAAAAGTAGTTTTTTAACCCCCAAACAACCATATTTTTAGGAAAAAAAAAAACAAGTTTTTCAAAACATATTGTAATATTAATACATTAATATCAGACCTGTAATATTAATTCTGCACAAATTTTTTTTTTTTTTTTAACCTTAAAAAAAAAAAAAACCTAACATTGCAGAAGTGGTCACAGAATTTTTGACATTTAAAAAAAAGAAAAAAAATTAAAATTAATTAAGAATATTTAAAGATTGCTCCATTGAAATGCATTGGAGAGCGCCAGGTAGCGAGAGGTCATACCTGTCGCTGTTCAAGGTCGCTCGCTGGCACTGTGGGGTGAGGCTGGAATAATGATGAATGATTCGCTATCTGGCGCTCTGTCGCTAAGCAGGATCGGCTTCATAAATGTGTGATTGCGGAGGGGAGCCGGCGTACTCGTGGCGGTGACCGTCATTACCGTTCGCTCACCATTCGCTACCTGGCGCTATCCCTTGCTAAATAAGGGCCTTAATCTACTTTCTGAAAAACATCAGGCCTTTGGTAGAAGGGTACTACTTGCAGCTTCCCACCCTTAAGGTATAATTACTCGCCTAGTCCTCTCTGTGTGGTCATGCTGAAGTATGATTTGGAAAAACCTCTGTTAGACTTACCAGTAACAGATTTTTCAAGAATACTTCAGCATGGCCACATATTACCCACCCATAATCATAGGGGTTACTTAGGTTAAATTACAAAGACTGAGGTAGACAGGAAGGGGTGGGGATTTTAACCTCTGTTCAGTTTGTGTTTTTTTTCCGAGGGGGTGGAGCCTTTTCTCTCTCCGTGTGGTCATGCTGAAGTATTCTTTAAAAATCTGTTACAGGTCTAACGGGGGTTTTCCATAGCAACAATGTGCTTACCTTAGTTATGTACACCAAAGTGGTGATTTCAAGTACATATCATCGCCTTACTCAATCTCGCTTGCTAAAGTGTTCATCTGTTACATTGGAAGAATTGTGGAACTAATAGTCTATAGTTTTTACTCCACTCACACTGAGTCCGAGGAATATGAGAATCATGGAATGCTGATAAGTAAATCACAGGTATGGGGCACAATTCTAACACAAATGTTAATTTTACATTCCAAAAGAGGAAAGCAATAAGTCAGAACACCAAAAACCTGACAAAGAGGGAGTTTTCCTTTAAGACTTCACAAAGATGCTGCTTGATTAATGAATACAGCCCATTCTCTCAATTCTTCTTCTATTGACGACAGCTAATATAAAAAGATGCCGTTATCAATTTCACAATTCACATATGACAGGAAAATCCATTATCCACAGAAGAATAGTGAAGCAAATGTTTGATCAAAGCCAGAGAGAGTGAAAGATGGCGATATAGGAAATATCGCTGAAGGACGTTTAATGCAGCTCAGATCCTGGCGCAGTAACGCGTGAATACACTGGGTTTGTGTCTACACATTAAACAACAACGTCATATACTGTACATCAGGAACATCATAAATGATTTAACTAGTTCATGTTTTATTTCAAACTCAACCATTTATTGACCAGGTAAGTAGATTATTTAATGTACAATAACTTTAGATTTTTTGGAGCTTAGACTTTTCATCTGATAAGAGGTCCAGTGCATGGTTCAAGAAGACTCCTTGAAGACACACTGTAGGCTTAACCAAAAAAAAGTCATAGTGATCTGTTCCCCGGAGGCATAACCCAGAGGAGTTCGCCTTTTTTCTGTTAGATGCTCTCCCCCCACCTATTCAAGGATGTGATTCTCCCTCAGGAAGCCGTGAGCCCAGACTGTATCTGAGTACTTTCAGCTAAGTATAGAGAATATAGGCAATGCCGAGGTCGCGTGCGGGGGGGGGGGGGAGGGATGCATATATGAAACTCAAGTAAAGAGGGCAGAAGAATGGCAGTTATGGATTGTGTTTCTCAAATGTGCCTCTGTGCAGAATAAGTTTTTATTACTAATGGTTGTGAAAGCATAAACCTTCTGCTTTTATGAGTTACGAAAGGAAAATGAATGAGACAGGACTGGCAAGTATCAGTTTAGAATACAAATTAGAACATTAGAAGGCATTTATTGTGGGTAGGGAAACTGCTGTTTCTTTTCTGCAGAAGTCCTTTATATTGTACGGATGCTTTATCCTAGACAGAATGACCTATTAAGTCACTTATCCGAAGATGAAATTACCGTCATTAAAGTTTTTTTACTTTAAAGAGTAGAGCTTGCCAAATGTATTGGACTAATGATAATGTTCTGTTCTGAATGAACTCAAACAAATCAGTAAATTTTGGTTGATATTAACTTAAACCTAAAAAATGATAACACTATTGGAGGGTCCTGTCTAGGGATGAGCGAATCGATCCGGACGAACCCGGATTCGATCCGAATTTCAGGAAAAATTCGATTCGGATCGAATCCGAATTTCCCCGCGATTCGATCACTCGAAGTTTTCCTTTAACATCCATTCATTTACATTACAGGCATTCTAAGATGGCGGGCGGGACATGTCTGGACATGTATCCCGCGCCAGTGCAAGCTGGGGCAGTCACATGCAGCCTATCAGCAGCCAGCAAGCCCGGTGACGTCACACAGCGGTATTTAACGGCGGCCATCTTGCTTTTCCTCATTTCTCTATTGCATTCGTGACAGACAGAACGCTGTGTAGCTGAGGCACTTAGACAGGCAGGGACAGACAGGGACAGGCTGGAGACAGGCAGGAGACAGGCAGGAGACAGACAGGAGACAGACAGAAAGCCAGGGAAAGGTAGGAAAAACGGAGGCTGTGACAGGGAGATTTTTTTTTTTTCATCCAGCCTTTGTTAGCGTTTTCAGGCTGCTTATAGTAACTAACTGTGCATATATACTGAACTGATCTTAAGTCTGCTGTGAGGCATCCCATTCTGTGACTAAAGCAGCCTCTATTTAATAGCATAATAAACATTTGCACTTATTCTCATAGAAATCAGGCCTGATAAAGACACTTTTGCTGTGCATGCTCTCTGGTTTTTGTGGCACTGGCATCCCATTCTGTGACTAAAGCAGCCTCTATTTAATAGCATAATAAACATTTGCACTTATTCTCATAGAAATCAGGCCTGATAAAGACACTTTTGCTGTGCATGCTCTCTGGTTTTTGTGGCACTGGCATCCCATTCTGTGACTAAAGCAGCCTCTATTTAATAGCATAATAAACATTTGCACTTATTCTCATAGAAATCAGGCCTGATAAAGACACTTTTGCTGTGCATGCTCTCTGGTTTTTGTGGCACTGGCATCCCATTCTGTGACTAAAGCAGCCTCTATTTAATAGCATAATAAACATTTGCACTTATTCTCATAGAAATCAGGCCTGATAAAGACACTTTTGCTGTGCATGCTCTCTGGTTTTTGTGGCACTGGCATCCCATTCTGTGACTAAAGCAGCCTCTATTTAATAGCATAATAACCATTTGCACTTATTCTCATAGAAATCAGGCCTGATAAAGACACTTTTGCTGTGCATGCTCTCTGGTTTTTGTGGCACTGGCATCCCATTCTGTGACTAAAGCAGCCTCTATTTAATAGCATAATAAACATTTGCACTTATTCTCATAGAAATCAGGCCTGACAAAGACACTTTTGCTGTGCATGCTCTCTGGTTTTTGTGGCACTGGCATCCCATTCTGTGACTAAAGCAGCCTCTATTTAATAGCATAATAACCATTTGCACTTATTCTCATAGAAATCAGGCCTGATAAAGACACTTTTGCTGTGCATGCTCTCTGGTTTTTGTGGCACTGGCATCCCATTCTGTGACTAAAGCAGCCTCTATTTAATAGCATAATAAACATTTGCACTTATTCTCATAGAAATCAGGCCTGATAAAGACACTTTTGCTGTGCATGCTCTCTGGTTTTTGTGGCACTGGCATCCCATTCTGTGACTAAAGCAGCCTCTATTTAATAGCATAATAAACATTTGCACTTATTCTCATAGAAATCAGGCCTGATAAAGACACTTTTGCTGTGCATGCTCTCTGGTTTTTGTGGCACTGGCATCCCATTCTGTGACTAAAGCAGCCTCTATTTAATAGCATAATAAACATTTGCACTTATTCTCATAGAAATCAGGCCTGATAAAGACACTTTTGCTGTGCATGCTCTCTGGTTTTTGTGGCACTGGCATCCCATTCTGTGACTAAAGCAGCCTCTATTTAATAGCATAATAAACATTTGCACTTATTCTCATAGAAATCAGGCCTGATAAAGACACTTTTGCTGTGCATGCTCTCTGGTTTTTGTGGCACTGGCATCCCATTCTGTGACTAAAGCAGCCTCTATTTAATAGCATAATAAACATTTGCACTTATTCTCATAGAAATCAGGCCTGACAAAGACACTTTTGCTGTGCATGCTCTCTGGTTTTTGTGGCACTGGCATCCCATTCTGTGACTAAAGCAGCCTCTATTTAATAGCATAATAAACATTTGCACTTATTCTCATAGAAATCAGGCCTGACAAAGACACTTTTGCTGTGCATGCTCTCTGGTTTTTGTGGCACTGGCATCCCATTCTGTGACTAAAACAGCCTCTATTTAATAGCATAATAAACATTTGCACTTATTCTCATAGAAATCAGGCCTGATAAAGACACTTTTGCTGTGCATGCTCTCTGGTTTTTGTGGCACTGGCATCCCATTCTGTGACTAAAGCAGCCTCTATTTAATAGCATAATAAACATTTGCACTTATTCTCATAGAAATCAGGCCTGATAAAGACACTTTTGCTGTGCATGCTCTCTGGTTTTTGTGGCACTGGCATCCCATTCTGTGACTAAAGCAGCCTCTATTTAATAGCATAATAACCATTTGCACTTATTCTCATAGAAATCAGGCCTGATAAAGACACTTTTGCTGTGCATGCTCTCTGGTTTTTGTGGCACTGGCATCCCATTCTGTGACTAAAGCAGCCTCTATTTAATAGCATAATAAACATTTGCACTTATTCTCATAGAAATCAGGCCTGACAAAGACACTTTTGCTGTGCATGCTCTCTGGTTTTTGTGGCACTGGCATCCCATTCTGTGACTAAAGCAGCCTCTATTTAATAGCATAATAAACATTTGCACTTATTCTCATAGAAATCAGGCCTGACAAAGACACTTTTGCTGTGCATGCTCTCTGGTTTTTGTGGCACTGGCATCCCATTCTGTGACTAAAGCAGCCTCTATTTAATAGCATAATAAACATTTGCACTTATTCTCATAGAAATCAGGCCTGATAAAGACACTTTTGCTGTGCATGCTCTCTGGTTTTTGTGGCACTGGCATCCCATTCTGTGACTAAAGCAGCCTCTATTTAATAGCATAATAAACATTTGCACTTATTCTCATAGAAATCAGGCCTGATAAAGACACTTTTGCTGTGCATGCTCTCTGGTTTTTGTGGCACTGGCATCCCATTCTGTGACTAAAGCAGCCTCTATTTAATAGCACAATAAACATTTGCACTTATTCTCATAGAAATCAGGCCTGATAAAGACACTTTTGCTGTGCATGCTCTCTGGTTTTTGTGGCACTGGCATCCCATTCTGTGACTAAAGCAGCCTCTATTTAATAGCATAATAAACATTTGCACTTATTCTCATAGAAATCAGGCCTGATAAAGACACTTTTGCTGTGCATGCTCTCTGGTTTTTGTGGCACTGGCATCCCATTCTGTGACTAAAGCAGCCTCTATTTAATAGCATAATAAACATTTGCACTTATTCTCATAGAAATCAGGCCTGATAAAGACACTTTTGCTGTGCATGCTCTCTGGTTTTTGTGGCACTGGCATCCCATTCTGTGACTAAAGCAGCCTCTATTTAATAGCATAATAAACATTTGCACTTATTCTCATAGAAATCAGGCCTGATAAAGACACTTTTGCTGTGCATGCTCTCTGGTTTTTGTGGCACTGGCATCCCATTCTGTGACTAAAGCAGCCTCTATTTAATAGCATAATAACCATTTGCACTTATTCTCATAGAAATCAGGCCTGATAAAGACACTTTTGCTGTGCATGCTCTCTGGTTTTTGTGGCACTGGCATCCCATTCTGTGACTAAAGCAGCCTCTATTTAATAGCATAATAAACATTTGCACTTATTCTCATAGAAATCAGGCCTGACAAAGACACTTTTGCTGTGCATGCTCTCTGGTTTTTGTGGCACTGGCATCCCATTCTGTGACTAAAGCAGCCTCTATTTAATAGCATAATAAACATTTGCACTTATTCTCATAGAAATCAGGCCTGACAAAGACACTTTTGCTGTGCATGCTCTCTGGTTTTTGTGGCACTGGCATCCCATTCTGTGACTAAAGCAGCCTCTATTTAATAGCATAATAAACATTTGCACTTATTCTCATAGAAATCAGGCCTGACAAAGACACTTTTGCTGTGCATGCTCTCTGGTTTTTGTGGCACTGGCATCCCATTCTGTGACTAAAGCAGCCTCTATTTAATAGCATAATAAACATTTGCACTTATTCTCATAGAAATCAGGCCTGATAAAGACACTTTTGCTGTGCATGCTCTCTGGTTTTTGTGGCACTGGCATCCCATTCTGTGACTAAAGCAGCCTCTATTTAATAGCATAATAAACATTTGCACTTATTCTCATAGAAATCAGGCCTGATAAAGACACTTTTGCTGTGCATGCTCTCTGGTTTTTGTGGCACTGGCATCCCATTCTGTGACTAAAGCAGCCTCTATTTAATAGCACAATAAACATTTGCACTTATTCTCATAGAAATCAGGCCTGATAAAGACACTTTTGCTGTGCATGCTCTCTGGTTTTTGTGGCACTGGCATCCCATTCTGTGACTAAAGCAGCCTCTATTTAATAGCATAATAAACATTTGCACTTATTCTCATAGAAATCAGGCCTGATAAAGACACTTTTGCTGTGCATGCTCTCTGGTTTTTGTGGCACTGGCATCCCATTCTGTGACTAAAGCAGCCTCTATTTAATAGCATAATAAACATTTGCACTTATTCTCATAGAAATCAGGCCTGATAAAGACACTTTTGCTGTGCATGCTCTCTGGTTTTTGTGGCACTGGCATCCCATTCTGTGACTAAAGCAGCCTCTATTTAATAGCATAATAACCATTTGCACTTATTCTCATAGAAATCAGGCCTGATAAAGACACTTTTGCTGAGCATGCTCTCTGGTTTTTGTGGCACTGGCATCCCATTCTGTGACTAAAGCAGCCTCTATTTAATAGCATAATAAACATTTGCACTTATTCTCATAGAAATCAGGCCTGACAAAGACACTTTTGCTGTGCATGCTCTCTGGTTTTTGTGGCACTGGCATCCCATTCTGTGACTAAAGCAGCCTCTATTTAATAGCATAATAAACATTTGCACTTATTCTCATAGAAATCAGGCCTGACAAAGACACTTTTGCTGTGCATGCTCTCTGGTTTTTGTGGCACTGGCATCCCATTCTGTGACTAAAGCAGCCTCTATTTAATAGCATAATAAACATTTGCACTTATTCTCATAGAAATCAGGCCTGATAAAGACACTTTTGCTGTGCATGCTCTCTGGTTTTTGTGGCACTGGCATCCCATTCTGTGACTAAAGCAGCCTCTATTTAATAGCATAATAAACATTTGCACTTATTCTCATAGAAATCAGGCCTGATAAAGACACTTTTGCTGTGCATGCTCTCTGGTTTTTGTGGCACTGGCATCCCATTCTGTGACTAAAGCAGCCTCTATTTAATAGCACAATAAACATTTGCACTTATTCTCATAGAAATCAGGCCTGATAAAGACACTTTTGCTGTGCATGCTCTCTGGTTTTTGTGGCACTGGCATCCCATTCTGTGACTAAAGCAGCCTCTATTTAATAGCATAATAAACATTTGCACTTATTCTCATAGAAATCAGGCCTGATAAAGACACTTTTGCTGTGCATGCTCTCTGGTTTTTGTGGCACTGGCATCCCATTCTGTGACTAAAGCAGCCTCTATTTAATAGCATAATAAACATTTGCACTTATTCTCATAGAAATCAGGCCTGATAAAGACACTTTTGCTGTGCATGCTCTCTGGTTTTTGTGGCACTGGCATCCCATTCTGTGACTAAAGCAGCCTCTATTTAATAGCATAATAAACATTTGCACTTATTCTCATAGAAATCAGGCCTGATAAAGACACTTTTGCTGTGCATGCTCTCTGGTTTTTGTGGCACTGGCATCCCATTCTGTGACTAAAGCAGCCTCTATTTAATAGCATAATAACCATTTGCACTTATTCTCATAGAAATCAGGCCTGATAAAGACACTTTTGCTGTGCATGCTCTCTGGTTTTTGTGGCACTGGCATCCCATTCTGTGACTAAAGCAGCCTCTATTTAATAGCATAATAAACATTTGCACTTATTCTCATAGAAATCAGGCCTGACAAAGACACTTTTGCTGTGCATGCTCTCTGGTTTTTGTGGCACTGGCATCCCATTCTGTGACTAAAGCAGCCTCTATTTAATAGCATAATAAACATTTGCACTTATTCTCATAGAAATCAGGCCTGACAAAGACACTTTTGCTGTGCATGCTCTCTGGTTTTTGTGGCACTGGCATCCCATTCTGTGACTAAAGCAGCCTCTATTTAATAGCATAATAAACATTTGCACTTATTCTCATAGAAATCAGGCCTGACAAAGACACTTTTGCTGTGCATGCTCTCTGGTTTTTGTGGCACTGGCATCCCATTCTGTGACTAAAGCAGCCTCTATTTAATAGCATAATAAACATTTGCACTTATTCTCATAGAAATCAGGCCTGATAAAGACACTTTTGCTGTGCATGCTCTCTGGTTTTTGTGGCACTGGCATCCCATTCTGTGACTAAAGCAGCCTCTATTTAATAGCATAATAAACATTTGCACTTATTCTCATAGAAATCAGGCCTGATAAAGACACTTTTGCTGTGCATGCTCTCTGGTTTTTGTGGCACTGGCATCCCATTCTGTGACTAAAGCAGCCTCTATTTAATAGCACAATAAACATTTGCACTTATTCTCATAGAAATCAGGCCTGATAAAGACACTTTTGCTGTGCATGCTCTCTGGTTTTTGTGGCACTGGCATCCCATTCTGTGACTAAAGCAGCCTCTATTTAATAGCATAATAAACATTTGCACTTATTCTCATAGAAATCAGGCCTGATAAAGACACTTTTGCTGTGCATGCTCTCTGGTTTTTGTGGCACTGGCATCCCATTCTGTGACTAAAGCAGCCTCTATTTAATAGCATAATAAACATTTGCACTTATTCTCATAGAAATCAGGCCTGACAAAGACACTTTTGCTGTGCATGCTCTCTGGTTTTTGTGGCACTGGCATCCCATTCTGTGACTAAAGCAGCCTCTATTTAATAGCATAATAAACATTTGCACTTATTCTCATAGAAATCAGGCCTGACAAAGACACTTTTGCTGTGCATGCTCTCTGGTTTTTGTGGCACTGGCATCCCATTCTGTGACTAAAGCAGCCTCTATTTAATAGCATAATAAACATTTGCACTTATTCTCATAGAAATCAGGCCTGATAAAGACACTTTTGCTGTGCATGCTCTCTGGTTTTTGTGGCACTGGCATCCCATTCTGTGACTAAAGCAGCCTCTATTTAATAGCATAATAAACATTTGCACTTATTCTCATAGAAATCAGGCCTGATAAAGACACTTTTGCTGTGCATGCTCTCTGGTTTTTGTGGCACTGGCATCCCATTCTGTGACTAAAGCAGCCTCTATTTAATAGCATAATAACCATTTGCACTTATTCTCATAGAAATCAGGCCTGATAAAGACACTTTTGCTGTGCATGCTCTCTGGTTTTTGTGGCACTGGCATCCCATTCTGTGACTAAAGCAGCCTCTATTTAATAGCACAATAAACATTTGCACTTATTCTCATAGAAATCAGGCCTGATAAAGACACTTTTGCTGTGCATGCTCTCTGGTTTTTGTGGCACTGGCATCCCATTCTGTGACTAAAGCAGCCTCTATTTAATAGCACAATAAACATTTGCACTTATTCTCATAGAAATCAGGCCTGATAAAGACACTTTTGCTGTGCATGCTCTCTGGTTTTTGTGGCACTGGCATCCCATTCTGTGACTAAAGCAGCCTCTATTTAATAGCATAATAAACATTTGCACTTATTCTCATAGAAATCAGGCCTGATAAAGACACTTTTGCTGTGCATGCTCTCTGGTTTTTGTGGCACTGGCATCCCATTCTGTGACTAAAGCAGCCTCTATTTAATAGCATAATAAACATTTGCACTTATTCTCATAGAAATCAGGCCTGACAAAGACACTTTTGCTGTGCATGCTCTCTGGTTTTTGTGGCACTGGCATCCCATTCTGTGACTAAAGCAGCCTCTATTTAATAGCATAATAAACATTTGCACTTATTCTCATAGAAATCAGGCCTGATAAAGACACTTTTGCTGGCCAAAGCCCTACTGGACCCTGCCAGGTCGATTCCTGCCCGGGGCATCCCATTCTGTGACTACAGCAGCCTCTGTTTAAGACCATATAAGCATTTGCTCTTATCATATTTGAAATTAGCCTGATAAAGACACTTTTGCTGGCCAAAGCCCTACTGGACCCTGCCAGGTCCATTCCTGCCCAGGGCATCCCATTCTGTGACTAAAGCAGCCTCTGTTTAAGACCATATAAGCATTTGCTCTTATTATATTTATATTATAAGACACTTTTGCTGGGCATAGGCTTACTGCTCCAGGTGCACTTCTGTTGAGGCATCCCATTCTGTAACATAGCATACCCCTCTTTATTTACACTAAGCAGCTCTCTTATTTACACTAAGCAGGCCTGTTGGAGGCTGAGTGTTACTGCTCACTTTTGGTGTGCATTATATTCTGTTTTATATAGACCCACTGCTGCCTGGGGGTTCTTAAAATATCACCTACTACCACGCCAGTTAGACTATGTCGGGCAGACAAGTGCCTGGAAGTGAAAAGAGGAGTGGCAGAGGCCAAGATTCCGCAGGCAGAGCTCGCATCAGACTGGGGGCCAGTAGCAGCAGGAGTCACGCTGAGAGACCTAATCTGCCAGTATCTGCTAGCGGTCGGGTCTCCACCAGTAACGCATCTGCCGTGGTAGATTGGCTGACGCGCTCATCAACAACATCATCACAACTTACATCTGAGACCCCCAGTCTAGGGTCGGTAGGTTCCTCTGACACAACCCTGAGTTGGCATGCCCCGAGAGCAGTCCCTGTCCTCCCATTGCCTCTGTCCTACGCCGTTCCCTCCCCCAGCGACGTATCCTATGCTTTGGGTTCAGCTCCACTCTTTAGTGAGGAGGACGATCAGATACAGGAGGACAGTCAGCAGCTACTGCCCAGCCAAGAAATGGAGGTGGCTTCTTTAGCTAGGCAGACAAATAGTGATGTGGACAGTGTCGTGGGTGCTGCGAGCGTTCCAGCTCCTGCGCCAGACACTGTTGACGAATCCACGAACATCAGTGACGTACAGCCACAACCCGGTGATGATGATGATGATGACGATGAAGCCGATCGCACTTGGGAGCCGGGTGATGAAGGGGCTTCATCGTCATCATCAGGAGAAGAGGGGCGCAGGTTGCCCCGGAGTCAGCAGCTGAGGCAGCAAGGTGGTAGCAGTCAGCATGGGGGCACAATTCCAAAGGCTGGAGCCGGCCGGGGCCGGGGCCGGGGTAGAGCACCTGCTGTGCGGCAGTCTACCTTATCGGGAGGTAGTGGAGCAGGGGTTCCTGGAGTTGGCAACAGCAGCAGTGAATCAGTGAGGCCAGGGGGTGGGAAAAGTAGCTACTCGGCAGTGTGGCAGTTTTTCCTGAGGCATCCGCAGGAGGGTAACATGGCCACATGCAAGATATGTAGGCAAAAGGTGAAGCGTGGCCAGGGTCCAAATGTTGGCACCACGGCCCTGCGTCAACATATGATGCGTCACCATAAAACGACCTGGGAGAACCGAGGCTCCCAAGGGGTGGTCCAGTCTGCTTCCTCACCAAGTGAGCTCCCAATTTCTGCCAGCCAAGGCTCCAGCACCTCAGCCGAAGGCAGCTGTGCGTCACACCCATCCTCTGTCGCTCCTGCTCCTCCTCCTCCTCCTCCAAGTCATGCATCCCGCCAGCAATCCATCAGCGAAGCCATGTCCAAGAGACAGCAGTATGCGCCCACTCATCCTACGGCGCAGAAGCTGAATGTGCTCCTGTCCAAGTTGCTGGTGCTGCAGTCGCTCCCTTTTCAGGTGGTGGAATCTGCACCTTTCAGAGAACTTATGGCTTGTGCCGAGCCGAGGTGGAGAGTCCCAAGCCGTCATTTCTTTGCCAAGAAGGCAGTACCAGCGCTGCACACTTTTGTTGAACAGAAGGTGGGCCAGTCCTTGAGCCTGTCGGTGTGTAGCAAAATACATGGCAGCGCCGACATCTGGAGCTGTAACTACGGTCAGGGGCAGTACATGTCGTTTACGGCCCACTGGGTGAATGTGGTCCCTTTGCAGCAGCAACTTGGACAGGTCACGCCGCTTCGGCCTCCGCGCTCTCTGCCCATTGGGCCTGTGACACCGTGCGACTCGGCCTCCTCATCCTCCGCCATCTCCTCACCCTCCACTGTAGGCTCAAGTCTCAGTGCCCCTCCAGTCTACCATGTGTGCAGGGCACGGAGGTGTCACGCAGTGCTTCACATGGTTTGTCTTGGCGAACGGAGTCACACAGGGGAGGAACTGCTTAAATGTATTCATCAGGAAATCCAAACATGGCTTACTCCGAGAAAACTTAAAATGGGAATCATGGTTACCGACAATGGGAAGAACATTTTGTCTGCGCTGCGCCAAGGAAGCCTGACCCATGCCCCCTGCATGGCTCACGTCTTCAATCTGGTTGTCAAGCGGTTTCTGAAGTGTTCCCCCCATCTGCAGGACATCCTAACAACTTCACGGAAACTTTGCATGCACTTCAGCCACTCCTACACCGCCAAACACACCCTTCTTGAGCTACAGCGTCAGAATGGTATCCCCCAACATAGTCTGATTTGCGATGTTTCCACCCGTTGGAATTCCACCCTTCACATGTTGGACCGATTATATGAACAGAGAAAAGCCATCACGGATTTCCTGATGATCCAAGCAGATAGGGGGACTCCCCTGTGTAACTTCAATGTCAACCAGTGGCAGCTCATACGTGACACCTGCCGTTTGCTCAGGCCCTTTGAGGAAGCCACTTTATTTGTCAGTCGGCAGGATTACGGGATGAACGACGTGATTCCACTGCTTCATGTACTACAGCACATGTTGGAAACCATGGCTGGTCAGGGCACTGGAGACATGGCGTTTACATCTTACGGCCACATGAACCCCGTTGGAGCTGAACTGGAGGAGGAGGAGGAGGAAGAGGAGGAGGAGGAGTTGCCCAGCGAAACACAGTTTAGGCTTGGCGAAATGGCTGGTTTATCTAGTCAGCGGACAGGAGAGGAGGAGCAGGAGCAGCCAGAGGAGCTAGAGGTTTTTGAGGAAGGAGAGACAGAGGACCCGGGCACACCGTGGCAGTATGCAGTGGAGATGGAGACAGGTAGTCCATCCGAGTCACTTGCGCAAATGGCACGAAGCATGCTCACATGCTTGCGTAGTGACCCCAGAATTGTTTCCATCTGTCGGCGGGATGACTTCTGGCTGTCCACCTTATTGGACCCTCGCTTCCGGCACAAAATGGGGGCATTTTTTAAACCCACCGAGAGGGAGGACAAACTCAACTACTACAAAGACATTCTACGTAGGCAGTTGGCCGATGCCTATCTGCGCCATGGTCCATACTCTCGCAGGTCTGACTCGAGGGGACCTCTGCGCTCACCTTCCACTGCCATGGCCGCTGGGGGGGTTGGCAGCAGCAGCAGCAGAAGCTCCATCAGCAGCAGCAGCCTCAGTCTTCAGTCGCTAATGAGTAGCTTTCTACACCCGCATAGTGAGGCTACTCATGAGCAGCAGGAAGACCTGGAGCAGGACCTCAACCAGCAGGTCATGTCATACTTTGACATGACCATGCCAACACACCTTGAGGATCCGCTGGACTTCTGGGCAGCCAAACTTGATTTGTGGCCGCAACTAGCAGAGTTTGCCCTGGAAAAGCTGTCCTGCCCGGCAAGTAGCGTGCCATCTGAGCGGGTGTTTAGTGCGGCGGGGGCCATAGTTACGGCGAGGAGAACTCGTCTGTCAACTAAAAATGTGGAGAGACTCACCTTTGTCAAAATGAATCAGGGATGGATCAGCCAGGATTTCCACCCACCAATGCCTGATGCATGCGACTAGATTCAGCATGGTGCCACGTTTTACACTTTACAAATGGTGCAAAACATATTTATGTCTTTAGGCCATTTTTTGGGCTCCTGCTGCTGCTACTGCCAACTTCTGCCAACTCCAGGGTGTGATTCATCCAATTTTTGGGCTCCTGAAGCCAACTCCAGTGTATATTTGGGCTCCTGCTGCTACTACTGTCAACTCCTGCCAACTCCAGGGTGTGATTCATCCAATTTTTGGGCTCCTGAGGCCAACTCCAGTGTATATTTGGGCTCCTGCTGCTGCTACTGTCAACTCCTGCCAACTCCAGGGTGTGATTCATCCAATTTTTGGGCTCCTGAAGCCAACTCCAGTGTATATTTGGGCTCCTGCTGCTACTACTGCCAACTTCTGCCAACTCCAGGGTGTGATTCATCCAATTTTTGGGCTCCTAAAGCCAACTCCAGTGTATATTTGGGCTCCTGCTGCTGCTACTGTCAACTCCTGCCAACTCCAGGGTGTGATTCATCCAATTTTTGGGCTCCTGAAGCCAACTCCAGTGTATATTTGGGCTCCTGCTGCTGCTACTGTCAACTCCTGCCAACTCCAGGGTGTGATTCATCCAATTTTTGGGCTCCTGAAGCCAACTCCAGTGTATATTTGGGCTCCTGCTGCTGCTACTGTCAACTCCTGCCAACTCCAGGGTGTGATTCATCCAATTTTTGGGCTCCTGAAGCCAACTCCAGTGTATATTTGGGCTCCTGCTGCTGCTACTGCCAACTTCTGCCAACTCCAGGGTGTGATTCATCCAATTTTTGGGCTCCTGAAGCCAACTCCAGTGTATATTTGGGCTCCTGCTGCTGCTGCTGCTGCCAACTTCTGCCAACTCCAGGGTGTGATTCATCCAATTTTTGGGCTCCTGAGGCCAACTCCAGTGTATATTTGGGCTCCTTCTGCCCCTCATAGTGATGCCACTTCAACTCTCTGCAATTGTGCCGCTCTGCGATTCTATTAGCGATGCCTCTGATCTGCATGTGATATTTCTTCAAAGTATTATTTAACAAACCCAGCACGCATCCTGTGCGTGTTACAGCAAGGCTGAATGGTTTACAACCCTATTGAGGCTGTAGGAGGCTCAGAAATAGCCGTTTTTAATAGCGATTCGTCGCGAATTTATTCGGGTCGAAACGATTTTTGTCGGAAAATTCGGCGAATCAGTCGAATCGAATTTTTCAAAAGTTCGCTCATCTCTAGTCCTGTCTTTAGGGGGGCTTTGTTAGCTTATTTCTTATGTTTAAACTGGGCTAGGTTTTGGTCCACTTTACAGGGACACCCTGACTTTCCCTTGAATTTGTAAAACTTCTGGGACTGCTTATTCACTCACCTATAACCATGCTCCCATAGCGCATACACAGGCTTTCATCCAGTCAGAAATCGCTGCTGTTAATTTTCATGCTCAGCGAAGTTCTGAATAGACTGTTGGCCAAGTGCCTCCCGATGACTACTTCCTTCTTTTTTAAAAAAAAAAGAAATATGTTTATGGTTATGTATCTTCATATATGGGTATTGTATGCTTGCACACACATAAAAATCTTTCCTCCACATTTAACCTATCCATGCAGCAAAAAAAAAAAAAAACAAGCAGTAAGTGCACACATGCACGGAACAGTGAACTGCTCAAGCCATGAGGCCTGGGGAGCAGTTCAGTCTCATTCAGATATGGAGCACTGTGGATATAGAGCTAGAGGAGCACTGATGTCGCCAGAGGTCACTGTGGCCTCCTGGGGTTTTACAAAGCAGAGCATCCCAAATCGGAGGTCTCCAGGGGAAAATTGTAACCCAGCCTTGGAGTCTGGATTACCAGGGTTTTAAATCTTATTGGGGTTGATTCAGGGAGTAAAAAGTAAACTCTACCGTTGATAGAAAATGAAAAAGAAAAGTGCACTTTTCCTCCTAGTACTGAATTAACACAATTGTATCAATAGGAAACTGGAAACTGACAAACAGCCTTTAACTATGTTAGTAAAAATTATTTTCATAACTACTTTAGCACTCAGTCCACACCAACTTCCCATTACTCGCATAGTATCTTGATGCCCTGGACAACACCTACTGTACCTCCCCTCCCCACATCTGTATTCCTATTTGTTTTTCTGTTTAACTATCTAATATTAATATATAGTAGGTAATGGCACACCTAGTAAGTTATACTGTAGTAGGTGCAATCCCAACAGGGGCTTCCACCAACATAGCCCCTAACCAATATCCTAAATAATTACATGAAGGATGCACACCACAAATTATTTGATTGTGACAAATGAGTGTATTAAGAATTTTCATACACTACACATAAAGTAATCACAGTACGGACATCATAGAAAAAAAGGATACAATGGGTATTCTCAAGCTTATTTCAATGTAGATCCTTAGGAGAATGGTGCCCCTTTAAGACTAGAAAAATGCATCAACTGTAGACTGTATTAACGCTGTACACAAATAGGCTGCTGGATACAGCAAATCAAGGAATAATTACATACTTCAAATAGCAATGACAGTATATAATAGGTATGACAGTCTATGTATTAGCGTATCCTATAGTATAAGATAGGCCAAGCATGAGTAAAAACAGATCCAGCAAAGTGTATACAGAGCATGAACCAATCAAAGACAATGAGCAAAGCTTATACCCTATTGCAAGCGGGGATGCGATCGCGTTATGTCAGCCAACGTTTCAGGGCATACAGCCCTTTTCTCAAGGCAGCGATATTATGTAAGTATATTCACCTTCCTTATATGTGACTCTCTAAACCAACACTAACTACAGCCTAAGCCTCAACTACTAAAACATTGACCAGCTGAGTCTTCTATCTTGTGACAAGAAAAAAAGCAAGATTAATGGTTGTTGTGCAGTGATCCCAATAGTCACAGCTCTAGGGAGAAGAAGAAAATATAGACAGACAACTTACATACAGAGGGCAAGACAATGACAAGTACAAGATCTGAGACTAGGGTTAAATTCAAATAGTGGTTTTGGTGCAGAAACATAAAAAAACTAAACTGAAAAAATAATAAAAAATCAAGTTCAGAAGACCAGGCACAGAAGACCAGAGACCCAACAAGTAACAGTGTAGCTTCAGAAGGCATGGACAAAGATTGCTGAGAGGGCAGCAGATGATATCGGTGGACAATAGACTTTTCAAATACATTCAAGTTTAGATGTATAAAGCATCCCGAGTTTGCACTCTTACCAGCCTCACAATGTTGTATATCACACTTATATAATTTATAGTGGACAATATCAGATTGCTAGATGACTTACAATGCACTGGTAGGGCAGAGGGGTTAGAAGTCTTTAAAAGGTATTATACACCCAAATAAAAAAAAAGGCTAGTCCCCTTCCCTGTCCCTCACAGCCAATGCCCTACTCTGAAGGTCAACAACTCCATTCACCTATGTTGGACTTACGCGCCTCCCGCTATCAGTCACAGAGGAGCTCTCTTCAGTTACTACAATGGAGCGGGTGTGTCAGACTAATAGTGGAGGCGTCTGAAGGGATGCATTGAAGTTCATTTATTTATTTAAGCCAGCACCAGATGGGGGAACTAAAGCAGGGCAGTTTCTAGGAAAAAAAGTTCTCCCCTCATTACACAGCGTGTGGAACTGCTACTGTCCCATGTGCCATGCTGTGCCTCTTCCATAGCAGGAGGCAGTGCCACCTCCCCATGACTAAGCTCATGGGGGAGTGAAGGTCTAGCTTATGGCCTGCACCAATAACAGCAGCCCTGACTCATCTGCATAAACTAGGATGGCTGAGATAAAGGTACCCCCTAGGCACCTTGGCACTCAGGGAGATCGCCCTGCTCAGCCAACCCTAGAAATGGCCCTGCACTAAAATCACCAATGTTGTAACTTTAATTTCTATTTACATTGTATCTGGAAGTAAAATAACATTTTGAACAAAGTTAAGCTATGTTAACTGTAAAGATTAATTGATATGTGCCAGGCCAGCTCAAGGTTTATCCTCTCATTGGGCCCCTTGCGTGTGGTATGGTACTCCACATATAAAGCTGCATGTATGATGAATATTGCCAAAGAATTAAAAGACAAAAATAATAGAAGGAATGACAAAGTATAGAAGGAATGAGGAATAGGCGGCATGGCAGAAAGAAAGAAAAATAAAGAATGAGAAAATAGTCAAAAAAATAAACAATAGACGGAAAGATACAACAAACATTAAAGACAAATATAAAAAGGGAAGAACAAATGCATAGAATGAATGACAGAAATAAAGAATAAAAGGAATGACAGAAAAAAAAGAAAACAGGAAAAAGAGAGAGAGAAGGCATGAGAGAAAAAAAGGAGAGATGGGAGGAAAGAAAGAATAGAAGACTGACAGAAAAAATAGAGAGAAGGACTGACAGAAAGAATAGAAGGAATGACAGGAAAAATAATAGAAGAAATAGAAGAAAAGAAGAAAGAAAGAAAATGAATGGCACAGATGACAGGAGGAAACAAAGAACAGATGAAAAGAAATAGATTAGAAGAAACGAAACAACAAAAAGAAAGACTGACATAATTAATAGAAGAAAAGAAGAAAGAATAACAGAAAGAACAGATAAAAGAAAGAAACAAAGAATATATGGAAAGAACGAAAGGATAGAAAAAGAGAAGGGACCAAACAAAGAATAGAAGTACTGACAAAATAATAGAAGAAAAAAGAAAGAAAAAGGAATGTCAGAAAGAACTGATTAAATAAAGAAACAATGGATTAAAGAAAGTAAGGAAGAAAGAAAGAAAGTGAAGACTGCCTTTAGTCCTGCTTACTGCACGACTGTATGTCCTTAGGGGCTTCCCAAAATAGAGAGAATGAGTTGGGCCATCCAAAGGTGCAGGGGGAAAGCCCAGCGCTGACGCCAGCCCTGGATGTGTGTAGAGTGGAATAAAAGTGTACAAGCAAGTATCTAGAAAGGATATACCGGTACATGTTCAGAAATTATTGATTATTTTATTATTATTACTTGACAATTGTCAATATTTCAATTTACAGTGTTTAAATATTGAATGGTACATTTGTTGCTTTTTCTCTGTCTAGTGTACTATAGTTAGGTGACATCCATAAGAATGTAGCATTTTACTTACTAATGCTATCAGAGGCAACAGAGATTCCAAAGGCACGGCCATGGATTTATATTCTGGAATAGTATAAGCGGAACTTGTGCAGTGATACAGAAAATATGACATTTAAAGATCAATTTCCCATATTCTAATATGCCGCTTCTTCTGATACTGATGCACTGTATCCTAGCAACAAAAAGCTGATACAGTTCACAAGTCACACAACTTCCAACATTACTATACTGAAAACAAAGTAGAGATTTTCCAGGTGGAACACTGTACAATAATCTGTGATTTTATTAAAATCCAACCCCAACTCAATAACTGGTACATAAAAATCATAGAGAAATCACTAAGAAAAAGAGAGGATAAAGCCAATACACAGACAAGCACATGTGTGTATCTGACATAGCACTGATTCCAAAAAGAAAGATGTCTGACTATTTGAAGATTTTACAAAGCCTTGGATAGGGTCAAATCATCATTGGCGCAATAGAGCACCTGTTTCGGGCCCCAGCCTCCAACATTTAAGGGGAAATGCTTTGCTATTCAACAATAGACTGGTGCATCAGAAAATCATTGGGGGTTAAGAGTAGGAGGGAGAAAGCAAGATGCAAGAGAGAGAGAGAGGAAAGAGACAGAGGCAGAAAACATAAGATAGGTACGAAAGAGAAAAAGAGGAGAGAGAGACATGAGATGAGGGGAAACTGGCGAGATGAGAGAGAAGAACAGAAGAGACAAAGAGAGACACGAGAGAAAGGAGATAGAGAAACAGGTTGGAGAGACGAGATGGAGGAGAAAAAGGAGAGATGAGAGATGAGGACAGAAGAAAGGGACAGACACAAAGGAGTGAGAGAGACAGAGAGACAGTAGAGAAAGAAGACATAGTGAAGACACAATCGAGGAGACAGGAGGAGACACCCAGACATGCATATGAAAGAGAGATGTGGGCGGCGTAAAGTGGTAAACAAATATATTTAGGGTTCTTCAGTGTGGTAGTTCATGTCTGTCCTGCGGTTGCGTTACATAATTACAGGATGGCACTGTTGAGATGGCTAATGGATTGTGACTGCGGGTCTACCAAACTGTTGGCTATAACCTAACCACATAGGAATACATCTGGGCTGCCAATGGCTGAGGTGAGTAAGACTAGAGAAGGTTCTAGAAGCCAGCCAGAGGGAATCTATATAAGGAGGTTATGTGGAGAGTTACCTCAGAAGTCTAGAGATAAGTTGAGAAGTATTGTAGTAACAGGGAATGAGGAAGGTACCAGCAGGGTCAACATGTAGCAGTCAGCAGTCACTGGTATAAGAGAGAGCAGTGACCACAGGAAAGGTGAACCATTCCACCCGAGATGCTGATGGAGGAAGCTAAGGCCTCAGTATTCTGCTATGGGTCCAGCCACCTGTTGAAGTCCACCTGGATGTAATGTTGTGCTATGGAAACTGCTAATGGAGCTGACGTGGATAATGACTGTATGGCCCGCAGTAACCATCTCGTGTACCTGAATTCCTGCTAATTAAGTAAGTGACCTTTTTATAAAGTCGGTCTCATTTGGAATTATTGGATGCAAGTCCGCATCGGGAGGTCCCCCAAGCCCCTTAACAAAGAACCCACTTCCCATACGCCTGAGGAGCTAAACCCCTCAGAGACCCGTGTGCTACAGAGAGACACAAAAGATAGAAACTGTATAGAGACACAAGAGAGGGAGAAAAACAGAAGAAATAAGAGAGAGAGAAATAAAGAAAAGAAAGAAAGAGGACACGAGAGAGACGGGATAGAGAGAGAGAAAGAGAGAAACAGAGTGAAACAAAAGAGAGAAGAGATTTAGCATGTGAATCTCAGTTATGTGCAGGAAGGGAAGACCTGTGTCCCCCATCCTCTAGAGCATTATTTCTTAACCTGCAGTCAAGGATGAAGATTGAAGACCCTAGAAAAAAAGAGGAGGACCTGGCGAGGGACGTAGAAGACTGCGGAGGACTGCGGGGACAGGACATAGATTGGTAAGTAGTTACATTTAGAAGATTACAATGCTTTATTGCTTTGAGTGAGTTGGTAAGGGTCCAGTGGACATATGATAGGACAGAGTTTGTGATGTGTCTGAGGACACAGCACAGTACATGAAAGCTTTGCTAGCAAAACTGCTTTTGCCATATATGCAATATGCTGCCCCTTCCCCTTTCTCAGGCTGATCAAACCTTTCACCTCTGCTGACACCCATTTTCTGACTCAAACTTCACGTGGGAAACAGTAACAGGGATTTTTTTTTTATAAAATAATATAGACAAAACATATATAGCCAATCATAAAAAAGCATTTCATTTGGTTAATCACTCCATGGTTGATAATCAGATGGTGGGCAAACTCCAGTAGACTCTACCGTTAGTGGAACTCAAAGCTTTTTGTAACCCCACCAACCACTTCTCCCTCCCTCTGTGCTAAGCCTGATTTGAGTGTTAAATTACCGTAATAAACAACTCACCTGATCGCTACAATCCTCCCCTGATAAGGCTCAGGTGATTGGCCTGTCCCTCATGGTCCCAGCTTCAGTTTCCATGCAGATTTGCAGCCATCCCTGTGAGTTGTTTTTTTCTCTTATTGCTCATAAAACAGGGAGAGGGAGGGGTAACTGGACAACATGCTTGGATTATGAATGTCTCCTTTCAGACAGAATAATAGAATAAAAAATAAAGTTCATAATTCTGACCCTGACATAAAAGGCTCTCCTCAGTCTGGCTCTACCATACAATTCCCCTCTCAAGAACTACTCCTCTACAGCAATCACCTCCAAATACTCTCTGCTCCTAGACCTAACACATACCTCTCTATCCTTGAAATTCCCACCTATGCTATTCCACACGCTCAAACCATACAAAACGTGAAATGAGTGCCTCCGAAAATATTTGTTTTCTGCGATGTGTACAGTCTGGTCTATTGTATTGAGCCTTGACTTAGCAGAATTGCATACCAATATATGAGGGGGGGGGGGTGCTCAGTGCTGCGATGTGGTGAGTTTGTTTGGCAAGCTCAGCAGCTCAGCACATTAAAGGAGCAAAGAAAACGCTTTTATTTTTACATCCTGAGCACTTTATTGAGAATTGAGGTGGAGCAGTTCTCTGGGTAAGGTGCAACATTTTTCCAATGATGTTGAAATAATGAGCCCCCATAGTTTATTTATGCAAGTGTGGGGAGATTTACATATCAGTGACCTTGTACTGCGCTGGCTTTTTTCTCAATTCTTTGACAAGATATCAGTACAAGTGTTAAGTTACATTATCAGCCTTTCACTTTCTATTCCAGACCTTGGTTACAATATATAGAGGTTTCCTTTCCCTACCTATTCAGAACCTTGGTTACAATACATAGAGGTTACCTTCCCTTCCTGCTCAAGACCATGGTTGTAATAAATAAAGGTTACCTTTCACTTACTGCTCAAGATCTTGGTTATAATATATAGAGGTTACCTTTCTGCCATTTCCTTCTTTTTAAGAGCTTGGTTACGTTACATAAAAGCTACCTTTCCCTTCCTATTCAAGTCTATGCTTACAATACATGGAGGCTACATGTCCCATTCTATTCGAGACCTTGGTTACAATACATGGATGATACCTTTCCCTTCCTAATCAAGTCCTGGTTACATAACGTAGAGGTAACCATTCCCATCCTATTCCAGACCTTTAATGGCTTAAAGTTTGTCTACATAATGTATACAGGTTATGACAACCTGACTTCTATTAGCTTTTCACTGGCCATCCTCACTACTTAAAACCAGGCCAACACCGTTTGTAGGGCAACTCAGATTGCTGCACATTGAAATGTATTTACCTGTATACCCTATTGCTTATATATAACTATGTTATGGGCTGACATCCTGATTTATATGGGATGCTGATAAACATAACTGATGTATTGGGCTTTTTCAGGATCTCTTCTTTTTAAGCCTATTGGGCTCCTTTTGCACCTCTGAGATTTACTTGCTTATGTGTTGCAGTTGTGTTTTACTTGCGTTTTGCTTGTGTTTGTGTTGCCTTTCCAAGGACTTCTATTGAGTAGCGGTTGCGTTGCTGGGGGTCTTGCATGCAGGGCTTTTCTGTGCGCGAAAATAATAGATGAACTATGCGGCGTTGTTATCTCTGCAAATAAACATAGCAAATTCTCTGCAAATAAACATAGCTCTTCTTTAGCTGATAAATTAAATGATTAATTTAACTTCTCCAAGCCAATGAGACTAAAGACTTGTGCTGGCATAAATACTAGTAATCTGAAAGAAGTGGTGACTGAATTCAGAGAAAATATGTGCAGAATGTATGGAAGACGGGATGGCTAACTAGAGCAACATGCACGTGAATTTTGGGCTGACATCCTCATTTATATGGGATGCTGATATCTAGAATATCTAGAAAAATAAATTATGCCTAATGAGGTACAAATGGCCATAACATCTTTAAAACCAAGCAAGAGACCAGGTCCAGATAGGTTTCCTTCCATCTATTATCTATCATTAAGGTGCAAGACAGGCTCCTTTTTAGATATCAGAAGGGGTTTGACACTGTCTCCTAGTCTTATCCTTATATAGCACTGGAAAAATGGGAGTTTGGCACAAACCTGATCTTGTGGCTGTTGTATCAGACCCCGCAGGCATATGTTCAATATACTGGATTTTCTTGTTCTCTTTTTCCTATTTCCAGGGGTATAAGGCAGGATTGTCCTTTATCACCAATACTTTTCATATTGGCAATAGAGCCTTTAGCTATTACGATCAGCAGACACCCTGATATATCAGTCATTGAGGTAGCTGGTCAACACCATAAACTACACCTATTCGCAGATGATGTTCTTTTATTTCTTACTAACCCTTTCATTTTGCTTCCTAAATTAACCAGAGTGTTAAATAGTTTTAGGTTGACAACATGGTTGGTGGTCAGTGCCTCAAATTCCAAGGCATTAAATATTTCCTTACTGGCAGACTTAAAATCGATCATTAAGACTTCATTATAAGGATTCTAATATTTATGGGGTAATTTACTAAATGATTCACTGGCATCTGTTGGATATCAGCCGGGTTTACGCATTTACCAAGTGAAATTTTGCATGTTCTGCTGGTGATATCCATGATTTTTAGATTTACTTCTACTTCAGTTTGGCTGGGCAAATACTGGCGAACACTTTTGCATTTGCCACCTTTTAGTGGTGAACCCTGTAGGAATCAATGTTATTTAGGGAGAGATTCTAACTTTAGGTTTTTTTAGCATCTTTAACTTTTTCTTCGAGCTTGAACATTAGAAAGATACCCAGTGTGCGAAAAACAACTAATAATATTGTTTTTACAAGACTTTTATATTTTAAAATACATTTTTATTCTTAAGCTTTTCAAACAACCCAGACACTCGCAAGATAACCCACACATATTATGAGACCCCTCCAATGCCGACATATGCTATAGAAGTGTGTTTTCATCAAAATTTCATGTTTTTTGCTAAAGAATACTTCCACAGCAGTTCGCCGGCATTCACCAAACCACCTTTCAATGTAGCTACCTGTGACTTTCTTTAGCAAATTGTGTTGCAAACAGCAAAATGCATTGAGAAAGCTTGTGTGCACTGGTGTTCACTTCAGTAAGTTTGCTTACTTGCTGGTCTGTCAAGTGTGAATCGCCTGTCCGGCCTGTTATGTCAAGAAGGCGAACAGTAGTGAACATAGTAAACCACCCCCTAAGGAACTTAGGTGTTTTCATCACTGCTGACTATAGTAGAATGTTCAAAGCTAACTATCCACAAATTCTTAGATCTATTAGAAGAAAGCTGGAATCTTGGAGCAGATAAAATGACAGTTCTGCCTAATCTTCTGTATTTATTTAGAACCCTCCCAATACCAGTACCTTCATATTTTTTGTGCTCAGCATAATCTATGGTTCTGTCTATCATTTGGGGTGGGAAACATCAGCGAATTGCTAAATCCTTAATGTACCTTTCCCATACAAGGGGAAGATTTGTCATTCTGGATTTTTTATGATATTATATTTCTTCACAGTTACTTCAGTTACTATTGATAGCACAGTTACTTCAGTATCATGAAACCGCTAAGCCACCACTGTAAGTCAGTTTAGAGGCGTCAGCTTGTGATCCTTTAACAGCTGACAGCCTTTTATGGACAGTAATCAATTTAGGCCTAAATTCATCAACCCCATACTTAGACATTATCTGCAGTTGTGGGACTCTTTTAAAAAATCATCTAATTTAGTTATACCTTTAACAAAATTGTTCCATAACCCGATGTTCTACCATGGGTGTCATTCCCTTACTTCATTCAGGAGCTGGATGGAAGCTGGGATTGCTCGCTTCACCCATTTCTTGGGCACTGATGGCGTACTTCTCTTCCATACATTAGTTTTTAAAAAGCAGATTTCTAACTCATTGTCACGGTAGAAGACCTGGTCTTACTTATTGTGTCTGGGCTCATCCACGCGTGCGCCCATGGTGATCGGTACTCTGGTCTGCGCATGCCCGGATGGCCCCTGGACTCAGGTAGTGTGCGTGAGGTCTCTGCCACCCGCGAAGTGAGCAAGGTCCCATTTTTAAGTGAGTTGGTTAAAAGTTTCTTGTGGAAATTGGGCGAATCCCCCGAACTAAACTTTTAGGCTACTTACAAACTTTGCATCTCCACTACTATTGAGGTAAAGATACACAGATGCAGCACAGCACTGCACACTTGTACCTCTGGAGCGGAGCAGTGGCAGCATGTACCTGAGCTGCTCACAGACAACTCCAATGCAACAAAAACAGCATTTCCCTTCCTATTTTAGGCCTTAGTTATAGTACCAACAAACTGCCCAGCTTCCTGCACCCTGCCACAGCAACCCAACACCCACATACACATGGGATGCACCCTTCCTCAAGTGCTGCACCTTTGAGTGGTGTGCTGTCTACTGCCAGCCACTTCCCTACCGGCAGCCCCCAAGGCCTCCATTTCCTTCTCTTTTGGAGGTGGGCCTCGATCAAAACATTATTCCAAAAGAATGAACACCCACCACCTTATTCCTGCCACCCAAGCCATTAACCAGGTAGGTGGCTTCAATACCTTATACTTTATTAACCTCGCCCAAAACCTTATGCACTGGTATGGGCTTACCACTCGAAACTATGCTTTTTTAATGACCCTTTATATATAAAATAGATTTTTATACTCACCAACATACTCACCTATTCTTTGTACAATAAAGGTACAGCTCTCCCCAGTTTACATCACATCACATCTTGAGGCCACATATACCCTCCCACTGAAACAGTAAATATGCGAAACGCATCACGAACTTTATTACTAACCTGAAGTGTAAACCACTGTGACCATTTGTTTTGTATTCTGTGCTGAAAACCTGACTCTATATATGTATATAACCTATGTATTATGTAATAAGCTTTGATGTGAACAAGCATTTACTAAATCAATCTTTGAATAAGCCACCTATGTGGGTCCATTTTTTCTATATTTCTACTCCAAAACCTCAAGGCCTTTTTTGTTTCAATTTCTTTTTCTCTTGCAAATTATTGGTGTCTTTCCCTAGGTACATTCATCACTTACCTGTGGTGCAACAGATAAAAAAAACATTTTCACCCATAGTTATAGTACATAGGGGCCCCATTCCCTTCATATTCAAAACCTTGGTTACAGTACATAGGCTCCACCTACTGTACATTGGCCTGTGTTTGTTTTTTAAACCATTTAATTAAGTCACATATCACCAAAATGTTATGTAGTGCCTGTTATCCTCAGTGTGCTGCGAGGTGCATTGGATTCTGATCACTCTCCAAAGATCTTGCCATCATTTTATACATCTACTTGACAAGCTTTGATTAAAAGCTAATTAGATAGAAGGTAGAAACATGTTTTCCCCAAAGAATACAGATACATCTAAATCAGAGGCACGCATTGCATTCTTGTTCTTTGAAGTGTGGAAATAAGAGGTTCAATCCAGGCCGCGTGACTACAACTTTGCGAAGCAAGGAGCTATTTCAAAGAAAAACTCTACTGAAATGGAAAAATAGAGCTGTGCTAATAAAATACAAAACCTCAGAGGACTTCACATCGAACAGACATGGCTTGGGGACATCAGTTTATTTAAAGGACAACTGTAGGCGAATATTTTTAATGAATATTTTGCCCTACTTCTTGATCTCTGTTACCTTTATAAATAAAGCTGTTTCTGTTCGTAATGTGTAGACCCACCTTCACTCTATGCTACAAGGGCTGACTTCTGCAGTGGATATAAAAAGTCTACACACCCCCCTGAAATTGCCATGTAAAGAAACTGGGCCAAAGATTATTTCAGAACATTTTCCACCTTTCATGTCGCCTGTAATCTGTATAATTCAATGAAAAACAAACTGGAATCTTTTCCAGTGAAAGATGTCACGTCAAGCCTCAATTTAGTAACAGTTGAAAACAATTCTCATGGTACTAAAACATTCACTTTAAGATAAAAAAAGCATGAGAATGTCACTGTTGCTGAATCACCAACTAGGAACACAATAGGCTCGATTCAGAGAGACAAAAAAATACTTTCGTTTTAGTGGTGATCTGTTTTTTTTTTTAAATGTTTCCGTTCTCGTATGAGTGTGTGAGCGATTCTATGCATGCATTGCAATCCTTCTGTAAAGTTTCCGTCCGTTCGTACGGCAGATTACGAATATGAGGATGTAATTTTCTATCCAGACTTTTCTGTTTCATTTTCACATGTTACAACGTAGGCTTTCGTTTTTGCCCTTTTCCCATCATCTCCTCCCACGAATCCTTTACGTTTCCCGTTAGTTTCTGTTTCCCTTTTTCAATAAATAATCGTCCAGATGGAAATCCTTACGATCTTGCGCCTGCGCACTACAAACATAACTCATTTAAGTGCTCGCCTACATATTTGCCACCCTCGCTTCTACTACAATGTTTAGCTAAATCACTTAGCACTATCCTCCATCTTCCCTTTTGGACCCTTAAAGCTCACCCAAACCACTTCGCGGTTAGGTTCTTCTTCCATTTTAGCCCCCTAAAACTCACCCAAATCACTTCTCGATCATGTGAATATTCATCTTAAAATATTTCTGGGCCCATTAGTTTTGTGTTAATGTATTTTGTAAATGAAATGACACTGAAACATTTTTTTTATTCCATCATAAAATATCAAATCTTAAAAAAAATTGAAAATTTAAAATTTTTACAACTATAAAAAACAAAATACATAGCAATGGCAGGCCACAGAACATTATTCTTCATCTGTGGTCCCCAACGAGTCGCGCAGCTCCTGCATCTCGCCCACCAACTGAAGGACCCTGACACTCAGTTGTGCCACTCTGGCACGTGTGGTCCCTGTTGAAAAATGTAAAATAAAATATTGGTATAACCTTGTTGGGGTCATACTGCGGTGCCCCCCCCCCCTCCCGTATGGTCCAAACACCTAAATCTGGACTTCAAAAGCCAGAGGGCCCTCGCCACCACGCCCCGGGTTTTGCATAGTGCCCAAATAGAGAACCCCTGGCCCGCATTCTGCAGGCAAAGAACGGGCATCAGGAGCAAGGGCAGGAGTGGATATCCAGAATCCCCTGAAAGAATTTAAAAATACTAACATAAAATACACATTCTAAGCTACAATATTGTTTACCATGTCATCAAGGGCTAAAAACAGCCATAGGTTAAGACATGAGTCATCAACTATATTCATTGCCATACAGTGAAAATGGATTGATGGAATGTGAGCAAACTTACCCAGGAGCCATCCACCAGATAATTCTCCTGACTCAAACTGACGAAATAAGCCGGAGCTCTGCAATATATAAGCAGCATGGGACGACCCTGGATGCCCTGCAAGAACACTGAGGAATCGCATAGCTGGACCAAACACTGCTTGTATGCTGTGCGAGTGGCACATCTTGCAGTTCCTGCAACCAAATATAAAATAATTACACAAAGCAAAGGTAACCGACTAAAACAAGAACTCCTACAACAAATTAAGATTCAAGTTCAACAATCCAAATATAATTGACAAAGGACATGTCTAAAAAAAAAAAACAATTATATGGATGTGTGGGAAAATAAAGGTTTACATGCTAAGGACTAATTAAGGTCAGCATTAAAATGCTTCTATAGGGCGTGGCTTGACATGGAGCTGTAAGGACGCATGTGAGGGGAGCTCCGCACCAGCACCACCATTACCAGCTCTCAGACCCTTGCTAGGACACAGGTTCCAGATGCCAAAGAAGGGGAGAGGCAGGGGAACATCCAAGAAACCCCAAGACCGCTCCATCCCCTCCTTTTTCCAGGTCCGGGAGGACAAAAAGTCAGAAGGAGCAAGGTCCAAGATGGCGGCCGGAGGAGCGGAGACGCGTGAGGAGACGGACCAGCGCGCTGACCCCCGCCGAGGCAGCCGCGACTGCCTGTTGCGAGATCGCGACCCGCTACACCGGGAAGAGAGAGCCGGCGCGTCATCGCGGGAGGACGGGGGCGGTGAGCACAGACCGGCCGCAGATGCCGGGAGCTGCCAGACGACGGCCGCCGGGTCGCGCGGCGGAGCGGCCGGCCGCGAGGGAGCGGAAGGAGGAACACCTGTCGGCGGCGAGGTGGGTGATCGCTCCCCGGCGTGTGTCCCCTTGGGTCTGGGCGCGCACCCACACAATCAGGACCCGCAGCAGCGGGGGGCCGGACGGGGGAGAGGGGGGGGAGCCGATGATAAGCTCCAGCAGCAGAATGGCGGCCATATCCCTCTAACAGGGAGTATAAGACCCTCAGCCACAGATTTGAACTGGCCAGCCGCATCACCCCAGCAAGTGAGCCCGATTCTCATGCCCATGACACGGGGGGCCCTGGCGCGGCTCTCGCCCCACTCGGCCTCCTTCTCCCCTGAGCCGAGCGGCACACCGGCCACTACACCACCTCCCGCGAGCACCACTCCGCCCTGGCAGAACCGCGCCGGAGCCTTCCTGGCCACTGAACCCGGCGCTCAATTCCCAGGAGTCGTGCGGAGGCCAGCACTGGAGGGATGGTTGGAGCGTGACCACCTGACAAGTGGGGGTTTGGGGGACCCCTCCTGCTCCACAATAAGCCCAGCGGAACAGAGCGAGCACAATACTAAGCAGCTCCCACATGCCATGGGGGTGGCACAGCAAAGCCCCTCACTTTCACTGCCTGGCTGCACCACCTGCCCACCCATCCAGCTCGATTTGATGTCACAAGTGATCGCAGAGGCCGTCAGAATCAATATCAATGAGGCCCTAGGTGGTCTTCCAACTAAGGGTGATTTTGATGGCTATGTGTCCAGAATGGAGGGAGCCATTAAAAGAGAGCTGGCGACCCTGCAGGGAGCGGTGGCTGAAGTCACACACAGGATGGATGATGTGGAGAATTCGCATAGATCGCTAGAAACACGGATGGCGGCGCTAGAACAACAGCAAATGGAGAGCGGACGCCACGTATCCGACCTCCTCCTAGCCCACGATGACGTCGAAAACCGAAATCGGCGGAACAACCTCCGCTTAAGGGGGGTACCCGAATCAGTGGAACCCAGAGACCTAGCAACTGCAGTAACAACGATCTTCAATGAGCTCCTGGAGCTCCCCAGCACCAATCACATTGAACTGGACCGGGTACACCGCGCGCTGGGTCCCCCGCCCGGCGGGGAGAGACAGACCCAGAGACATTATATGTAGGGTCCACTTTTTCAAAGTCAAGGAAGAGATCACCTGCCGTGCCTGGGAGAAGGGGTCCATCACGTTCCAGGGTGCCCAGGTGATTATTCTGCAGGACCTGTCCCGCAGGACTTTATTAATGAGGAAGCTTCTGAAACCCCTACTGGAGTCCATTCAGAACCAGAGAGCTACCTATCGCTGGGGACACCCATTCCAACTGCTGGTTCGGAAGTCAGGAGGGCTTTTCGTGCTAAGATCCCCGAGCCAACTTCCGGACTTATTCCATTTCCTAGAAGTGGCCCCGATGGACGTCCCTGACTGGACCGCTCCGGATCTGTCGGTCTACGGCGGGCGACCGCCCAGGAGGGTGGCGGGGGCCCCCCGCGAAGCCAGAAGAGGGGCCCGAGATCGCCGATGAACTGTAGCAGAGACTCCGTGGTACCGTGGCGCGGCCGCGCTGTGCCCCTCCCCGACTGACGGGCCATTTGCGCCGGGGCCGGGGACCGGGGGCCTGGTGTGGCCGGAGCCGCGGCGGAGAGGTAATTGCTCAGGATTATTTGTATGACATGCCAAGGTTAACCTAAGTTGCCTTACCGCCATTGTTGTTTATTGTTATCGGTGCCTGCGGGCTGCGGGCGGCCGGCACGGCGGACCATAGTCGGACAGCTCGGTGGTCCCTAGCCAGGCCGCGGACCCTGGGGGATCCGACCTTGCTCACTGCCATTACCGCAGCGGGATGTCCCGCTTGGCCCGGGGTCGGTCGTCCTGCCGCCCGCACGTGCGCGGGCCTTGTATCCACCGTTCCCAATAGCATCCCCCCAAATGTTCATTGCCTGACGGCAAAACCTCCTCCCCCCACATCCACATGAGCGCTGAGTGCAAGAACGAGATTAAGTTGAGCTCTGTGCGTCTCCCCTCCTGTTGACCATGTTCCGGTCCTCCACTCCGCCCTTCAAATACTGAGTGCTCCCCTCTAAGTGGCGACCCAGGTGGCCCTAGAGGGGGAAAGAGAGGGCGGATATTCGGATCTCCCCGTCTCGAAAGGGCTCGGGAGATCCCCCCCAGTCTTCGGTAAAAAGCACCGGTTCCAGACCACCATACCACGGTGGATCCGGTGGACTACTATTTAGTCCATATACTTGTTGTTTCTTTGACTGTTATTGTCTTTCCCGTTTTTCCCGTTACTTCCTAGTTGCTGGCCACCCAGCTTTAGTACACACCCACAACCCCATCCAATCCCCAGCCCACGCCTCTCCCTCCCCCCTCCACTTATCCTACCCCCCCCCCCCGACACTCTAGAAACGAACAAAACACAATCCTCTGCAACAGGATCAGACCCCCCCAGGACTCTCTGCAGACTAACCTTCACCGAGCTTCCCACAGGCGTTCTAAAATGGGCGCCTTCAGGACGGTCTCGATGAACGTTAAGGGCCTAAACTCCCCAGAGAAGAGAACCATTCTCCTGCAGGAGATGAGAAGGCAGAGAGCGAAAATCATATTCCTGCAAGAGACGCACTTTAAAAAATCAGCGGCCCCTCGTTTGGGCAGCAGATTTTACCCGCAGGTGTTCACCAGCTGCGCCGCCGAGGATAGGAAGAAGCGGTGGGTAGCAATAATGCTATCTAAAGACTTCCCACTCATGGTACAGGAAGAATGGAGAGATGAGTCAGGGCGCATAGTCATGATTAAAGGGAAGGTAGGCTGTAGAACATACACACTGGCGTCAGTATACGCACCAAACCAGGGGCAGCTTAAGTTCTTGATCCACGCCCTAGACAGGCTGGAACGATTCATGGCAGGAGAGATCATACTGGGCGGCGACTTCAACCTAGCCATTGAACCCGCACTAGATTCTTCTTCGGGGAAGTCGGCAGTATCTCAGGCAGCTCTTAGGACACTTAGGAAAAAGTTACACGGCCTTCAGCTAGTAGACGCGTGGCGGATCCTCAACCCATCTGTCAGGGACTACTCTTTCTTCTCTAGAGTCCACGGGACCTATTCCAGACTGGATTACCTGTGGATTTCACATAGCCTACTGGGACAGGTGGCGGGAGGAGGTATCCATAGCATCACGTTCTCAGATCACGCCCCTATACACCTGGACCTGTCACTGGTGGATAGGCCCCCCCCACCATTGACATGGAGACTAAACGAGTCCCTGCTACAAGATGCAGTCGCCCTTAAGGCAGTGAAGGAGGGTATAGACGCCTACTTCAAGGAGAACAATAACGGAGAAGTCTCGCCACTGGTGCTATGGGAAGCCCACAAGAGCGTAATCAGGGGAGTCTTGATAAGTCATGCCGCTAGAATAAAGAAGGATAGGCAGGCGCAGATGGCGAGACTCGTAGACAGAGTTAAGAAACTCGAATTGTCACATAAGCGATCCGAGGCGGTGCAGGTGCTGGGCGAACTGACCCAGGCGAGGGAGGCCCTGAACACCCTACTCTTACACAAAGCTAAGTACGCGATGAAAAAGTGCAAACGCACTTTTTATGAACATGGCAACAAGAGTGGGGCCTTGCTTGCCAGGGCTCTGAAGCAGCAAAGGCTGCAAAACTTTATAGCAGAGATACTGGACAAGTCCCAACAGAAGCAACATGCACCGGAAAAGATTGCAGAATCCTTCCGGCATTACTACTCCAAGCTCTATGACCTGCAAGTGGGGCATGCAACTCATTCCCACCAGGACAGGTCCAGGGCCTACATCCAGGATTCTGGCATGCCGCAAATCGATGGGGAAATGGCAGCCGCGATCGAGGACCCCATCAGTGTGGAGGAGCTAGCCGGGGCAATAAAACTGACCCCCCTGGGGAAGGCGCCGGGCCCCGATGGATATACGGTGAGATACTATAGCACCTTCCTATCGCAGCTTGGCCCATTTGTAGTCAAAGCTTGGAACACTATCGCCGACTCGGGGGCCCCGGGCGCCTTTTCCGGCGGGGATCTAGAGGCACACATCACCGTCTTGCACAAGGCAGGCAAGGACCCTCTTATATGCCAGAGTTACCGGCCCATCTCTCTCCTGAACACAGACCTAAAATTATACGCCAAGATCTTGGCTAATAGACTAGCCCCCATTGTAGCTCAAGTAGTACACCTCGATCAAACGGGCTTTGTGCGGGGGAGAGAGGCCAGAGACAATGTGGTTCGGGCTATCGACGTGATGCACTGGGCTAAATCGCAGAATGTCCCGGCGATGCTCCTCTCCACTGATGCGGAAAAGGCATTTGATAGGGTTAGCTGGACATTCATGAAGGAGACATTGAGTCACATTGGCCTGGGAGACAGGATGAGAAAATACATAGACGCCCTATACACCAGACCCTCCGCAAGAGTCAAGGTAAACGGCCATTTGTCTGATGCAATCCAAATCCGCAACGGAACACGCCAGGGCTGCCCCCTATCCCCCCTCCTCTTTGCCCTGACGATTGAGCCCTTCCTGTGCAGGATAAGAGCAAATGGGGACATCAGAGGTGTAGAATCCCCTGAGGGGACCCATAAATCAGCTGCATACGCAGATGACCTCTTATTCTTTATTACCGGCCCCACTACTTCCTTACCAGTATTAATGAAAGAATTTGAAATCTATGGGAGACTCTCCTCGTTTAAAATAAATTTTGACAAGTCCGAAGCCCTGAATGTATCTCTCCCGGCAGATGTGAGCCACAACCTACAGCGGTCTTTCCCCTTTAAGTGGGCAAAGTCCTCCATCACATACCTAGGAACCCAACTCCCACACCAATTATCAAATATATTCGCATTAAACTTTCTTGCCCTGGGCCAAAAAATAAAGCGAGACCTAGAGAAATGGGATCAGCCCACCTTCACCTGGATGGGAAGAGTTAATATTATTAAAATGTCCATCCTGCCCAGGCTCCTGTTTCTTTTCCAGGCCCTCCCGATCCGCATCCCACTGCAATATTTTAGAGACTTAGATGGGGCCTTCACCAGATTTGTATGGCAAAGAAAGCCAGCAAGACTGAAGCGAACCATTATGTATAAGCCTAAAACTCGTGGTGGCATGGCAATGCCAGATACTAAACTATACTGGATCTCCACACATCTTCAGAGGGTATGTGAATGGCACTTATGCCATGGAGCAAAAAGATGGGTGCAGTTAGAGAGAGCCATAGCCCCCATGCCACTAGATATAATCCCATGGAACAAAGTATTCCCGAGGGGGAAGGCCATCGAGCATCCAACGATAATGGCCACCCTGAGCATATTCTATAGATACAGGGAACATCCAGAGATCTCGCCCTGGCCATCACCGATGACCTCGCTACTGAACAACCCGGAGATCCCGCTGAGCCGTGCTGGGACGGGGCTGGGAGGACGGAGGGCGATACCCCCTCTTAGAAGCGGAGACCTTCTGACAGGGGAAGGGTGGACGTCCCTGGGGACATTGAGATCCAGATGGCCAGACCACAATTTAGACCCTTGGACTCTCCTATACCTCCAATCTTACCTCTCACGGGCAGGCTTCAGAAGGGATAAATGTAGAAACCATACAGAATTTGAGAAGCTGTGCGCGGGAGGGCAAGATCACACCCACTTGATCTCGAAACTGTACACCATCCTAATGCATAGAGAGAGCCCCCCGCCGTCCTTCTGGACAGAATGGGAGAAGGACCTAGGCAGACCCCTCACGGAGAAACAGAGAGAACAGATAGCGACCCTAGCACACAAGTCCTCGTTGGCAACCAGAATACAGGAATCAAATTACAAATTACTGACCAGGTGGTATTACACCCCAGACAGACTAAACAAAATGTTCCCAGATATAGATCCCTTCTGCTGGAGATGCGAGACTGTGAGAGGAACATTAATGCATATCTTCTGGCAATGCCCCAAGGTTCAGGTATACTGGAGGGAGGTTATCTCTGTAATTACGCAAATCACCAACACACAGATCCCAAATGACCCGGCTCTGATACTGTTGCACCAAACAAAACAATCAATAGGGAAATATAAAAAAAACACTAGTAGTCCACTTGTTGAATGCGGCCAAACAGGTCATACCTCGGTTATGGAAGCAAAAGAGGACCCCGGCGGTTGGGGATTGGCTAAGGGAAGTACAATCAATAAAGGAGATGGAGGACATGACCCTCTCACTGCGCGAAAGGGATGAGCAGTTCAGATCCACGTGGCTTCCCTGGCTGATCTTCCAAGACTCGGCGGAATTTCGGGTCCATGCCAGTGGGTAATGCCTGGGCCGGTCCAAACCGGACGCACTCAATCTACAACTGGACGAAACACAGCTAGGTCCCTACGGACGCCCCATTTCCCTCTCCTCCCCCTCCAGGTCCCCACCGTTTTTCTCCCCCCCCCCATTATTGTCCCCGCCCCTCAATCCGGATACACCCCCCCCCTCACACACACGTTCAACCCAAGTTGAGCTCTGATAACATTACGCCCCCGCCTACGGGGGGAGATTCGGACCCCACTCCCTGAATTAACCTGGGTTATGTACCCTTTTTTTTTTTTTTTTCTTTTTTTTTTTTTTTTCTTTCTCTCTCGTATACTTTTCAACTGTTCTGTACCCCCACTCCCTTCTTGTGTTCTGTACCCCCTGTTGAATTTTTGAAAACGTACTAAATAAAGAATATTAAAAAAAAAAAAAAATGCTTCTATAAGGCATACATGAAATGTATTGATTTAGGTATGCATTGCTATACAATTTATGGCCTCGGACATGCTGATACATGCAATGCCTTGGTGCTAAAGGCGCGCAGACTCCTCCACATAGCCGCAAAACATGTTCAACAATAGCAATCCGAGCCCTCAAAGGTCCTGTAAGTGGATCGGAAATGAAACGGATTTATAGTGTGGTGGTCTGTCGGAAATCAGCTCTCTGAATCAGACGCAAGCCCATCCCAACAACGTAAGTTATCTGAACGAACGAAAAATATCAGATTTTGTTTGGAAAATGATCCGAACTAACGGAAATGTTTGCTTACGTTCATCGAAAGCGCATATACGCATTTTCCCGAATGTTCGTACGAATGAAAAGTGAACGAAAAAAAGCAAAAAAAATGACAAACATCCACCAAAACTTTCACAGACAGCTACGGAAGTGCAGACGAATGTGTCTCTGAATCGAGCCTAATGAAAGTCAATGGTACTTTGTTAGTCCTAAGAAAAGTAGTACATTTTTTATTATGTTTTACTCTGTAATAAAAAAATTGATTTGTCTTCCTAGTTGGTGATTCAACAACAGTAAAATTATCCACTCCTTGAAAAAGTGCTTCAAATCAGATTCTAAGAACATCTGAAATGTACAGCCCTCAACAGGTCAAAACTTTCTAACAAAATTGGTCACTTCTTGTTGCTGTGGGTGCCTTCAAATCAATCACATAACAAATGAGTAAGAACATTTCTAGAAGAAGCAGAGGCAGATAGGGATTCACCACTGCCTCCTGAAGCATAAAACCTGGCTACAAATAGGGGTGGTACCAATAGGGTCCATTTGTCTCAAAGATATCCCATTCCCTTTTCCTGGCAGATGAAGGCACAGGATGGCAGAAACCCCAGAGTCTGGGGAGGACAAGGAGTGGATAAGGAAGTGATTAACGGAAATCCAGGAAATCTAGCTGATCTCTTGATTAAAGGGGGGTTAACTGTGAGGATTACCCCTTATTTCACTTGCAGGTATGTATCGAAAGTCACCATTTTGCATTACAGTCAACCTATTGATTTTCTTTAGCTATATACTTTTGAAAACAGCTCACACTGGGCTCTTGAACATTAAATTCTTTTGCTTAAATGCCAGGGACATCTGGCTCGATGCCCAGACTTATTGGTGGAGTGAATTCAGTTTTTTTGTTATGGGAAGCATTCATGTATTTTGTGTGAAATATTGTTAAGCCAATAGAATGTAATCTATGTAAATCTGCCAATGTATAATCTTGCCCCTGAAAGGGTTATAACCAATCAAGTGTCCTAAAGCTTATGAAGTGCTATTTAAACCAATTTCAAAACAAATTAAGCCTGAATGACTTTGAATTGACATTTGATGCCATTTTTGCCTTCTTGTGTTCTACTCAATGCTTTCTCATCTGAGTTCACGAGACGAGTCTACCCAAATGGGGCATTAGCCTGTTGTTCCTACAATGGCCAAATCATCATAAAGATACATTACTTTTTTCAGCAACTTTTCCCCTCATTCTTTAACCATTTAAGCAGATGAAATTCGAGCAGTTTCTTATGCCATTAAATGCCAACCACGTGAATTTCACTTGCCTGGCAATTCCTCTGTTTACGGAAAAATGGACACCTCGAACCCGCCACAGGGAGGGATCTTTTAAGCTAACAAGTTAGCTGACATCATTTCACTCAGTCAGTATAAAACGCCCCTCCTAGTGGTGATTGCTGGAAGCAGGTGAGGAGGCAGGGAACCCGAGCCTCTGCTGATCCATCAATCACTCCTGGTTGCAGATGAACAGCGTGGGACAGCAGGATTGGTGATAGAGGTAAGTAGAAAATAATTATTAAGGTCATTTTTTATCAGTGTATATTTTCTTACATTTAACATTTTTTGAACTGATAAGGGGTCCTTGAGACCCCTATATCGGTTCACAAGGCAGGAGGGGCTAGCTAGTCACCTGCCAGCAAGCGGGGGACTTCCCATATCCCCCTGCCCTATTACCTGCATCCCCAAAGCCCAGGGGGATACAGAAGTGCCTGCAGCCCATGTGAGCTATGCAAGCTTGTAACCACCAGGACCAGGGGCTGGCTGCACCACCATAGCTGTTGCCCAGGCTGGTTTTAGTGGGGAGGGGTGACCCTTGTAAAAAATGTGGGTCCCCCTCCCCGGAAAGGAGGAGGCAAGAACAGGTGTCTACTGATACATATGTGGTACTGTTGTAATTGAAAGGAATGGGGCATTTACACACAATATGATTTTATTTAATATATTTTGGTTTTAATTTGTTTTATATTGATTAATTTGTTTTAATATTGAGAAAGCACTGAAAAAATGACCATCCTTACATTTCATGTTAAAGCCCAAATTCTGCTGAAAAAACAATACATTATATTCTTGGTAAGTCTTGGAATTTTCAGTTAAACATACATAGCACAAAATGGTGAAAAATGGCCTGGCAATGGAGGGTGACAAAATCTCTAGGTAGACTGGCAATTAAAGGGTAAAAGTGGACTAAAACCAGGAATTATGCCTATTTTGAGTTTTGATCCGCTTCCCCTGGCATTGCCCCCAAAACCCACCTTTCTGGTGATTCCATGCCATCCAGTCGGTGCTTTATTCCATGCATATTAATGCATAAATGCATATATGGAAACAGAGCTCCAGTATAAAAAAAACGGGAGCAGCTGCATGTATCCGAATGGCTGAGCATGGGAGTGAGTCTCAGTCGCAAGATGGTGGAAATGCAGCCGTGGGATTTGCCAGGAGTTTTCACAAAGCAGGTCATCCCAACTTGGGATGGACCAAGGGTAGGGAAGTTGGGTTTGGACCCTGTGTACAGCCCCAGTGGTCAATGGATAATGCACATACCAAAGATTCCATTGTCTAAAAATTAGCCCGTAATGTTTGCACTGAACTGTAGGATGGGCTTTTTCTGTTGGGCTCATGACACTTTATGCCCCTGTAAAGCTGGACTTCCTTCTTTACCTAGGGAATGGAACTAAAAGCCATTTTTCTCCAAAGTAGAAAACTCCCTGATTCTTGTCGCATTGGAGTTTGCAAAGAGCGAACTTGCCACTGCCATTCCTCAGCTCTCTTGATGCCTTGCAAAGCACAGTTTGATGCATGGTGACTGGCTCTGGGTTATTTACTGAAAATATCCTTCAGCTCATCTCTAGTAAGGCTCTAGTTATGGACGCTCTAAGCTCTTTATTTCACAGTCCTCTGAACAGAAGTCATAAGACCTTGAAAAAAATGTAATTTCATTCACCTAAATCACGCTCCCCTCGCATCCAGCATGCTCCCTATTTGCATTTCCTTACTCCAGGATATCCGCTAGGTGTATATTACGGTAATGCTATAAATGTAACCTGAAATGATTTAGGGAATTCATTTTCCTTCCGTTACTTTACAGATTCTTTTCCCATTTCAAATCAGTGGCTTCATCTAATGCAGAGTTGCACAATATGTTTTGGTCTAAGGGCACATTGTCTTAATGTTCCACTTCAAGGGACTACCATAAAAATTTAAAAACGAGACACTAGTCCCATTACCCCAGACTATTTATTAATATATCCTCACAATGACACCCATGGCATAAACTGGTAAACACATATACATAATCACCTCGATTTACTAAAAGGTTCACCGGGGAGTCACCAGGCCAGTTTGTCGGTCTTTTTAGCATCTTTAGCTTATTTTTTGAGCCTGACTGTCAGATAGCTGACCAGAATGTGAAAAACAAATAATGTTACTGTTTTTCTATAACTTTTATATTTTGGGGGTGATTTACTATGTTCACTACCATTCGCTACTTGATATAAAAGTATGTTTGCAGGATGTACGACGCACTCGTGACAGACCAGTGGACACAGGCCGTCCCAATGCATTTTGCTGTGTTTGCGCCGCAGTCATAGGTGGTTTGGGAAAGTGGTTTGGAGAAAGCCGGGGATATGCTGATGAACTGCTGTGGCAGAATTCTTTAGCAAAAAACATGAAATCTTGCTTAAAACACTCTTTTACAGCATATGTCACTATGGGGTCTCAGAATATATGTGGGGTATCATCTTAGGAGTTTCTGTGTTGTTAGAAAAGCTTACACAGGGCCTTCAGAATCATTTAATTAAGAGCCCAAACCATTAAAAAATGTTTCCCCGGCATCTAAAATTAATAAATTTAATGTTTCTAGTCAATTACTTATTATTTTTTGCCCCACTGGGCTGCAACTTTGTTCAGGACTCTAGGATACGGGCTCCACCATCTTGCCTCAGAAGCATCACATACTGAGGAGAGGAGAGGGGGGCAAAAGCACAGGGGGAGGGGTTATAGCTGTCCTTTGCACAGATAGAGCAGAGCTGGGGTCAGGAACAGGACAACAATCCCAGAATGTAGAACGGTATAGTCAGAGACACTTCCTGCTTGCAGACAGCCTGAGACTCCATGGGCTGCCATCTTGGATGTTTAAAGGCTCAGAAAATGCAGAAGATGCAGGTAGGATGATTTTTAATGTGGTCAATCTGTATTGACAGGGTGGGGGAAACATATAAGATGTGAAGAGTGAAGGTTCAGTTTAAGAATAAAAATTTAATTGAAAATATAACAGTCGTGTAAAAACATTATTAGTTGTTTTTCACATACTGGGGAACTTTCTAATGTTCATGCTCGAAAAATAAATTAAAGATGCTAAAAAACCTAAACTGACAATCTCTCCCTAAACAACATGATGATGTTCCTATGGGGTTCGTCACTAAAAGGTGGTGCATGCAAAAGTGTTTGCCAGCATTTGCTAATCCAAACTGAAGTAGAAGTAAATCCAGAAAACATGTAGATCGCTGGCAGAACATGCAAAATTTCACTTGGTAAATGCGTAACCTGGCGGATACATGACGGATACCGGCAAATAATTTTGTAAATTGCCCCCTATATGTATATAGGAAAACACAACTTATGGGAAGGCCAGAGTGCCAAATATTGTATGCCAAAATATGGTGAACAAGGCTGGGAGGAGGAGGTCCTCCCTATTACTCCTCCTCTAGGGTTCCCAAAAATGTGCAATGGCAGGCTCGGGATTGCAGCTGTGGTCCTGGGCTCCCTGGGCATTCCAGTAGCTGGATATATATAGGTACATGACAGGAGGACAGCAAGATGTATCTGCAGGGATGCTGCACCACAAGCTAGTCCTGGAGCGGGGAATCAACAAGTCTGGTTTTTACTAGAGCCCTCCCCACAGGCTGGGCTGCGGACAGGCAGGGGTCCCACAACCATTGCCAGCAAGTAGTGAGTCCACTTCAGGTGTGTACAGGAACAGAGCCGGGGAGTTCATCGCTCCAGAGTGTTTAGGGAGCAGAGCCGGAAGTTCAGAGCTCAGGTGAGTGCAGCAACTAGGGATGAGCGAATCGATCCGGACGAACCCGGATTCGATCCGAATTTCAGGAAAAATTCGATTCGGATCGAATCCGAATTTCCCCGCGATTCGATCGCTCGAAGTTTTCCTTTAACATCCATTCATTTACATTACAGGCATTCTAAGATGGCGGACGGGACATGTCCAGACATCAACCCCGCGCCAGTGCAAGCTGGGACAGTCACATGCAGCCTATCAGCAGCCAGCAAGCCCGGTGACGTCACAGCGCTATTTAAGGCCGGCCATCTTGCTTTCCTGCCTCATTTCTCTATTGCATTCGTGAGAGACAGAACGTTGTGTAGCTGAGGGAGTGAGGCAGTTAGACAGGCAGGGACAGACAGGGACAGGCTGGAGACAGGCAGGAGACAGACAGGAGACAGACAGAAAGTCAGCGAAAAAAAGGGAAAGGTAGAAAAATCGGAGGCTGTCAGCCTGTCACAGGGAGTTTTTTTTTTTTTTTTCATCCAGCCTGACAGGCTTTGTTAGCGTTTTCAGGCTGCTTATACTAACTAACTGTGCATATATACTGAACTGATCTTAAGTCTGCTGTGAGGCATCCCATTCTGTGACTACAGCAGCCTCTGTTTAAGACCATATAACCATTTGCTCTTATTATATTTGAAATTAGCCTGATAAAGACACTTTTGCTCGGCATAGTACTTCTGGACCCTGCCAGGGCATCCCATTCTGTGACTACAGCAGCCTCTGTTTAAGACCATATAACCATTTGCTCTTATTATATTTGAAATTAGCCTGATAAAGACACTTTTGCTCGGCATAGTACTTCTGGACCCTGCCAGGGCATCCCATTCTGTGACTACAGCAGCCTCTGTTTAAGACCATATAACCATTTGCTCTTATTATATTTGAAATTAGCCTGATAAAGACACTTTTGCTGGGCATAGTACTTCTGGACCCTGCCAGGGCATCCCATTCTGTGACTACAGCAGCCTCTGTTTAAGACCATATAACCATTTGCTCTTATTATATTTGAAATTAGCCTGATAAAGACACTTTTGCTCGGCATAGTACTTCTGGACCCTGCCAGGGCATCCCATTCTGTGACTACAGCAGCCTCTGTTTAAGACCATATAACCATTTGCACTTTTTATAATTGAAATTAGGCCTGATAAAGACACTTTTGCTGGGCATAGTACTTCTGGACCCTGCCAGGGCATCCCATTCTGTGACTACAGCAGCCTCTGTTTAAGACCATATAACCATTTGCTCTTATTATATTTGAAATTAGCCTGATAAAGACACTTTTGCTGGGCATAGTACTTCTGGACCCTGCCAGGGCATCCCATTCTGTGACTACAGCAGCCTCTGTTTAAGACCATATAACCATTTGCTCTTATTATATTTGAAATTAGCCTGATAAAGACACTTTTGCTCGGCATAGTACTTCTGGACCCTGCCAGGGCATCCCATTCTGTGACTACAGCAGCCTCTGTTTAACCCTTTCAGTGCCAAGCACGTAGATTCTACGTGCTCGCTTCCACTCCACTTAAGTGCCAAGCTCGTAGAATCTACGTGCTTGACTTTCCCCCCTGACAGTAAAAAAAATATAAATCAAAAATACTCATCTGACCCCTCGTTGGATCCGGCTGGGTCTCCCCTTTAATTTGGTGCCATCCGATCCCCCGTGGGGGGTCGGATGGCTCCAGGAGAGCCCCCGGAATAGCCCCCCCCCCGCTTCGGCAGCAGCAGCTGCTAAATGTAAAAAAAAAAAAAAAAAAAAAAATGACATTTCCTTACCTGAGGCCGCGCTGTCTCCCGATGGGTGTCCTCTTCACTGGGGGGGCCTCCGATCCTGGGGGGCGGGGCCAGGTGACATCTTATGATGTCACCAGCAGCCCTCTTAATGCCGGGACGTGAGACAGACAATCAGTCTGCTCGTGTGCCTGGAGGAGGGCAGATGGGGAGGAGGAGAGGGCTGAGATCACCCCCCCCTCCTCCCCAGGCTCTCTCCTTCAAACACACGAGCAGGCTGTCAGCGGAGATCGCCGGGGGACACAGGATCGGAGGTGAGTAAAGTAAAATAAAAAAAAAATAAAGATCTTTTATATCTTATGTCTCTGTGTCTTTTTATTTAACATTTAACCCCTTGTGAACTGGTAAGGGGTCCATGAGACCCCTTATACCAGTTCACAAGGCTGGGGGATGGCATGTCACCCGCTTGCCGCAGCGGGTGACTTGCCATTAACCCCCGGCACCCCCAATTACCTGCCTCCCCAAAGCCCAGGGGGGGGCAGAAGAGCCCGGGCCCACACAGGGTTTTTAACCCTTAAAATTCAAAAAAAAAATGGGGTCCGCCCCCCTGGGAGGGGGGACCCTATGTCATTTTTTTTTTTAATAAACTCTTTGTGTTCTGTCATCCAGCAGCTATAAAAGGCTTCCAGCAGGTGAGCAGAAGCCAGTGATCGCCGAGGGACACAGTGCTCCAGGATGGATGGGAGGTGAGTACAGTGTAAAAAAAAAAATTAATAAAATATTTTTTTCTCTTTTGTGTGTCTGTGTTTTTTTTTACATTTAACCCCTTGTGAACTGGTAAGGGGTCCATGACCCCTATACCAGTTCACAAGGCTGGGGGAGGTGGCAAGTCAACTGTGACTAGCGGGTGACTTGCCATTAACCCCTGGCACCCCCATTACCTGCCTCCCCAAAGCCCAGGGGGGGGCAGAAGAGCCCGGGCCCACGGACTATGCGGGTTTGTAGCCTGCAGGGCCAGGGGCCACAAAAGCTGGCCCCTGTGCCCTGTTTCTACAAGCCCGGCATAGCTGGTCCCGGGCTGGTTACTTTGGGTAAGGGGGACCCCATGTCAATTTTTTGGGGGATTTTTAAGGGTTTTTAACCCTTAAAAATCCCCCCAAAAAATGGGGTCCCCCCCCAGGAAGGGGGACCCTATGTCATTTTTTTTCTCGATTTAACCCTTTGTAGTGTGGATGGTAGTTGTATTTTATTTGTAAATGTTATAAAATACTTGTTTCAGTTAGGGGGGTCTCCTGGGCAGGAACGGGGGGCTACCGATAAATATGTGGTACCGTTCTAATCGGTAGAAATGGGGCTTTCACATGCAATACGGTTTTCCTTAATAAAATACATTTTTTATTTGAAATAAAGGAGTCAATTTTCTAAAAAATTTTTTATTTATTTATTTATTTATTTTTTACTTAATAATATTGTAAAAAACCAAATAAAATTTACAAACAAGACATTTCTTGTTAAAGCCTAAACTCTGCTGCAGAAAATATATGTATAATTTTCCTGAAAATTCCAGCAAAAATGGCGCAAAACATGGCGCAAAACATGGCGCAAAATGGGGAAAAATGACCTGTCAACAGAGGGTGACAAAATCTCAAGTAGGCTGGCAATTAAAATGGTTAAAGATAGCTATGCATGTTGGGTATTGTTCTGTTCGGGGGACCTTGTGCTTTCAGACTTAGCTTGTTTTTTTCTGGTTTGCATATATTCTAAGTATGTCTCACACCCTGCTTCGGAAGTAGTCATTACACTTGGGTTATGTCCAGTAGAGGGCGAACTTCTGCAGACATGACTAGAAAAAAAGAAGCTCCTCCCGGCCCATAAATACCCGGGACCTCCCAAGCACCTCCCAGATAAGTCTCTGCAGACGGCGAGCAAGTCAGAAGATGACGTCTCCTCCTTGCACAGGGGGATTTCAGGTAGCCGGGATGACTCCCAGCCCTTTATTTTCTCTATTACCACCCGGATCTCTGTTTCGTATTACCCTGCCTCCCTGCCTTGGCTGCTGGTCTGGGCGAGGGTAGATGGCACCCTAGGTGCTTAGGAGCTAATGCTCCACCGTGAGACCCTATACTAGAGGGTAGGCGGCTTCAGGTTGGTGATCCTGACATGGGATGCCCCGTCCGTTACTAGCCCTCTTTACTTGGCAAGCACATGTAACCATGGGCTTATTCCTCCCTGCTTCCCTATTCCCGATTAGCTGGGGTGGCCTGTATATGTATATATTTTTAATTGTGTATGTGTGCTGTTTTACTGTTTGTGTGTAGTGTGTTGTTACTACTGGCGATGGCCAGCGCTTCTTTATTTTCCACACGCTGGCCCGCGCGCGCTTCTTCCATGGCGGCGGCGGGCTGGTGACGTCGCAGCCGGCTCCCGCATTGGCGGGGAGCTCGGCTGGGTTGTGATTCCCTGCTTGGGGAGGGGGCGTGGCCTAGCGCTCGGCGCGCTACCCAGGCGGCCCGCCTCCTTCGCTCCCTCTAGCTCCGGTCACCGGCGGAGGACCGGTGATGCTTCGGTCGGCTCCCGCGTTGGCTGGGGAGCTCGGCGATTTGTGATCCTTGTGTTGGGAGGGGGCGTGGCCTAGCGCTCGGCGCGCTACCCAGGCGGCCCGCCCCTTCGCTCCCTCTAGCTCCGGTCTCCGGCGGAGGGCCGGTGATGTCTCGGTCGACGTCCGGCTGTTTGTGGTCCCGGTGTTGGGAGGGGGCGCGACCTAGCGTTTGGCGCGCTACACAGGCGGCCCGCCCCCTTTGCTCTCTCTTCCACCTCCAGGCGCCATCTTGGTTCACGTGCAGTCGGTGAGTGCCCCCCCCCCCCCCGTGTGGGCTGAGGACTGTTTTTTTCTACAGATATGTATATTTATTTTTATTGTTTTTCATGTAAATGACGCTCTTCAAGTATTGATCATCTTGGGCATCTACTGTGGACCTTGGGGGTTGCATCTTTATATGGATGTAGTGTATATATATGTATATGTTTGGTGTGCGGGTGATTGCTTATGGTTACCCTATTATGTCTTCCGGGGGACGTCCTAATTTAGTTTTCCCCCGGTCCTGTGGCCCTATCCTTCAAAACTAAGGGGGTATATTGCCATCAACATGTATTATCCTATATTAAATCCTCCCACTAACGGACATTTAAGGGGCATCCCGGGTAGCTCAACAGCGTAATTCCCATTGGTCATTGCGACTATCAAAATCACCTTATGGAGGCTTCCCAGGATGCTGTGCTCGGGGTCACCTCCGGGCAAGCCCGGCTGTGTGTGGTTTGTGGGGCATCCCTTGTGGGTAATAATGTGCAGAGTTGTGTACCAAGTGCGCAGTGTGTGCTTGCGCGGTAATCTGGGCCTGTGCGGCTGGATCAGCTCTGCTGGTCTTGTTTCCCACACCCCCGCACCTGGATATGACCCATAGTGACACTGACACTAGTGTAAGAGTCGCAATTTATGTTTGCGCTAGACGAGCAACATTGTGATATTGATTGCTAGCCTTGCGGCCCGGAAGGCTCCGGCTACAAATCGGCCCCCCTAGTCATTGTGTCCTGGGGCCCCTTGGGTTGCAAATCCTCCCTCTGACGGACTTGAGGGGCATCCCGGGTTGCTTCTAGCATAATTCCTGCGGGTTAGTGCGACTACCATACGTATCACAGTTTGGAGGCTCCCCTGGATCCGGGCTCTGGCTCCTTCGGGGCAGTCCCGGCAGTGTGTGGGTTGGGGGGTATCCCCTGTTGGGGATACTGTGCTGGGGCATACTATGTGTTTAGCAGGCCATAACGCGGCAGTCGGGGGCCCGGACGTCTGGGTCAGTGCCGCTGGCCTCATCGACTACTCCACCTTAAATTATCTGTACCCCAGGTGACATGGTCACTAGTGGGGAGTCGCAATCTGATGTTTGTGCTGGATGCAACTCCGGAAAATAGTTTTCTAGCTCTGTGGCCAGGGTGGCCTCGGCTAAGAGAAGACATCTGTCAATGGCAGTGCCGTTTCTTGATGTTTATGATTCTCTTTAATGGTCTGTTCCTTTTCCGCTTGCGGAAGGACCTGTTTGCGGAATCTGATGGCTCTGAGGATCAGCAGTTTGGGATGCTGATGCCGGGCAGGGGCTTGGGGATGCTGTTGTTACCCCCAAGTTCCTGGGCCATTTCCTTGAGGTGTCTGCTATTCCTCAATTGGCGGAGTCCCCTCCGCAGTTAAAAAAAAAAAAAAAAAAAAAAAGATATTTTTTGCTTGAGACCTCTGTGCCTCGTAAGGAGTGCCCGACTCTTTTCTAATCCCGGTTTTCTTCAGGAACGGGATAGGAGGTATCCTTGTCCGGTGGACGCGGTGATGCGCTGGTCATCTCCTCCCGAGGTCGATGCGTCCGGTACTGGGATTGTCCAGCGCCTCTGTGGTGCACTCTCTAGACGCCTCCACGATTAAGGATCGTGAGGACCATTGTTTTGATCAGATGGCTTGTCATGCCCTTGCCGGCATGGGTTTTACCTTGCCGCCTGTTTGTTTTTTTGTACTCATGGTTGTGGTTATCAGGTCTGTGGTTTGGGGCCTGTTGAGGGGTCCCAGCGGGACCCGGCCAGTGCTGGTTTAGCAGCGTTTCTGCGGTGTGTAAAGTTTCTGACCATGGTCTTGTCTGCCTGGATGACACTGTATGTCTGTATGGCGGAACCTCAGCTTTGCTTGTGGTTATACGACGCTCTGTCTAGTTGCGCTGGTGGCGGCTAACATTGGCTACCCTTCGGGGTATGCGGATTTTTGAGGTCATATTGGTCAGTGGCATAAGGAGGTAGGATTCTACCACACTAGAAGCGACGTTGCTCCTTTCGGGGGGCAGGCCCCTCTATTCTTCCTTTCACGGTGCCAGAGCCTGCAGAGGTGCTGTCTTCTCTATCTTCAGTGGTGATTCCTCTGTTTCGGGTTTCCTCGGACCCCTGGGCTGTGCAGGGGCCGGGGCTATTGTTCCAACCCTTGTGGTCCCTTAACGGGATGGATCTTTCAGAACCATTCGGGTTTTTGAGGCCTTCTGCAGGTTCATCAGATCCCAGAAGCTCCACAGGGAGTCTCTGCGTTCAGTCATCTATTCCCTTCATCAGGGGGATTTCTGACATTTATAGACATCGCGGTTGTTTACCTTTATGTGCCATCCTACCCCGCTTGCCTGAGATTTCTCGGTTTTGGGGTGGAAGATTGACATTTTCAGTTGTGGTCCTCCCTTTCTGGTTGTCTTCGGTGCCAAGGGTGTTCCCCAAGGGGCTGGCGGGCATAATTGCCCTTCTCGGAGTCCGAGGCGTTTACATTGTGCCGTATCTGGATGACCTTCTCATTACAGCATCTTTTCTATGCCGGGTGGAGATGGACTTCAGGGTGGTGACGCCGCTGGAATGTTTTGGTTGGGTGATCACCCACCCCATGTTCTCTGGCATGAATCGGTCAGGCCAGAGTGTTCCTTCCTCACCCTAAGGTGCAGATGGTTCAGGACCTGATATTTGTTCTCCTGGACAATCCTCCCCTCTCTTTCCGGCTAGGAATGAAACTGGTGGGATTGATGGTGGTTTTCCTTCTAGGCAGTCCCCTTTGTTCTGGTCTTCATGAGGTCGCTATAACTCTGTCTATTGCGGACTTGGGACGGCTGTTCCTGGTGCTTGGCTCGGTCCTTTCTGCTGTTTCCCAAGGTCCGGCATTCCTTCAGTGGTGGCTGGAGCTTAGCGGTCTGATGAGGGGCAGATCCTTTTTGGCCCTGGTTGGGTGACGGTTACCACGAATGCCAGCCTGTTGGGCTAGGGAGTTTTTCTGGACGGACTTTCGGTTCCAGGGGCTGGGGAGTCTTCAGGAGGCTCCCGCTCCCATCTCTGTTTTTGGAGTTCAGAGCTATTTGTTTTATTCTGTCATGCTGGATGCATCATTTACAGGTTTTGCCGGTTCAGGTTCAGTTGGACGATTGAACTGCGGTCGCTTACGTCGATCACCAAGGAGGGACTCGCAGCTAGAGTGCCCTCAGGGACGTTTCGCTGTTCTTGCATGGGCGGAGAGCTGTTCCATGCATATCAGCGGCATTCATTCCGGGAGTGGATAACACTGAGTTTTTCTTCCTACCGCAAGGTATTACGGTCCTTCTGTTGCAAGTGGGGGATTCCGGAGGTGGTTCTCCTTGCCTCACGTTGCAATCACTAGCTCCCAACGTTGGGTTTTTGGTCTTAGGTTCCTCGGCCCCCTGGCAGTGGTCACCATGTCTTTTGCCTGGAGGCGTCTGGGGTTCCTGTACCTGTTTCCTTCCTTTGCCGTGGTGGGCAAGGTGGTGTGCTAGCTGGCTCCTAGGTTCACTAGGTTTTGGACTTTCATCAGTACGGTCTGGGGCTCCAGCTTAAGTGCTTTGCTGGGGCAGGCCTCTGTCCTGGTGGTCTTCTTCTAGGGCATTTTGTCCTTAGAAAAAGCCTTGCGTCTGTTTGGGTTCTGCATTTTCTATGCTTACACAACAGATTGCCTTTGGGTGGCTATTGCTTCTGTTAGCTGTGTTTCCATCTTTTTAAGGATGTGGTTCCTCTTCCCTTTGTCCTTTGTCTAGCTTTGACGAGGAGAGGGCCCTGCTGAGGGCCCTGTTGACGTTTTATTTCCTGGCTACTTCGTTTTTCTGAAGGAAGGAAGCCTTGTTTGGGGTGCCCTCTGGCCCCTGACGGGTTTGGCGCCGTCATAGTTGCCTTTTTTAATAGATATGTCTGGTCCTTGTTGGGCCTATATTGCCAAGGGGAGGGTTCCCCTTTTCATTTTAGTGGAATAATTTGTGCGGCTGCTACTTGGCCTTCTGTTCATACCTTTTTACAAGTCTTTGTAAGGTTGATGTGCGGACCTTAGCGGATGCCTTTTTTGGCCGCAAAGTTCTACAAGTGGCAGGGGTTTTCATTTGTGCATTTTTGCCTATTGGGATCCCCACCCTTTTTGGACACTGCTATTGGATGTCCCAAGTGTAATGACTACTTCCGAAGCAGGGTGTGAGACATACTTAGAATAATACCATTTTGTGAATACTCACCTTGTAAAATGGGTATTATAAGTATGTCTCACACCCTGCTTCGCCCCGCCCTGATTTTATCTTGGATCCTTTTGGTGTTACTGTGTTTCTTGTAAAAAAATTTTTTGTTGCTCTTCCTGGTCCCTTTACTGCTTTCTTATACTGGGAGGTGCTTGGGAGGTCCCGGGTATTTATGGGCCGGGAGGAGCTTCTTTTTTTCTAGTCATCTCTGCAGAAGTTCGCCCTCTACTGGACATAACCCAAGTGTAATGACTACTTCCGAAGCAGGGTGTGAGACATACTTATAATACCCATTTTACAAGGTGAGTATTCACAAAATGGTATTTTATATTTTAGGAAAAGGTGTTTTTTATTCAGCTTTTTTATACATTTTTTAGGGAAACCCTGCGCAACCAAATAATTCTTTGAGGGATTAATTCCAGAAAGATGAGCCCACTACAACAAGTTGGGTACGCTTAGAAAGCTTAACATGTGTACTTTCAGGGAATATATGGTTTATGGGGGATATTCCAAATGTAAAGGGTTGTTTTGGTTGAAAAATCGCAAGGTGCGCACTTTGTCTGCAGAGCTGAAATTTTCAAGTAAAATCACTGTTACGCACATGCTTTACTTTGGGGTGTTTGCCGACTCTTCCCTTGACAGTAGCTATGCATGTTGGGTATCGTTCTGTTCGGGGGATGTTGCTTTTTCAGACTAAACTTGTTTTTTCTTGTTTGCACATAGTTTTTTAGGAAAATGTGGCTTTGATTCTGCTTTTTTATCCTTTTTTTAGGGAAACTCTTTGCAACCAAAGAATACAATGAGGGATTACTTCCAGAAAACTATGGGCACATCAACAAGCCTGGTACGCCTAGAAAGCTTGAGGTGTGTACTTCCAGAGAATATATAGTTTGTTGGGGGTATTTCAAATGTAAAGGGTTGTTTTTTCTGGAAGAACTGCAAGGTGCGCATATTGCATAGCATAGCATGTATTTTATCTGAAAATTCCCTAAAGCGCTGTTTCAGTTTGGGGGAGTCTCCTGGGCAGGAAAGGGTGTCTACCTATACATATGTGGTATCGCTGTAACTGGGAGAAATTGGGATTTCACAACGCAATAAGATTTTATTGAAAAACTTACATTTTTTATTACAAAAAAAACTACAAATTGTAAAAATGTATTTTTTTTTATTTTTTTTTCACATATTTCACCCAAAAATATTGAGAATACCCCTAAAAAATTACAAACAAGACATTTCATGTTAAAGCCCAGACTGTGCTGAAAAAAAACAATATATCATTTCCCTGGGAAATCCCTGGAAATCCCTTCAAAAATCACATTTGAACATGGGGAGCGCAAAATAGTGCAAAACGGTTTGGCACCAAGGGTGACAAAAACTCCAGGTAGGCTGGCAGCGAAAGGGTTATGACCATATAACCATTTGCTCTTATTATATTTGAAATTAGCCTGATAAAGACACTTTTGCTCGGCATAGTACTTCTGGACCCTGCCAGGGCATCCCATTCTGTGACTACAGCAGCCTCTGTTTAAGACCATATAACCATTTGCTCTTATTATATTTGAAATTAGCCTGATAAAGACACTTTTGCTGGGCATAGTACTTCTGGACCCTGCCAGGGCATCCCATTCTGTGACTACAGCAGCCTCTGTTTAAGACCATATAACCATTTGCTCTTATTATATTTGAAATTAGCCTGATAAAGACACTTTTGCTCGGCATAGTACTTCTGGACCCTGCCAGGGCATCCCATTCTGTGACTACAGCAGCCTCTGTTTAAGACCATATAACCATTTGCACTTATTATAATTGAAATTAGGCCTGATAAGACACTTTTGCTCGGCATAGTACTTCTGGACCCTGCCAGGGCATCCCATTCTGTGACTACAGCAGCCTCTGTTTAAGACCATATAACCATTTGCTCTTATTATATTTGAAATCTAGCCTGATAAAGACACTTTTGCTGGGCATAGTACTTCTGGACCCTGCCAGGGCATCCCATTCTGTGACTACAGCAGCCTCTGTTTAAGACCATATAACCATTTGCTCTTATTATATTTGAAATTAGCCTGATAAAGACACTTTTGCTCGGCATAGTACTTCTGGACCCTGCCAGGGCATCCCATTCTGTGACTACAGCAGCCTCTGTTTAAGACCATATAACCATTTGCTCTTATTATATTTGAAATTAGCCTGATAAAGACACTTTTGCTGGGCATAGTACTTCTGGACCCTGCCAGGGCATCCCATTCTGTGACTACAGCAGCCTCTGTTTAAGACCATATAACCATTTGCTCTTATTATATTTGAAATTAGCCTGATAAAGACACTTTTGCTCGGCATAGTACTTCTGGACCCCTGCCAGGGCATCCCATTCTGTGACTACAGCAGCCTCTGTTTAAGACCATATAACCATTTGCACTTATTATAATTGAAATTAGGCCTGATAAAGACACTTTTGCTCGGCATAGTACTTCTGGACCCTGCCAGGGCATCCCATACTGTGACTACAGCAGCCTCTGTTTAAGACCATATAACCATTTGCTCTTATTATATTTGAAATTAGCCTGATAAAGACACTTTTGCTGGGCATAGTACTTCTGGACCCTGCCAGGGCATCCCATTCTGTGACTACAGCAGCCTCTGTTTAAGACCATATAACCATTTGCTCTTATTATATTTGAAATTAGCCTGATAAAGACACTTTTGCTGGGCATAGTACTTCTGGACCCTGCCAGGGCATCCCATTCTGTGACTACAGCAGCCTCTGTTTAAGACCATATAACCATTTGCTCTTATTATATTTGAAATTAGCCTGATAAAGACACTTTTGCTGGGCATAGTACTTCTGGACCCTGCCAGGGCATCCCATTCTGTGACTACAGCAGCCTCTGTTTAAGACCATATAACCATTTGCTCTTATTATATTTGAAATTAGCCTGATAAAGACACTTTTGCTCGGCATAGTACTTCTGGACCCTGCCAGGGCATCCCATTCTGTGACTACAGCAGCCTCTGTTTAAGACCATATAACCATTTGCACTTATTATAATTGAAATTAGGCCTGATAAAGACACTTTTGCCTCGGCATAGTACTTCTGGACCATGCCAGGGCATCCCATTCTGTGACTACAGCAGCCCTCTGTTTAAGACCATATAACCATTTGCTCTTATTATATTTGAAATTAGCCTGATAAAGACACTTTTGCTGGGCATAGTACTTCTGGACCCTGCCAGGGCATCCCATTCTGTGACTACAGCAGCCTCTGTTTAAGACCATATAACCATTTGCTCTTATTATATTTGAAATTAGCCTGATAAAGACACTTTTGCTGGGCATAGTACTTCTGGACCCTGCCAGGGCATCCCATTCTGTGACTACAGCAGCCTCTGTTTAAGACCATATAACCATTTGCTCTTATTATATTTGAAATTAGCCTGATAAAGACACTTTTGCTGGGCATAGTACTTCTGGACCCTGCCAGGGCATCCCATTCTGTGACTACAGCAGCCTCTGTTTAAGACCCATATAACCATTTGCTCTTATTATATTTGAAATTAGCCTGATAAAGACACTTTTGCTCGGCATAGTACTTCTGGACCCTGCCAGGGCATCCCATTCTGTGACTACAGCAGCCTCTGTTTAAGACCATATAACCATTTGCACTTATTATAATTGAAATTAGCCTGATAAAGACACTTTTGCTCGGCATAGTACTTCTGGACCCTGCCAGGGCATCCCATTCTGTGACTACAGCAGCCTCTGTTTAAGACCATATAACCATTTGCTCTTATTATATTTGAAATTAGCCTGATAAAGACACTTTTGCTGGGCATAGTACTTCTGGACCCTGCCAGGGCATCCCATTCTGTGACTACAGCAGCCTCTGTTTAAGACCATATAACCATTTGCTCTTATTATATTTGAAATTAGCCTGATAAAGACACTTTTGCTCGGCATAGTACTTCTGGACCCTGCCAGGGCATCCCATTCTGTGACTACAGCAGCCTCTGTTTAAGACCATATAACCATTTGCTCTTATTATATTTGAAATTAGCCTGATAAAGACACTTTTGCTGGGCATAGTACTTCTGGACCCTGCCAGGGCATCCCATTCTGTGACTACAGCAGCCTCTGTTTAAGACCATATAACCATTTGCTCTTATTATATTTGAAATTAGCCTGATAAAGACACTTTTGCTCGGCATAGTACTTCTGGACCCTGCCAGGGCATCCCATTCTGTGACTACAGCAGCCTCTGTTTAAGACCATATAACCATTTGCTCTTATTATAATTGAAGTTAGCCTGATAAAGACACTTTTTGCTCGGCATAGTACTTCTGGACCCTGCCAGGGCATCCCATTCTGTGACTACAGCAGCCTCTGTTTAAGACCATATAACCATTTGCACTTATTATAATTGAAATTAGGCCTGATAAAGACACTTTTGCTCGGCATAGTACTTCTGGACCCTGCCAGGGCATCCCATTCTGTGACTACAGCAGCCTCTGTTTAAGACCATATAACCATTTGCTCTTATTATATTTGAAATTAGCCTGATAAAGACACTTTTGCTCGGCATAGTACTTTCTGGACCCTGCCAGGGCATCCCATTCTGTGACTACAGCAGCCTCTGTTTAAGACCATATAACCATTTGCACTTATTATAATTGAAATTAGGCCTGATAAAGACACTTTTGCTCGGCAATAGTACTTCTGGACCCTGCCAGGGCATCGCATTCTGTGACTACAGCAGCCTCTGTTTAAGACCATATAACCATTTGCTCTTATTATATTTGAAATTAGCCTGATAAAGACACTTTTGCTGGGCATAGTACTTCTGGACCCTGCCAGGGCATCCCATTCTGTGACTACTGCAGCCTCTGTTTAAGACCATATAACCATTTTGCTCTTATTATATTTGAAATTAGCCTGATAAAGACACTTTTGCTGGGCATAGTACTTCTGGACCCTGCCAGGGCATCCCATTCTGTGACTACAGCAGCCTCTGTTTAAGACCATATAACCATTTGCTCTTATTATATTTGAAATTAGCCTGATAAAGACACTTTTGCTGGGCATAAGTACTTCTGGACCCTGCCAGGCATCCCATTCTGTGACTACAGCAGCCTCTGTTTAAGACCATATAACCATTTGCACTTATTATATTTGAAATTAGCCTGATAAAGACACTTTTGCTCGGCATAGTACTTCCTGGACCCTGCCAGGGGCATCCCATTCTGTGACTACAGCAGCCTCTGTTTAAGACCATATAACCATTTGCACTTATTATATTGAAATTAGGCCTGATAAAGACACTTTTGCTCGGCATAGTACTTCTGGACCCTGCCAGGGCATCCCATTCTGTGACTACAGCAGCCTCTGTTTAAGACCATATAACCATTTGCTCTTATTATATTTGAAATTAGCCTGATAAAGACACTTTGCTGGCATAGTACTTCTGGACCCTTGCCAGGGCATCCCATTCTGTGACTACAGCAGCCTCTGTTTAAGACCATATAACCATTTGCTCTTATTATATTTGAAATTAGCCTGATAAGACACTTTTGCTCGGGCATAGTACTTCTGGACCCTGCCAGGGCATCCCATTCTGTGACTACAGCAGCCTCTGTTTAAGACCATATAACCATTTGCTCTTATTATATTTGAAATTAGCCTGATAAAGACACTTTTGCTCGGCATAGTACTTCTGGACCCTGCCAGGGCATCCCATTCTGTGACTACAGCAGCCTCTGTTTAAGACCATATAACCATTTGCTCTTATTATAATTTGAAATTAGCCTGATAAAGACACTTTTGCTCGGCATAGTACTTCTGGACCCCTGCCAGGGCATCCCATTCTGTGACTACAGCAGCCTCTGTTTAAGACCATATAACCATTTGCTCTTATTATATTTGAAATTAGGCCTGATAAAGACACTTTTGCTCGGCATAGTACTTCTGGACCCTGCCAGGGCATCCCATTCTGTGACTACAGCAGCCTCTGTTTAAGACCATATAACCATTTGCACTTATTATAATTGAAATTAGGCCTGATAAAGGACACTTTTGCTCGGCATAGTACTTCTGGACCCTGCCAGGGCATCCCATTCTGTGACTACAGCAGCCTCTGTTTAAGACCATATAACCATTTGCACTTATTATAATTGAAATTAGCCTGATAAAGACACTTTTGCTCGGGCATAGTACTTCTGGACCCTGCCAGGGCATCCCATTCTGTGACTACAGCAGCCTCTGTTTAAGACCATATAACCATTTGCTCTTATTATATTTGAAATTAGCCTGATAAAGACACTTTTGCTCGGGCATAGTACTTCTGGACCCTGCCAGGGCATCCCATTCTGTGACTACAGCAGCCTCTGTTTAAGACCATATAACCATTTGCTCTTATTATATTTGAAATTAGCCTGATAAAGACACTTTTGCTCGGCATAGTACTTCTGGACCCTGCCAGGGCATCCCATTCTGTGACTACAGCAGCCTCTGTTTAAGACCATATAACCATTTGCTCTTATTATATTTGAAATTAGCCTGATAAAGACACTTTTGCTCGGCATAGTACTTCTGGACCCTGCCAGGGCATCCCATTCTGTGACTACAGCAGCCTCTGTTTAAGACCATATAACCATTTGCTCTTATTATATTTGAAATTAGCCTGATAAAGACACTTTTGCTCGGCATAGTACTTCTGGACCCTGCCAGGGCATCCCATTCTGTGACTACAGCAGCCTCTGTTTAAGACCATATAACCATTTGCTCTTATTATATTTGAAATTAGCCTGATAAAGACACTTTTGCTGGGCATAGTACTTCTGGACCCTGCCAGGGCATCCCATTCTGTGACTACAGCAGCCTCTGTTTAAGACCATATAACCATTTGCTCTTATTATATTTGAAATTAGCCTGATAAAGACACTTTTGCTCGGCATAGTACTTCTGGACCCTGCCAGGCATCCCATTCTGTGACTACAGCAGCCTCTGTTTAAGACCATATAACCATTTGCTCTTATTATATTTGAAATTAGCCCTGATAAAGACACTTTTGCTCGGCATAGTACTTCTGGACCCTGCCAGGGCATCCCATTCTGTGACTACAGCAGCCTCTGTTTAAGACCATATAACCATTTGCTCTTATTATATTTGAAATTAGCCTGATAAAGACACTTTTGCTGGGCATAGTACTTCTGGACCCTGCCAGGGCATCCCATTCTGTGACTACAGCAGCCTCTGTTTAAGACCATATAACCATTTGCTCTTATTATATTTGAAATTAGCCTGATAAAGACACTTTTGCTGGGCATAGTACTTCTGGACCCTGCCAGGCATCCCATTCTGTGACTACAGCAGCCTCTGTTTAAGACCATATAACCATTTGCTCTTATTATAATTGAAATTAGGCCTGATAAAGACACTTTTGCTCGGCATAGTACTTCTGGACCCTGCCAGGGCATCCCATTCTGTGACTACAGCAGCCTCTGTTTAAGACCAAATAACCATTTGCACTTATTATATTTGAAATTAGCCTGATAAAGACACTTTTGCTCGGCATAGTACTTCTGGACCCCTGCCAGGGCATCCCATTCTGTGACTACAGCAGCCTCTGTTTAAGACCATATAACCATTTGCTCTTATTATATTTGAAATTAGGCCTGATAAATGACACTTTTGCTCGGCATAGTACTTCTGGACCCTGCCAGGGCATCCCATTCTGTGACTACAGCAGCCCTTCTGTTTAAGACCATATAACCATTTGCTCTTATTATATTTGAAATTAGCCTGATAAAGACACTTTTGCTCGGGCATAGTACTTCTGGACCCTGCCAGGGCATCCCATTCTGTGACTACAGCAGCCTCTGTTTAAGACCATATAACCATTTGCTCTTATTATATTTGAAATTAGCCTGATAAAGACACTTTTGCTGGGCATAGTACTTCTGGACCCTGCCAGGGCATCCCATTCTGTGACTACAGCAGCCTCTGTTTAAGACCATATAACCATTTGCTCTTATTATATTTGAAATTAGCCTGATAAAGACACTTTTGCTCGGCATAGTACTTCTGGACCCTGCCAGGGCATCCCATTCTGTGACTACAGCAGCCTCTGTTTAAGACCATATAACCATTTGCTCTTATTATATTTGAAATTAGCCTGATAAAGACACTTTGCTGGGCATAGTACTTCTGGACCCTGCCAGGGCATCCCATTCTGTGACTACAGCAGCCTCTGTTTAAGACCATATAACCAATTTGCTCTTATTATATTTGAAATTAGCCTGATAAAGACACTTTTGCTCGGCATAGTACTTCTGGACCCTGCCAGGGCATCCCATTCTGTGACTACAGCAGCCTCTGTTTAAGACCATATAACCATTTTGCTCTTATTATATTTGAAGTTAGCCTGATAAAGACACTTTTGCTCGGCATAGTACTTCTGGACCCTGCCAGGGCATCCCATTCTGTGACTACAGCAGCCTCTGTTTAAGACCATATAACCATTTGCACTTATTATAATTGAAATTAGGCCTGATAAAGACACTTTTGCTCGGCATAGTACTTCTGGACCCTGCCAGGGCATCCCATTCTGTGACTACAGCAGCCTCTGTTTAAGACCATATAACCATTTGCACTTATTATAATTGAAATTAGGCCTGATAAAGACACTTTTGCTCGGCATAGTACTTCTGGACCCTGCCAGGGCATCCCATTCTGTGACTACAGCAGCCTCTGTTTAAGACCATATAACCATTTGCTCTATTATATTTGAAATTAGCCTGATAAAGACACTTTTGCTGGCATAGTACTTCTGGACCCTGCCAGGGCATCCCATTCTGTGACTACAGCAGCCTCTGTTTAAGACCATATAACCATTTGCTCTTTTTATATTTGAAATTAGCCTGATAAAGACACTGTTGCTCGGCATAGTACTTCTGGACCCTGCCAGGGCATCCCATTCTGTGACTACAGCAGCCTCTGTTTAAGACCATATAACCATTTGCTCTTATTATATTTGAAATTAGCCTGATAAAGACACTTTTGCTCGGCATAGTACTTCTGGACCCTGCCAGGGCATCCCATTCTGTGACTACAGCAGCCTCTGTTTAAGACCATATAACCATTTGCTCTTATTATATTTGAAATTAGCCTGATAAAGACACTTTTGCTGGGCATAGTACTTCTGGACCCTGCCAGGGCATCCCATTCTGTGACTACAGCAGCCTCTGTTTAAGACCATATAACCATTTGCTCTTATTATATTTGAAATTAGCCTGATAAAGACACTTTTGCTCGGCATAGTACTTCTGGACCCTGCCAGGGCATCCCATTCTGTGACTACAGCAGCCTCTGTTTAAGACCATATAACCATTTGCTCTTATTATATTTGAAATTAGCCTGATAAAGACACTTTTGCTGGGCATAGTACTTCTGGACCCTGCCAGGGCATCCCATTCTGTGACTACAGCAGCCTCTGTTTAAGACCATATAACCATTTGCTCTTATTATATTTGAAATTAGCCTGATAAAGACACTTTTGCTCGGCATAGTACTTCTGGACCCTGCCAGGGCATCCCATTCTGTGACTACAGCAGCCCTCTGTTTAAGACCATATAACCATTTGCTCTTATTATATTTGAAGTTAGCCTGATAAAGACACTTTTGCTCGGCATAGTACTTCTGGACCCTGCCAGGGCATCCCATTCTGTGACTACAGCAGCCTCTGTTTAAGACCATATAACCATTTGCACCTTATTATAATTGAAATTAGGCCTGATAAAGACACTTTTGCTCGGCATAGTACTTCTGGACCCTGCCAGGGCATCCCATTCTGTGACTACAGCAGCCTCTGTTTAAGACCATATAACCATTTGCACTTATTATAATTGAAATTAGGCCTGATAAAGACACTTTTGCTCGGCATAGTACTTCTGGACCCCTGCCAGGGCATCCCATTCTGTGACTACAGCAGCCTCTGTTTAAGACCATATAACCATTTGCTCTTATTATATTTGAAATTAGCCTGATAAAGACACTTTTGCTGGGCATAGTACTTCTGGACCCTGCCAGGGCATCCATTCTGTGACTACAGCAGTCTCTGTTTAAGACCATATAACCATTTGCTCTTATTATATTTGAAATTAGCCTGATAAAGACACTGTTGCTCGGCATAGTACTTCTGGACCCTGCCAGGGCATCCCATTCTGTGACTACAGCAGCCTCTGTTTAAGACCATATAACCATTTGCTCTTATTATATTTGAAATTAGCCTGATAAAAGACACTTTTGCTCGGCATAGTACTTCTGGACCCTGCCAGGGCATCCCATTCTGTGACTACAGCAGCCTCTGTTTAAGACCATATAACCATTTGCACTTATTATAATTGAAATTAGGCCTGATAAAGACACTTTTGCTCGGCATAGTACTTCTGGACCCTGCCAGGGGCATCCCATTCTGTGACTACAGCAGCCTCTGTTAAGACCATATAACCATTTGCTCTTATTATATTTGAAATTAGCCTGATAAAGACACTTTTGCTGGGCATAGTACTTCTGGACCCTGCCAGGGCATCCCATTCTGTGACTACAGCAGCCTCTGTTTAAGACCATATAACCATTTGCTCTTATTATATTTGAAATTAGCCTGATAAAGACAATTTTGCTCGGCATAGTACTTCTGGACCCTGCCAGGGCATCCCATTCTGTGACTACAGCAGCCTCTGTTTAAGACCAATATAACCATTTGCTCTTATTATATTTGAAATTAGCCTGATAAAGACACTTTTGCTGGGCCATAGTACTTCTGGACCCTGCCAGGGCATCCCATTCTGTGACTACAGCAGCCTCTGTTTAAGACCATATAACCATTTGCTCTTATTATATTTGAAATTAGCCTGATAAAGACACTTTTGCTCGGCATAGTACTTCTGGACCCCTGCCAGGGCATCCCATTCTGTGACTACAGCAGCCTCTGTTTAAGACCATATAACCATTTGCACTTATTATAATTGAAATTAGGCCTGATAAAGACACTTTTGCTCGGCATAGTACTTCTGGACCCTGCCAGGGCATCCCATTCTGTGACTACAGCAGCCTCTGTTTAAGACCATATAACCATTTGCTCTTATTATATTTGAAATTAGCCTGATAAAGACACTTTTGCTCGGCATAGTACTTCTGGACCCTGCCAGGGCATCCCATTCTGTGACTACAGCAGCCTCTGTTTAAGACCATATAACCATTTGCACTTATTATAATTGAAATTAGGCCTGATAAAGACACTTTTGCTCGGCATAGTACTTCTGGACCCTGCCAGGGCATCCCATTCTGTGACTACAGCAGCCTCTGTTTAAGACCATATAACCATTTGCTCTTATTATATTTGAAATTAGCCTGATAAAGACACTTTTGCTGGGCATAGTACTTCTGGACCCTGCCAGGGCATCCATTCTGTGACTACAGCAGCCTCTGTTTAAGACCATATAACCATTTGCTCTTATTATATTTGAAATTAGCCTGATAAAGACACTTTTGCTCGGCATAGTACTTCTGGACCCTGCCAGGGCATCCCATTCTGTGACTACAGCAGCCTCTGTTTAAGACCATATAACCATTTGCTCTTATTATATTTGAACATTAGCCTGATAAAGACACTTTTGCTGGGCATAGTACTTCTGGACCCTGCCAGGGCATCCCATTCTGTGACTACAGCAGCCTCTGTTTAAGACCATATAACCATTTGCTCTTATTATATTTGAAATTAGCCTGATAAAGACACTTTTGCTCGGCATAGTACTTCTGGACCCTGCCAGGGCATCCCATTCTGTGACTACAGCAGCCTCTGTTTAAGACCATATAACCATTTGCTCTTATTATATTTGAAAGTTAGCCTGATAAAGACACTTTTGCTCGGCATAGTACTTCTGGACCCTGCCAGGGCATCCCATTCTGTGACTACAGCAGCCTCTGTTTAAGACCATATAACCATTTGCACTTATTATAATTGAAATTAGGCCTGATAAAGACACTTTTGCTCGGGCATAGTACTTCTGGACCCTGCCAGGGCATCCCATTCTGTGACTACAGCAGCCTCTGTTTAAGACCATATAACCATTTGCACTTATTATAATTGAAATTAGGCCTGATAAAGACACTTTTGCTCGGCATAGTACTTCTGGACCCTGCCAGGGCATCCCATTCTGTGACTACAGCAGCCTCTGTTTAAGACCATATAAACCATTTGCTCTTATTATATTTGAAATTAGCCTGATAAAGACACTTTTTGCTGGGCATAGTACTTCTGGACCCTGCCAGGGCATCCCATTCTGTGACTACAGCAGCCTCTGTTTAAGACCATATAACCATTTGCTCTTATTATATTTGAAATGAGCCTGATAAAGACACTGTTGCTCGGCATAGTACTTCTGGACCCTGCCAGGGCATCCCATTCTGTGACTACAGCAGCCTCTGTTTAAGACCATATAACCATTTGCTCTTATTATATTTGAAATTAGCCTGATAAAGACACTTTTGCTCGGGCATAGTACTTCTGGACCCTGCCAGGGCATCCCATTCTGTGACTACAGCAGCCTCTGTTTAAGACCATATAACCATTTGCTCTTATTATATTTGAAATTAGCCTGATAAAGACACTTTTGCTCGGCATAGTACTTCTGGACCCTGCCAGGGCATCCCATTCTGTGACTACAGCAGCCTCTGTTTAAGACCATATAACCATTTGCTCTTATTATATTTGAAATTAGCCTGATAAAGACACTTTTGCTCGGCATAGTACTTCTGGACCCTGCCAGGGCATCCCATTCTGTGACTACAGCAGCCTCTGTTTAAGACCATATAACCATTTGCTCTTATTATATTTGAAATTAGCCTGATAAAGACACTTTTGCTGGGCATAGTACTTCTGGACCCTGCCAGGGCATCCCATTCTGTGACTACAGCAGCCTCTGTTTAAGACCATATAACCATTTGCTCTTATTATATTTGAAATTAGCCTGATAAAGACACTTTTGCTCGGCATAGTACTTCTGGACCCTGCCAGGGCATCCCATTCTGTGACTACAGCAGCCCTCTGTTTAAGACCATATAACCATTTGCTCTTATTATATTTGAAGTTAGGCCTGATAAAGACACTTTTGCTCGGCATAGTACTTCTGGACCCTGCCAGGGCATCCCATTCTGTGACTACAGCAGCCTCTGTTTAAGACCATATAACCATTTGCACTTATTATAATTGAAATTAGGCCTGATAAAGACACTTTTGCTCGGCATAGTACTTCTGGACCCTGCCAGGGCATCCCATTCTGTGACTACAGCAGCCTCTGTTTAAGACCATATAAACCATTTGCACTTATTTATAATTGAAATTAGGCCTGATAAAGACACTTTTGCTCGGCATAGTACTTCTGGACCCTGCCAGGGCATCCCATTCTGTGACTACAGCAGCCTCTGTTTAAGACCATATAACCATTTGCTCTTATTATATTTGAAATTAGCCTGATAAAGACACTTTTGCTGGGCATAGTACTTCTGGACCCTGCCAGGGCATCCCATTCTGTGACTACAGCAGTCTCTGTTTAAGACCATATAACCATTTGCTCTTATTATATTTGAAATTAGCCTGATAAAGACACTGTTTGCTCGGCATAGTACTTCTGGACCCTGCCAGGGCATCCCATTCTGTGACTACAGCAGCCTCTGTTTAAGACCATATAACCATTTGCTCTTATTATATTTGAAATTAGCCTGATAAAGACACTTTTGCTCGGCATAGTACTTCTGGACCCTGCAGGGCATCCCATTCTGTGACTACAGCAGCCTCTGTTTAAGACCATATAACCATTTGCACTTATTATAATTGAAATTAGGCCTGATAAAGACACTTTTGCTCGGCATAGTACTTCTGGACCCTGCCAGGGCATCCCATTCTGTGACTACAGCAGCCTCTGTTTAAGACCATATAACCATTTGCTCTTATTATATTTGAAATTAGCCTGATAAAGACACTTTTGCTGGGCATAGTACTTCTGGACCCTGCCAGGGCATCCCATTCTGTGACTACAGCAGCCTCTGTTTAAGACCATATAACCATTTGCTCTTATTATATTGAAATTAGCCTGATAAAGACAATTTTGCTCGGCATAGTACTTCTGGACCCTGCCAGGGCATCCCATTCTGTGACTACAGCAGCCTCTGTTTAAGACCATATAACCATTTGCTCTTATTATATTTGAAGTTAGCCTGATAAAGACACTTTTGCTCGGCATAGTACTTCTGGACCCTGCCCAGGGCATCCCATTCTGTGACTACAGCAGCCTCAGTTTAAGACCATATAACCATTTGCACTTATTATAATTGAAATTAGGCCTGATAAAGACACTTTTGCTCGGCATAGTACTTCTGGACCCTGCCAGGGCATCCCATTCTGTGACTACAGCAGCCTCTGTTTAAGACCATATAACCATTGCACTTATTATAATTGAAATTAGGCCTGATAAAGACACTTTTGCTCGGCATAGTACTTCTGGACCCTGCCAGGGCATCCCATTCTGTGACTACAGCAGCCTCTGTTTAAGACCATATAACCATTTGCTCTTATTATATTTGAAATTAGCCTGATAAAGACACTTTTGCTCGGCATAGTACTTCTGGACCCTGCCAGGGCATCCCATTCTGTGACTACAGCAGCCTCTGTTTAAGACCATATAACCATTTGCTCTTATTATATTTGAAATTAGCCTGATAAAGACACTTTTGCTGGGCATAGTACTTCTGGACCCTGCCAGGGCATCCCATTCTGTGACTACAGCAGCCTCTGTTTAAGACCATATAACCATTTGCTCTTATTATATTTGAAATTAGCCTGATAAAGACACTTTTGCTCGGCATAGTACTTCTGGGACCCTGCCAGGGCATCCCATTCTGTGACTACAGCAGCCTCTGTTTAAGACCATATAACCATTTGCACTTATTATAATTGAAATTAGGCCTGATAAAGACACTTTTGCTCGGCATAGTACTTCTGGACCCTGCCAGGGCATCCCATTCTGTGACTACAGCAGCCTCTGTTTAAGACCATATAACCATTTGCTCTTATTATATTTGAAATTAGCCTGATAAAGACACTTTTGCTGGGCATAGTACTTCTGGACCCTGCAGGGCATCCCATTCTGTGACTACAGCAGCCTCTGTTTAAGACCATATAACCATTTGCTCTTATTATATTTGAAATTAGCCTGATAAAGACACTTTTGCTCGGCATAGTACTTCTGGACCCTGCCAGGGCATCCCATTCTGTGACTACAGCAGCCTCTGTTTAAGACCATATAACCATTTGCTCTTATTATATTTGAAATTAGCCTGATAAAGACACTTTTGCTGGGCATAGTACTTCTGGACCCTGCAGGGCATCCCATTCTGTGACTACAGCAGCCTCTGTTAAGACCATATAACCATTTGCTCTTATTATATTTGAAATTAGCCTGATAAAGACACTTTTGCTCGGCATAGTACTTCTGGACCCTGCCAGGGCATCCCATTCTGTGACTACAGCAGCCTCTGTTTAAGACCATATAACCATTTGCACTTATTATATTGAAATTAGGCCTGATAAAGACACTTTTGCTCGGCATAGTACTTCTGGACCCTGCCAGGGCATCCCATACTGTGACTACAGCAGCCTCTGTTTAAGACCATATAACCATTTGCTCTTATTATATTTGAAATTAGCCTGATAAAGACACTTTTGCTGGGCATAGTACTTCTGGACCCTGCCAGGGCATCCCATTCTGTGACTACAGCAGCCTCTGTTTAAGACCATATAACCATTTGCTCTTATTATATTTGAAATTAGCCTGATAAAGACACTTTTGCTGGGCATAGTACTTCTGGACCCTGCCAGGGCATCCCATTCTGTGACTACAGCAGCCTCTGTTTAAGACCATATAACCATTTGCTCTTATTATATTTGAAATTAGCCTGATAAAGACACTTTTGCTGGGCATAGTACTTCTGGACCCTGCCAGGGCATCCCATTCTGTGACTACAGCAGCCTCTGTTTAAGACCATATAACCATTTGCTCTTATTATATTTGAAATTAGCCTGATAAAGACACTTTTGCTCGGCATAGTACTTCTGGACCCTGCCAGGGCATCCCATTCTGTGACTACAGCAGCCTCTGTTTAAGTCCATATAACCATTTGCACTTATTATAATTGAAATTAGGCCTGATAAAGACACTTTTGCTCGGCATAGTACTTCTGGACCATGCCAGGGCATCCATTCTGTGACTACAGCAGCCTCTGTTTAAGACCATATAACCATTTGTGCTCTTATTATATTTGAAATTAGCCTAGATAAAGGACACTTTTGCTGGCATAGTACTTCTGGACCCTGCCAGGGCATCCCATTCTGTGACTACAGCAGCCTCTGTTTAAGACCATATAACCATTTGCTCTTATTATATTTGAAATTAGCCTGATAAAGAACTTTTGCTGGGCATAGTACTTCTGGACCCTGCCAGGGCATCCCATTCTGTGACTACAGCAGCCTCTGTTTAAGACCATATAACCATTTTGCTCTTATTATATTTGAAATTAGCCTGATAAAGACACTTTTGCTGGGCATAGTACTTCTGGACCCTGCCAGGGCATCCCATTCTGTGACTACAGCAGGCCTCTGTTTAAGACCATATAACCATTTGCTCTTATTATATTTGAAATTAGCCTGATAAAGACACTTTTGCTCGGCATAGTACTTCTGGACCCTGCCAGGGCATCCCATTCTGTGACTACAGCAGCCTCTGTTTAAGACCATATAACCATTTGCACTTATTATAATTGAAATTAGGCTGATAAAGACACTTTTGCTCGGCATAGTACTTCTGACCCTGCCAGGGCATCCCATTCTGTGACTACAGCAGCCTCTGTTTAAGACCATATAACCATTTGCTCTTATTATATTGAAATTAGCCTGATAAAGACACTTTTGCTGGCATAGTACTTCTGGACCCTGCCAGGGCATCCCATTCTGTGACTACAGCAGGCCTCTGTTTAAGACCATATAACCATTTGCTCTTATTATATTTGAAATTAGCCTGATAAAGACACTTTTGCTCGGCATAGTACTTCTGGACCCTGCCAGGGCATCCCATTCTGTGACTACAGCAGCCTCTGTTTAAGACCATATTAACCATTTGCTCTTATTATATTTGAAATTAGCCTGATAAAGACACTTTTGCTGGGCATAGTA